>JACBWV010000610.1:46756691-46987542 GCA_013435795.1 Chlamydomonas sp. ICE-L | reverse complement strand
CCCAGTCGGATAACGCGTGATTTGATTACATCACCCCCCAGCTGTATTGACAATTCCATGTAATCTTGATCAATCTCAGCCATGGCGATGGTTCACCGTTCTGCAAGCTACGATTGTCGAACTGTGAACGGTGGCCAAGCTGTATACCGCGGTCCAGACGGGAGGAGCTGAGGCAAGGACGCCAACAACGGCCAGTCGGCGGGTTGAACGTACGGGTTGTCTTCTTGAGAATTTCGGTTTTTGAGAAGGAGACCCAACCCAAAACCACCCCCCAAACCCAACCCAAGCTCCCAGTGTTGAATACGCTGATGAAAATGATGGCACGAGCCCCTCCTGCAAATTACAAGCAAGGCCAAAGGCCAGAGGAGGGCCTTTCTGCCCCTGCTAGGAGGGCTGGTCGTTGAAGGCAGGCTACAACAGCACAACAACAGAGAAGGCCCAGAGGCGGATCAGGAGACCAAGTAGTGTGAGACAGTAGGGGTAGGGGGGCCAAAGCCGGAAGAGAAGAATCCGGAAACTTCTCAGTAGGGTTTCATTGGACCCGAGGTTGAGATGTGTTGCGCAGCAGGAGAGAGAAAAGCACAGAGCCGGAAGAGAAGAATCCGGAAACTCTAAGACTAGGGTTTAAGGTGAACCTGAGGTGAGCTGTGTTGCAGGAAATTTTTTCCTTGTAGTGTTCGAGGTAGGTCCAGAGTGAGGTGTTGGCCATACACATACAAATACAACATAAACATGGACGCCACACATGTAGGACATTTGTTGTGGGTGTTGAAATACTAGGGACACATTGCGTACTGCTTTCCTCAAGTATGTTTTGCCTCATCAACGAGTACAGCTTACCCTTCTTCCTACATTAATAGAATGCCCCCTCCACTCTGCAACCCACAACCCTAGCTATCAAATTGCCAAAAGTGCACACCTCTCCCTTGTAACCCCATAACCCACCCATAAACATATATGGCACTTCTCCCCGGTAAGCATGGGTGCCTATGTAACATCCTCCCCCCCTCCCTTTCAAGCCATACTCCCCTCCCCACCTAACCATTGCCTGCCCCCCCCCCCCCACCCCCGACCCCCCCCCCACCCCCGCCCCCGCGCCCCCCCCCCCCCCCCACACCCCCCCCCCCCCCACGCCCCCGCCTGCCTCTTTACCCGCCGCAGAGTAACCCCAACCTCCTACATCAACATATGCTCCCCCTTTGCAACCCTGTTCTCCTCCAAACCATATGCCCCATGCCCCCGCCCCCCCCCCCCCCCCCCCCCCCCCACCCCCCCCCCACCACCACCACACACACACCACACACTTGCCACCTGTAATCCCTACATAACCATATGTCACCCCTCCCTTGCAACCTGTACTTCCTGCATCAACATCTGGCGCCCTTGGTGGTGGCCCCAGTGCAAGCAAACCAGGCTGGCCCCCTCAACCTCACGCCTCATAATAAGGTGTACTATTTATTTCTTATTCATATAGCACTTCTCCCTTGCAACCCATACCTACCAACCAACCAACCAACCAACCAACCAACAGATTTTCCCGATGCTCATTGGCGTCGGTGGCGCCACTCGCAAAAGGATTGAATCCGATTCAGGTGCAAAGATCACGGTTCCTGGACGAGATCAAAAAGGCGACATCACCATCAAAGCAACTTCACAGTGAGTTCTGCCCTGCTCAGACGTGCTTGTTTTGGGCAGAGCCCCCCCTTCAGGGTTATGTACCCCCTTTGTTTGGTTGTTTGTCGTGTTGTCTGTCGGCAAGAACCCTGGCCCTTACAAAGTCGTAAACCCTGGCTTTGGTCTGCTGCACTCGATTCCGGTGCCACCTGTCGCTTCGATAGCCAACACTCTCCGCCAATTTTCCGCGTCGCTTGCGACGCGCCTAGGACTTGTTGCTTTATCCCTTCCTGGACAATGAGGTTAGGCGATTACCTTAAGCCTATTTGGCTACCCCTGGACTGCAACATATACTTACAGAGTGAGTTATGAATTCTGATCTCCAGCAATGCTTTTAATTACTGCTCACTTCTATCAGAGCAACCACGATTGTTTTTTATTTGTTGGGCGTCAGACCTTCTCTAGACGTCACCGTCTCTTGTCTGCTGTCGGTGTGGTTGGCTGTTTATTAGATGACTGAACGGTTGGCGTATCTGTTACCTACTCGTCTCTCAAACACATATATTTCAACACAATTCAAACATATATCCTACACATAATCAATTTTATATTTCAAACACATCTATAATACATAATCAATTTTAGATTCCAAACTTATCTGTAACACATAATCAATTTCATATTTCAAACATATCTCTAATACATAATCAATTTCAATGTAATTTAATAAAATTTAAATTGAGTTACCGCAGTGCTCCAAAAAAATAACGTTCCGTAAGATTTCACGAAGTTTTTGAGACGAATATAAGCCGAAACATATAATTTCACGTTACACTTTTCACGTTTGTTTCCAGAAGAATATAAGCTCACGTTACACATTTCACGTTTGCAATTTTAATAAAACCCCTGTTTCTGTACCTAAATGATCCTCAGAAAGTACCAGAATCAGACGAAAATACTTAATACGATTTTAAAAAATGCGGTAAGAATCGCTCAATGTAATGATCATCCTACATGAGACGGTGATTTAATTATTAAGGGTGTCCCAAATGAAATCATCAGAGTTCTGAATTGAATTGATTTAATTGATTTTGCTTTAATGTTGTGTTATTGTTATTCAATTAAATATAATTTAATGTAATTGAATTGCATTAACGTGAATTGAATGGATTTGATGTATAGACACTAATGCACAGCATACACACAACTCCTCATCTCGTTGGGTGGAATATTGGCAGCTATTATCAGCCTGTGCTTCTCCATCATGAATGTGCTGAAGAATCCCTCAGCCCATCATTGAAGGGCTTCTGCAACCCTGTATCACATGGCTGCAACACGCTGGTGCAGTTGGGTACCTGCTCTGATGAGGCTTGGTTGTCTGATCAGAGGGAGTCGACCAGCAAGAACCCCAGGGGCTGAGCAAATTCACAGCCCTCTTACTGAACAAGTCATATGCAGAGCAAGCGACGCGGAAAATTGGCTGAAAGTGTCGGAAATGGAAAGACAGGTGGCAACGATGGAGATGACTGGAGCCAGTTAGTTATGAGACAGTTGCCTGACGTGTCAGGCTTCGTCTCGGTAAAAAATTGCGCAAGATGCTATCAGGGGTTGGAGCAGGGGCCGGAGAAGGGGTCGGATCGATTGCGACTGCCTCCTGGACTTCGGCTGCAACAAGGATTGGCTGATTCCGAGCAGGGGTTGGCTGATTTCGATCAGCTGGGGTTTGCCCGGAGGGAAGTCGCGTAACAACCCCCCACAAGGTCCTCTGTTTATGGAGGTGTGTAACCAACAAAGGCAGACTTATCAAACGACCCTCTGGGGTCGATCAATGGGCGAGAGCATGAGATCTGGATTGTCGCGATTTCCGCGAGCCGTTTTTTGAACCCGCAGACACCTGGGCTCGTATATAAGCCCTACATTCAGCCTAAGACCTATTATCGCCGCTGCTACTCGATTCACGATCGTTTCGGCCGGGAATATAAGTTACGTTCTAATTTCACGAAGTCAAACGTGAAATTAGAACGTTATTTTTTGGAACACTACGGTATTTAAATTTAATCAACTTGACTTGTATTTCGTGAATTAAATACATTTAATTGATTTTTATTTTATTCATTTGAATTGAATTGAATTGAATTGAACCGATGGATGTAGGATTGTTGACTACAAAGTAACGAAAAGGGGACCATTTTCAGGGTTGTTGATTTTTAAGCAGAAATGAACGTGCCTGGACTGTTATGCAAGGCATATGTGTAGATCCGCTTTATTTTTAAGAATATGATGCACACAAATGTGATCAATCAGAGGTCTGGTTGATTTTTTGGATTCTTTACAAGGTATAGCATGTTTGGGCTGGGCGGTACGTTTCGTTCAGGTCTGGGCTGGGCGGTACGTACCGTTCCGGAAGTTCATGGCCACCAGGAGGCCACGCTGGCGGATGTTGGCTGCGCGTCTCCTGTCCACCAGGCCGCCTCCGATCTCAGCCTGTGCGCAAGCACTAATGTCAGCGGAAACGCCAAACAGTTGAGTGGACGCATTACAAGTATTGCACTCCCGGAAACAAGGGTATCTCACAATGTGTGGGGAAACCGGTTGAGATCCGTGATGGCGATTGTTGGCGTGGCCTTAGTTGGCTTGGCTTGATCTCCGTGGGCCCACCCCACTTATGGAGGTGCTGGTGAGGTGTGGGTGAGATCCGTGCTAATTATAGCTCTAGTGCCCAATGAAGTTTTCATGGATTTTGATGCTTAGATGTTTTCGCCTCGGATTTTTTAACATTTATGTTCCCACACCCGTGTTTATGCACAAGTTTGAATGGTTCAAATTTTGAAGGTTAGCCCATAGCACCCTTAAATCAAATTGTGAATCGTTAATTGTAGCTTTTTAGCCCACCTTGAGCTATTTCTCGTAAATTGCGGTGCTCATATGTTTGGATGGTACAAATTTGAAATGTTAAAAAATGTAACCCGTTAATTGTAGCTTTTGGCAAAAAATACAAACCTGAGCTCGTTTTTGTGAATGGCGTTGCTCATATGTGCTCTTATGAGAATCTGTGTAGTGTAAATAAGTCTTATAATTTTTATAATATATAGAATGTTCAAGTTTTTTGTTGTTTTTTATTAAACCTGAAAATGCTGTTTTGTGACGGACTGACTAACGGACATTTTTGTTGAGGTAATCCCTTCTTCATTTGTTTTCTTCATTCGGGAACATATATCTCAAACATATATATATGAAACATATATCTCCAACATATATTGCAAACATATATATATCACATATATATTTCAAACGTATATTTCTATGCACTCAGCCCTTCTTGACTTATCAATTTGACTTTGCCTTGGCTTCTTGCCTTTGATTGATCAATAAATGCAAATAATGGAGGAAGCATGTATGTATGTATGTATGTATGCATGTATGTATGTATGTATGTATGTATGTATGTATGTATGTATGTATGTACTAGTACGGTAGCCCGTGTGGCCGGTGGCTACCCCCTACCCACCCAGGTCATGTGTCCTGGTCTGGTCTGGGTTACAGAACGGGTACCCCCCCCCCCCCCCCCCCCCCCCCCCCCCCCCCCCCCCCCCCTCCCCTCCCCCCCCCCCTCTCCCTTACATACAGTCAAGATATCAGCCATCTCCGCCGACGCTCCCCTCCCTCTCCCCCTGCACCCACAGACGCACACCTCCTCTCCCCGCCTATTCCCCTTGTGCTTCAGCCGTGGCCTCCCACCCTCTCATACACGCATACCATCCCCCCCTCCCCCCCCCCTCTTTCATCCAGACCCACAGTATCCCCTACTTCCCCTGACCTCTTCCTACCCCTCAACCCACCCCATCCACAAACACTCTCTTTCTCTCACCTTCCCCCCCCTAACCCTCCCTTCCCCCAACCACCAACATGCACACACCCTCTCCTTCTCCCCACCTCATATCCTTCACTCCAGCTGTGGGATTCAATGGTGCAGAAAGAGGGGCGGGCTGTGCTTTGAATCAACCAACAGCTTGCGAACGCTTATATTTCACTCTTCCCAGAACAATGGACCGGCGCAAAGGCAAAGCTACAAACCTGTAGCTTCTTCTTCTCGTGCAGTGCCCCAGTCGATACTCGGTCAATACTCGGAACAGCAAAAATCGCAGCAATGTATTTCACGATATTCGATACAACGAAAAGAGCTTGCAAAGATGGGATGAGCGTGGCAAGCGCGAGAGTGTGCAGGAGGGCGGAATGGCCATGGCGATCTGAACGAAGTCAAATAATCACAACAATTGGGTGCCAACGAAGACGAATGCGCTGCGATGGCATAGAAAAGTGCGCATGCGTGGAATGAATGGTGGCAACGCTTGCAGGCGGAGAAAAAAAGCATGACGATATAAAGGTCTGGCTTGATTATGAGCCTGGGGTAACTTCCGAGGTTGGCAGCATACTCTTCCTGCATCTGCTATTTGCCAAAGTTGGTCTTATGAGGCGCTCAGATCCATAGCCTCTGCAGCCTGCCTCGCAGGATTACCTTCAGCCTGCCTGGCTGCATTGGACTCGCGCCTTGTCTGGTTAGCAGCTTGGCGCTCGGCCTGCCTGTGAGCATTATGTACAGGCTGCCCGACAGCATTTGCTAAACGCCGGCGCTGATTTGCATCCTCTTCGGTCTGTAGAGCTCGCCTTTCGCTGTGAAGAGCTCGCTGGCTGGCTGTATTCGTCGCCCTTCTGCCTAAATCTGGTTGATTGTGCGCATGCATGGTGGCATCGAGAAGCAAAAGATTGTAGACAATGAGTCTGAGCGCCATACTTGGTCTATACTGGCGCACAGATCGAATGCGGAAGAAGATTTATCGCTTTGCATTCATCTGCTCTTTCATTTCGAAATCTGGATGGGGAGTTGGGTGATACGCTATTAGTAACCCGCTAATTCAGCCGATAGCCAGGGTCGGCCAGGGTGGGGAGTTGGGTGATACGCTTTTAGTAACCCACTAATTCAGCCGATAGCCAGGGTGGGGAGTTGGGTGATACGCTATTAGTAACCCGCTAATTTAGCAGATAGCCAGCTAGCGTCAGCTCGGGGAACAAAAAGTTCGCGAACTATTCACAGCAATCCATGTATGTCTACACATATATAGATGTATGCAGGGGGGGGGCAGAAAGACAGATTTTGGATCGCACCTTCGATATGGTGTCCGATTCAGATGGGTGTTGGAATTGTGGGAGTTTTATAAAAAAAAGGGGGGAAATAAAGTTGGGAAAAGTTGTTTTACCCCCCCCCCCCCCCCCCCCCCCCCCCCCTCCTAAAACCCGATTGCGTCACCCTACCCCCCTAAAATGGGGGTCATTCGAAAGATCTTTTCTTGCCCATTCCAGTTATGCTCTTACATCTTTCATCGCGAAGTTAAGATTTGGGCCGCTTTGGGTGAAAACAAGTTTGGACCCCATGTATGTCGACTTTTTTTTTTTTTAGTTTGAGGACTGTTTGAGGATAAGCTTTATTTAAAGCGAAGGCGCGGTGCGGAAGCTTTGTTCTTGCCCCCCCCTCGGATGTATGCATGCATGTTTGTTTGTATGTATGCATGTGTGTATGTATGTATGTATGTATGTATGTACGCATGTATGCATGTATATATGTATGTATGTATGAACTGTATGTATGTATGTATGAACTGTATGTATGTATGTATGAACTGTATGTATGTATGTATGTATGTATGTATGTATGTATGTATGTATGTATGTACTAGTACGGTAGCCCGTGTGGCCGGTGGCCACCCCCCTCCCACCCTGGTCATGGGCCCTGGTCTGGGTTACAGAAGGGGTCAGCCCGGGGGGTCAGGCCCTTGCATGCCCCCCCTCCCCCCCCCCCCCCCCTCTCCACACGCACCCTCTCTCCCTTTGCATGCACTCAGTCAACATATTTCCCCATTTGCAACTGAAAATATGTAAAGCATGCCCCCTTCCGTTCCGTACTCTATGCCCCCCCCCCCCCCCCCACCCCCTCCCCCAGGACTTTCCCCTAAATCTTCCTGCCCCCCATCCCCAGTGCCACACCCTCTCTTTCTCCCCCCTGAACCCCCCTGCCCCACACACCTTCCAGACATCTCTTCCTCTTCCCCTTCACTTAAGCTGTGCCCCCCCACCCCTACCACACATGCATACCATTCCAACCCACCCCCAACCAGACCAACAATATCCCCTACTTTATCCGACCTCTCCCTGCCCCTCACCCCATCCACACACACTCGTTCCCCCCCCTTCCCCCCCACCGTCCCTTTCCCCGACCACCGAAACGCACGTACACTTACCTCCCTAATCCCTACCTCGTACACTGTGCTCCAGCTGTGAACTGTGATCGTGCGGAAATTGCATGCTGTGTATTGAACCTACCAAAAATTGCGAACGCTCAGATTCCGATCAAGCCAAGAGCACCATTGCTGCATGAAGGCCTCGAGAAGCAATAGGTTGTACACTTACAGTCCGAGCGCCATCTAAGCGTCTGTTGAGGGCGAAGTCGACCAAGGAGATATTAAATTCTGGCAGGCATGATGCAGGAGCCTGTTCCGGATTGCGAATTGCAACACGCGTAGGGCAGGGCAGGGTATCTCAGGACAGAGCGGACAGGGCAGAAAGGGCGATGGCGCGCAGGTGTAATTTTGATGCGGAGGAGTGGAAGTTGGATGCTGAAAGACGCGACTGGGAATTTGAATTTTACGCGGAAGTACAGTACTGCAATTGTCCCTGGCCCCCGCCCCCCTACACACCAACGAACGAAAAGTTCGCGAGAAATCCATGTATGTCTACGTATATATATATATATATATATATATATATACGGTAGCCCGTGTGGCCTGTGGCCACACCAACACTCCCTCTCCCCCCGCACTCTCAGACGCACACCTCTTCTCTCTACCTTTCCCCCTTCTGCTTCAGCTGTGGCCTCCCCCCCTGTCATACACATATTCCATCCCCCCCCCCCCCCCCCCCCCCCCCCCCACACACACACACACACATTCAGACCCACAGTATCCTCTACTTCCCCCGGCCTCTTCCTACCCAATCCACACACACTCTCTTTCTCTCACCTTCGCCCCCAAAAGCCTCCCTTCCCCCAACCACCAACACGCACACGCACTCTCCTCCTCCCTACCTCATACCCTTCACTCTGGCTGTGGGATTTAATCTTGCAGAAAGAGGGGAAAGTGCAGACCAACAACTTGGGAACGCTCAGATCCCGATCACCCGAGAACACCGGACCAGTGCAATTCCAAAGCTACAAACTTGCAGTTCCATCTTCTCGTGCAGTGCCCCAGTTGATACTCGGTCAACTCTTGGAACAGCACAAATCGTATTTCACGATATTCGATACAAAGAAAAGAGCTTTCAGATATGGGATAAGAGGCGCAAGACTGCAAGCGCGAGAGTGTGCAGAGGGACGGAATGGCCGTGGCGATCTGAACAAAGTCGAATTAATCGCAGCAACCAGCCAACCATGCATGACAAAGGCGATGCGATGGCATGGCGAAAGTGCGCATGCGTGAGATGAACGGTGGCAACGCTCGCAGGCGGAGAAAAAAAGCATGACTATCTGAAGGTCTGGCTTGATTATGAGTCTGGCGTACCTCCTGAGGTTGGAAAGCAAAGTCTTCACGCCTGGCTTGGCGTTCATCCTGAGGCATGGCATCGCGTTGTTCACGTCCGGCTTGATTATGAGCCTGGCGTAACTCCTCGGGTCGGGCAGCGTGGGCCACACGTCGACTCTTGTTGGCTCTGCCAGGCTCTGTCCAGTTCTTCCTTGCTCATGCAAAATCGCTTTGAGCGCTGGCTGGCGGTGTTGCAGGCCCTCCTGTCCATTAGGACCGTTGGCATGCATCACGGTCGCATGCTCCATGAAGAAGCAATGAACTGAAACGATTATTCTGAGCGCCATGCAAAGCGAGGGTCAGCAGATGACCTCCGAGGAGAGGATCCTCTGGATCTAAATTGCTTGCAGTCTTAGTATGGGAGGCAAATGTGGGGAGGAAATGAGCGCGCGCGCTTAGCTTTGCGCATCTGCAGTTTCGGTATTTGAAAATTTCGCTGGGCGGGGTGTTGCGAGTTGGGTTTGACGGAAAGTCGGTTGCAAGTCGGTTACACTTCGCACGCCCATGGCACGTGGTTACGCGATGATGACACCACCACGACCACGACCATGATTTCTTTATATCGATCGATAGATAGATATATGGTGGGGGGTAAGGTGAGAGAAAGGGAGTGCGTGTGGATGGGGTGGGGTGAGGGGTAGGGAGAGGTCAGGATGGGGGGGGGGGGGGGGGGGGGGGGGGGGGGGGGGGGGGGATGGTATGTGTGTATGACAGGGTGGGAGGCCACACCTGAAGCAGAAGGGGAATAAGTAGGGAGAAGAGGTGTGTGTGTGTGTGTGTGTGTGTGGGGGGGGGGGGGGGGGGGGGGGGAGAGGCAGGGGAGCGTCAAGCAAGGGCTGAGATGGCTGATTTCTTGACTGCGTGTAAGGGAGAGGGGGGGGGGGGGGGGGGGGGGGGGGCATACAAGGGCGCTACCCGTTATGTAACCCAGACCAAACTAGGAACCATGGCCTGGGTGGGGGTGGGGGATAGCCACCGGCCACACGGGCTACCGTACTAATACATATATATATATATATATATAAATATATATATAAAGAAATCATGGTCTTGGTCGCGGTGGTCGTGGTGGTCGTGGTGGTGTCATCGCGTAACCGACTTCACCGACTTCCCGCCCAGCCAATTCCCGCCCAGCCAATTCACGCTCAGCCAATTCACGCTTTTTATCCCTCCTGCTTTAACTTCTGCCTGATTGGCCTCCCGCGAATTCTGCCTTAAGCAACCTGCGCCTCCTGCGTATTCTACCTGTTGCGCATCCCGCCCGATTTCTTCTTTCCCCGCCTGAGTTCATCCACCTGATTTCGGTAGCGCTACAGTTCGTCTTCCTACAAGCTTCCCCCCTGTATCTCTGCAAGACCATTCCCTTGCGTCAAGAGACCTGTCGCTGCGCACAACGGGAGGTGACTTGGTGAGTCAGCCGACCTGTCAGAAATGTCCGGATCGCATCCATCCCATGTCACAAACTTGACTGCAAATTCTTCCCACTGCATTGAGAAACATGTCGCTCCGCATTGTGCCATAGCAAGTACGCATCAAAGTTGGCCGAATGAAAAATCTCGCTGAGCATTCTCGCCCTAACTTGACCGAACAGCTCAAATCAGCAACTTGGCTGCAACTTCTTCCCACTGCATCGAGAAACATGTCGTCGCTGTGCATTGTGCTATAGCGAGCACGCGGCAAAGTTGAATTATAACCTAGCGACGTTTCCAAGTCTCAGATCGAGTTGACTTCGAGAGCAGTTGCGGTGAACAGGATTGTTCTTCGGCCGAACTGAATACATGCTCGCTAAGAAGAAGCTTTAGCTATATACAGTTGCGATTGCGCAGGTTCAGCTTATTCAGTGGGGTCGACTATCGATCACAGCTGAGGTGACAGGGAAGCAGGTCCGATGCTTTTAGCGGAGTCGGATGATGCGCAAACGTTGTCGATGCTCCTCGTCCCGTTTGCCTTTCAGCTATGGCAAAGCCCACAGCTGAAGTGGAGGGAGGCAGATATGTAGTGTGTGTGCTTGTGGGTGCGTGTAGGAGGGGGGGGGGGGGGGCTGGTGGGATGGCTGGGGTGGGGGAAGGGATGGAGTCAGGAGATATGTCAGGAAGAGTAAGGGAGTATGTTTGTGGGCGGGGATACATGGTTGGGTGTGTGTGTGGGGGGAGATAACTAGGGGGGGGGGGGGGGGGGCGGTGGTGTTTGTGTGCTTGTGGTTGCACAAGGGAGACCATTGCAAGGGATATGCATCCGTCAATGTTTTGAGTTGCATGCACTGCAGAGAAAACCGTTTTGCATCCCAGCCCACAACAGGTGTGGCCAACGGGAGGGAAGGGGGGAGGGGGCGGATAATGGTTTGGTGGTGGTGGTGTGTGAAACTGTGAATGGGGGGGGGCTTCAGTGTAAACCATTATGTAACCAGCCCCAAATAGGTGTGGCCAAAGGCCAAACGGGCACTGTACTATGATGGGGGGGGGGGGGGGGGCTTCGTGAGAGTAGATGTGGCCACCGGCCACACGGGCTACCGTACTAGTATATATATATACTATACTAGTATATATATATATATATATATATATATATATATATATATATATATATATATATATATATATATATATATATATATATATATATATATATATATATATATAAAGAAATCATGGCGGTCGTGGTCGCGGTCGTGGTCGTGGTTGTGTCATCGCGTAACCGACTTAACCGACTTCCCGCCCAGCCAATTCCCGCTCAGCCAATTCCCGCTTTTAATTCCTCCTGATTCAACTTCTGCCTGATTTGGCCTCCTACGAATTCTGCCTTATGCAACCTTCGCCTCCTGCGTATTCTACCTGTTGCGGATCCCGCCCGATTTCTCCTTTTCCCGCCTGAGTTCATCCACCTGATTTCGGTAGCGCTGCAGTTCGTCTTCCTACAAGCTTTTCCCCCTGCATCTCTGCAAGACCTTTCCCTTGCGTTAAGAGACCTGTCGCTGCGCACAACGGGAGGTGACGTGGTGAGTCAGAAATGTCCGAATCGCATCCATCCCATGTCACAAACTTGACTGCAAATTCTTCCCACTGCATTGAGAAACATGTCGCTCCGCATTGTGCCATAGCAAGTACGCATCAAAGTTGACCGAATGAAAAATCTCGCTGAGCATTCTCGCCCTAACTTGACTGAACATCTCAAATCAGCAACTTGGCTGCAACTTCTTCCCACTGCGTCGAGAAATATGTCGTCGCTGTGCATTGTGCTATAGCAAGCACGCGGCAAAGTTGAATGGATGAACCTAGATGTTTCCAAGTCTCAGATCGAGTTGGCTTTGGGAGCAGTTGCGGTGAACAGGATTGTTCTTCGGCCGAACTGAATACATGCTCGCTAAGAAGAAGCTTTAGTTATGTGCAGTTGCGATTGCGCAGGTTCAGCTTTTTCAGTGGGGTCGACTATCGATCACAGCCGAGGTGGCAGGGAAGCAGGTCCGATGCTTTTAGCGGAGTCGGATGATGCGCAAACGTTGTCGATGCTCTTCGTCCCGTTTGCCTTTCAGCTATGGCAAAGCCCACAGCTGAAGTGGAGGGAGGCAGATATGGAGTATGTGTGTGCTGGTGGGTGCGTGTAGGAGGGAGGGGAGGGATGAGAGTGGGGAGAGGGTGGGGGCTGGTGGGATGGCTGGGGTGGGGGAAGGGATGGAGTCAGGAAATATGTCAGGAAGAGTAAGGGAGTATGTTTGTGGGCGGGGGTGCATGGTTGGGTGGGGGTAGGGGTGGAGATGAATGGGGGGGGGGGGGGGGGGGGGGGGGGAGTACGGTGGTGTTTGTGTGCTTATGGGTGCACACGGGAGACCATCGCAAGGAATATGCGTCCGTCAATGTTTTAAGTTGCATGCACTGCAGAGAAAACCGTTTTGCAACCCAGCCCAAAACAGGTGTGGCCAACGGGAGGGAAGGGGGGAGGGGGCGGATAATGGTTTGGTGGTGGTGTGCGAATGGGGGGGGGGGCTTCAAGTGTAAACCATTATGTAACCAGCCCCAAACAGGTGTGGCCAAAGGCCAAACGGGAACCGTACTATGATTAGGGGGGGGGGGGGGGGGGGGGGGGGGGGGGGGTCTTCGTGAGAGTAGGTGTGGCCACCGGCCACACGAGCTACTGTACTAGTATATATATATATATATATATATATATATATGTATGTTACACACCAGGGGTAGGCCAAATTGGCTTAAGGGACTTGCCCAATTGTGACAGGAAGGGCTAACAGGAAAAAGCATTGATGAACTGAACCCCAAACAATCGTTTTACCAACGGGTGCCCTGATTTCGTGCTACATTGATAATTCAATTCTACAATTATAATTAAAAAATCATCCCACGTGTGTAAACCATATGATCGTCTGCCGGGTGGAACACATTTGATTGTCTCCAATTCCTGCTAGGCACTTTCACCGTGCATTCCGGGTTTATATTCCAGGCTTGAAGCAGCAGGCTCTAGGCACCTCCCGAAGCCAGCCACTGATCTAAGCATACACACTTCATCAGTGCTGGAAAGCTGAGTGTGTAAATTGCAGTCCAGGGGTAACCTATTAGGCTGAAGGGACTTGCCCATTGTCAAACACTCAAGCTCACCTCTAGAAAACCAGGAGGGGCAAATTGAAAGAAACGTTTGATAAACTGGTTCCCAACAAATCGTAAGCATGTGAAAAGCTGATAATGTCAACCAGGGTTGATCAAGCCTGGAAGGATACTTCAAAATCTACGATTCGAGGTGTTCCTGTTCTCAAAAATGTATGTTTTACGAGCCCAAAGCTACGTTTGCAATGTAACCGACCCTCCAAATCTGTGTTTTGCGACGTGAAACACAACGATTCAAGTTTTAAGTCTTATGTCAACTTCCAGGTGCACGATATGCCTTCAGGTTTGGCTGCATAGCCAGCCAGAAGAGCTGCCTAGAAGCTATTACTATAGCTTAAAAGAAAACAGTGTCCCACACATGCCCTACAACGTTGGATATTACTACAGAAAAAACGGAAACAGTGCCCCACACATGCTGACATGCCCTGTAACGTTGAATATTACTGTAACTAAACAGAAACTGTGCCCCACACTTCCCCTACAATATTTTTGTTTGTTTTGTTTTTGTTTGTTTGTTATTGAAGGAATTTCACCCCAGGAGGCGGGTCTCCCGACACAAACCAGGGGCACCAAGGATTCAGTTTGAATGGTGTTGCCACTCCTACAACAACGTTGGAGTTTGTTCTAATGTTTTGTATTCCTCTCCCTTCCTTTCTAGGCACACTCTAGATTCTTGCCAGGACTTGATTCCCGAAGCCATAGAGACAGCCCTGTCAGGTTATCGCACCAGAGGCATATCAGAGGCACATCAGAGGCATATCAGAGGCATATCAGAGGCATACCAGGCATATCAGAGGCATTTCAAAGGCACATCAGAGGCATATCAGAGGCATACTAGGCATATCAGAGGCGGATCAGAGGCATATCAAAGGCATATCAGAGGCATATTAGAGGCATTTCAGGGGCATATCAGAGGCATATTAGATGCATTTCAGAGGCATGTCAGAGGCATATCAGGCATATCAGAGGCGGATCAGAGGCATACCAGGCATATCAGAGGCATTTCAGAGGCACATCAGAGGCGGATCAGAGGCATTTCAGAGGCATATCAGAGGCATATCAGAGGCATGTCAGAGGCATATCAGAGGCATATCAGAGGCATATCAGAGGCATACCAGGCATATCAAGAGGCGGAATCAGAGGCATATCAGAGGCATACCAGGCATATCAGAGGGCGGATCAGAGGCATATCCGAGGCATATCAGCGGCATGTCAAGAGGCATATTCAGAGGTCTATCAGAGGCATATTAGAGGCATGTCAGCAGGCATACCAGCATGTTCAGAGGCGATCAGAGGCTTATCAGAGGCGTTTAATTTCAGGCATATCAGCGGCATATCAGAGGCATATCAAAGGCAAGGCATATCAGAGGCACATCAGAGGCATGTCAGAGGCATATCAGAGGCATTTCAAAGGCACATCAGAGGCATATCAGAGGCATACCAGGCATATCAGAGGCGGATCAGAGGCATATCAAAGGCATATCAGAGGAATATTAGAGGCATTTCAGGGGCATATCAGAGGCTTATTAGATGCATTTCAGAGGCATGTCAGAGGCATATCAGGCATATCAGAGGCGGATCAGAGGCATATCAGAGGCATACCAGGCATGTCAGAGGCGGATCAGAGGCGTATCAGAGGCGGATCAGAGGCATATCAGAGGCATATCAGAGGCATATCAGAGGCATATCAGAGGCATACCAGGCATACCAAAGGCATATCAGAGGCACATCAGAGGCATATCAGAGGCATACCAGGCATATCAGAGGCGGATCAGAGGCATATCAAAGGCATATCAGAGGCATATTAGAGGCATTTCAGGGGCATATCAGAGGCATATTAGATGCATTTCAGAGGCATGTCAGAGGCATATCAGGCATATCAGAGGCATATCAGAGGCATGTCAGAGGCATACCAGGCATATCAGAGGCACATCAGAGGCATATCAGAGGCATACCAGGCATATCAGAGGCACATCAGAGGCATATCAGAGGCATATCGGAGGCATACCAGGCATATCAGAGGCATGTCAGAGGCATATCAGAGGCATACCTGGCATTTCAAAGGCACATCAGAGGCATACCAAGCATATCAGAGGCATATCAGAGGCATATCAGAGGCATATCAGAGGCATATCAGAGGCATGTCAGAGGCATGTCAGAGGCATATCAGAGGCATATCAGAGGCATATCAGAGGCATATCAGAGGCATATCAGAGGCATATCAGAGGCATACCAGGCATATCAGAGGCGGATCAGAGGCATATCAGAGGCATACCAGGCATATCAGAGGCATATCAGAGGCATATCAGAGGCATACCAGGCATATCAGAGGCATTTCAGAGGCACATCAGAGGCATATCAGAGGCATATCAGAGGCATGTCAGAGGCATATCAGAGGCATATCAGAGTCATACCAGGCATATCAGAGGCACATCAGAGGCATATCAGAGGCATACCAGGCATATCAGAGGCACATCAGAGGCATATCAGAGGCATATCAGAGGCATACCAGGCATATCAGAGGCATGTCAGAGGCATGTCAGAGGCATATCAGAGGCATACCAGGCATTTCAAAGGCACATCAGAGGCATATCAGAGGCATACCAAGCATATCAGAGGTATATCAGAGGCATATCAGAGGCATATCAGAGGCATATCAGAGGCATATCAGAGGCATATCAGAGGCATATCAGAGGCATATCAGAGGCATACCAGGCATATCAGAGGCGGATCAGAGGCATATCAGAGGCATACCAGGCATATCAGAGGCATATCAGAGGCATATCAGAGGCATACCAGGCATATCAGAGGCATTTCAGAGGCACATCAGAGGCATATCAGAGGCATATCAGAGGCATGTCAGAGGCATATCAAAGGCATATCAGAGGCATATCAGAGGCATACCAGGCATATCAGAGGCGGATCAGAGGCATATCAGAGGCATACCAGGCATATCAGAGGCATTTCAGAGGCACATCAGAGGCATATCAGAGGCATATCAGAGGCATATCAGAGGCATACCAGGCATATCAGAGGCATTTCAGAGGCACATCAGAGGCATATCAGAGGCGTATCAGAGGCATATCAGAGGCATATCAGAGGCGGATCAGAGGCATATTAGAGGCATACCAGGCATATCAGAGGCGGATCAGAGGCATATCAGAGGCATATCAGAGGCATATTAGAGGCATGTCAGAGGCATATCAGGCATATCAGAGGCGGATCAGAGGCATATCAGAGGCATACCAGGCATGTCAGAGGCGGATCAGAGGCGTATCAGAGGCGTATCAGAGGCATATCAGAGGCATACCAGGCATATCAGAGGCGGATCAGAGGCATATCAGAGGCATATCAGAGGCATATCTGTGGCATATCTGGCATATCATTGAACCCCATTGTTGATCCATCAAACCCACTGTTTGTTTTGTTGTGTGACGCGTCGCAAATTGAGCAATTGGGTGTGACCCTAGTGCAATGCACTGCGCCCGGACCCTGGGGGCTGCGTGTGGAGCACGGAGCGCAGAGCCAGGTGGGGGTGGGGGGCCATTTCTGACTAGTCTAGCCAGACCCATGTGTTGCCATGCAGCGGCAGGATGGCGACGGAATGGCGATGCATTGTTGACAAATAACAGTGCCCCCCCCCTCCTGCCCCCTGCTTGTATCAAAAGTGTCTTACCAACATCCTTCCCCCCCCCTTTTCAGACGTGCTCTGGACTCCTGCCGGGACTTCATACACGAAGCCATTGAGACCGCCCTGTCAGGGAATGACATTATTGGCATATCAGCATCATTGACCCCACAGCTGATCCTAACGATTTGTATTCCTCTCCCCCCCCTTTCTAGACGTGCTCTGGATTCCTGCAGGGACTTGATTCGTGAAGCCATAGAGACCGCCCTGTCAGGGAATGACATCAGAGGCATATCAGTATCATTGACCCCAATGCTGATCCTAACATTTTTTATTCCTCTCCCCCCCTTTCTAGACGTGCTCTGGATTCTTGCCGGGACTTGATTCACGAAGCCATTGAGACAGCACTGTCAGGCAATCGCATCAGCTACAACTACTTTGTTTCCCTCCCTGTGGCCCTTCCCGCTGCAGCGCTCGCAACCTTCCAGTCATTCAGGTCGGTGAGGTTGAGCGCAGTTAGAAAAAAGCATACTAGCGCTCGCAACCGTCAAGTCACTCAGGTCAGTGAGGTTGTACGCAGTCAAAGTCAAAAGATACAATCCCACATAGTCTTTCAAAACTACACCACACCACACCACAACAAAATACACAACAACAAACTACACAACACAACAAGACCACACAACACCACACCACACCACATAAAACCACAAAGAAACGCACAGAGATGCACCACACCACACCACAAAGAAACGCACAGAGATGCACCACACCACACCACACCACAAAAAAACGCACAGATCTGCACCACACCACACCACACCACAAAAACGGCACAGAGCTGCAGCACACCACACCACACCACACCACACCACACCACACCACACCACAAAAAACCGCACAGAGCTGCAGCACAGCACACCACACCACACCACACCATAAAGAACCGCACATAGCCACAAAAAGCGAAAGCATGCAAAGCACAAAACCACACAAATTACCCACACAAGAACACACATGACCACTTAGGACCACACAAAACCACACAAACGTCACAGGAGCACGTAGGACCACCATGACAAAACAAAGGCACACGACCCACAAAGGCACACAAAACGTCACAGGACCACTTTCGACCACCAAGAAAAAACAAAACCACACGCCTCACAATGCCACACCAGACGTCACAGGACCACACAGTTCTTAGTCATCTCACGGACATGTGAACGCTTTATTTTGACAAAAAAGTGTTCCAATTTTTCACAAAGGCATGCCACCATTTTGCCCATCTGTCCACCTTTGTTTCATAGTCAACACGTAGTTGTTACAATTTGTCACAAAGCCCTGACTTTTTGTCACAGAGGCATATAATTATTTTGCCCATCTGTCCACCTTAGGTCTGACTAAAAGTCAAAAATGTCTGACTATTTCCCCCATCTCTGACCACCACAGTTGCGTAGTCAACACATATGTGTTACCATTTTCTACAAAGGGATGACTATTTTGCACATCTCTTTCCACCACAGTTCCGTAGTCATCACACAGTGTTACCATTTGTCACTTTGGTTTGAATATTTTGCCTATCTCTGTCCACCACAGTTTCGTAGTCATCACATAGTGTTACAATTTGTCACAAAGCTCTGACTATTTGTCACAGAGGCATACAACTGTTTTGCCCATCTGTCCACCTTAGGTCTGACTATAAGTCACAAATGTCTGGCTATTTCCCCCATCTCTGACCACCACAGTTGCGTAGTCAACACACATGTGTTACCATTTTTCACAAACGTCTGGCGTCTCTGTCCACCATTGTTTTGATGTCATCTGGTAGGTGTTGCAATTTGTCACAAAGCTCTGACTATTTGACACGGAGACATATAACTCTTTTGCCCATCTGTCCACCTTAGGTCTGCCTATTGTTCACAGAGACATATAACTATTTTGCCCATCTGTCCACCAAAGCTCTGACTATTTGTCACAGAGGCATATAACTCTTTTGCCCATCTGTCCACCTTAGGTCTGAGGTTCTGAAAGATCCCCCTGCTGCCGCACAGCTTGGCATTGATGAGTCCATATTTGTGAATCCAGGGGTGAGTGCCACGCCATGAGGATTGCACACTCATATATTATGGATATATATATGCAATATATATGTACGTATATGTTTTATTCTTATTCTTATTCTTATTCTCATGTATTCATTTATTTCTTCTTATATCTGTCACACGCACATACATATATATGTAAAAATAATTTGATTTCTGTGAACAGTTCGCGAACTTTTCGTTTATTGTTTGTTTGTTCGTTCGTTGGTGTGTAGGGGGGCAGGTCCCCCTTACAACTGCAGTACTGTACGAATTTCCTGGCAGTTCCACGTGGTACGCCACGCCGACGTACTGATTTATGGGGGGCAGGGTGTACACGGACTCCTGCCAAGATTCCAAATTTTCTTATCGCGGATTCATTTTCCCCCCAGCGACTTACACTGAGCGCTCGCCATATTCAGGAGCGCTTATTTATTCTGACCGATTGCAATTGTTTTGCTGTCGTGGTCTGCTTTTGGTACCATGCCTAAAAAAATCAATCCTTCGAGTTCGTTGGATTTTCCGCTATCTGAAGCAAATATGGCGCTTAGGCTGATCGTATATAACCTATCGCTTCTTGATGCCACCATGCTACACCACCATGACAGAAGAGCAGAAACCATAGCCAGTCAGCACGCAAAGCGAGCTCTTCGGACCGACGAGGAGAGGGGCCATGACAACCAGTGTTGATGTTTAGCCCGTGCTACCAAGGGGGCTGCAATGTCTGCAGATGAACGCCAGGCTGCAGATGAACGCCAGGCAGCTAACCAAACCAGGCGCAAAGCTTATGCTACCACGGGGGCTGCAATGCCTGCAGATGAACGCCAGGCTGCTAACCAAACCAGGCGCATTTGTGATGCTTGGCAGTGGGTCGCAACAACTTCGAGCAATTCGAATTCTTCATCACTATCTCCATCGCTCGCGCCTGCAACGCTCATCTCATCACCGCACTCTCTTTTCATTATATTGACGATCGTTAAGCAAATTTGGCTGCAGCAAGTTTGACCCGATGCATGTGTAACTCAAAGTTTTCGAAACTCAACCACTGCACGAGAAGAACCCGTGTTCTTGGCCTCATCGCAAATTCGGAACCTGAGAGTTTGCAAGCCGTTGTTTGCAGCCTAACTTTCTGCACGGTTACAGCCCACAGCTGGAGTAAAGGGTACAAAGTAGGGACGAGAGAGTCACGTGTGTGTGCGTTTTGGTGGTTGGGGAAAGGGACGGTGTGGGGGGAGAAAGAGTGTGTGTGAATGGGGTGGGGTGAGGGGCAGGGAGAGGTCTGGAAAAGTAGGGATACTGTTGGTCTGGCTGGGGGTGGGTTGGAATGGTATGTGTGTGTGATAGGGCTGGGGGGGCACAGCTTAAGTGAAGGGGAAGAGGAAGAAAAATAGGTGTATGTGTGTGTATGTGGGTGCAGGGGAGAGGGAGGGGAGGGCTGCGTGAGGGGGGAGATGGCTGGAAGGTGTGTGTGGCAGGGGGGAGAAAGAGAGGCTGTGGCAATGGGGATGGGGAGCAGTAAGATTTAGGGAAAAGTAGGGAATCGTGCAGGTCCGGAGGGGAGGGGGGGGGATACATTACGGAAGGGAAGGGGGCATGCATCACAATGTTTTAGCTGCAAAGGGGGAAATGTCATGACTGAGTGCATGTGAAGGGAGAGAGGGGTGGGTGGGAGGGGGGAGACATACAAGGGTTTGATCCCTTCTGTAACCCTGAGCAGACCAAAGGACCTGGGTGGTTGGGGGGTGGCCACCGGCCACACGGGCAATGTACTAGTTATACTCATATATATATATATATATATATATATATATATATATATGATGTAAGTTTTCTTCTTATATCTTTCTTATATATAGATCTGTTTTCTTCTTGTATCTATCTTATATATATATATATCTTATATATATATATCTTATATATATATCTTACATATATATATCTTATTATCTTATATATATAAGATGTAAGTTTTCTTCTTATATCTTTCTTATTCATAGATCTGTTTTCTTCTTGTATCTATCTTTTATATATATATATCTTTCTTATACATAGATCTGTTTTCTTCTTGTATCTATCTTTTATATATATATATATATATATATATATATATATGTTTTCTTCTTTTTGTTCTTTTATATTTATATATATATATATGTTTTCTTCTTTTTGTTCTTGATGCTCATGAGTCCCCCTTGACTCCGCGAAGCCGTGTGCACGCTGGCTGTACGGTAAGGCACCAGGGATAATGTAATCATCAGCATTATCACCATCATCATTATCATCATCATCATCATCATCATCATCATCATCATCATCATCGGCATCAGCAGCAGCAGCGTAATCATCATTGGCATCAATGAAAGGATAGGAAGTGATGGAATGCCTCCTATACTGTTGTAACAGTCCTGAGGTAGGTAAGACGTAAATGTCCGCTTAATTATTAATTGAACACGTGTGCTCTTCTACCAATTAATATACCAATAAAAATACCAATAAAAATACCAATAAAAAAATATGCTGTTCTATTTACTCAAGATTCAGAGCTTTGTTCCACTACCAGTAGCCATCTCTTCCTATGACCCTGTGTTGGCCAAACCCTCCGCTACCATGAGACTCAAATCTCGTCCCCGAACCCAAACCCAAACCCCCTGGGACGGCCCTTCGGGCCGCCTACCCAAATCGCTACCAGGAGCCCAGCCTTGGAAGACACCTAATCCCTGATCGCTACCAGAAGACCCCCTATCTTAAACAAAAAGAACCCATGTCAAGAGTGTGGTGAAGTAGCGTTTACATTACCCATGTGTACTCCACCCGCAGACGGTGAGCAGTCTGGAGGCTGATGTATTTCACCCAAACCATGTATTTGACCCAAACCAATTATTTTCATGTATTGGATGCTGAAGCTGTACTCAGATGGTTATACTTGTCGTAATGTTTTCGTTAAGTAAGAATAACCACTGCTTACCAACAACTTCACCACCACTTAACCACCATTCAACCACCACTTAACCTCCACTTAACCACCATTCAACCACCACTTTACCACCATGCAACCACCATGCAACCACCATTCAACCACCACTTTACCACCATTCAACCACCACTTTACCACCATTCAACCACCATTCAACCACCATGCAACCACCACTTGACCACCATTCAACCACCATTCAACCACCACTTTACCACAATTCAACCACCACTTGTGCTTTCTAGACGCTTCACCTTACCCTGGGGATGCTGAAGCTGTACTCTGATGAAAAGCGCTTAAAGGCCAAAAATGTGAGTGCGCTAAGTTTGAATGTTTGAATCCCTGACAATAGTTAGTGTGCATAGATTGAATGTTTGAAAAACGTACATCTGGAAGTGCCTGTCCAACTTCTTAGAGGGACTGTTGTCGTTTAGGCAATGGAAGTGTGAAGTGTGGGGCCAGTTCCAGTTTGCGAGTGGGGGGTCAAGGGGGATGGAATGGTGTGTGTGTGTGAGGTTGGGGAAGCTACCTGGAGTCACTTTTGTTTTTGGTTTGGGGAAGCTACCTGGAGTCACTTTCACCTGAGTTGGTTTGGGGAAGCTACCTGGAGTCACTTTCACCTGAGTTGGTTTGGGGAAGCTACCTGGAGTCACTTTTGGGGAAGCTACCTGGAGTCACTTTCACCTGAGTTGGTTTGGGGAAGCTACCTGGAGTCACTTTTGGGGAAGCTACCTGGAGTCACTTTCACCTGAGTTGGTTTGGGGAAGCTACCTGGAGTCACTTTTGTTTTTGGTTTGGGGAAGCTACCTGGAGTCACTTTTGGGGAAGCTACCTGGAGTCACTTTCACCTGAGTTGGTTTGGGGAAGCTACCTGGAGTCACTTTTGTTTTTCCCGGCGATGCATTGCCATTCCGACGCTGCATGGCGACGCATGGGTCTCGCTAAACTAGTCAGAGTTGGCCCCCAGAAATGGCTCCAGACCAGAGTTTTTCTTCAGTTCAGAAAGAGGGTATCTGGAAGCGTTCTGGTTTTAGGCCTCCTTCAGGGACAGAGTCTTGGTAGCGATATTTAGCGCTAAGCGCCGTTTTCTTTTTGGCGGGTAAAGGTGTGTAAAATCCCTGCCCAAGGCAAGCCTGTGTCAAGAGTAACAACAATGCCCTTGGATCAAGTATATTTTGACTACAATGCTTTGTTTTGCATTGAATTTGATTTTCAAATGTATGTATTTTCCAGTAAATTCCGAGGCCAAGGCTGAAGCGCAGCCTCCAACCAGGGTATCTCCATAGGTGCCGAAGTCAGACCCTGAGTGATACAGATGGATTGAGCCTATGCCCTTAAGTCAAAACAAAAAAGTGTTTTGCCAATAAGTTGCCCAACCACATCAGTTCAACATTTAAATACTCGGATTTGGGTTTTCTCAAATGGTGGGAACCAGGTCATGTGAAACATGCTAATTTGTTACTATGGGGTTCCCTAAGTCGATACGGGTTTTACGCATGAAGTGATATGGAGCCTATCGCGACCGAAACAAGCCATTTTAAAAGAACACTGGGTACAAATGTTGTGTAACGTCTTTCCCTGCCAGTAGTTATTACAGAAGGTCTTGGAAGGCTGTACACAGGCAGTGCAGTTGAGTACGGACCCCAAAAACACTGCTTATTTACATTTCGTGGGTGTCCTAAGTCTAGGTCAGAGCTGCACAGCCTCAATTGAAACATTTTGGGCCTCAGGTTTCCTCTATCTTGATATATAGCGTACAGAACAACTTTATTTTTGAAAATTGAAAATAAAAATAAATAAATAAACATTCAAAAACATTCAAAAGAAATCAAAAAAAAATCAAATACAACTTGTTTTGTATTTGTCTTCAAACATCCACTTCTGAACTCAGTTTTTGGTTTGGAGTAGATCATTGAAAACACACCCTAATCCTGGGCCATGGTGTGTTAGGCCACTGGGAGGTGAAATCTTGAGATGTACAGCTATTTCAGTAGATTCCTAGGCCAAGGCTGAAGCGCAGCCTCCAACCTTGTAATAGGGGTTCGATAAGCCTTTCTTTCCGAGGCACCTTTCTTCGGAATAGCTCGCGCGGCCTCGTATATGACGCGAAGTGGATTTGTATCACTAATTATCGCACATCTGATGTACTGCCACCGGCCTGCCGAACAAGGCTGCTCGCGACCAGATGCGAACGCGGACGAAAAGTAGCTGCGCGCATTGCTGACACCTTAGCGAACAATATGAGCCTGACAGAATTCGGTTCCGAGCAGTTTGGGTCATGTACAGCTCTGTATCATATTCTTGTATCGACTTATGGCGTTTTCAGACTTAGGCACCTATGGAGATACTACTTCTTGCCAAATTGGTCAGCGCTTGAAGCGCACAAACATCAAATTGGTCAGCGCTTTTTAGCGCAAAAAGTGCAAAAACTGCGCACTGCGCCCACAGGGGGTTGACAAAACTGTGCGAAACGCGCAGAGGGGCTAAAAAAGGCAGCGCGGCACCGTGCTGCCACGCGCGCTTAGTAGTACCCTGCCTCCAACCTTGTGGTTGGGGTTCGATACGCGTTTCATTCCGCAGAAACTTCATTCGCGGTTCCTCGCGCTATCTCATCGATCTCATTGAAGTCGATTCAAGCTTTTTTTGTACATCTTGTGTAGTGCCATCGGCCTCCCGAGCTGGGCTGCTCGCAGCCAGATGCGAATGCGAACAGAAATTAGCTGCGCGCCTAGCTGACGCATTCGCGGACAATATGATCCATTTAGAATTCAATTCCGAGCAGTTGGGGTCATGTACGACCTTGAATCACAATTGCGATTTAAGTTTGAGGTTTTCCGAATGTATGGAGATATAATGCTTTTTTTAATTGAGTTTGAATTTGAATTTTATGTATTTTGACTATTATGCTTTTATTCAAATTTATTATGTTACTGCCGAAGATGGCGAGCTGCCTTAAAGGCTAGAGCCATGTAACCAAGTTCACATATCAAGAGAAGGAACAATGCCTGTCCTCTCCTCCAGGGTTTTTCTTTTCGTTTCGTTTCTGAGCCCCTCCTTTTCATAGCTATTCTTGTTCCGAAGCCATTTGGCCAGTCTCCATTTGTAGCTATTTACAGCTATTTTCAAATTGGCTTCTTTCAACATCCTGACTTTAATTTCAATTTCAGTTACAAAACTACGGAAGACTTCAGTCCTGCTGGGCTGGCCAAATCTTGCCACATCGCTTAGGTCGCTTCCATCACTATGCCAATCTTGAAATTGAAGGGTTTTATTGCTAATAGCGATGTATCGCTAGAAAGAAAAACCCTGCTCTCCTCCCCGCCCATCGATTTGATCACAACAATGCCTGTCCTCTCTCATCACCCGCCCATTGTTTTGAAAACAACAATGCCTATCCTCTCATGCCTGTCCTCTCATCCCCCACCCATTGTTCTGAAAACGACAATGCCTGTCCTCTCCTCTCTTCATCCCCCCGCCCATGTTTTGATAACAACAATGCATGTCCTTACACCCCCCGCCCATTGTTTTGATAAACAAACAATGCTGTCCTTCCATCCCCCGCCCATTGTTTTGATAACAAACAATGCCTTCCCTGACAGCCCACGCCATTGTTTTTGATAACAACAAGGCCTGTCCTGACACCCCGCCCATTGTTTGATAAAAACAATGCCTGTTCCTTACATCCCCCGCCATTGTTTTGATAACAACAATGCCTGTCCTTAATCCCCCGCCATTGTTTTGATAACAACAATGCCTCTGTCCTTACATCCCCGCCCATTGTTTTGATAACAAAAATGCCTGTCCTTCAGTCCCCGCCCCCATTGTTTGGAAACAAACATGCCTGTCCTTACATCCCCAGCACATTGGTTTGATAACCAACAAATGCTTCTTACATCCCCGCCCATTGTTTTGATAACAAACAATGCCTGTCCTTACATCCCCCGGCCCATTGTTTTGATAACAACAATGCCTGTACTTACATCCCCCGCCAATTGTGTTGCCATAACAACAATGCCCTGTCCTTACATTCCCCGCCCCATTGTGTTTGATACAAACCAATGCCCTGTCTTACATCCCCTCCGCCCATGTTTTGTCAACAACAATGACTGTCTTACATCCCCCGCCCATTGTTTTGATAAGAGAGATCGTACATCCCCCGCCATTGTTTTGATAACAACAATGCCTTGTCCTTACATCCCACCGACCCATTTTTGTGATAACAACAATGCCTGTCCTTAATCCCCCGCCAATGTTTGATCACAACAATGCCTGCTTACATCCCCCGCCCATGTTTGATAAAACAATGCCGTCCTTACATCCCCAGCCATTGTGTGAAAAACAATGACATGTCCTTACATCCCCCGCCATGGTTTTGATGCAACAAAACAATGCCGGTCCTTACACCCCCGCCCAGTTTTGTAACAACAATTGCCTGTCCTTACATCCCGCCGGCCCATTGTTTTGATAACAAACAATCCTGTCATTCCCATCTCCCGCCATTGTTTTGTAAAAAACAATGCCTGTCCTTAAATCCCCCGCCCATGTTTTTGATAACAACAAAGCTTTCCGTTACATCCCCCGCCCCATGTTTTGTAAAAACAAGCCTGTCCTTACATCCCCCGCCCATTTTTTGCATAACAAACAATGCCTGTCCTTCCATCCCCCGCCCATTGTTTGATAAAAAACAACAATGCCTGTCCTTACATCCCCCCCCGCCCATTGTTTTGATAACAACATGCCTGTCCTTACATCCCCAGCCACCCCCCATTGTTTTGATAAAACAATGACTGTCCTTACATTCCCCGCCATGTTTGATAACAACAATGACCTGTCCGTACATTCCCCGCCCATGGTTTTGATAACAACAAAATGCCTGTCCTTATCAGTCCCCGCCATTGTTTTGATAACAACAATGCCTGTCCTTACATCCCACGCCCCCATTGTTTTTGATAACAACAAGCCTGTCCTTACATCCCCGGACCATGTTTTGATAACAAACAATGCATGTCCTACATCCCCCGCCCATTGTTTTGATAACAAAGCAATGAATGTCCTACATCCCCCGCCAATGTTTTGATAACAACAATGCCTGTCCTACATCCCCAGCCCATTGTTTTGATAACAACAAGGCCTTTGTCCTAATCCCCCGCCCATTGTTTTGATACCAACAATGCCGTCCTACATCCCCCGCCCATTGTTTGATAACAAACAATGCCTGTCTGACTTCCACGCCCATTGTTTTGATAACAACAATGCCTGTCCTTACATCCACGCCCATTGTTGGATAACAACAATGCCTGTCTTCCATCCCCAGCCCATTGTTTTGATAACACAATGCCTGTCCTTACATCCCGCCATGTTTGATAACAACCAATGCCCGTCCTTACATACACCGCCAATTGTTTTGATAACAAAAAGGTGTCCGTTTACATCCCCCGCCCATTGTTTTGATAACAACAATGCTGTCCTTTACATCCCCCGCCCATGTTTTGATAAAACATGCCTGTCCTTACAATCACCGCCCATGTTTTGATAACAAAACAATGCCTGTCTCTTTACATCCCCGCCATTGTTATGATAAAACATGCCTGTCCTTAATCCCCCGCCCCTTTGTCTTTGATAAACAACAATGCATGTCCTTACATCCTCCGCCCATTGTTTTGATAACAAACAATGCCTGTCCTTACATCCCCCGCCCCATTGTTTTGATAACAAAACTGGCCGTCCTTACATCCCCGCCCATTTTTTGATAACAAAATGACTGTCCGTACATACCCCGCCCACTTGTTTTGATAACTAACAATGCCTGCCTACATCCACCGCCCATTGTTTTGATAACACCAATGACTGTCCTTACATCCCCGACCATTGTTTTGATAACAACAATGCCGGTCCTTTACATCCCCGCCCATGTTTTGATAACAACAATGCCTGTCCTTACATCCCCCGCCCATTGTTTGTAACAACCATGCCTGTCATACATCCCCGCCCTGTTTGATAACACAATTGCCTGGCTACATTCCCCCGCCCATTGTTTTGATAACAACAATGCCTGTCCTTACATCCCCCGCCCATTGTTTTGATAACAACAATGCCTGTCCTTACATCCCCCGCCCATTGTTTTGATAACACAATGCCTGTCCTTACATCCCCCGCCCATTGTTTTGATAACAACAATGCCCGTCCCTCACATCCCCCGCCCATGTTGATAACAAACAATGCCTGTCCTTACATCCCCCGCCCATTGTTTGATAACAACATGCCTGTCCTACATCCCCCGCCCATTGTTTGTGATAACACAATGCTGTCCTTACATCCCCCGCCCTTGTTTGATTAACAACCAATGCCGTCCTTACATCCCCCGCCCATTGTTTTGCTAACAAAATGCTTGTCCTACATCCCCGCCCATTGTTTTGATAACAACAATGACCTGTCCTTACATCCCCCGCCAATTGTTTGATAACAACAATGCCTGTCCTTACATCCCCGCCCATGTTTGCTAACAACAATGGCCTGTCCTTCCATCCCCGCCCATTGTTTGATAACAACAAATGCCTGTCTTACATCCCCCGCCCATGTTTTGATAACAACAATGCCCTGTCCTTACATCCCCCGCCCATTGTCTGATAAAAACAATGCTGTCCTTACATCCCCGCCCATTGTTTTGTAACAACAATGCCTGTCCTTACTCCCCGACCCATTGGTGCATAAAAAACAATGAATGTCCTTACATCCCAGTCCCAATGTTTTGATAACAACAATGCCTGTCCTTACATCCCCCGCCCATTGTTTTGATAAAAACAATGCCTGTCCTTACATCCCCCGCCATTGTTAGTGATAAACAACAATGCCTGTCCTGACATCCTCACCGCCCATTGTTTTGATAACAACAATGCTGTCCTTACATTCACCCGCCATTGTTTTGATAACAACCATGCTGTCACTTACATCCCCCGCCCATTGTTTTGATAACAACAATGCCTGTCCTTACATCCCCCGCCCATTGTTTTGATAACAACAATGCCTGTCCTTACATCCCCCGCCCATTGTTTTGATAACAACAATGCCTGTCCTTACATCCCCCGCCCATTGTTTTGATAACAACAATGCCTGTCCTTACATCCCCCGCCCATGTTTGATAACAACAATGCTGTCATGACATCCCCAGCCCATTGTTTTATAACAACAATGCTGGTCTGACGCCCACGCCCATTGTTTGATAACAACAATGCCTGTCTTACAGCCCCCGCCCCTGTTTGATAACACAAGGCCTGTCTTACATCCCCCGCCCATGTTTTGATAACAACCTATGCTGTACTTAATCCCCCCGCCACTGTTTTGAATTTTTAAACAACAATGGCCTTTCCTGACATCCCCACCCCATTGTTTTGATAACAACAATGCCTGTCCTTACATCCCCCGCCCATTGTTTTGATAACAACAATGCCTGTCCTTACATCCCCCGCCCATTGTTTTGATAACAACAATGCCTGTCCTTACATCCCCCGCCCATTGTTTTGATAACAACAATGCCTGTCCTTACATCACCCCGCCCATGTTTCTGATAAACAACATGCTGTCCTTAATCCACGCCCATTGTTTTGATAACAACATGCCTGTCCTTACATCCCCCCCGCACATTGTTTTGATAACAACAATGCCTGTTCCTTAAATCCCCCGCCCATTGTTTTGATAACAACAATGCCTTGTCCTTACATCCCCCGGACATTGTTTTGATAACACAATGCCTGTCCTTCATCCCCCGCCCATTGTTGATAACACAATGACTGGTTACGTACATCCACCGCCCATTGTTTTGATAACAACAATGCCGTCCTTACATCCCCCGCCATTGTTTTGATAAAACAATGCCTGTCCTACATCCCCCGCCCATTGTTTTGATAACAAAAATGACTCGTCCGACATCCCCCGCCCATTGTTTTGATAACAACAATGCCTGTCCTTACATCCCCCGCCCATTGTTTTGATAACAACAATGCCTGTCCTTACATCCCCCGCCCATTGTTTTGATAACAACAATGCCTGTCCTTACATCCCCCGCCCATTGTTTTGATCACAACAATGCCTGTCCTCTCTCACCCCCCGCTCATTGTTTTGATCACAACAATGCATCTCCTCTCATCACCCGCCCATTGTTTTGATAACAACAATGCCTGTCCTCTCTCACCACCCGCCCATTGTTTTGATAACAACAATGCCTGTCCTCTCATCACCCGCCCATTGTTTTGATAACAACATGCGGTCCTCTCACACCCGCCCATTGTTTTGATAACAACAATGCCTGTCCTCTCATCACCCGCCCATTGTTTTGATAACAACAATGCCTGTCCTCTCATCCCCCGCCCATTGTTTTGATAACAACAATGCCTGTCCTCTCCTCCCCGCCCATTGTTTTGATAACAACAATGCATGTCCTGTCATCAACCGCCCATTGTTTTGAAAACAGGTTTTGGACGACCTGAAGGCAAAAATAAGCTCCCTGATGAACGGACAGCAGCTACAGGTAACTTAAGTTGGCTTGGGATGATCTCAACCCGCATGATGGCATGATCATAGTAGGTTGCAATAACCCAAGTTGGCTTGGGATGATCTCAACCCGCATGATGGCATGATCATAGTAGGTTGCAATAACCCAAGTTGCTTGGGATGATCTCAACCCGCATGATGGCATGATCAAAGTATGTTGCAACGCTTGACAGCCTTCATTTTACTGTTGGTGGATCGATGATGATCATGTGTGTTAATATATGTATACCAATTATTGGGGGGGGGGGGGACCCCATCCAGCCAATGGCATACATACAAATTACATGTATAATTTATACCAATTACATATGTACCAATGGTATATACCAATTACATATGTACCAATGGTATATACCAATTACATATGTACCAATGGTATATACCAATTACATATGTACCAATGGTATATACCAATTACATATGTACCAATGGTATATACCAATTACATATGTACCAATGGTATATACCAATTACATATGCACCAGTTACATATATAGCAATGATAATACACCAAGAGCCATTCCAGCATGACAACTTTGAAAAGCATCAACATATGGGTTGTGAAGAACGTTATTCATTTATAGCGCCCTCCTCATTTTTCTCTTTTCTTCGATGGTCCCACAAATTGAATTTTGCGCAAATTGCACGAATCGTGCGCAAATTGGGTGAATTGTGAAAATTTGAAACAAAATTGCAACTTACCAAATTGTGCATAATTGTGTGCAAATTAAATTGTGCCCAAATTTCTCAACCATGATCAACCTGCATCCCTTCCCTTCCCTGTGTGACACAGGCAAACTTGAAAGGGCTGAAGTCAATGAATGGTGATGACAGTGCTATCAGTGTGCTCTACCTGGAGGTGAGTGGTGTGGGTGTGCTGCTGGTGTGTGGGTGGGTGGGGGTGGGGGGGGGTACAGTGTGTGTGGGGGGGGGCTTCATGAGCGAGAGCATCCTCAACCTGGAGGTGAGTGGTGTGGGTGTCTGCTGCTGGTGGAGGGGAAGGGAGGGTATGGTGTGTGTTGGGGGGGTGGCTTCATGAGCAAGAACATCCTCAACCTGGAGGTGAGTGGTGTGGGTGTGTGCTGCTGGTGGAGGGGAAGGGAGGGTATGGTGTGTGTGTGTGTGGGGGGGGGGGGGGGGGGGGGGGGTCATGAGCAAGAACATCCTCAACCTGGAGGTGAGCGGTGTGGGTGTGTGCTTCTGGTTGAGGGCGAGGGGAAATGAATGGTGATGACAGTGCTATCCCTAGAGGTAAGCAATCTCGCACCTATAATATGCAGGGAGCGGCAATATGATACCATATGATGCCGGCAGTCTGAAGTTACCACTTATATACAATATCATATTATGCAGTTTGTATGATATCAAATGATGCCGGCAGTCTGACTAGGCTAAACTTACCATTTATATACAACATCATATGATGCAGTTTGCATGATACTATATGATATTATACTCGCCTTTGGTTAGCATCTTATGAATATATGACATGCCGGTCCCTAATAATAAGTGTGCTATGGTTTGGTGTCGGCTACGGGGGTTGGTTCGAAACCACTCCCTTGCAACACTGCTGCTGGGCAATCCCCCACTATTTATTTTTTTGGCTACGCGTAGCAGCTTCTAGACAACTCCTTTGGTGGCATCATATGATATGCCGGTCCCTAATAACATGTCAAGCCATGGAACTTGATCTTGAACTTAGTTATCTAGCTGCAGCCAGTAGAATTTTGTTAAAACACCCAGGAGGTTGCCAGGAGCCATAGAAAGTCCGGCACGACCCACGTTTTCTTATGTCATCCTCCTGTTACACCCCTTCAAAAACAAAACTGACATAGTGCTCTCTCATGGCATGTAAAATCTCTTCGACAGTAAAAATAAATTTAAACAGGAAAATTTAAACATTGAGAATCTTGCTTCCACCCCCAAAAGACCCCCCAAAAGATTTTGCTTCCATCCCCAAAACAAAACTGACATGGTGCTCTCTTGTGCCATGCCATGTCATGTATAAGCAGGTGCATGAGCGTGAAAATCGGATGGAGCTAAGTTGTGAATTTGTGACCAAGGGGTGCTACGTTAGAGGCTTGTCGGGTTGCTTTTGGGGGGTTAAAAAGCTGCTGTTAGCACTCCGAAGGCTACTCTGAGTACCATGGTGCTACACAAACACGCTTTTTCCTTTCCTTAACAAGAACCCTGACGTAGGGCTCTCTCATGCCATGTAAAAGCAGGTGCATGAGCTTGAAAATCAGTTGGAGCAAATGAGTGAAGTTGTAACCAAGGGATGCTACGTTAGAGCCTTTTGGGGTTGTTTTGGGAGGTAAAACAGCTGCTGTTGGCACCCCGAAGATTACCGTGGTGCATGGTGCTACACAAACACACTTTTCCTTTCCTTCAAAAAAACAAACTGACATTGTGCTCTCTCATGCCGTGTTAAACCAGGTGCATGAGCTTGAAAATTGGATGGAGCAAATTAGTCAAGTTGTAACCAAGGGGTGCTACGTGAGAGCCTTTTGTGGTCCCTTTTTGGGGTAACAAGCTGCTTTTAGCACACCGAAGGATTTTAAGAGTACCATGGTGCTACACAAACACTCTCTTTCCTTTCCTAAAAAAAATGACATAGTGCTCTCTCATGCTGTGTCATGTTAAACCAGGTGCATGAGCTTGACAATCGGATGGAGCAAATTAGTGAAGTTGTAACCAAGACACTCGTGGCAGAGGGTCTGTTGCTTCCGTCGGACAACAAGAAGGTCAAGCTGCATGTCACGGTGAGACAAAAATATAATCATATATAATAAAAATACAATTTATATATATCATCGTCATATATATAATAATATTGAATACAAATAAAATTGATATATAAATTAATATCAAATATTCTCCCGGGGGGGCTTTGAAAAGTTGCTCGTGCTACGCGTCATCAATTCAAAGATTGACAGGGTCGCAAGCCCGTGAGTCATCGAGAAGAAAACGAAATCGACTTTCGGGAGGGGTGGATCTCGACAAAGGCGAGTATGATATCAGATGATATCATACAAACTGCATCACATCATATTGTTTATAGTTAGTAACTTTGGCCTAGTCAGACTGCCGAAATCATATGATGACATAATATCATATGACATCATATTGCCGTTCCCTACTTATTATCAAAGTAAAACTAGAGGTGACCGCCCTACCGGGCGGTCACCTCTCGCACGGTCGTGGTTTCGTGGGTCTGTGTCTCGGTCTGGGTCTGTGCCTCGGTCTGGGTCTCGGTCTGGGACTGGGTCGCGGTCTGGGTCTGTGTATCGGTCTGTGCCTCGGTCTGGGTATCGGTCTGTGTATCGGTCTGGGGTCTCGGTCTGGGTCTGTGTATCGGTCTGGGTCTGGGCGGGTCTGGGTCTCGGTCTGGGTCTCGGTCTCGATCTGGGTCTCGGTCTCGATCTGGGTCTGGGTCTGGGTCTCGGTCTGGGTCTCGGTCTCGGTCTTCTGCGTCTCGAAGCTTCCATGCGGCATCCGCAGGTCACGCGCAACGCCGGCTGGCATCGCCCGAGGGCGCTCACGGGCGCCGAACCCTTAAGTTAAATTGCTCCTCCTCCTCCTCCTCCTCCTCCTCCTCCAGTGTGACCGGTGTAACCATGGTGTATCTGCTTAGTTGAGGGCGGTAACAAACTGAACCAAAATCCAAACCAATCAATCAACCAATCAATCAACCAATCAATCGATCAATCAGTGAATAGAACATTTCCCACCCCACTACCACAGGTCATGAACACTAAGCACCGGAAGAGACAAGATGGTGGTGGTCGAAAGTGGTCCCCAACCCTTCAATGGCATGTCCTTTCCGACTCTCTTAATCAGCCAACCAATCAATCAACCAATCTATCAGCCAACCAACCGATCAACCAATAAATCAACCAATCAATCAACCAATCAATCAGTGAATATCATATTTCTCACCCCACCGCCACAGGTCATGAACACTAAGCACCGGAAGAGACAAGGTGGTGCTGGCCAGCGTGGTCCCCAACCCTTCGATGGAGCAGCCCTCCTCTCAAAGCATGGCTCCATTGATTTGGGAGGGGCAGATATTAGAGAAATGCACATCAGCCAGCGAGGCAAATACGAACAATCGGGATACTATGTCGCCTTGGCCAAGATAGATTGCTTTCGATAGACCGAAGTCCTATGCAATTGCAATTGGTGGAAAGTGTTGGAGAGGTTGCAACAGACGCGAGGTAGTTACGAGATCGTTGGCTGACATTCAGGCTTCTTCTTGGTCAGACAGTCGGTCAGTTGGTCGGACGGACAAATGGGTAACCCTGGGGGCTCCCGCCCCCTTGAAGAAGATAAAACAAAAATCGGGATACTATGTCGCCCAGGTCAAGGTAAAATGCTTCCGATTGACCAAAGTCCTATGCAGCGTTGCAAGCGACGCTAAAAAATGTCGGAGAGTGTTCGACAGGTGGCAACGTAAGGGAGTTAGTTACAATACAGTTGACTGACGTATCAGACGGTCGGTCGGCCAGTCCGCCGGGCAAATGGGTAACCCTGGGGGCTCTCGTCTTCGCCTTATGCTAAGGATTGGATTGATTACATGTTCTTGTCTTGGCCCGAGGCTATGTGGATTGGATTGGATTGTTGCATGGGTTTTCAGCCAACTCCGGGTTGCTCACCGTCTTCCGATACCAAGTCCCCCCATGGAATGCCCACGGAAACCACGAAGCACAACAAGTGGATTCTGTAGGCAAGGCTACGTGGGACACATCTAATCACCCGTATAACATAGCTTTTCTTTTCCGCTACAAGCAGCAGCTTCTAGGCAGCCCCATGAGCCAGCCACTGGACTAAGTTGGGTATTAAGCGAGGGGAGCTGCTTGTCGCCGTTGAAAAGGAAAGGTATGCTATATAAGAATGGGTACATGTCTGAGATGATTATTTAATCATATTGTAGAATTAAATGATCACTGTAGCACGAACTCAGGTCCTGTCGGTAAAACGATTGTTTGGGGGTCAGTTCATCAATGTTTTTTTCTTTTTAAGCCCTTCCTATCGCGGTTGGGCAAGTCCCTTTTACCTATTTGGCTTACCCCTGGACTGTAAAATTCATACACCTGGATCTGCATAAGCTGATCATACACATTTGATGGCGTTAAATGTGTTTTGTTAAACTACGGTAAATAAGTTTCCGTGTTGGCCCCAGTGCGAGTAAATGGGCTGGCCGCCTCAACCTCACGCCTCGAAATAAGGCGTACCATTTATGCATTCTGATAAACATAGGATGCAGTGCCCTACTGACCTCCTGCATTGTTGGCAGCGGCATTGTGTGTTGTTCTGAATGTCTGATATCTGGCGGTAGGATTCTTTTATTTTTTATATTACATGGTTTTCAGCCAAGTCTGGGCTGCTCATCAAGTCCCCAGTGAGACATCCACGGAAACCAGAGAACATACTAAGCGGATTAGACAGTTTAAATGTAACTTTCCGGAGTCTGGGACGGGCAGAGTATAGAGATAATAGCTGCTTACAATATTGGATAAGACGTCAGGCGGGAAGACCCTGCTGATGAGGAAGACGACGGAACATCAGGGTACTGTGCCAGCTATGTGGCAGCGGCGCTACGGTAGACGCAGCAGGGAAGGGAACCTGCGCGCTCTAAGTCACACTAGGGAATCCGGGAACATGGACAATAACCTTGATGACTTGTGAGAGAGAGAGATTCCGCTACATAAACTCAGCAAATCACTGCCGAGACTGGAAAGCAGCACAGCCTGCCAACCATCCAATTTTATAACACGGAAGCATGAGGGTTTTGAAGGCACCCCCAGAAAACTGAAAACAAATAGTAGGGTGCCCTGGCGGGTCCCCTGGAGGTCAGCCCCGGGGGTGGTGTAATGTTCGTCAAGCAGCAGAGGCAGCCTCCTTGGTGATAGATGCACAAGCAGTTGCTTACTTATCCGTAAAATTTAATATTTGGGGGGTCAAGAATCAATGTACCATGGCATGGCATTATTATTCAACTTGGTCTCCTGTAAGGATAATGAACTTATTAGCTCACTGACTTCCCGAAGTTCCATGGAGGCAGGTGCAGCAACTCCCGAGGCTACAGTTGCTACTTCGCAACCTGCAGGGACTAGTGCGAAAGAGCAGATTTCCTTGTCATACACAATGCGCTAATGCAATGAGCTACGAGAGTCACGAAGAAGCGAATTCTTCAAGGGGAAATTGTAGACATGCTCCAGGTTCCTAGATTGAGTCCACAGGACAGGAGGGAAACGGCAAATGAAAACGCCGCGTCCACAGTCCGCAACCCTGAGATACGTACGCAAAAAAGTGCCCTCCGAGGTAATCCGCCCCCTACGGGAATCGAACACGAGTCGGTAAGATTTCAGGTCAGTCAGATTAACCAGCAATTTTGACCGGCCTTCTTGGGAAAATTTGGAGATTTGAAGATTTGAAGATTTGAAGACTTGAAGATTTGAAGATTTGAAGATGTGACGATTAGACGATTTAGCTTAAGTATCGCATAGTTGTTGTTTCACTGCTAGGACATGAGCCCCTCGTAATCTTTCTTTTCTTTCGCATAGGTCTGTCCCCCATAGGGGGCCCACCAACTAGGTCAAGTCCCCAAAAAGGAAACAAACTAGAGGCGGAAAGAAGAGCGGAAAGGGGAGCGTGAAGGGGAGGGATGCCGAGGCAGGCAATCCAGAGCAACAAGCCCAACAAACACAAGAGAAGAAGGCTGAGCCCAAAGAGCTAAAGGCCAATCAAGGGCACGCGCTATGAGCACCTTAATATGCAGAGATAATGCCCCTAACAGAAAAAGCGCAACTTGTGAAGGGGTGAGGGGTGAGGGGTCGGTGGGTGGGTGGGTGGTGTACTGGTGTGGATAGGTGGGTGGGTAGGTGGGTGAGGGGTGGTCACTTGTCAGGTGTCATATGATCCTTCTGGGTGGGATCGTTCCAGGCGATCGATGATCGCACCCAATCACCGTACCCAAACGTACCTGACCCGACCTGACCGCAACCTCCCAAAAAATCTGGCCACGTACCTGAGTGGTGGCTTTTAGACACAGTAAGCCGGCCATAGGCCTACGCCACCCTGTGTTTCGTTTAGCAGGGCTGGAAGCAGCCCAGAAGGTGGTGGGACTGCGCCCGTCATAGGAATGCCCCCCTTAGCTTCATGCCTGCTGCCCTGCTGGTGCCTCATATTATTAATATAAGGGCAATCGCCTCTCTTCTAACGTGCATTATATATAAGGGCAATCGCCTCTCTTCTAACGTGCATTATCTATAAGGGCAATCGCTTCTCTTCTAACGTGCATTATTCATCCCTTTCCTCTCCTAAATTCAAGCTCTAGGCAGTTTTACGCGGGATCAATTACTATGGCTCTCGAAGCTGGTACTGTGAAGGTTACGTTCGAGTTCGGGAAAGGATTGAAGGTGCGGAGACATATAGACCCCTCGCTCTTCTTGGTATATCGAATCTGTTCTTCAGTGGTGACCAGTCGCGAGCACGAGGACCAAATTTAACCATCTTCTGCCTAGTTCTCTGAACGCGCGGTACTGTGCATGCGTGACAGCACTGCATACAGTAACTGATAAAATCTCCAGGAAGCCAGGGGCACCCCAAGTCTCCCTAGACACACGGATCGGTCCTCCAAGGACGGGCATGCGCACGAGAATAAGCGAAGCTGATCAATCCACCTTCCCGAACGCGCTCACTATTCGAGAAAATGCGTCAGAGCAGCCACGTTGAGTTGGGTGATCTGCCCACCCTTTATCCCTTCAGAAAGTTCACTGGCGTTTGGATCAAAGCGAGTAGACACAGAACACGTGAAGGTCGCGACTGGAGTTACGCAATAACACAATCCACCAAAAGTGGGGTGTGGGGGCGGGTGCACCCGCGGGTGGGAGCTTCGTAGGGGGGTTGGGATTTTACACGTTGGCAGATCCTCAGATTCGCTCAGGTGGCAGGCTTGGGATATATTATCGCGGAGCAGCCTGGTCCTTTCTGCTTGTGCGCTGCGTATGACCCGAACGCAGGTACTAGCTGCGTTTGACCCTTACGCAGGTACTAGCTGGAGAATGGGTCAGGTAGACACCGAATGCACCAAACGCGAACGAGATTTTCGCCGTTGTTTTTTCCACCGAATGCACTGGCGTATGGACTTTTGATGTATTCGGCCCGACCGGCACAAACCTGCCTGCCATGGCTCACTTCACTATGTCTGCAACACCCAGGACAAAGACATATTTGGCAAGATGGACCCTTACTGCGTCCTGAAGTGCGGTGGTACGACACTGAGGACCAGTACTGCCAAGAGAGGAGGACAGGACCCAGGTGAATGCTTTGTCTTTCTATTTGTCGGCATGCCCCCCCCCCTCACTCCCTCACTCCCTGCCCCCCCTCTCTCTCCCCCCTCCTCACTCTCAAGCTGGTGTGTGTGTGGGAGGGTGATGTGTGAATGTGTGGGTGTGAATGTGTGATGCATGCCTGTCTGTCTGTCTTGCTGTCTGCCTGCTTGCCTGGGTTAAGCCCCAAGATTCCAATAATACTAGAAACATGATTCCGCATGCATCAAGATGCACTAGGTTGCTGATATAGGTTTAGCAAGCCAGGGCAGCTACCTAGAAGCTGCTTCTGTCCTACTGGTACCTGAAAACAAGCTATGCTTGCCTGCCTGCCTGCCTCATTGCCTAGTTGCCAGCTTGTCAGCATACCTCTTTGTCTGCTTGTCTGCCTCGCTGCCTACCTGCTTGCCTCATCAAGGCAGCGATTCCATGATGCAAAAGATGTCCAACACTGTGTGTTGGAGCACCTCAATCAATGTAACTATTCTGTAATGGAACAAATCAATATATATACTAAATGAATGCGATGAGTGGATGGAACGCTTACACTGAGATGTGCAACTTGCACTTACAACTTGCGTTTGTAACCTCCACTCGCTTTTACTCATACCATATACACATGCAACTTCCACATACAGCTCACACTTGCAACTTCCACATACAGCTCACACTTGCAACTTCCACATACAGCTCACACTTGCAACTTCCACATACAGCTCACACTTGCAACTCCCACGTACAGCTCACACTTGCAACTTCCACATAAAGCTCACACTTGCAACTTCCACACACAGCTCACACTTGCAACTTCCTCGAACAGCTCACACTTGCAACTTCCACATAAAGCTCACACTTGCAACTTCCACACACAGCTCACACTTGCAACTTCCTCATACATCTCACACTTGCAACTTCCACATAAAGCTCACACTTGCAACTTACACTCAGTGTCTTGCTTTTTCTAATGCAACTTACACTTGAAACCTCCACTGGCATTTACTATCATCTTGCAAGCCTGTTTTTCCAATTCAAGTACAAGCTTGCAAACGTGGGCACGTGGCGAGTACACTAACAGTGCAGCTTACAACTTGCAACTTTGCTTCTCCCCCCCATGAAGTTTGGAATGAGACAATGAGCTTCAACGTCATCAACGAAAACTCGGTGGATGTTATGTAAGTCCCGGTTGGTGGTTAGCCCCAGTTACGCATTATCACAAGGCGTGAGGCAAACGGACTGGCCCCCTTAAATAACCCCACGTCTCGTAATCAGGCGTACTATTTATTTATGTATTTATTATGAAAGTCCCCACACCTCTCCTTCCCATCTCCCTCTCCACATGATACCTTTGCACCTTGCCCATCATGCGCTATCTAATGAAAAGAGTACATTTCCGTTTGTATATATTGCTGCCAAATGCAGCACAGAGTCATTCATTAGATCTGTAATTTTATTCCCATAAGCAAATGTGGCACTTTCAATGCCAAATGCCAAGCTAAGGGAAAACAGGGGGTAAATTATGTTCTAGTATGAAACCCATGCTTATATGTTGGTCACAGCTGCTTTGGGATGGGTTACAGCTAGGCCTCCTCACCCCTCCACACACACCACTCCACCACTCACACACACTGACACACACAGACACACACACACCACCACTCACACACACTGACACACACACACACACACACACACACAAACAATCACACACAGGAACACACACACGGACACACTCACACAGGCACACATGCACACACAGATACACGTAGACACACGCACTGACTCAGACACACAGATACACAGATACACAGACGGACACACACACACAACAATTTCCCCTTGGGTATCAGTCCCTCCTATCTGTCTGCCATGCTTGCACAGTGTTATGGATCAGGATACCATTACGGACGACAGGATTGGCACATGCGTCATCTCACTGGCCAAATGTAGGCTGCAAGACAAGGACCGGCAGCAGGTGCGCCGCCCTTTTTTAGTTTGTAAGAAAGGAGTATCACCTTGGTGGGTCATCCCCCTGGCCTAATGCATGCTGCAAGACAAGGACCGTCTGCATGTGCGCCGCCCTTTTTCATTTTGTAAGAAAGGAGTATCGCCTTGGTGGGTCATCTCCCTGGCCTAATGTAGGCTGCAAGACAAGGTCAATCTGCAGATGTGCCGTCCTTTTTTATTTTGTGAGAAAGAAGTATCACCTTGGAGGGTCGTCTCCATGGCCTAATGTAGGCTGCAAGACAAGGTCAATCTGTAGATGTGCCTCCCTGTTTTCTTTGTTTAAGAAATGATTATTGCCTTGGTGGTCGTCATTGTTGCCAAATGTAGGCTGCAAAACAAGGACTGCCTGCAGGTCGGCCTTCTTTTTGTTTTTGAAGAGAGGATTATTGCCTCAATGGGTGGGTTTGTATTCAAAATGTTTGGCTGAGGAGGTGTACATTTTGGATTATGAAATGTGGATTTTGAAGCCCTTCCTTCCCCTCTCTCCCCCCCCCCCCCTCCCCCCTCGCCCAGTGCCTTGCCATGATCAAGAGTGGAGGGATCCCTTCCAGTTTCATAATTCTGAACTACTCCTTCACAAGACACTCACACCCCACTCGCACCACGTTCTCTCACATCCCCCCATGTGACCATCCACACGCACTCACCCCCCCCCCCCCCCCCCCCCCCTCTCCTCCCTGCCCTGCCCCTCCCAATGCCCGTGATGGGCAGGAGTGGGGAGCAAAAAGGATTCATTTCATCCAGCCATGCGTTCACCCCCTCCACCACCCTCCCCTCCACCACCCACCCACCCTCCCCTCAACCCCTCCCCTGCCCCCTCCCAGTGCCCCGTGATGGGCAAGAGTGGGAAGCAAAATGGATTCATTTCAGTCTCTCTGGAGTATGAGTCCAACCAAAAGATGATTGGCGGTGAAAGCCATGCCCCGACTCATGGACTCTCACATGCCGGCCCAGGGGGGTACCCACATCAAGCCCCCCCTGGGGTATATGGTTATGTCCCCCAGGGCTACAGCGCCCCTCCTCCCTACAGTGTATACCCATCCCAGCATGGCTACCCTCCTCAGCAAGGCTACCACCAACAGGGTTACCCCCCTCAACAGGTAATTTTTTGTGGCTTGGGCATATGGTATATCACTAGGGACTGGCATATCATATGACCAAAGGCAAGTATGCTATCATACAACTCCATATAATATTGCACATAGATGGTAAGCCTAGTCAGCCTGACGGCATCATATGACATCATATTAGGGCATGGTATCATATTGCCGTTCCCTATATATCACTATGTAATATATATATATATATATATATATATATATGTATATGTATCAGCCTTCAGGCTGCTCACCCTATGGGGAAACGTTAACATGGGTACTCATTTGTATACCCACATCAACAGGGTTACCCTCCATCCAGAACGGAGCTACCAGCCCCATCAGGTCGGCTGGTGTGGGTCGATTCCATGTTTATATGAGCCTACAGGCTGCTCACAGTCTGCTGGTGGAGTCAGTATGGGTAGTGTATATAAATTTAAACAGTACAAGATAAATTTGGGTTGCAAAGAGCTCTCCTTCTTCACCCTCTTTTGGCAGGGACACCCTCAGCTAGCCTACGGTGCCCAACCTCAAAACGGTGTCTCTCCCCCTCAGTACGGGCCCCACCCTGGCAGCCAGGCCCCCTACAATGCCCCACACACCCCTCCTCAACAGGGCTACCCCCAACGAGGTTACCACCCTCAACAGGTAATTTAGTGTGGCTTGTGTATATCACTACAAATTCAGCCTTTATATATATATATATATATATAAAGGGAACGGCAATATGATATCTTGTCATCATATGATGAGGGCAGTCTGGCTAGGCTAAATTTACCATTTGTATAAAATATAATATGATACCAAAATCGCCTTTGGTTAGCATCATATGATATGCTGGTCTCTCTCTCTCTCTATATATATATATATATATATATATACATATATATATATATATATATATATATATATATATATATATCAGCCTTCAGGATGCTTACCCCCTGGGTAAAAATACCCAACCTATCCGCTACCCAAATACCCCAACCTATCCCCTACCAATCCCATAACTACCCCAACATATCCCCCCAACATATCCCCTACCCATCCCAGAACTACCCCAACCTATCACCTACCCAACTACCCCAACCTATCCCGTACCAATCCCATAACTACCCCAAACTATCCCATAATTAACAATCCCACCCTATCCCTTCTGCCCTTCCTACCTACCTCAGTGCCCTCCCTTCCTCCCTCCTCCCCTCCTGAACTTCCTACCTCATACCCTCCCTCCCTGCTGCCCTCTCTCCATCCCTGCCCCCCATCCCTCCCTTCCTCCTGCCCTCCCTCCTGCCCTCCACCCCTGCATCCCTGCCTGATCTTCCTCCTTCCTGCCCTCCACCCCTGCCCGCCCTCCCTCCCTTCCTCCTGCCCTCCCTCCTGCCCTCCACCCCTGCATCCCTGCCTGATCTTCCTCCTTCCTGCCCTCCACCCCTGCCCGCCCTCCCTCCCTTCCTTCTGTCTTCCCTCACGCCCTCCCCCCCCTGCATTCCTACTTGCCCTCCCTCCATTCCAGTCTGCCCTACCCCCCCTCCATCTCTGCCCCCCCTCCCTCCCTTCCTCCTGCCCTCCCTCACGCCTCCCCCCCTGCATTCTCACTTGCCCCCCCTCCATTCCAGTCTGCCCTACCCCCCTCCATCCGTCCATCCCTGCCCTACCCCGCTCCATCCCGCCCTTCCTCCTGCCCTCCCCACCTGCATCCCTGCCTGCCCTCCCTCATACCCCCCTCCATGCCTTCCTCCCTCCCTCCATCCCTGCCCTGCCTCCCTGCCTGCCAGCCAGCCTGCCTGCCCTTCTTCCCTTCCTCCCTCCCTTCCCCCTGCCCTCCCTACCTCCAACCTCTGCCTCCTACTTACCTGCTGCCTCCCTCCCTCCCTACTCCCACCTGTCTTTCGTCCTCCCGGTTTGGAATCAAGAGGTAGTAAAAACCTTTACCGCCCTATTGCTTTATAGGTAGCATCCACTAAGAAAGTAGTCGACAAGGAAGCAGCCGATAAGGACGCCGCAGACAAGGTAGCAGCCGACAAGGAAGCTGCGGACAAGGTAGCAGCCGACAAGGAAGCAGCCAAGAAAGAAGCAGCCGTGAAGGCAGCGGCGGAGAAGGAAGCAGCCGAGAAGGCAGCAGCCGACAAGGAAGCAGCTGAGAAGGCAGCAGCCGAGAAGGCGGCTGCCGACAAGGTAGCAGCCGACAAGGAAGCAGCCGACAAGGTAGCAGCTGAGAAGGAAGCAGCCGACAAGGCAGCAGCCGAGAAGGCGGCTGCGGACAAGGTAGCAGCCGACAAGGAAGCAGCCGAGAAAGAAGCAGCCGAGAAGGCAGCAGCGGAGAAGGAAGCAGCCGAAAAGGCAGCAGCCGAGAAGGCGGCTGCAGACAAGCTAGCAGCCAACAAGGAAGCAGCCAAGAAGGCAGCAGCGGAGAAAGAAGCAGCCGAGAAGGTAGCAGCCGAGAAGGCAGCTGCAGACAAGACAGCAGCCGACAAGGAAGCAGCCGAGAAGGCTGCAGCCGAGAAGGCAAGCATTAGTCCATACACATCCTAGCTCTGCTCACATGCACCACTGACTTCCATATATTTGGCCAGACACACTTTGGGAGCAGAGCTCTTTGAAGGAAATATATTACTTAATGCAGACTTAATGTATGAAAATGCAACAAGAATCACACAAGTATCATCCCATTTGAGATAATTATACGACTATAATGGTATAATTAAATTATCACTGTAGCACTATCCACGAGCCAGCCAATGCGTTACACCCAATTCTTTCAGAAATTCCGGACATCTGGTATTGTAAGGTTCAAGGGGCACTTATTACCACACAGGCATTGTTCACAACCTTACACACACATTCACACAACCGTACTCTCTTGTATCTACACTCTCTTCCATGTATGACCAAGTTGGTCCCAAGCCACACCATGTGACCAAGGTGTAAGACCACACAGTACATTAGTAAATAAATAAAAAGTATGCCTTATTACAAGACATGGGGTTGATGAGGGGGCCAGTCCGTTTTCATTCACTGGGGCCAACTAGATACGAAGGGGGGGGGGGGGGGGGCTATCATCCCCCTGGAGGGGGGTTTTGGGCTTGTTCCATAACCTAAATGCTGTCGTGTGTGTGTCTATTATGTGCAAGTGTATCAGTTGCCAGTGTATACTCAACAATCATGTATCGAGTTGCTCCACTCTTCATGCTCCCGCCCATCCTATTGTTTGAAACTCACTTACCTTCCGTACCCCTCATTTCAATGCGTGTTGTAGGATGGCGGCATCCGGGCAGCTTGTAAGGGTCGTGTGAAGGCAATAGGAGCCAGGATAAAGGTGCGTTGGGTCAGGAATAGCCCAGGCCTCAATGTGGGAAATCTGAAGATGCCATTATGTGCGCCATATTGTAACCCCCCAGAAGCCATATCTACGTTTTTCAAAAACGGGTATTTATTTTTAAGAGGGGGGGGGGGGGGGGGGGGGGGGGTAGCCCACCCCAGGGTTTTTTAGGCATGGGAGCAGATGGGAGGAGTGATTTTATCTCCTCCCATTTGGGTCAGCCACAGTTGTTAGAACAGCATCATGTCAGCCATGTATATGAGATTTTCCTAATGATCTCTTCCCACCCTTCGACCCACCAACCTCCCCTTGTTCTGGTCCCACCTCATGCACCCGCCCAACTCACCGCCCTACGCTGATGTTTTGTAACTCGGATTATTTCAAGAGTTGACCAAGTCTACAATATATTACCTCATTATAGTGCAGCTTCTCAAATATTAATGATAATAATAATCCGCACCCTTGGAGGATATCACCCGGGTGGGACAAGAACTGAAGACGTTATCTATCTGTCAATATATTATTATCAGCAGCAGCATAAATGGTTTAATTTAATCAATAGTTTTCTGGAGCCTGGGGGTCCGATCGGGTTTTGCGGGTGGGGGTGGGCAAGGGGAGTGGTGTGTGTGTGTGTGGTGGTGGTGGTGGTGGTGTGTGTGTGTGGGGGGGGGGGGATATCCATAGCTCCAGTCCTGCGACCGTGCAGAAGCAACAACCTACTGTTTTGAATCGAGTTGTCTTTATTGTATAGATAACCAGAATTACGATCACGATATCATGGGTAAAGTACATAATGTGTAACTGCGAAAACTGTACCAATATTGTTCGCTATATTGTGCTCTACCTCTAAATATCATACGATGCCCCTGGATGCCCCAGTAAAAATCATCACTATGGTGCAATATATGATGATGATGATGATGGAGGTGGTGGTCACACTCCACTCGCACACACATCCACAAACACCCACCCACACAACCACTCTCCCTCTCTCTCTCTCTCTCTCTCCCTCTCTCTCTCTCTCTCTCTCTCTCTCTCTCTCTCTCTCTCTCTCTCTCTCTCTCTCTCTCTCTCTCTCTCTCTCCTCTCTCAACCCGCCCCCCTCTCAACCCGCCCCCCTCTCAACCCGCCCCCGGACCCACCCCCCCTTCAAATAAGGCCAGAATAGAAGCTTCAGTTGACTTCTCTCACACACACACACACAAACGCACACAAGCACAAAACTGCACATCCGCATGCCACACTCAAACCCCAAACAACACCACACACTCATGTGTAAACAATCACACCCATGCATCGACACTCACACACCCACACCTCATCCCGAATAGTGCAATTTGGACTTATTAGGGGTCTGTAATGGTATAGCATGTGTATGACATTGCAACGAATTTGTTCAATGCAAGGATTATGAGATAGGTATAACATTATATGGGCGGATGAGCAGAATATTAGGTGTGGGGATTAAATGCGATATTACGTGCGGTGATAGATTATTGTATGAATGCATGAAAGAAGTGTTACAATGCAAAGCATGCACATATTACATTGCAGGATTATAATGACCATGTCATACCCTGACCCATCCATACAGAATTGCCTTGATAGATCTTGCTGCTAGGCAATACCAATGAGAAACAGTTATCAAGACCTTCTGATTGCCTGCCGTGTTCATATTCACTGCAGAATGCCCGGGCGGAGAAGAGCGAGATGAAGGAGTTGCAGAAGGCCCATCCTGTATGAGATGAAACCCACGATGGAAAATGATCATCCCAATGATATGGCCTCCTGTGCCCGAGAGGACACTCAATGAGCAAGGGCACTTCCATGACCATGAAGCGTTCGCATGCTTTTTCTTTATGAGCCCTTCCTAACACGGTTGGGCAAGTCCCTTTAGCATATTTGGTCAACACCTGGACTGTAACATAGGTACATGCACTTTACTCATCGACATCTGGTCAAAGTACTCAGTGCTCAAACTGTACACATGGGGACCATACCGGGTAGTAGGGTACTTTCAATGTGTGTAAATTTGCTTGGAATTTGGTTTTCCACGATATTCAGATTTGTTTTTAAGCTGGATGGTGGGGTGCGTGCCAAATTGGTTTGTGCTGAAAGCTTCTGGCCAGCTCCCTCTCCCTGTCAATGAGCCAAACCTGAATCTAGGCAGTGCGTCTGAAAGCTGATATGATATGACAGGCATCCAAATGAAGCTGAGAGCTATGGGCTTGCCCAAGTGTCTGGCTAATAGAGCTTGCGGGAAGCTGCCACGAGTAGCAAAAAATATGAAACAGTGCATGGAAAGAACATCAGGTGAGGGGGGAGCATTGTCGAAATTGGGCATTGTCGAAATGTCTTACCGGCCGGCCAACTCGTATGTAACAATCAAATTCAAATAAAAAGATCATCATGTAACAATCAAATCAAAAGATCATAGAAGACGGCAGCTCAGGGAGCTGTCTAGAAGGCGGTAGCTCTGGGAGGCAAAAGCAATAAATAGCAAAAGCACTGCAGTGCGCCAAATTGGCCGGTTTGGGCGTGACCTCGTAGATCGGGTTTTGAAGTTTCGGAACACCCAGGTGGCTTTTAGACGTAGTAAGCAGGCCATAGGCACACGCCACCCTGTTGGTCGCCCCCCTAAGGGGAACAGACCTATGCGATACTTAAGCGAAATCGTCAAATCTTCAAATCTTCTGATCGTCACATCTTCACATTTTCTCAAGAATGCCGGTCAAAATTGCCGGTTAATCTGACTGACCTGAAATCTTAGCGACTCGTGTTCGATTCCCGTCGGGGGCGGATTACCTCTGAGGGCACTTTTTCGCGTACGTATCTAAGGGTTGCGGACTGTGGACGCGGCGTTTTCATTTCATCATATGTCGTTTCCCTCCTGTCCTGTGGACTCAATCTAGGGACCTGGAGCATGTCCACGATTTCCCCTTGAAGAATTCGCTTCTTCGTGACTCTCGTAGCTCATTGCATCAGTTCGTTAGCCTTACAGGCCACCAGGTTGAATAATAATGCCATGCTACATTGATTCTTGACCCCCCCCCCCCCCCCCCCCCCCCCCCCCAATATTGAATTGTACGGATAAGTAAGCAACTGCTTGTCCATCTATCACCAAGGAGGCTACCACTGCTGCGTGACGAACATTACACCCCCCCCGGGGCCGACCTCCAGGGGACCCGCCAGGGCACCCTACTATGGGCGTGTTTCCACAGAGACTTTTCCCTTGCCGCGAACTCCCAAGTTAACCCTAAGGGGGGCCAGGTCAGCATTTTTTGTTTCCACAGGGGTATTCGGGGTCTCCTCGGGGGTCTTTCCGGCGATCCAGGTAGGCGACAGGTCGGCGATTTGTCATCCCAGGGATATATTTAAATATTTCGTATTATTTGAAAAAGCGACGGTTTCAAGGCAGAAACGAGCGAAAAACTGGTATTGCCGCGAAGACTTCCAGATGGGGGTCGACCCCCATCTGGAAGTCTTCGCGGCTTTCCGGGTGACACATCAGCAATTCCCCCGAAATCCACGTATGCAGCGTGACACAAAAATACAACAGCACGTACAATCTCTGCGTTGTGAGACTTCTATTGCTTCCACACCAAGATTGTCTTTGTTTCGCTGCAACTATTATTTGTAGCATGAAGACGTCTGCTGATCTCCCCGATTTGGGGCAAAACCGAGATCTAGGGAAGTCCGCCTCCATCGTCGGGGGAGCAAGTGATGCGCAGCTACATGCCGATCCAGGGAAGTCTACCGCCGTTGGTGCAGTAGCGTCTGGTGTGCCCAGGGCGTTGATGCCTTTCGGCGGATTGGGCGTAACGAAGGAAGGGAGGGAACGCACTGCGGCGTGGGGATGGAGACGGATGGAGACTGCTTAGAACAAACGAAAGACGGCCTGATCCTGTAGCGAAATGACCAGTGGAAACAAAAAAGGGCGTGAACGTGGCCTGCCTTGCCGTGGCAGACAGCGTAGGGCAGCGTGGCACCAGAATGCCTCAGGGAATGCGCAGCTGTTCAACCCAACGATCCCGGGGAATCCACGTAGATGAAAATTCGCTGCCAGGTAGATCCCCGAACCCCAATCCGGGGAAGGCCCAAACTCGTATGTGGAAACACGCCCTATGTCTCGTTTAGCAGGGCTGGAAGCAGCCCAGAAGGTGGCGGGACTGCGCCCGTCATAGGAATGCCCTTCTTCGCTTCATGCCTGCTGGTGCCTCATATAATTAATATAAGGGCAATCGCCTTCTCTTCTAACGTGCATTATTCATCTCCTTCCTCTCCTAAAATCAAGCTCTAGGCATTTTTACGCGGGATCAATTACTATGGCTCTCGAAGCTGGTACTGTGAAGGTTACGTTCGAGTTCGGGAAAGGATTGAAGGTGCGGAGACATATAGACCCCTCGCTCTTCTTGATATATCGAATCTGTTCTTCAGTGGTGACCAGTCGCGAGCACGAGGACCAAATTGAAACATCTTCTGCCTAGTTCTCTGGACGCGCGGTACTGTGCATGCGTGACAGCACTGCATTCTGATAAAATCTCCTGGAAGCTAGGGGCACCCCAAGTCTCCCTAGATACACGGATTGGTCCTCCAAGGACGGGCATGCGCACGAGAATAAGCGAAGCTGATCGAATCTACCTTCCCGAACGCGCTCACTATTCGAGAAATGCTTCAGAGCTGCCACGTTGAGGTGGTTGATCTGCCTACCCTCTATCCCTTCAGAAAGTTCACTGGCGTTTGGATCACTGCGAGTAGACACAGAAGACGTGAAGGTCGCGACTGGAGTTACGCAATAACACAATCCACTTAATGTGGGGTGTGGGGGCGGGTGCAACCGCGGGTGGGAGCCTCGTAGGGGAGTTGGGATTCTACACGTTGGCAGATCCTCAGATTCGCTCAGGTGGCAGGCTTGGGATATATTATCGCGGAGCAGCCTGGTCCTTTCTGCTTGTGCGCTGCGTATGACCCGTGCTTACGCAGGTACTAGCTGGAAAATAGGTCAGGTAGACACCGAATGCACCAAACGCGAACGGGATTTTCATCGTTGTTTTTTCCACCGAATGCACTGGCGTTTGGACATTTGATGTATTCGGCCCGACCGGCACGAACCTGCCTGCCATGGCTCACTTCACCATCTCTGCAACACCCAGGACAAAGACATATTTGGCAAGATGGACCCTTACTGCGTCCTGAAGTGCGGTGGTACGACACTGAGGACCAGTACTGCCAAGAGAGGAGGACAGGACCCAGGTGAATGCTTTGTCTTTCTATTTGTCGGCATGCCCCCCCCCCCTCACTCCCTCACTCCCTGCCCCCCCTCTCTCTCCCCCCTCCTCACTCTCAAGCTGGTGTGTGTGTGGGAGGGTGATGTGTGAATGTGTGGGTGTGAATGTGTGATGCATGCCTGTCTGTCTGTCTTGCTGTCTGCCTGCTTGCGTGTTAAGCACCAAGATTCCAATAATACCAGAAACATGATTCCGCATGCATCAAGATGCACTAGGTTGCTGATATAGGTTTAGCAAGCCAGGGCAGCCACCTAGAAGCTGCTACTGATAGCTGAAAACAAGCTATGCTTGCCTGCCTGCCTGCCTGCCTCATTGCCTAGTTGCCAGCTTGTCAGCATACCTCATTGTCTGCTTGTCTGCCCCGCAGCCTACCTGCTTGCGTCATCAAGGCAGGGATTCCATGATGCAAAAGATGTGCAACACTGTGTGTTGGAGTACCTCAATCAATGTAACTATTCTGTGCTGGAACAAATCAATATATATACTAAATGAATGCGATGAGTGGATGGAACGCTTACACTGAGATGGACAACTTGCACTTACAACTTGCGTTTGTAACCTCCACTCGCTTTTACTCATACCATTTACACTTGCAACTTCCACATACAGCTCACACTTGCAACTTCCACATACAGCTCATACTTGCAACTTCCACATACAGCTCACACTTGCAACTTCCACATACAGCTCACACTTGCAACTTCCACATAAAGCTCACACTTGCAACTTCCACACACAGCTCACACTTGCAGCTTCCACACACAGCTCACACTTGCAACTTCCTCATACATCTCACACTTGCAACTTCCACATAAAGCTCACACTTGCAACTTACACCCAGTGTCTCGCTTTTTCTAATGCAACTTACACTTGAAACCTCCACTGGCATTTACTATCATCTTGCAAGCCTGTATTTCCAATTCAAGTACAAGCTTGCAAACGTGGGCACGTGGCTAGTACACTTTTAACTTGGCTAGTACACTAACAGTGCAGCTTACAACTTGCAACTTTGCTTCTCCCCCCCATGCAGTTTGGAATGAGACAATGAGCTTCAACGTCATCAACGAAAACTCGGTGGATGTTATGTAAGTCCTGGTTGGTGGTTAGCCCCAGTTACGCATCATCACAAGGCGTGAGGCAAACGGACTGGCCCCCTTAAATAACCCCACGTCTCGTAATCAGGCGTACTATTTATTTATGTATTTATTATGAAAGTCCCCACACCTCTCCTTCCCATCCCCCTCTCCACATGATACCTTTGCACCTTGCCCATCATGCGCTATCTAATGAAAAGAGTACATTTCCGTTTGTATATATTGCTGCCAAATGCAGCACCAAGTCATTTATTAGATCTTTAAGATTTTATTCCCATAAGAAAATGTGGCACTTTCAATGCCAAATGCCAACCTAAGGGAAAACAGGGGGTATATTATATTCTAGTATGAAACCCATGCTTATATGTTGGTCACAGCTGCTTTGGGATGGGTTACAGCTAGGCCTCCTCACCCCTCCACACACACCACTCCACCACTCACACACACTGACACACACAGACACACACACACCACCACTCACACACACTGACACACACACACACACACACAAACAATCACACACAGGAACACACACACGGACACACTCACACAGGCACACATGCACACACAGATACACGTAGACACACGCACTGACTCAGACACACAGATACACAGATACACAGACGGACACACACACACAACAATTTCCCCTTGGGTATCAGTCCCTCCTATCTGTCTGCCATGCTTGCACAGTGTTATGGATCAGGATACCATTACGGACGACAGGATTGGCACATGCGTCATCTCACTGGCCAAATGTAGGCTGCAAGACAAGGACCGGCAGCAGGTGCGCCGCCCTTTTTTAGTTTGTAAGAAAGGAGTATCACCTTGGTGGGTCATCCCCCTGGCCTAATGCATGCTGCAAGACAAGGACCGTCTGCATGTGCGCCGCCCTTTTTCATTTTGTAAGAAAGGAGTATCGCCTTGGTGGGTCATCTCCCTGGCCTAATGTAGGCTGCAAGACAAGGTCAATCTGCAGATGTGCCGTCCTTTTTTATTTTGTGAGAAAGAAGTATCACCTTGGAGGGTCGTCTCCATGGCCTAATGTAGGCTGCAAGACAAGGTCAATCTGTAGATGTGCCTCCCTGTTTTCTTTGTTTAAGAAATGATTATTGCCTTGGTGGTCGTCATTGTTGCCAAATGTAGGCTGCAAAACAAGGACTGCCTGCAGGTCGGCCTCTTTTTGTTTTTGAAGAGAGGATTATTGCCTCAATGGGTGGGTTTGTATTCAAAATGTTTGGCTGAGGAGGTGTACATTTTGGATTATGAAATGTGGATTTTGAAGCCCTTCCTTCCCCTCTCTCCCCCCCCCCCCCCTCCCCCCTCGCCCAGTGCCTTGCCATGATCAAGAGTGGAGGGATCCCTTCCAGTTTCATAATTCTGAACTACTCCTTCACAAGACACTCACACCCCACTCGCACCACGTTCTCTCACATCCCCCCATGTGACCATCCACACGCACTCCCCCCCCCCCCCCCCCCCCCCCCCCCCCCTCTCCTCCCTGCCCTGCCCCTCCCAATGCCCGTGATGGGCAGGAGTGGGGAGCAAAAAGGATTCATTTCATCCAGCCATGCGTTCACCCCCTCCACCACCCTCCCCTCCACCACCCACCCACCCTCACCTCAACCCCTCCCCTGCCCCCTCCCAGTGCCCCGTGATGGGCAAGAGTGGGAAGCAAAATGGATTCATTTCAGTCTCTCTGGAGTATGAGTCCAACCAAAAGATGATTGGCGGTGAAAGCCATACCCTGACTCATGGACCCTCACATGCCGGCCCAGGGGGGTACCCCCATCAAGCCCCCCCTGGGTCATTTGGTTATATCCCCCAGGGCTACAGCGCCCCTCCTCCCTACAGTGTATACCCATCCCAGCATGGCTACCCTCCTCAGCAAGGCTACCACCAACAGGGTTACCCCCCTCAACAGGTAATTTTTTGTGGCTTGGGTATATGGTATATCACTAGGGACTGGCATATCATATGACCAAAGGCAAGTATGCTATCATACAACTCCATATAATATTGCACATAGATGGTAAGCCTACTCAGCCTGACGGCATCATATGATATCATATTTGGGCATGGTGTCATATTGCCGTTCCCTATATATCACTATGTGATATATATATATATATATCAGCCTTCAGGCTGCTCACCCTAAGGGGAAAAGTTAACATGGGTACTCATTTGTATACCCACATCAACAGGGTTACCCTCCATCCAGAACGGAGCTACCAGCCCCATCAGGTCGGCTGGTGTGGGTTGATTACATGTTTATATGAGCCTACAGGCTGCTCACAGTCTGCTGGTGGAGTCAGTATGGGTAGTGCATATAAATTTGTACAGTACAAGATAAATTTGGTTTGCAAAGCGCCATAAAACTGCTGCACCATACCAGGGAACCCCACTGCCCATTTCGCGCAGTTTTTTCAACCCCCTGTGGGCGCAGCGCGCAGTTTTTGCGCTTGTTGCAGCACAAAGCACTGACCAATTTGACGAAATGAAGTACCCTGCACCATACTGCTGAGTACTCTTATCTACCCTATGATTGGTTGTGCTTCCTTGTCCAAACCAAGCCAGGCCAAACCTAGCCAGGTCAAAACAAGCCAAAGTAAGCCAATACAATGTATGCAAGATTAGACAGCCCAAACCTAATAAAACCAAGCACCAACCCCTACCTCTCCTTCTTCACCCTCTTTTGGCAGGGACACCCTCAGCTAGCCTACGGTGCCCAACCTCAATACGGTGTCTCTCCCCCTCAGTACGGGCCCCCCCCTGGCAGCCAGGCCCCCTACAATGCCTCTCACACCCCTCATCAGCAGGGCTACCCCCAACAGGGTTACCCCGCCCCTCAACAGGTAATTTAGTGTGGCTTGTGTATATCACTACAAATTCAGCCTTGATATATATATATATATATGGAACGGCAATATGATAGCTCGTCATCATATGATGAGGGTAGTCTGGCTAGGCTAAAGTTATCATTTGTATACAATATCATATGATACCAAAATCTCCTTTGGTTAACATCATATGATATGCTGGTCCCTATATATATATATATATATATATATATATATATATATATATATATATATATATATATATATATATATATATATATCAGCCTTCAGGATGCTTACCCCCTGGGTAAAAATACCCAACCTATCCCCTACCCAAATACCCCAACCTATCCCCTACCAATCCCATAACTACCCCAACATATCCCCCCAACATATCCCCTACCCATCCCAGAACTACCCCAACCTATCACCTACCCAAGTACCCCAACCTATCCCGTACCAATCCCATAACTACCCCAAACTATCCCATAATTAACAATCCCACCCTATCCCTTCTGCCCTTCCTCTCTCCCTCAGTGCCCTCCCTTCCTCCCTCCTCCCCTCCTGAACTTCCTACCTCATACCCTCCCTCCCTGCTGCCCTCTCTCCATCCCTGCCCCCCATCCCTCCCTTCCTCCTGCCCTCCACCCCTGCATCCCTGCCTGATTTTCCTCCTTCCTGCCCTCCACCCCTGCCCGCCCTCCCTCCCTTCCTTCTGCCTTCCCTCACGCCCTCCCCCCCCTGCATTCCTACTTGCCCTCCCTCCATTCCAGTCTGCCCTACCCCCCTCCATCTCTGCCCCCCCTCCCTCCCTTCCTCCTGCCCTCCCTCACGCCCTCCCCCCCTGCATTCTTACTTGCCCCCCCCTCCATTCCAGTCTGCCCTACCCCCCTCCATCCGTCCATCCATGCCCTACCCCGCTCCATCCCGCCCTTTCTCCTGCCCTCCCCACCTGCATCCCTGCCTGCCCTCCCTCATACCCCCCTCCCTGCCTTCCTCCCTCCCTCCCTCCATCCCTGCCCTGCCTCCCTGCCTGCCAGCCAGCCTGCCTGCCCTTCTTCCCTTCCTCCCTCCCTCCCCCCTGCCCTCCTTACCTCCAACCTCTGCCTCCTACTTACCTGCTGCCTCCCTCCCTCCCTACTCCCACCCGTCTTTTCGTCCTCCCGGTTTGGAATCAAGAGGTAGTAAAAACCTTTACCGCCCTATTGCTTTATAGGTAGCATCCGATAAGGAAGTAGTCGACAAGGAAGCAGCCGATAAGGACGCTGCAGACAAGGTAGCAGCAGACAAGGAAGCAGCCGACAAGGAAGCTGCGGACAAGGTAGCAGCCGACAAGGAAGCAGCCGAGAAAGAAGCAGCCGTGAAGGCAGCAGCGGAGAAGGAAGCAGCCGAGAAGGCAGCAGCCGACAAGGAAGCAGCTGAGAAGGAAGCAGCCGAAAAGGCAGCAGCCGAGAAGGCGGCTGCCGACAAGGTAGCAGCCGACAAGGTAGCAGCTGAGAAGGAAGCAGCCGAAAAGGCAGCAGCCGAGAAGGCGGCTGCGGACAAGGTAGCAGCCGACAAGGAAGCAGCCGAGAAAGAAGCAGCCGAGAAGGCAGCAGCGGAGAAGGAAGCAGCCGAAAAGGCAGCAGCCGAGAAGGCGGCTGCAGACAAGGTAGCAGCCAACAAGGAAGCAGCCAAGAAGGCAGCAGCGGATAAAGAAGCAGCCGAGAAGGTAGCAGCCGAGGAGGCAGCTGCAGACAAGACAGCAGCCGAGAAGGCTGCAGCCGAGAAGGCAAGTATTAGTCCATACACATCCTAGCTCTGCTCACATGCACCACTGACTTCCATGTATCTTTGGCCAGACACACTTTGGGAGCAGAGCTTTTTGAAGGAATTATATTACTTAATGTATGAAAATGCAATAAGAATCACACAAGTATCATCCCATTTGAGATAATTATACGACTATAATGGTATAATTAAATTATCACTGTAGCACTATCCACAAGCCAGCCAATGCGTTACACCAAATTCTTTCAGAAATTCCGGAAATCTGGTATTGTAAGGTTCAAGGGGCACTTATTACTACCCAGGCATTGTTCACAACCTTACACACACATCCACACAACCGTACTCTCTTGTATCTACACTCTCTTCCATGTATGACCAAGTTGGTCCCAAGCCACACCATGTGACCAAGGTGTAAGACCACACAGTACATTAGTAAATAAATAAATAGTATGCATGCCTTATTACAAGACATGGGGTTGATGAGGGGGCCAGTCCGTTTGCATTCACTGGGGCCAACTAGATACCAAGGGGGGGGGGGGGGCTATCATCCCCCTGGAGGGGGGTTTTGGGCTTGTTCCATAACCTAAATGCTGTCGTGTGTGTGTCTATTATGTGCAAGTGTATCAGTTGCCAGTGTATACTCAACAATCATGTATCGAGTTGCTCCACTCTTCATGCTCCCGCCCATCCTATTGTTTGAAACTCACTTACCTTCCGTACCCCTCATTTCAATGCGTGTTGTAGGATGGCGGTATCCGGGCAGCTTGTAAGGGTCGTGTGAAGGCAATAGGAGCCAGGATAAAGGTGCGTTGGGTCAGGAATAGCCCAGGCCTCAATGTGGGAAATCTGAAGATGCCATTATGTGCGCCATATTGTAACCCCCCAGAAGCCATATCTACGTTTTTCAAAAATGGGTATTTATTTTTAAGAGGGGGGGGGGGGGGGGGGGGGGGGGGGGGGGTAGCCCACCCCAGGGGTTTTTAGACATGGGAGCAGATGGGAGGAGTGATTTTATCTCCTCCCATTTGGGTCAGCCACAGTTGTTAGAACAGCATCATGTCAGCCATGTATATGAGATTTTCCTAATGATCTCTTCCCACCCTTCGACCCACCAACCTCCCCTTGTTCTGGTCCCACCTTATGCACCCGCCCTACGCTGATGCTTTGTTACTCGAATTATTTCAAGAGTTGACCAAGTCCACATACTATACTACCTCATTATAATGCAGCTTCTCCAATAGTAATGATAATAATAATCCGCACCCTTGGAAGATATCACCCGGGTATGACAAGAACTAAAGGCGTTTTCTATCAGTCAATTCATTATTATCAGCAGCAGCATGAATGGTTTAATTTACTCAATTTGTATTCTGCAGCCTGGGGGTCCGATTGGGTGTGGCGGGTGGGGGTGGGCAAGGAGAGTGGTGTGTGTGTGGTGGTGGTGGTAGGGGTGGTGGTGGTGTGGGGGGGGGGGGGGGGGGGGGTGATATTTATAGCTCCAGTCCTGCGAACGTGCAGAAGCAACAACCTATTGTTGTGAATTGAGTTGAGTTGTCTTTATTGTATTGATTTCCAGAATTACGTTCACGATATCATGGGTAAAGTACATAATGTGTAACTGCGAATAATGTACGAATATCGAGAGAGATACTGTGCACTACCCCTAAGTATCATACAATTCCCCCGTAAAAATCATAAATATGGTGCAATATATAATGATGATGGAGGTGGTGGCCACACTCCACTCGCACACAAATCCACACCCACACAACCACACTACCCCTCTCTCTCTCTCTCTCTCTCTCTCTCTCTCTCTCTCTCTCTCTCTCTCTCTCTCTCTCTCTCTCTCTCTCTAACACACACACACACAAACGCACACAAGCACAAAACTGCACATCCGCCTGCCGCACTCAAACAGAAGCTCACACCCCCACACAACACCACACACTCATGTGTAAACAATCACACCCATGCATCGACACTCACTCACCCACACCTCATCCCGAATATTGCAATTTGGACTTATTAGGGGTCGGTAATGGTATGGCATGTGTATGACATTGTAACGAATTTGTTCAATGCAAGGATTATGAGATAGGTATAACATTATATGGGCGGATGAGCAGAATATTAGGTGTGGGGATTAAATGCGATACTAGGTGCGGTGATAGATTATTGTATGAATGCATGAATGAAGTATTACAATGCAAAGCATGCACATATTACATTGCAGGATTATAATGACCATGTCATACCCTGACCCATCCATACACAACTGCCTTGATAGATCTTGCTGCTTGGCAATACCAATGAAAAACAGTTATCAAGACCTTCTGATTGCCTGCCGCGTTGATACTCTCTGCAGAATGCCCGGGCAGAGAGGAGCGAGATGAAGGAGTTGCAGAAAGCCCATCCCGTATGAGATGAAGGCCTTGATGAAATATGATCATCCCAATGATATGGCCTCCTGTGCCCGAGAGGACACTCAATGAGCAAGGGCACTTCCATAACCATGAAGCGTTTGCACGCTTTTTCTATTTAAGCCCTTACTAACACGGTTGGGCAAGTCCCTTTGGCATATTTGGCCAACACCTGGACTGTAACATACGTCCATGCACTTCCCTTGATATCTGGTCGAAGTACTCAGTGCGCACACTGTACACGTGGGGACCATACCGGGTACCTTAAATGTGCGTAAATTTGCTTGGAATTTGGTTTTCTACGGTGTCCAGCTTTGTTTCAAAGCTGGATGGTGGGGTGCGTGCCAAATTGGTTTGTGCTGAAAGCTTCTAGGCAGCTCCCTGCCTCCCTCTCCCTTTCATTGAGCCAAACCTGAATCTAGGCAGTGAGTTTGAAAGCTGATATGATACGACAGGCATCCAAATGAAGCTGAACTTTTTGGGCTTGCCCAAGTGTCTGGCTAATAGAGCTTGAGGGAAGCTGCCACGAGTAGCCCAAAACTGAAACAGTGAATGGAAAGAGCATCAGGTGAGGGGGTAGCATAGCAGCTGTACGCCAAATCGGCCGGTTTGGCGTGACCTCGTAGATCGGGTTTTGAAGTTTCGGAACGCATTCACCTGTATGTGTTCACACCTAATACCTGCAGGATAGCCTAGTGGATTTTTATGCTAACTTTTCAGGTAGCCAGGTCTAATATGCAATGTCGGACTAACTTAGCCTCGCCGACGATGGATGCAACCCTCCTCTATTTCTTGAACTTGAACATGATTACATGGTTGCCAACTCCACGAGGGCAATGAAGCTTGATCGTAGCCCATGCTAATTCCTTACTTGTACAATTGGACGTTGCTGTTTTTGATTACGGGCCCTGTCCCAGCAGTGGGAGGTACGATAAATTAAATATTAGCATCAGGTTTCCATGAAGGGATTTGAACCCACCGGGGGCGGGTCTCGCTCCTTCAAACAGCAACCCGAAGAACCTATCCTAGACGAATGCATTGACTTGTTTAGCAATTATTTCCAGGAATGCTCTCGGCCTGGGGTTGATAACTTGATACAGCAATAATCAATTTAAGAAATCAGGATCCAACCAGGAATGATTGGTATTGGGGAAATGGGCCCTGGGGAGTGTCCAGCATTCAAGCATGCATAGGACAGTAATGAAGAACATGGGCAGTGCCTTTCATTTATATTCCTCGGATCTCTGGGTTTCTAAGAGAGATTCACCTCCATTGGGTTAAAAACACGGAGTAACTGGTTTTCATTATGGTATTCTACCTGCTTGAATGGTAAGTACTCTCCCAATCCCCCCCCCCAATACCGGCAATTCATGGTTTCTTCCTGATTTCCTGGATTTATTATTGCTGTATCAAACCCAGCCTCTGAGTCTCCCTGGAAATAATCGATCATTGTGTGTAGATGCTTCGGTTCGCTGCTATACGAAGAGAGACCCACCTCCTTTGAGTGAAAATCAATGAATAAAAATGTGGGGCTGGGGAGTGGGGACAGTGGGGAGTAATAGGCCGTCAGGCAGGCATCATAATGGAGAACACGGACGGTGCCTTTTATCCAGCATCTCTCAGGTCTTCTTTTCGCTCACTGCCATTGACCCAAAGGAGGTGGGTCTCTCTTCTCGGCCATTAATTTGTGGCAGCGCCTCTCTAAATTGCGAAGAGAGATCGACCTCCATTGAGTGGAAATTCCGTACGAAGGAAAGTGGTTTTCTGGGGGCCTGCGAGGGAATCCCTTCGGTTCTGCGAGTCTTAAATGCACACAAACTCTGAAAGTAGCTATCTACGTTGCTACCGTTATTATTTTTCTTTTGATGGCGACAGCAGTGCGTCTATTTTAACGCGGAAAGTACCGTCTATCCCAATTCTTGTCAGCAGTGCGAAATATATTCTAGCAGTGGTTTTATTGCTGTGGACGCAATCTCAACAAAAAGTAAAAACTCCCATCAATGCTGGGTATCCCTTTTGAGGAATGTATGCATGAATTCATGATGCATGTACATTTCCCCCAAGGGATACCTACAATTCATGGGAGGGAGTGAGGGACCAGAAAAACCTTGACCCCAGGTAACCAATTTATCTTGCACAATTTTGAACCAATATATTAATACAATCGGTGCGAATACCCAAACATGCCTGAAAGATTCGTTGTAGGCGTGGTGTCAAGTTTGAAGTTTCCTTGTCTTCGATTGCAACTGGCGGCTAGAGTCGCCCCATGTGTCTAATTCTTGAGTTCTGGACTTGCGTGTCTCCCAAGAGAAGATCAATGGACTCTGCATTCAGCCATGCTACATCGAATGGTAGGATTGGATGGAAGCAATGAGGTAGGAAGTATATGTCCATATACTTCCTACCTTATTGCTTTCCGTCACCAAAATACCAAATGACCAGATGATCAAAAAAAATCACAAGCTACAAGTGTTTTTTAGTTGTGAAAGGAATTTCACCGCAGAAGGTGGGTCTACAGACACAAACCAGCGATACCTAGGACTCAGTTCGAATGGAGTTGCCACTCTTACTAAAAATTAGGCGCACAAGTTGCAACTGCAGAATAAAAGGATCCTCTCTTGGGTGCAAGTAAATATATTGATATATTGAAAGATGCAACTTGCAAGTCAATATCAGCACTTTCATTTCGTAGTGCTTCATCTCATGGCCTCAGGCGATACATCACCACACTTTGCTAGGGACCAGATTGTCTAGTACCTGTTCATAACTTCTCTGGAATGGACAAATGTACATTTAGGTGGCTGTAATGTATATACATTGTATACCGGTACTATGGTCTACAACTTAGGCTGAACAGTAGTGCTGTAGTTCATAAAGCTCCGGCTTGGGGGAATCCATATCCAGCTCTGTTCTGTTACTTGATTTCCAGTGTATGATGGTGATGATGGTGGTGGTGATGATGATGATGATGATGATGATGATGATGATGATGATGATGATGATGATGACGATGATGATGATGATGATGATGATGATGATGATGATGGTAGTGGTGGTGGTGATGATGATGATGATGATGGTGATGATTGGTGATGATTGGTGATGATTGGTGGTGATTGGTGACGATTGATGCTGATGCTGATGATGGAAATGGTGGTGATGCTGGTGATGGTGGTGGTGAGGGTATGGATGGGGGTATGGGTGGGGGGTATGGGTGGAGGGATGGGTGATGATGATGCTGATGATGTTTTCCTGGGAAATATTATAGCCCAGGGGGTATCCAATTAGGCTTAAAGGAATTACCCAACCTCAAATGATCAAGATAATTCCATTATATCAGGAGGGGCTAGTAACATGCACTGCAATATCTGGTCCCCAACAAAACACAAGGATACATAACGAGAAAGCACTGATCAACTTAACCCCAAACAATCATTTTACCAACGGGTTCCCCGAGTCCATGCTACAGTGAAAACGTAATGCAATGATTAATCCAATATGTGCTATCTCTCTGCAGAATGACTCCCAGAACGCGGTCAACAAAGCAATCGGAGGAGCTAGCTTTGCTACAGGAAACTCAACAAGCGAATCGCATTAGTGCGCTGGAAGAAGCTATTGCTCTAGCAAGTAAAGCTATTGCTGAAACTGAGAAAGCAGTAGGTCTGACACTGGAAACCTGCAATGCAATGCGCCCTGCTTCCTCTGACTGTGTGCCTGAGTCTGCACTACCCCAAGCTGCCCTCCCCCTTGAGCCTGCTGGCCCCTACCAAGAAACTGACCACGAACCTTCTGAACCTGCTACCCCCACCTATGGCCCAGCCAGAAGTATTGCCCTCGCCCAGGAACCTTCCGGACCTTCTGTTCCAACCCATGATCCATCAGCCAGAGCTATTGCCCTCGTCTACAAAACCACCCATGAACATTCCGGACCTTCTGTCCCAACCCATGATCTAGCAGCCACAAGTGTTGTCATTACCCATGAAACCGCCCAGGAAACTTTCGGAACTTCTGCCCCAACCCATGATCCAGCCAGAACCACAGTCTGCGCCCACGACCCTGCCTATGAACCTTCCGGACATTCTGATGATTCTGACGATGATAATGATGATGATTCTGATGATTCTGATTACATTGTTCCTGTTGCCCTACAGCACTCCAAATGTGCCCGCAGCCTGACGGAGTCCAGGTCCATCCCTACCCATGGTCCAGCCAAAATTCTTGACCTTTCCCACATACCTTCCGATGAACCATCCATATCTGTTGTCCCTACCAATGACCCTGCCATATCTGTTGTCCCTACCCACGAACCTGGCAGGCCTTCTGTCCCCGACCATGAACCTGGCCAAGAGAAGAGGCGGCGCAGAAAGAGAAAAGGGACCTGAAGAGGGGGAGCTGAGCAGCCAGCTGTACACATTCTGTAGTTAGGTATGGATAGGAGAATTGACAATCAAAGCATGATTGATAGACAATCAGAATAATAAAATGATCACTGTAGCACGGACTCAGGGCCCCCGTCGGTAAAACGATTGCTTGGGGTTCAGTTCATCAGTGCTGTTTCTTTTTAAGCCCTTCCTATACGGTTGGGCAAGTCCCTTTAGCCTATTTGGCCTACCCCTGGACTGTAACATACAGACAGACAGACAGACACTTAGAGCAAGGGACAAAGAAAGCATGGTTGAAGAAGAACCACAGCAGGTGCATGTTGGTGTTACTTGGTGGTTGGCCCCAGTGCAAGCAAACGGGCTGCCCCCCTCAACCTCACGCCTCGTTATAAGGCGTACTATTTGTGTTGGTGTACTGCTGAACCTAGCTAGCAGCTTTACAGGCTGGAGCTGTGGAACCTAGTTCAAGAAGCACAGCAGGAATGTCTGCTCACCAAGTTGAAGAATGCAGAGCACTCAGCTGGACGAGAGAGGCAGAGAAATATGATCTGAATGCGCGTGAGTATGAGGCATCTGATGTGTCATGCTGCCAGGACCTAGCTAGAGCATCTAAAGTGCCATGCACATTTCAAATTAAAGAACAAACATGGCATGCACAACACACCCAAGGGTGTATCCCGTGTTTGCAGTGCAGCCAGGGCCAGACATAACTGTGGCCTCACAACATGCTGGACAGAAGCTGCTGCCAGTATAGCCATAATGGGTAGGAGGCTTCAGACACGCCAAGCTTGACAGGGCCTTGCAAGAGGCCACCTAGCAGTGTATGCTGTGTTTCTGCGGCAGATATAAGCAGACATAACTGTGGCCTCACAACATACTGGACATCAGCTGTTGCCCGTAGAGCCATGATGGGTAGGAGGCTTCATTATCGCCAAGCCTGGCATGGCCTTATAAGAGGCCACCCAGCAGTGTATGCCGTGTTTGCTGTGCAGCCAGAATGAACCAGACACAAGTTTGTCTCACGACATACTGGACGGCAGCTGTTGCCCGTAGAGCCATGCTGGGTAGGAGGCTTGAGACGCGCCGAGCCTGGCAGGGCCTTACAAGAGGCCACCCAGCAGTGTATACCGTGTTTGTGAGGCAGATATGACCAGGCATAACGGTGGCCTCACAACATTCTGGACAGAAGCTGCTGCGAGTAGAGCCATAATGGATAGGAGGCTTCAGACGCGCCAAGCCTGGCAGGGCCTTGCAAGAGGCCACCCAGCAGTGTATGCCGTGTTTGTGAGGCAGATGTAAGCAGATATAAGTGTGGCCTCACAACATGCTGGACAAGAGCTGCTGCGAGTAGAGCCATCCTGGGTAGGACGGAGGCTTCAGACGCGCTAAGCCTGGCAGGGTCTTGCAAGAGGCCACCCAGCACTGTATGCCGAGTTTGTGAGGCAGCCAGAACCAGACACAACTGTGACTTCACAGATTGCTGGGCAGCAGCTGTTGCCAGTAGAGCCGTGATGGGTAGGAGGCGTCAGACGCGTCAAGCCTGCTAGGGCCTTGAAAAATGAAAAATAGTACGCCGTGCCACAGGTGTGAGATTGAGAGAACCCTCCCATTTGCATGTATGTGTACATACCGGAGAATGGCTACCATGTTGGGTTTATTTGGTTTCACAGACCCCCTGCTTGGACTACCGGCTAGGGCCTTGTACGTGATGTAGATAGGAGTTGCATCAATGTTATTGCAGGGCTGGACATTGAAGACTTTTCAGACAAGTCCTAGGCGTCACAAGCTACAACGAAAATTGGCGGAGAGTGTTGGCTATTGGAGCGATAGGTGGCAACGGAATAGAGTGTAGCGGACCGAAGCCAGGGTTTATGAGACAGCTGGGGCCAGGGTTAGAGACAGACAACGCGGAAACCATAGGGGCTTCTGCCCCCAAGAAGGAAGTTTGCTGCACGGTATGAATAATCTATCAAATGAAATCTAATATGCATCTTTGTAATCCAATCTGGCTATCAAGCACTTTTAAAATTATAGGATGAGACTTGACGAACTCAAAGGAGATGGCACAAATGTAAAATGTTAAAGACGAACATAAATCATATGTAACAATTAACGACGGCCTTGTACACACCATGTGTGAAAAAGGAAATTATACGGTAAATGAAAACAAGAATGAGGGACAGAAGAAACCAAACGGAAAATGGAAGTAAAATTGATTTGTTCGCATTTGCATTTTTCCTGGCATTTGTTTTTACAGCCGAAGAAGGCGAGCAGCCAAATTGCTGGCTGAAGCTATGTAAAGAAGTTCAAGTACACATGATGTGGAGGGGTGCATATTGATTGTATGTATATGTGTATGTTACATTCCAGGGGTAGGCCAAATAGGCTAAGGGACTTGCCCAACCGTGACAGGAAGGGCTAAAAAGAAAAAGCATTGATGAACTGAACCCCAAACAATCATTTTACCGACGGTGGCTCTGAGTTTGTGCTACAGCGATAATTTAATTCTACAATATAATTAAATCATCATCCCATATGGAGGAGTGTCAATTGCAGCATCTATTTCTAGGTGCTACAATGCTTTCCGTATTTCAAGGTCCAGGAATGTTTTTCGTGCATCTAATAACTGGAAGGAGACATATGGCAAGAGAGCGCCTAATATCCATCCCGAAGGCAGCGCTGCTTACGATCCTCATCTAGAAATGCTACTATACCCTTTCATAGGGGTCGGCTATGTTATATAATATTAGTGAATGAATAATATTATATCATATTAGTCGGACGAGCCGTCTTACCAGAATTTCGTATTTATTTGAAAAACTAATATTATTGTGACACTATAATAATATTAGTTCATATTAGTTGTTCAAACACTAATATAAGTTGCCGTTCCCTACCCTTTCAAGTCTAAGCCACTGAAGTACACGGTAGTACAGTACCAGGGAGGGTTGTTTAGGACTTTGTCGCAGACGCAACGTCGAAGAGCCCATTGACTAGAAGGAAGGGTCCGTTGCGTCCCAGGACGCAGGCTATTAAATTGGTTGCATCTCAGGCAGCAGAGCTGGGGGTCCTCCTGAAGTACCCTGCACTGTACCCTCTCAAATCTAAGCCATTATGTCCTCTCAAGTCTGCTTAAATGCTACTATGCCCTTTGTTTCTTTCCGGCAATCAACCACTTCAAACAACTGCCTGTCTTCAAGGTATTTGTGGACTCCAAGGATGACCGCACCCAAGAGAACACCTAAGATCCATCCCGAAGCCAGTGCTGATAATGATTGTCATCCAGAAATGGTGTGCCTACTCTTTTGTAGGAGTGGCAACGCCATTCAAACTGAATCCTCGGTGTCGCTGGTTTGTGTCGGGAGATCCACCCCCTGGGGTGAAAATCCTTTCACAACTAAAAAAAAGAAAAAATATTTCAAACAACTGCCTGTCTCGAAGGTCCTCGTCATTCCTAAAGCTGTCTGCACTTAAGAAAGGGCCTAAGATCCATCTCCAAGCCAGTGCTGGATACAATCCTTATCTAGACATGGCACTCTGCCCTTCTGTCCCTCAGGGAAATCAACCACGTCAAGCAGCTGTCCATCATCAAGGTCGTTGTCGTGACCATGGTACTACACGACGCACGCTATTGCGCGGTAGCGCGCAAGGTTTTGGAGTCCGACTGCGCGATCGACACAATTTTGTTAACCCCCTCTGGGCACAGCACGCAGATTTCCCCTTGAGTTTAGTCAAAAGTGCAACACCCAAAATGACAAAATGTAGTACCCTGGTCGTGACTGTGAGCAGACAAACGGCAAGAGAGGGGCTAAGATGCATCCCAAAGCCAGATAGAGCTGCTTATGATCCTTGTCCAGGATTGGTACGACGCCTTTTCTCCTTTCGGTCAATCAACCACTTCAAACAACTGCCTGTCTGCAAGGCCCCTGTTGTCCCCATGGCTGTCTGCGACTTATGGAGGGCCGAAGATCCATCCCAAAGCCAGGGCTGCATACGATCCTCACCCAGACGTGGCACTCAGCCCTTTGATCACTCAGGGTTGACGTTAATGAGGGGCAACGCCATTCGATCTGAACCCTCCGGGTTGCTGGTTTGCGTCTGGAGGCCCACCTCGGGCGAAAGTCCTTTCACAACTAAAAACAAAAACTGTGAATCACGAACTCCGGGCCCCCGTCGTTTGCGATTTGTTGGGGTTCAGTTCACCAGGGCTTGTTTTGTATTCACTCTTTCCCAGTATTGAGGTTGAGCAGGTCTATGTAGCCTATTTGGCTACGCCTTACCGACTAGACCGTACAAAAAATCTGTCCCACAGGGCAATCAACAGCTTCAAACAATTGCCTGTCCTTAAGGTTGTTGTCGTGACTGTGAACAGACAGATGGCAATAGAGGGTCTACGATCCATCCCAAAGCCAACGCTGCATACGATCCTCATCTAGACGTGGCACTATGCCCTTCTGTCCCTCAGGGCAATCAACCACATTAAACAGCTGCCTGCCCTCCAGGTGCTTGTCGTCCCCAAGACTGTCTGCACAAAAACTTCCATCAAAACTTGTCGTGCCGCTCTGTCCAACCAGACTAGGAGGCCGCATCCATCGATCAAGCACCTCCATAGGCTCCAAAATCGATCCAGTCTCTAGGACAGCCCTGGGAAGACAAATTTGTGTAGTAGTTACAATGAGCATGAACTAAGGAACGAAGAGGCGGTACTAAGCAGTACAGCGTCGAAACTGCCCGATAGAGCAGATGAGTCGGGGGCTGCTTGGGTACATTAAAGGAGCACTGAGGTGGTACTCGGTAGAACGCCGGTAAATCTGACCGATAGAGAAGTACCGCGAACGACTATCAGGATAAAAAGAAGGAACCAAACCAATGCTGAGTTGAGAAGACAAATGTAACCAAGGAAGGAACATTTTGAATTTAAGTTTGTTTGTTTGTTTTATTTGGTTATTTGGTTGGTTGGTAAGTTGTTTGTCTCCTCTCTACAGGGAGACACTCCCAGGGATACTAAAAATCAGGTCAATTGCTCAAATTATTGTATGAATACCGGGTGCCAAGGCTGCAATCATTTCACACATGTCAGCAAACAGAGTGAACTGTAACTACATTCCAGCTTAAAAGCTAAGTTGTACCTGATATGACATCAATGTATCATGCGTTCATCACCATGTCAGCTAGTTTTGTTTTGAGCGACGCATCGCAAATTGAGTGACTCGGTGCGACCCCAGTGCGACATGCTGCCCCCGAACCCTGCGGAGCGCGCAGCCCGGGGGGTAGGGGGGGCATTTCTGACTAGTTTAGATAGACCCTTGCATCGCCATGCAGGGACGGAATGGTGACAGAATGGCAACGCGTTGTCGGAAAAAAATATAGGTTCACCAACATGTCAGCTCACGTCTACTGCACTTCTGAAGAATACAATAAACACTAGACAAATCATATAATACATCCTCATCCTCATCCTTTTCCCCATCCTCATCCCCATCCTCTTCCCCATTCTCATCCGCCTCCCCATCACCATTCTCATCCTCATCCTCTTCCCTATCCTCACCCTCCTCCCCATCCCCATCCTCTTCCCCATCCTCATCCTTAACCCACCCGCACCCGCATCCCAGTCCCCATCCTCAACCCACCCTCACCCGCATCCTCTTCCCCGTCCCCACCCTCCTCCTCACCCTCATTCTCATCCTCGTCCTCATCCCCACCCTCCTCCTCAACCCCACCCTCCTCCTCATACCTCACCTTCGCAAGGCCCGACCGTTGTGTGGATCTATGGGTGTCTTGTCTAGCTGGTAGTGCTCCCAGAGGGTAGGAACAACGCAGGAGGCAAATATATATGCAGGGTACGTAGCCTGGTGGTGGGTCGCCACGGGAAGCACAGATAGCTGCAAAGGATGTGGGGTGGGGTGGGGTGGGGGGAATATGTTATGGTGGTGAGGATATGTAGGGTTGTCAATATCGTACTGATCCCCAGTATCATCGTCCCCAGCGCAGATACCTGCCAAGGGGGCGGGGGGGCATACGTTTTGGTGATGAGGATATGTAGAGTTGTCAATATCATACTGGTCCCCAGAATCATCGTAAGATATCATGCTTAATAGCTCTAGGGAGACGGGAGACAGATGGAACAAATGAAATTGGGTAGCGTAAATGCAATAAAACAAGTGGGAGGAGTCACCAGTCCAAAATTGTGCATGCTCTTGCTTACCTGCTTCAAGGTTGTGGTTCCTGGCGCAAGTGCCGAATAGCCCGTCCACACCTGCAATGAGTACAATTTTGGAGTCCACCATGAGATTTTTAGCATCAGGGATACATGTACTTCTGTAGTGTGAAAGTGTCCATGGATATTGATGCTGATGATGATGCTGATGATGCTGATGATGCTGATGCTGATGATGATGATGATGCTGCTGCTGCTGATGATGATGATGATGATTATGCTGCTGCTGCTGCTGATGATGATGATGATGGTGATGGTGATGATGATGATGTTGTTGTTGTTGTTGTTGTTGTTGTTGTTGTTGTTGTTGTTGTTGTTGTTGTTGTTGATGATGCTGATGATGCTGATGATGTGATCTCGTGATGATGATGATGATGATGATGATGATGATGATGATGATGATGATGATGATGATGATGAAATGCTGCTGCTGCTGCTGCTGATGGTGGAGGTCGTGCTTCTGCTTCTGCTGCTGACAAGGGTGGCGGAGGTGATGGGAGTACTAGTGGCCTAAGCATGGCCTGGCAGTTTAAAGATATTAAAGGTGATAACAAAAGCTCAGCTGCAGGCATGTGAACACTCCATGTTATTGTTCCTGGTGGAAATTGAACATGATCATGATTTGCTGACGGCCGTGGTGTGATGGAGTGCGCAGTGCACTGCGCTTGGTACCGTGTTGACCAGACTGTGGTCAGCTGCATGAGCCGGTACACCATGGGCAGCAGACGTCTTAGGAAAGGTCTTATTCCACGGGGGCACCACAAGAACCTCATATATTGTTTAGGCTCACGCTGCACTGCTCATCGTGTATTGCTCTGCCTATTCAAATGGATGTACAGTCCAGGGGTAGCGAATTAGGCTGATGGGACTTGCCCAACCTTGAATAATCAGGATTGTTCGTAATCAGGTTACCAGGAGGGGCTCGCTGGTTTAACAGATGAGAATCGTGCGATTAAATTATCTATGCAGCATGAGTTCAGGGCCTCTATTGGTAAAACGGTTTGCTGGGGCCCAGCTCATGAGAACTTGTTTTCGCTCCTGTTTTGCCTGTTTTTGCTCCTGTTGTCGCTTTCCCCCGCTATTCATCCCTAGTTAATGCTTGTTTTCGCTCCTATTTCGCTTGCTTTTGCTCCTGTTGTCGCTTTTCCGCTAATTATTGCTTGTTAACGCTTGTTTTCGCTCCTGATATCGAGGTTGGGCAAATCCCTTTAGCCTATTTGGCTACCCCTGGACTGTTACATAAAACACACACAACAAACACTGTTCATGACCTGGTACCCAACATGAGCAGATGTTGTGTGACCAGAAAAGGAACCAGTGTCTTTACTTAGCACCTTGGTGATCCTAGTAACTTTTGGGGTGCTACTAGAGGCTATTTTTGCTGTAAAGGCGACCCCAAAATACATTTTGCTGTAAATACTATTTGTAAATACTATTTTTGCTGTAAAGGCAACCCCAAAATACAATAGATTGTAGCACCCCAAATACTCTCAGGTACGTAATTAAGCAATTGTGCTATGTACATAACCTCCCAGATAACCCTGTGTGTATGTTACAGTCCAGGGGTGGGCCAAATAGGCTAAAGGGACTGCTGAACAGTGACAGGAAGGGCTAAAAAGAAAAAGAATTTATGAACTGAACCCCAATCAATCATTTTACGGACGGAGACCCTGAGACACACAGATACACACACTTAACTCTCCCTCCCCCCCCCCCCCCCCCCCCCCCCCCCCCCCCCCCGCCACACACCCACACAAGATAACCCTGAACATGAGTGCGCACCTGGGACCAAACGTCCGCATCCGCAACTTCGGCTCCAAACATGTTGTACAGCTGGTCTACCATAGCAGACAGAACCTGAAAATGCAGGGCATGCAGATTGTGAGATTTTCTCACACCTGATTAGCTCATGTTCGCCTCTGCAACAAAGAAGATTGACTACTTTACTCTTTACTACTACACAGTGTCATAGGAAGGCCAATGCTGGCTTGCCAGGTGTGAAAACAAGAGTACCAACACCCTTCCCATGCTCCAGGCCCTCCTCAGGTACTCCAGGCTATTTTTTGTAACTTCAAGCCATTTCGGGTTATTTCAGGCTATAGCAACAAAGAAGATTTACTACTTAACTCTTTACTACTAAACATTGTCATAGGAAGGCCAATGTTGGCTCTTCTGTTTTGTAGTTGTGAAAGGATTTTCACCCCAGGAGGTGGGTCTCCCTACACAAACCAGCGACACCGAGGATTCAGTTCAAATGGCGTTGCCACTCCTACAAAAGAGTAGGCGCCCTTAGGGTTGGTGGGAGGCACCGACCAAGGCAAGCCCAAACAACAGCGGTGAGGGCGGGACATCCAACCGTCCTTTAAGAGATAGGTGCAGGCATGCAACAAAGCAAAGGGTGGGGGGGTGGGTGGAGTCCAGGCTGAGTTCCATGAGGCGCATGGCTGACACCAGCACAGACCAACAGGGCGCAGGCAAAGGGATCCCTGGACCCCCCTAACCCCCCCTAGATTCCTGCACATCCCTGGACCCCCCCATTCCTGGACCCCCCCACCTCGGGTAGACTGACAGTCAAACTGGAAGAAAACCAGAGAGCAACACAGAGGAAGAACTGCACAAATGAAACACACAAGACATTTGTGAGGCACAAATTACCAACACACGCACTCCTAGCCAAACATTCTCCAGCAAGCAAGCTGAAAAATGCAACCTCGACAACTAGTAAGTGCTGAGCATCTGAAATTGAAAAATAATGGATGAAAGTATACAAAGCAAAGGAAGTATGCAAAGCAAGGATGACATTAAAATTTAGGGAACCGCAATTTGATATCATGTCATCATGTGATATCATATGATGCCGGCAGTCTGACTAGGCCAGAGTTACCATTTTTATATACAATATCAAATGATGCAATGTGTATGATGTCATATGATAGCATACTCGCCTTTGGTCAACATCATATGATTTACCGGCCCCTATTAATATGTGTAACAAACTGCGCGTGTAGCAAAATTGTCTTCATCATCCGTTTAAATTATAACGATCCATGTAAACGAAGTGGCCACCCCGAAACTGTAACGTACATATACAGGAGTAAAAAATAATTTCCATCCCAGCTTTGCTTGCTTAACCTTTATGCTCAACTTACAGGATCTGCAACGATCATTCTAACAATCGCCGTGTGAAAACAAGCTCAGGCTTTTCAGCCATCTCTGGGCTGCTCACCGCCTGCCAATTCCAAGACCCCCCATGCGATACCCACTGAAACCAGGAAGCATTATATGATACTAGGATGGTTAGACAGATTAAAGACTTGTCCATGCAAGCAAACGCTGGGTGTGGGTGGAGTGAGGGGTATGTGTGTGTGTGTGTGTGTGTGGTGTGTGGAGGTGGGGTGGGGGGGGTATGTGTACGGATTAGACAGTGAAAAGACTTGCCCATACAATAAAATGCTATAATCAAGTTGTTTGACACAGAAGAGCAAAACAGGAGAGCCTACAACGCTGTCCCTGGAGGAGGCAAAGTAAGATCATACATCCAATTGTCAACAGTACTTAATATCTGATGTAAGATCATATATCAAATCTCCAACAATACTTGATACCAGATGTAAGATAATATATCCAATCTTCAACAGAACTTGATATCTGATGTAAGATCATGTATCCAATCGTCAACAGTACTTGATACCAGATGTAAGATCATATATCCAATCTTCAGCAGTACTTGATATCTGATTTAAGATCATGTATCCAATCTTCAACAGAACTTGATATCAGGAGTTATAGTACTTCTTAAATCTTAAATATCTCACCTGCTCCTGGTAATCGAGGGCATTGTAATGTGAAGACTTGTAAACATCTGCTAGGCTTGTGGCCCAATGCAACGGCATCATCATCTTCTCATTGTCTGCATCACCATTAAGGGTGGTGCCAAAAGATGCTTGAGAACTACTTCCACTCTCGCCATCGGCTGTATCACCTTTATAGGCGGTGTGAAAAGAAGGCTGAGAGCTACTTCCACTCTTGGCAACGGCTGTACCACCTTTAGGGGTGGTGTCAAAAGAAGGCTGGGAGCCTCTTCCACTCTTGCCAGCAGCTTGTTCTCCAGGTACCTCAGGTAGCTGACAGATGAGCCGTAAGGTGTGTGGGTCTGCCAGGAAGCGTTCAAATAGTGTCGAAGGGACCTGGGATGCAGGGGTAGGTCATTGAATGGTTGCTTTTCTTGATGCACAGGTGAGAGACGTGGGTGTTGGGGTGGGGTGGTTATTGAGTGGGCTCTTCTGACAGCCGACAGATGAGCCGTAAGGTGTGTGGGTCTGCCAGAGCGTTCAAACAGGGCCAAAGGAACCTGGGATGCAAGGGTGGGTTGTTGAATGGTGGCTTTGCTTGATGTACATGTGAGAGCCGTGGTGTTGGGGTGGAGTGGTTAATGAGTGGGCTCTTCTGGCAGCTGACAGATGAGCCGTAAGGTTTGTGGGTCTGCCAAGAAGCGCTCAAAGAGGGTCAGAGGGACCTGGGATGCAGGGGGGTGCCGTTGAATGGTGGCTTTGCCTTATGTAGGGGTGAGGACGGGGTGTTGGGGTAGGGTGGTTAATGAGTGGGGTCTTTTGGCAGCTGACAGATGAGCCGTAGTGTGTGGGTCTGCCAAGAAGCGCTCAAACAGGGTCAAAGGGAACTGGGGTGCAGGAGGGTGTGTGTGTGAGGGGTTGGGGGTTGGGGTTGGGGTTTGGGGGTTTGGGGGGGGGGGGTCTAGCGGTTAGCTTTTTCTAGGGGTGAGGGCCGTGGTGTTGGGTTGGAGTGGTTGTTGGGTGGCAGACATGTGCTAGCTCACCGTATGCAGTGTGTGTATGTTGCAGTCTAGGGGTAGCCAAATAGGCTAAAAGAAGCTGCCCAAGCAAGTATAATGAATAACACTCTAGATGACCAGTAGGGGCTGCTTTGAGCAGCACATAGTGATCTGGTCCCCAACAAATCGCAAACAAGCAAAGGACAGAGGACCTCAAATCCTATAGTGCTATTTGGTGGTAGGGGGCGGTGGTGGTAGGGGGCAGCAGGGGCAGTGGTCGTGGAGGTAGCGGTGGCTGTGGTGGTGCAGAAGGCTCTCTAACCTCTAGGAGGTTAAGCGGTTGATGCAGGCTACTAAACAGCTTGTAGAGGGGAGGGGAGTCATGCCTACTGGCATCGATGCGACCTCCCTTTGAGCTAGTCCAGGAACTAGGTGTTGTACAAGCGTGTTGTACAGTGTTGTACAAGTGTGTTGTAAAAGTGTGTTGTACAAGCGTGTTGTTTAGTGTTGTACACATGTGTTGTATAGGCGTGTTGTACAGTATGTTACACGTGTGTTGTACAGTATGCGCTCATGACTCACTCACCTCTAGGAGGTCAAGCGGTTGATGCAGGCCACCAAACAGCTTGTAGAGGGGAGGCAAGTCAAGCCTACTGGCATCGATCTGACCTCTCTCTAACAGTGTCAAGGGACTCGGGGGTGTTGTGGAAGAGAGGATGAGGTGCAGTCCGTGACCCATCTCGTGCATAAGTTCATTGATGGCCGCTAGTCCATCTGAATAGGGTGAGGTTGGGAAGGTTGAAGATGAATAGACTGGTACAACAACATGAAGATGTTGGGTTGGGTTGGGTTGGGTTGGGTTGGGTTGGGTTGGGTTGGGTTGGGTTGGGTTGGGTTGGGTTGGGTTGGGTTGGGTTGGGTTGGGTTGGGGAGGATGAGGTTCAGTCCGCCACCCATCTCGTACAGTAGTTCATTGATGGCCATTAGTACATTGGAGCAGGGTTTGCTTTATTTGTTTTTTTTTCATTGTTGTTCTTCAGTGCCAGACTACCACCTACTGCAGCATTCCTGTCTTCGCCTATATCAAGCGGATGTTGGAGGTAAGGTACACCCCACCGACCTGGAGTGGTGGGCGCAAAATTGGGGTAAGGTGGGGTAACTTAGGGTAAGGTGGGTCAACACAGTCTCCCAGATGCTGTATGGAGTCATAAGTGGGGACCGGCATATCATATGATGTTGACCAAAGGCGACTATGATATCATATGATATCATATTGTTGTTCCCTGGTCATAAGCGGTTAAACCTTTCTTCTTGGAAGTCCTTTACTTCACTTCAATGTTTGTTCTTTTGAATACAAATATTCATTTGTTAAAATGAAAAGATGAATGAAAAGATGCAATTATAAAAAAAGTGATTCAGAAGAGGCTTAAAACAGTGGTTTAGAAGAATCCAATTGGAATGAAAAGATTAATTCGTTCAAAAAGTGGTTCAGAAGAATCCATAATCTCTTTAAAATCATCCCAGACTGTGATACACTCTGTATGGATTTATAAACCTTGCTGGCTGAAAGCCCTTTCAGGCATGTATGTGTGCTACAGTCCAAGTGGGTAGGCAACTGAGCTAAAGAGACTTGCCCAACCTCAAATAATCAAGACAATTCTAGACTACCGGGAGGGGCTGGAGTAAGAAGCACTTCAAGAGCTGGTCCCCAATATGTATAGTATAGTATAGTATAGTATAGTATAGTATAGTATAGTATAGTATAGTATAGTATAGAATAGTATAGTATAGAATAGTATAGTATAGTATAGTATAGTATAGTATAGTATAGTATAGTATAGTATAGTATAGTATAGTATAGTATAGTATAGTATAGTATAGTATAGTATAGTATAGTTAGTATAGTATAGTATAGTATAGTATAGTATACCCAATACCATAGTATAAACCAATAAATTGAAAGAGCATGACAGAGAACCCGAGATCAAATGCTATTAGTGTGTGGAGGGGGAGTGTGTGGAGGAGTGTGTGGAGGAGGGGTCTTTGGAGGGGGAAGGGGGGGTCAAGGGGTGGAGGAGTGTGTGGAGAGGGGGGGAGGGGGGGGGGGGGGGGGGGGGGGGGGGGGGGGGGGGGGGGGCAAGAGCATGACAGAGGACGCAAGCTAGCCAGAGCGCATATCCCATGCCTAGGGAGGGGGTCAGGGGTGGAGGTGTGGGGTGGGTGGGGTGGGGTGGAGGGGCAAAGGGGGAAGGGGGAGGGGGGGGAGGGGCAGAGGGGTCGCAAGAGCATGAAAGATGACCCGAGAATTTGAAAGGCATTGCCACTCCTACAAAAGAGTAGGCGCACTCAGGGTGGGCGGGAGACCCACCTCCTGGGGTGAAATACCTTTCACAACTAAAAATAAAAGGTCCCGAGATCAAGGCTATTCGATATTGAGGGGCCTATCTGGCTAGAACTGGACTGTTACACACACATCCAGTTCTCTTGCATGAAAATATTCTTAAATTTAAAATGTGGTATAGGCGCTCCCAGACTGTCCTGCACACAATGGAATGGAAGCCCAGATACAGACATCTATATATATAAAGAAATCATGGTCGTGGTGGTCGTGGTGGTCGTGGTGGTGTCATCGCGTAACCGACTTAACCGACTTCCCGCCCTGCCATTTCCCGCCCAGCCAATTCCCGCTCAGCCAATTCCCGCTTTTAATCCCTCCTGCTTCAACTTCTGCCTGATTGGCCTCCTGCGAATTCAGCCTTATGCAACCTTCACCTCCTGCGTATTCTACCTGTTGCCCATCCTGCCCGATTTCTCCTTTTCCCGCCTGAGTTCATCCACCTGATTTCGGTAGCGCTACAGTTCGTCTTCCTACAAGCTTTTCCCCCTGCATCTCTGCAAGACCTTTCCCTTGCGTCAAGAGACCTGTCGCTGCGCACAACGGGAGGTGACGTGGTGAGTCAGCCAACCTGTCAGAAATGTCCGAATCGCATCCATCCCAAGTCACAAACTTGACTGCAAATTCTTCCCACTGCATTGAGAAACATGTCGCTCCGCATTGTGCCATAGCATCAAAGTTGACCGAATGAAAAATCTCGCTGAGCATTCTCGCCCTAACTTGACCGAACATCTCAAATCAGCAACTTGACTGCAACTTCTTCCCACTGCATCGAGAAACATGTCGTTGCTGTGCATTGTGCTATAGCGAGCACGCGGCAAAGTTGAATGGATGAACCTAGCGATGTTTCCAAGTCTCAGATCGAGTTGACTTCGGGAGCAGTTGCGGTTAACAGGATTGTTCTTCGGCCGAACTGAATACATGCTCGCTAAAAATATGCTTTAGTTATGTAAAGGTTGCGATTGCGCAGGTTCAGCTTTTTCAGTGGGGTCGACTATCGATCACAGCTGAGGTGGCAGGGAAGCAGGTCCGATGCTTTTAGCGGAGTCGGATGATGCGCAAACGTTGTCGGTGCTCTTCGTCCCGTTTGCCTTTCAGCTATGGCAAAGCCCACAGCTGAAGTGGAGGGAGGCAGATATGGAGTGTGTGTGCTGGTGGGTGCGTGTAGGAGGGAGGGGAGGGATGAGAGTGGGGAGAGGGTGGGGATGGCTGGGGTAGGGGAAGGGATGGAGTCAGGAAATATGTCAGGAAGAGTTAGGGAGTATGTTTGTGGGCGGGGGTACATGGTTGGGTGGGGTGGAGATAACTGGGGGGGGGGAGGGGGGGGGAGGGGGGGGGGGACGGTGGTGTTTGTGTGCTTGTGGGCGCACAAGGGAGACCATCGCAAATCCGTCAAAGTTTTAAGTTGCATGCACTGCAGAGAAAACCGTTTTGCAACCCAGCCCAAAACAGGTGTGGCCAACGGGAGGGAAGGGGGGAGGGGGCGGATAATGGTTTGGTGGTGGTGGTGTGTGAATGGGGGGGGGCTTCAAGTGTAAACCATTATGTAACCAGCTCCCAATAGGTGTGGCTAAAGGCCAAACGGGCACCGTACTATGATTGGTGTGTGTGTGTGGGTGGGTGTGTGTGGGTGGGTGGGGGGGGGGGTCTTCGTGAGAGTAGGTGTGGCCACCGGCCACACGGGCTACCGTACAAGTACAGAACTGTAATGATAACGCCTGGTGGGGCGTGGTGTTAAGGGAGCCCGTCGTACGCGGGTAGGGAGCGGTCTTCTACCTCAACTGGACAAGCTACCATCGCGGTTAACAACGACATGCAACGCCAAGAGCGACCGAAGGAGGGATCGAATCCCCGACTCTTCATCCTCAAAGTGATTTGGTCTACCACTAGACCAATGTATATCACTGAAAGGGGCTTATACTGTAAGTATATCACATGCACCTGCTTGTCCTCCCTTCCACTCCCACTTGAGAGTAGCACAGTGGCTGGCTCAGGGAGCTACCTCGAAGCTGCCATGATAAGCCAACAAGTCATATGCCGCGTCGCAAGCGACGCGGAAATTGGCGGAGAGTGTTGGCGACGGAACGACAGGTGGCAACGATGAAGCTGACCAAAGCCAGTTAGTTATGAGACAGTTGGCTGACGTAGTGACGTGTCAGGTTTTGTCTCGGTCGTCGGTCGGACAGTCGGACGGTCAAACGCATAAACAGACAACGGGGTGAATCTGGGGGCTCTCGCCCCACAGAAGGGGGGGCTCCGCTCAAAATGGAAGCCCTGATACAAATATACAGAACTGTCACTCTATCACACCAACCTGCTTGTCCTCCCTTCCACTCCCACTTGAGACCGATGGAGACCGCGGCTGAGTGTGATGTGATGTTGCTATCTCTAGAGCCAGCCACTTCTGATGCCAACTCAGAAGTGGCTTGAGTTCTTCCCCCTTGGTTCAACCCCAAGCGGGAGCAGCAGAATCGCAATTGTCGTGCTCCATAGCCACCCCCAGGGTCTATGTACAGCACTCCATAGGCCCCTGTCTCCGGCACGTATACTTCAAAGCAGAGCACATTGTCTGACCACACATCTGGAGCTTGTGCTCTGGGGGTGGTCTCAGATAAGCCAGAGCCAAAGGTGGATTTATCCGATGTGTTGGCCGTTGCTGGCACCATGGTCATCTGGATTCCCATGGTGGATTGAATAAACTTGCTGAAGCCCTGTACAAGTGAAAACATTTAGGATTTGGGGCTTAGGGCTGAGATTTCAGGACGTCAAGGGGCTGAAGCCCAGTACAAGTGAACAAGTTTAGGATTCAGGGCTTATGGCTTAGGTTTAGGATGTCAAGAGGCTGAAGCCCTGTACAAGTGAACAAGTTTAGGATTCAGGGCTTATGGCTTAGGTTAAGGACGTCAAGGGGCTGAAGCCCTGTACAAGTGAACAAGTTTAGGATTCAGGGCTTATGGCTTCGGTTTAGGACGTCAAGGGGCTGAAGCCCTGTACAAGTGAACAAGTTTAGGATTCAGGGCTTCTGGCTTAGGTTTAGGACGTCAAGGGGCTGAAGCCCTGTTCAAGTGAACAAGTTTAGGATTCAGGGCTTATGGCTTAGGTTTAGGACGTCAAGGGGCTGAAGCCCTGTACAGGTGAACAAGTTTAGGATTCAGGGCTTAGGGCTTGGGGCTTAGGTTTTAGGATGTCAAGGGGCTGAAGCCCTGTACAGGTGAACAAGTTAGGATTCAGGGCCTTGGGCTTAGGGCTTAGGTTTTAGGATGTCAAGGGGCTGAAGCGCTGTACAGGTGAACAAGTTTAGGATTCAGGGCTTAGGGCTTAGGGCTTAGGTTTTAGGATGTCAAGGGGCTGAAGCCCTGTACAGGTGAACAAGTTTAGGATTCAGGGCTTAGGGCTTATGGCTTAGGTTTTAGGATGTCAAGGGGCTGAAGCCCTGTACAGGTCAACAAGTTTAGGATTCAGGGCTTAGGGCTTAGGGCTTAGGTTTTAGGATGTCAAGGGGCTGATGCCCTGTACAGGTGAACAAGTTAGGATTCAGGGCCTCGGGCTTAGGGCTTAGGTTTTAAGATGTCAAGGGGCTGAAGCGCTGTACAGGTGAACAAGTTTAGGATTCAGGGCTTAGGGCTTAGGGCTTAGGTTTTAGGATGTCAAGGGGCTGAAGCCCTGTACAGGTGAACAAGTTTAGGATTCAGGGCTTAGGGCTTAGGGCTTAGGTTTTAGGATGTCAAGGGGCTGAAGCCCTGTACAGGTGAACAAGTTTTGGATTCAGGGCTTAGGGCTTAGGGCTTAGAGTTTAGGATGTCAAGGGGCTGATGCCCTGTACAGGTGAACAAGTTTAGGATTCAGGGCTTAGGGCTTAGGGCTTAGAGTTTAGGATGTCAAGGGGCATATGCTCTGTACAGGGGAAGAAGCTTAGGATTCAGGGCTTAGGGCTTAAAGCTTAGGGCTTAGGGCTGAGAGTTTAAGACGACAAGGGGCTGAAGCCCTGTACAGGTGAACAAGCTTAGGACTCAGGGCTAAGGGCCTAGGGCTGTGAGTTTAGGTCGCTAAGGGGCTGAGGCCCTGTACATAGGAACAGTAAAGCTGAATTGTTAATATCTTACTGGTCCGAAGAATTTTTGTTTGATACATGGTACAATCCATTGATACATCGTACCATGCTGTACATTCAGACTTGTCAACCTGTGGACAAGTTGCAGCTTTGATGTCAAGGGGTGTGCTAATGTTGTGTTTTGTATGTTGTATGTATGTTGCAGCCATGGGGCATCCAATTAGGCTTAAGGTAATTGCCCAAACTTGAATAGTGAAGGCACTTCTAGACAATTGGAAGGGAGCACTGCAAGATGCTGGAGGACACCATGGAGCGCTAATAGGGTGCTGCAAATAGATGTGTATGGACAGATTAGATATACCTATCTAGATCTATATATACCAGACACATATGGTATATCCACAACATATGCAATTACATCAAATAGACATCACAAAATCCCATCATTGTATTTGAAGCGGCCTGCATTATGATATGGGGCCCTATGCCCTTCCATACAACTATATTTTGCTTTTTTAAAGGATCCCTATGCAATCGGGAGGAAGTACTGTTAGATCAGTGCTTTTCTTTTCTACTTTTCTCGGCAGACACTAGGCTTAACCGAACAATGCCAGCAGTTATGGGCAGCTACCTATTGTGTCGGCTTCAAGGTGCACTAGGCTGCGCCAGGTTCGGCTGAATAGCCAGTCAGGGGAGCTACCTAGAAGCTGCTGCTTGTAGTGGATAAGAAAATGCCGGGGGGGTCACGGGGGTATTTCTAACTAGCTTAGCCGGACCCATGCGCCACCACCGCAGCAACGGGATGGCGACGCGTCGCAAAAAACAAAAAAACAAAAGTGCTCCTCACATACCCACGACAGCAAGATACCGACCTGGAGGATGCCATGGAGAGTTAAGTATGGCTGATAGTCAGCAGTCACATGCCGTCGCTGCAGCAGTAAGTGGTTGGCGTAAGCCACGTCCCAAGGATGGAGAGAAGAAGCCCCATCCTTCCTTTCTTCGCTTCCCCCTTCTGGCTCCTTGGCCTCTACCGGATGCCCCTGGTATGAGGACGCCTCGTGTAGAGCACTCTCGTCCGATGCACTGGGGAGTGAGTCATCTACATGCGTTGCAGAAGCCCCATCCGCCTGGCGGGCGGGTTCTGCGTGTGCAGGAGGAGAAGAAGACCCAGCCACCTGGCCTGCGGGATCCTCAAGCAGAGCCCTCTTGCCCGATGCACTGAGCAGTGAGACTTGTGCGTGCTTTAAAAGAGTTGCTGCAGAGGCAGCTGAGGACTGAGCACAGCTTTCAAGCATGGCAAGCACGGCTAGGGGGTGTTGTGCTATCAGGTACTGTTGCTTCAGATGCGCATAGGAATCGGATCCGTAGGCATCAGACAGTGCCCCCCTGTGGACGAAATGAAAGTGAAGGTTGTGTTCTCTGACGTTGTATGATACAATTTGATTTATTACATTACGTTATCATCAGCAGGCCATTGTCGACCAAATACAATCCCGCTCCACAACACTCGGGAGGGGCCTTTTAACTAATCCTCAAAATTAGATAGACAATATTGCAGCAAGCAAGCAAGAGAGAATCTGCTCCTGTGGACAAAAGGAAAGAGAAGGGTATGTGCCTGTGTGAGTGTAAGATATAAACATGTCCTCTGGCGTCTCTAGATGCAATAGCCGGATTTATGGGCATCAGATATTGCCTCCCTGTGGACAAGTAAAAAAGAGGGGCTTGTGGTTGTGGGAACGTGTGAGTGTAAGATATGCATGTGTGTATTCTGGTGTCATATGATACAATAATCATATTTATGGGCATCAGATATTGCCTCCCTGTGGACAAATGAAAGAGGCTTGTGGTTGTGGGGACGAGTGAGTGTATCATATGCATGTGTGTCCTCTGGTGTCATACGATGCAGTAATCGTATTTAAGGGCATGAGAAATTCCGACCCTTTTTACGAGGCATGAGGTTGAAGGGGCCAGCCTGTTTGCTTGCACTGGGGGCAACCACCAAAGCATCTCTGGTGTCATGATACAATAATCGGATTTATGTGCATGGGAGATTCCGCCCCTGTCGACAAAAGAAAACAGGTGTGTGGTTGTGGGAGCATGGGATATAAATTTGCTCTCTAATGTCACATGATACAATAATCGGTTCCATAGGCGCGGAAGAATCCGCCTCTTGAGGACGAAATGAAATAGATAGTTGCATCATCATCATCATCATCATCATCACCATCATCATCTCGCATCATCATCATCATCTCGCATCATCATCATTATCATCATCATCTCTCACCATCATCTCTCATCATCATCATCATCATCATCATTATCATCATCATCATCATCATCATCATCATCATTATCATCATCATCTTTCACCATCATCTCTCACCATCATCTCTCATCATCATCATCATCATCATCATCATCATCATCATCATCATCATCATCATCATCATCATTATCATCACCATCATCTCTCATCATCATCATCACCATCATCTCTCATCATCATCATCATCGTCATTATCATCATCATCATTATTATCATCTCTCATCATCTATCATCATCATCATCATCTCTCATTAGATACGCCATTACCTGATCTTCGCAAGCTGCCCCCTCCTGATGGTACAGTCATAACGTCTAGGCTCTACGCCTACCTCATACACAGCTCGGCGCAGCAGTGGGCATGGATGGTTGGTCAACAGGGACTGCAGAGGTGGGGAGGGTTGGGTTTTCATAACATTGCTTTGTCATGGACAGGCCATTATTGACACAAGACAAGAATATGAATTGCACTTAAAACGTTGCCTTGTAGTGTGGAACATTGGCAATAGGGAATGCAGCGGTGGGGAGGGTTGGGTTTTCATTACATTGCATTGTCATGGACAAGCCATTATTGACCAAAGAGAATAATGCGAATTGCATTTACAATGTTGCCTTGTGGTGAGGAACATTGGCAACAGGGACTGCAGCGGTGGGGAGGGTTGGGTTGGGTTGCCAATTGGGTATGTAGACTTCAGGTGTGTAACATTGAAGTGCATGAGATGAGAGTTGGTGCAAGTGGGAATAGGAGGACTTTAGTTTATAGCCATTCAGGGGATGATTTGGATTTGGGTTTCGTAACTTGTAGTTTTTACCTTCACTTGTTCAGGCTACATTTCTGGCAAACCTCAGAATTCTAAGAATTCTAAGAATTCTCGATTCTCTGGCCAACTTCTCAAATTCGAGGTGCGAAGCGCGGACTACGTAGTTTATTTTTTAAACCCACATCCAAATCATCCACTAAATTGCTTTAAGGAGGGCTGTCATACGAGACAAGGGCCAAGAACAATGAAGAAGGATTTCATGTTTCTATATGAGATGTAGTACAGAGCTGTAGATGTAGATGTAGATGTAGATGTAGATGTAGATGTAGATGTACAGAGATGTAGATGTAGTACAGAGATGTAGTACAGAACCAGTAGTGCCATATTTCATGAACTGACTGTCACCTGCCAGCACGCGTGCATGTATGTACGTTGTTACAGTCCAGGGGGTGGCTACTTTGCTTAAGGGACTTGCCTAACCACAAATAATCAAGAACATTTATAGGTTAACAGAAGGGCTAATGCATGTATGGACAAAATGGTATGGAGGGAAGCAGAAATGATTCAAATGAACAAAAACAAAGAAGCAGGTGCAACAAGTGCAATATAGAGGAGTGTAAGAAGTGTGCATCAGGAGGAAATGAATGCAACTCTGATATATTTTTCCACAACTTATCCCAATCGCTACCTGAGACCCCAATTTGGCCGACATGTTCGCTACCAGAAACCTCCAAACCCCCACTTCTCGGGGGGGCGCTGCCCCCCGAACATTCCGGGCCGCCCCTAGTTAAGCTACCAGGACTCTGTCCCTGGAGGAGGCCTAAACCCGTGAAGCTATCAGGTAACCCACTGTCTGAACTGAAATAAAACTCTGCTGCAACTTCAGGTGTGTATGTACGGTTCAGTCCTGGGGGTAGAATAGTAGGCTGAAAAAAGGCTTTCCCAACCTCATATATGAAATAATATTTATAGATTTTCCAAAGGGGCGGTTTTAACAACTTCATGATGATAGACTGGGTTGGCTAGCTGTAACGCCGCTCACCAGAATCTACTGATTGATGCGCTTATGATAATGATAATGGTGATGATGATGATGATGATGATGATAATGATGATGATGATGATGACGACGACGACGACGACGACGACAATGAGGATGATGATGATGATGATGATGATGATGATGATGATGATGATGATGATGATGATGACGAGAACATTATTCTTGGTGCCCTACTGGACTCTGAGTGTGCCTGCGGCTTTATGGAGTCTCGGGATACGTATGAACATCACTAACAGAAATAGAAATAAGAAAGAAAAGGAAAGAAACAGTTATGTGCCAATCTGTCTGGCCCTCACTTTGACTGTGAAGCTTGTTAGCATGATTGTGTCGGGAGGCAGGCCCATGCTTCCACCGCGCTCTAGGTACCTGTGCAACAACCGATCGCCGTCTGAACAGCATCCACACCCATCAGAAGCCTCCACAACTAACTCCCTGCTGACTGTGTCCTCTTGGGTTGAGTCACTTGAGTGGGGCTGTTGAGTAGCTGCCCTGCAGCCCTGTATTCGTCCCAGCCACAGCAGCGGAGCATCTGATGGCTCACTGATGATATCACGCAGCTGTTGGACACAGGCACGCTCCTGACGGCTCAGTTGTGTAGCGCCTGTCCATGCGGCATCGTCAAACACTGAGGTTGCACACAATAGGTGGGATAGCCCCTCCTCAACTTGCACTCCCCAGCTCTCGAAGGATTGCAACAGCAGGTATGTTAGACGCTTGACGGCGGCAGCATCGATATCACCATTGCTTGCTTGAGCCTGTCGGGAGAAGCAAGCACACAAATATATGTATCAGTTGCTATGTTACGCATTTCAGAGCGGCAGCATCGATATCACAATTGCTTGCTTGAGCATGTCCGGAGGAGCAAGCACACAAATATACGCATCAGTTGCTACGGTAGACGCTTAAGAGCGGCAGCATCGATATCACCATCGCTTGCTTGAGCCTGTCAGGAAAAACAAGCACACAAATAGAATATGTATTTAGTGGTTAATTAGTACGTCAACCGGTTGAGGGCGGCAGCACAGATATTACAATCGCCTACTTGAGCCTTTGGGGAGAAGCAAGCAAGCATATAGATATATCACTTCCTATGTTCAGCACTTGAGAGCGGCAGCATCGATATCAACATTTCTTTCTTGAGCATGTCCGGAGGAGCAAGCACAAAAATATATGTATCACTTCCTATGTTCAGCACTTGAGGGTGGCAGCATAGGTGCTACCATTGACTGCTTAACCCTGTCAGGAGAAGCAAGCACACAAATAGATGATCTATCCGGTTGTAGGTTGATATGTAAACTGATTGAGGGCGGTAGCATGGATATAACCATCGCCTGCTTGTGCCAGACGGGAGAAGCAAGCAACCAAGTACATGATGTATCCGGTTGTAGGTTGATATGTAAACTGATTGAGGGCGGTAGCATGGATATAACCATCGCCTGCTTGTGCCAGACGGGAGAAGCCAGCAACCAAATAGATGAATCACTTGCTATGTTGAGCACTTGAGGGCGGATTGATAGATGTTACCATCACTTGATTGAGCCTTTAAGCAAAAGCAAGCACACAAATAGATGATGCATCTGGTGTTCAGTTGGTACGTCAACCGGTTGAGGGCGGCAGCATAGATATTACCATCGCCTGCTTGTGCCTGTCATCAGAAGCAGGTAAACATACAGATGTATAGGTTGCTATGTTAAGCACTTGAGGGCAGCAGCATATATCTTACCATCGCTTGCTTGTGCCTGTCAGGCGAAGCAAGCACACAAATATGTATCACTTTCTATATTAAGCACTTGAGGGCGGCAGCATAGATGTCACCATTGCTTGCTTGTGCCTGTCAGGAGAAGCAAGCACACACAAAGATGGTGATATATATTATCAGGTGGTTAGTTGGTACATCAACGGATTGAGGGTGGTAGCATGGATTTTACCATCGCCTGCTTGTGCCTGTCAGCAGAAGCAGGTAAACAAACAGATGTATGAGCAGGTATGTTAAGCACTTGAGGTAGGCAGCATCAATACCACAGCATCTGCTTGTGCCTGTCAGCAGAAGCAGGTAAACAAACATATGTATGAGCAGGTATGTTAAGCACTTGAGGTAGGCAGCATCAATACCACAGCATCTGCTTGTGCCTGTCAAGAGAAGCAGGTAAACAAACAGATGTACGAGCAGGTATGTTCAGCACTTGAGGGAGGCAGCATCAATATCACTGTGTCTGCTTGTGCCAGACGGGAGAAGCAGGTAAACAAACATATGTATGAGCAGGTATGTTAAGGGCTTGAGGGCAGCAGCATGGAGTTCAGCATCGCAACTTGTGCCTGTCAGCAGAAGCAGGTAAATATACAGATGTGTCAGTTGCTATATGAAGCCCTTGAGGGCAGCAGCATCGGCATCAACATCGTCTGTGTGTGCCTGTCAGGAGGAACACACATATAAATATATGGATTGGGAGGCTTGGTGGCTGGCCCCCTTAACCTCTCGCCTCGTAATAAGGCGTACTATTTATTTATTTATATTGAGCATCAGGTATTGTGTAGTGCGACGCTGTCTGCAGCCAAGATTGTGAACCTAATGCGCCAACATAATTAGAGTAAAAGTGAGACACAGTTTACTCCAAGTTCATTTTGTTTTTGCAATGCATTAGAGAGAAGTAGCAGCTAAGCAGCTTTTGGCGGAAAAAAATATTTATCGTCTGGTAAGAAGTTCACAAGTCCAGGACTGTTCTTTTTATGTATGACGCGTCACAAATTGAGCCACTCGGTGCGACCCCAGTGCGACGCACTGCCCCCCAAACCTCGCGGAGCGCGGAGCCCGGGGGGTCCGGGAGGTTGTTCTGACTAGATTAGCCAGACCCATGCGACGCCATGCAGCGAGGGAATGGCGAGGCGTCGTTGGAAACAAATAGTGAAGTCTGGCTAATATCATCATAATAAGAAAATATGATCATCATCAGACATCATCATAATAAAATAGAATCATCGTAAGAAAATAATACCATCGTCAAAATGAAATATTATCATCATCATACAAATATATTACCATTATCACAGATCATTATAGGAAAATAAATATTAAAGAAATACATGGAAAGTACGTAGAAAAGATGGCACTGACCTGTCCAACAGATAAACGTTGGTAAAGGAGCTTCAGGTTGTTGTAGATGTCCTTGCTTCGATACACATGCTCCTCATACTTCTTGCAAGCCTCTGCAACATCGCTGCCAACCTTCCTCCAGTCGCTGCACAGAATAATAAATCAATACATAAATAAATAGTACGCCTTATTATGAGGCGTGAGATTGAGGGGACCAGCCCGTTTGCTTGCAGTGGGACCAACCAACAATAGGTAGGGGGGAGGGGGGGGGGGGGGGGGGGGGGGTATGATGATCCCTGGATCGCTGCACAGAGATTGATGTGGGGAGGGATTAGGGTCATGCTGGTGATGCTGGTTTATGAAGATTTGTTTATGGGTTGAAAAAGAGGGTGGGGGTGGGGGGGGTGAGTGGATGGTTCCTCAGGGGTTGGATTTGGCTGTGGTGGGGTGCTGGAATAATACCGGGGGTAGGTTGGTTGGGGGTCATGTCGGTCATGTGGGTGTGGGTGGGGTGGGGTGGGTGGGTGGGTGGGTGGGTGGATGGATGGATGGATGGGGTCAAGGCACCCACATGTGGCCAGCTAGAGCCTTGTCCCATGAGCTATTCCCACCTGCAGTCATGCTGGTTGGAGCAGTGCCTGGCCACGATTGAAATGTTCTTCAGCTCACATATCAGGTGGTCCAGGGTTTGAGGCAATTCGGCTGTCAGACCGCACACGTTCGCCAGCCTGAGAAGCGCATCCAAGCGTGGCCTGGCGACGCGCTGCCAGTACCCCCTGAGTAAGGGTGGGGAGGTTACACCCACCAGACCGCAGAGACCCGCATGCGCAGGTGTCGTGGATCCAGCTAGCACCACCACGTGACGACTGCGGGCGCTGTGATCTAGAGTTGTGCTGAAGTGGGAATAGCGCAAGTGGGCAGCAGCACGATGAGCGGTGTGAAGTCGGAGGTTGAGGTGGTTGACCTGCTTCGCGGTGGGGGAGCTCACCCCATGATGCAATTTCCGGAATTCCATGCGAATGCAGAGAAGTCAACTGAAGCTTCTATTCTGGCCTTATTTGATGGGGGGGGGGGGGGGCGGGTTGAGAGGGGGGCGGGTTGAGAGGGGGGCGGGTTGAGAGAGGAGAGAGAGAGAGAGAGAGAGAGAGAGAGAGAGAGAGAGAGAGAGAGAGAGAGAGAGAGAGAGAGGGGGTGGACTTGGGTGCTTAAGTTTATTGTGCAGCTGGTCTGCTGGACTATCATCTCAAATGTGCAACACTGCTCGCCAAAGAGGGTTCCGCAAGGCAGAATGTGAATACCGGTAAAAAGGAGCACGTCACATATTGCATGTGTAACATCCATTTGTCCCCTCACCTGAGACCCTTGCCCGTAGCAAGGACGGGATAAAAGGAAGGGCTAGCCAATTTTTGTGAGCGAAAGCTGGGTAAAGGAAAAGAAATCCATGTCAGATGCATGTGCCAGTCGAATTGTTTACCGTAATCCAAATAGATATTCCAATGTATTTATCTCCCATATTGCCGAAGGCAGGTTTAGAGAGTTAGAGAGAGGGGATCGGAGTTTCTTTATAAGTTCTGAATTTCGCTTCATATGTTTATGTTGAAGGGGGGGGGACGAAGGTTAGAATGTCCTTGACAAGCTGAGTTTTTTTTATTACCCTAAAATTAGATCTGAATTGGCTGATGGGGACTCCAGCATGACGCTGGTCGTGAGTCCTGGTTTCCTTTGCAAGATGTAAATACCTTCTGTAAAAACATGAGATAAGAATCGCACATTACATTACATTACATTACATTACATTACATTACATTACATTACATTACATTACATTACATTACATTACATTACATTACATTACATGTTAAAGTCTACTTGACACCGCGAGGGTGTATGAGACTCTGTGCTTTAAACAAAAAGAAAAAGCACCCACAAAGCAAAAAAACCCATTACATCAGGGGTGTGTCGAGGACAAACAAACCAAACTCCCAACCACCGTTTTGGTGGCGTAGGTATTAAACCCCCTAGAGCAGGACCCAGATCTCAACCACTTACAGTGGCGGAGGTAAGAAGCTAACAAATGAGAAGTCACAAGAAGAAAAAAAGGGATAATAAATTACGGTGCCACTAAGCAGTCCAGGGCTTCCTGTCTTGCTCTTCTACAAGTAGAAAGATAGTCGGCTAGGTTGCTCCAAAAAGACTTAGTGCCATTTCCATTCATAAAGGTTCTGAATGTGGAATCGCAGAATTCCACATTCCATACGGTTAAGTCGGTATCCTCATGGACATGCCTATAAATATCTGTAAACAGCTTCTGGTAGCGAAGGCGAATATCATTATAAAAAGGGCACTCAAGCATATGCATTTCATCCTCAGGTTTTTGGAACCCACACATTTGACAGTGCCTCATTGAGCGAGGGATGTGTGCTCTATCCACCACCCTCATTCTTTCTGTGTTCAGCCAATGGGAACCCATTCTAAATTGTGCTATAGAACGAATCTGATCCTGCTTATGTAAGGCGGATGTAAAGGGAATCAAGCCATTCACATCATTGCTGTTGGCTGCGAACCATTTTTGGTATCGGAGGCGTTTAAAGCCAACCCTTCTCTCATCAGGGATGTCTCTAACTGCACTGGTGTCACTTGGGTACTTCAACCTCCATGACTCAAAAACTTCAGACATAATACCTTCGACATCGACAGCCTCCAAAATGTTGAGGTTTTTACTGGATCCTAGCTTGTGGAGAGCACAACGTAAGTTATGAACCCAGCCAGTGTTGGAGTCAAAAGATTCCTCAAGAGCCATTCTAATGAGATCCTCAGGTTCTTTATGTATGGTCTTGTTCCAGAAGCGCAAAGCTTGTTTAAGCCAAGCAAAACACAACGGGGTTCTACCCAGCTCTTCCATGATAATATTAGATGTAGTAGATTGGCAAACACCCAACATTTGTTTAAGTATACCTCTATGCCATTTCTCACAAGCATGGTCATTTGCGATAAGTGTGTTGTTCAGAATAGAAGGAGCCCACACCTCACAGCCAAAATTCAGGATAGGTTGTACAAGAGAATCAAACAGGTGGGTGAGAATATCAATATTGTATATCTCCACACAATTAAATTATCATCCCACATGGGATGATGATTTAATTATATTATATAATTAAATTACCATTGTAGCACGAACTTAAGGCCTCCGTCGGTAAAATGATAGTCCGGGGTTTAGCTGGTGACTGCTTTTTTTCTGTCTAGCCTCTCCTGGCACGGTTGGGAAAGTCCCTTCAGCCTATTTCACTATTTGGCCTACCCCAGGAATGTAACAGGCTGGATCCATACACATAACAAACTTCAAGTCCAAGAGAGGATACCGCTGGACGACGCTTTGGTTTTAGCAGTCAACGTTGCTGCCGAAGACTGCGAGCAGCCAAATTGTCGACCGGCGGCATGTAGCCCAGTCCAATTCCGAGTCCAGGTATTGAGCAGGTCCATGGCATGGCATGCAACGACGAGACTTGTTACAAAAAACATGTTTCGATGCGGCATTCAGCACGTTATGAGTTACCAAGTGCAGTACCAAGGATTATAAAAAGGTAATATAAAAAGACAGGGTTGGTAAATCCAAATACCCGGTACTCGACTACTCGCTCTCAGAATGAAACTCTTATAAGGAGTGAAATTCGGGATCCATTGTCATATGCATCATGTCTACGATTCATTTGGGACCAGTTCATCCAGAGTCTCTTTCCCTCACCCAATTTTTCTCTTTTCAGCTACAAGTAGCAGCTTCTAGGAAGCTCCTCTGACTGGCTAATCAGCCAAACCCAAAGCAACCTAGTGCACCTTGAAGCTGACATAATAAGCTTTACAGCACTGCTGGAAGTTTGAGGCTGAGCCCAGCGGGTGGCCCAGAGAGATGCTCTAGAAGCCGAGAATTAAAACAGTGCATCATCTCTTCTGGTTGTTTGCAATTTGTTGGAGTTCACTCCACCCTAGTAATCCAGAATTGAGCTTGGTTGTCCGAGGTTGGTAAAGTTCCTTTGGCCTATTTGGCTACTCCTGGACTGTAACAGAAACTCACGTCCACCAAATCAATGCAATATATTTATATTTCTCCTGGTGAGTCATCAGCCCAAAGTTGAGGGGTTGAGACCAATAAAGTAATAAGGCACCAAGAACCTCATGAATAGCACACACAACCAAAAACAAGATATTAGATATGCAAGGTATTATATATATGCAACTTGAAAACAATGAAACTAGATCATGATTAAACTTGCAAGCGAGGCAGCGATCCTGCAGCAAAGCATTAGTGCTCAAGCACGTGAGCGCCTAGTGCCCCAAAAAGCATTGTTGATTGAATATTGTTTACAAACCCCAGTCCAGGATGTTGTGTCGCGGGCTTGAGTGTGGTCATGAATGGCCTTTCTCACTTTTTGTGTGCGACGCGTCGCAATTCTGTCGCTGCATGGGCTCGGCTAAACTAGTCAGATACCCCCCCAGAACCCCCAGGGCTCCGCACTTCGCGCTCCTCGAGGTTCGGGGGAGCAGTGCGTCGCACTGGGGTCGCACCGAGTTGCTCAATTTGGGACGCATCGGACAAAAACAAGCAGTGGCCTTCTTTATGAAAGTGTATGTGTTTATCATTGTCGATCCGTACATTTATAATTACATACATTGTAAATCATGAATTACAATGTATGCAATGTCGATCGAGCACAATATTTGTTGTCGGCAAATATGTTGAAGCACATGCGAGCATGACCACCATCCACATCGGACGGAACAACGTCTCTCGCATTTCTTTTCAGTTGTAGAGCGACAACAATGTCACTGCCGTGCTCCTCCTTCACAGCGACGCGTATCAACTCTATTGCAGAAAATGCGTGATCCTGCAGAAGGGTAGATGTTGCACACATATGATTTAGAGACTAGGAGGCTGTGCAAGACTAAGTGGCAAGAAAGGAAAACATGGGTTAACTCTATTGCAGAGAACGCAGCAGTGGGGAAGTTAGCCTACACTTCAGTTTGCCCCCGGTATACCTAGGCCCTGAACCCTAAACTCAAAATCTAAACCACTGAACCCCCTCAACTTAAGTGGGGGCTAACTTTCCCAGGACGGGAACGCATGATCCTGCAGCCTGGCACAAGTAGGTGGAGACCCATCCTTTTGGGTGACAAGTCCTATGCAGTGTCGCAAGCGACGCGAAAAATTGGCAGAGTGTGTTGGCAACGGAACGACAGGTGGCAACCATGGAGCTGACCGAAGCCAGTTAGTTATGAGACAGTCCGCTGACGTGACAGGCTTCATCTCGGTCGTCGGTCGGAAAGACGGACAAAGGGGTGAATCTGGGTGCTCCCGCCCCCTAGGAGGGGGGGCTTCGCCAAAAATCATTTCGTTCCAACAAAAATGTGAAACACGTTTGAAGGAGAGACTTGGAGGCTGTGCAAGACTGAGTGGCAAGAAATGAGTGAGGCAATATCTGATACATCAAACGTGGAAGCCTGGGTAAGGGTGTATGTATGTTACAGTCCAGGGGTAGCCAAAGGGACTAAGGTAACGTGGGGAATTATGAGACTGTGGAGGGATGGTTGAATCACAGCAAAACATACGATAGGGGTAAATGATGTACCATGCTGTACTGACACATTTTCAGTATTCAATCCACTTTTGAAACACAAACGTCACTACGGCAGGCTGTGTCAACAGAATGTATAAATGGATGCACACAATCACTAATGGACAGGTACAAGCATTTGAATATGCTTATACGCGAATATATATATATATATATATATATATATATATATATATATATATATATATATGCATGCGAGCATCTTCCCATGGGTAGACGCAGATCCATCTGCATGCTTTTTCTTTTTAGCCCTGCTGATCACGGTTGGGCAAGTCCCTTTAGCATATTTGGCCTATCCCTGGACTGTAGCATCCATCCATCCATCCATTCATCTATCCATCCATCCATCTGTAAACACAATTGCTTTCACATAGTATATCCATCTGTAGTTGATTTGACGAGGCAGACTGGGGATCCATCTGTAATTGATTTTACAAGGCAGGCTGGGGATCCATCTGTAATTGATTTCACAAGGCAGACTGCATCTCCATCTGTAAACATAAATGATTTCACAAGGCAGACTGCATCTCCATCTGTACACATAATTGATTTAACAAGGCAGACTGCATCTCCATCTGTACACATAATTGATTTCACAAGGCAGACTGCGTCTCCATCTGTAAACATAATTGATTTCACAAGGCAGACTATATCTCCATCTGAGAACATAATTGATTTTACAAGGCAGACTGGGGATCCATCTGTAATTGATTTCACAAGGCAGACTGCATCTCCACCTATAAACATAATTGATTTTACAAGACAGGCTGCATCTCCATCTGTAAACATTATTGATTTCACAAGGCATATCTATCTTTAATTGATTTCACAAGGTAGACTGCATCTCCATCTGTAAACATAATTGATTTCACACGGCAGACTGCAGATCCATGATGTGAGTGTTGAGGGCATGGATGAAAAGAGGGCATGTACGCTGACCATAGATGTTGAGCAAGCGAAGGATGAGTAGCATTCTTGACCTATGTGTATGTAGGCTACAGTCCAGGGGTAGTAAAGTAGGATGGCTTATATGTAGGTAATGGCAACAAGATATCATGTCATCATATGGTTTCATATTATGCCGGCAGTCTGACTAGACTAAAGTTACCATTTATATACAATATCATACGATGCAGTTAGTATGATCTCATATGAAATCATACTAGCCTTTGGTCAACATCATAAGATATGCCGGTCCCTACTTATGTGCACATAATGTTGCGAACTCACCAGGTCTCGATCACTTCCGTTGCTACGTAGCTGTGCCCAACAACTTTCTTTCAAGCGCCTGGTTGCCGACTTTGCAAGGCTGTGGCTGTCCACATCATGGCATGACAGAGAGTGATGTTGCAGCTGGGGTGGGGCGTACAGCTCTGCTGCAGCAGTGAAGATGTACAACATGTGGCGGTGATGTGTGACCATGGAAGGGGGGCCTTGCCCTGAGGAAGTGACAGGCTGGAAGACAGCAGCTGTGGCTGGGTCTGCAGCTTGGATATCCTCAGATAAAAGCGCCAGGATTGAGACCGCATCAAACAAACAGCCCTGCATGGCAGCAGTCAGGTGTGTCAGGTGTGTCAGGTGTGTCAGTCAGGCGTGACAGCAGTCAGGTGTGTCAGTCAGGCGTGACAGCAGTCAGGTGTGTCAGTCAGGCGTGACAGCAGTCAGGTGTGTCAGGCATGACTGCAATCAGGTGTGTCAGGTGTGTCAGGTTTGTCAGGCGTGTCAGTCAAGCCGTACGCAGTCAGTGTTGAACGTAAGGCGTGACAGCAGTCAGGTGTGTCAGTCAGGCGTGACAGCAGTCAGGTGTGTCAGGCAGGCGTGACAGCAGTCAGGTGTGTCAGGCATGACAGCAATCAGGTGTGTCAGGTTTGTCAGGTGTGTCAGTCAGGCGTGACAGCATTCAGTGTGTCCCAGTCGGCGTGACAGTAATCGGTGTGTCAGTTCAGAAGCGTGACAGCATCAGTGTTTCAGTCAGCGTGCCCGCGTCCAGTGTGTCATCATGCGTGACAGCATTCCGTGTGTCAAGTCAGTGCGTTCGCAGTCAGGTGACAGGTCAAGAAGGCGTGCAGCATTCAGGTTGGTTTGGGGTGTCCGTCACGCGTGACAGCCAGTCCAGGTGGTGTCACAGGCGTGCATCATTCAGGTGGTCCGGCATGACAGCAATCAGGTGTGTCAGGTTTGTCAGGTGTGTCAGTCAGGCGTGACAGCAGTCAGGTGTGTCAGTCAGGCGTGACAGTAGTCAGGTGTGTCAGTCACGGAGGCGTGACAGAGCAGTCGGGTGGTCAGCAGAGCGTGCAGCATCAGGTGTGTCAGTCAGGCGTGACAGCAGTCAGGTGTGTCAGGCAGGCGTGACAGCAGTCAGGTGTGTCAGTCAGGCGTGACAGCAGTCAGGTGTGTCAGGCAGGCGTGACAGCAGTCAGGTGTGTCAGGCATGACAGCAGTCAGGTGTGTCAGGTGTGTCAGGTGTGTCAGGTTTGTCAGGTGTGTCAGTCAGGCGTGACAGCAGTCAGGTGTGTCAGTCAGGAATGACAGCAGTCAGGTGTGTCAAATGTGACAGCAGTCAGGCGTGTCAGGTATGTCAGGTTTGTCAGGTGTGTAAGGCGCGTTCAGTGTTTGTCTGTATGTATGCTACATTCCAGGGGTGGCCAATTATGCAGGGATGTAAATATCGTACTGGTCTCCAACATTATCGTACGATATGCCATACAATATAGTATGATATATCATACGATATCTTCGATATATCATCCAGCATATCTATATAAAATCGAAATTGACAAACCTACAATTGTGGTTTAAGTGACTAGCTCAACCTTGAAAAAACGTTTATTTTAGTCTATCAGGAGGGGTTATAAGGAGCACTTTAAGATCTGGTCCCTAACAATTTTTGCTAGTTAGTCTAAGAGAAGTGATGACTTGTGAGTGGGTTCATCCAAGGTATTTGCTACGTTGTTAATGCTAAACCATGTCTTGCAGGATCTAGGCGGGACGATGGATATGGTGGGGGACTGCAGGGAGTTTATCCCTACTATTGCTACTGTGTCAATGCTAGACCCTTTAAAGAAGGCCCTGGGTAGGGGGCTGAATGGGGTGGGGGGCTGCAGGTGGGATGCATATGGATGCTTTACAGTTAAGAGGTATACAGGCCACATCATTATCTTGTCAGCTTGAAAGGGATTGTTCTTCAGGGTGCGGGGTGGCAGCAAATGGTATATTGTTTTGAAAGTGCAGCTTCAAATTGGATTAATAAGTGATGTTTTGGTCACTGCATTCAACATGGTAGATGAAAGGGGTTACTCAGAATAACAGGTATCCTCCCCCCCCTCCCCCCCCCCAATCCCACCCCCCCCAACAAGATGATCCCGCCAGCAGCCCTCTGGTATATTGTTTCAGGCCTTAAAAAAATAGGTTGCTCCTTTGTGGAGAGAGTCTCCCCTCCCCTGGGTGAAAATCCCTTGATAATAAAAATGGAACATGTAAAGCTGTGGAGCTGTCAGGGTCTCACCTCTTCAACAAGAAGTAGCACTCTCCCTTTGTCCTGTAAATGCCCTCTCAACGACTCTAGGCATGCTACGGGGTCCTCCCCTGGTCTAAGGGGGACACAATTTTCAGCCCAAATACGCTTTGAAACGCCATTAGCATGGTTAGGCCGTTTCCGCGCCTGGACCTGTTCCTTTTGGTGCTGCAGCATCTCTTCCAGAACCTCGTCAAGGTGCGTGTGAGTGTGGTGGGTGAACAAGGCTCGTGGGCGAATCATTTGAGCGAAACGATGGGAAGAGGTACAAGATGGGTTCGGGGACATGCGGGGGGCTAAGAGTGGCCTCCATACTCGAGGCTGGGAGCTACTGTGAGTGAACGGATCATATGTGGAAGTCGATGGAGCGGAGCAGCTGACAAGGCCGGCTGTGTGCATGGTGAAGGCAGACGCCTAGGGCGCATGCAGTTTCAGAATTTAGGCGTCAAGGTTTTTGAGCCAAGGCAGGCAAGTTGCAGGCAAGAGCAGAAGCAGTAAATGACGATTGTTATTTGGCAGCCACAACAATTGTTATCGTTGTAATTGTTGAGGGATTTGCCAGCTAGCGCATTAACCGAATGAACCAATTGTTCAGCTGGCTTAAAGCCCTTTCAGCAGCTCAAGCGGGGGTTCAAACCTTCCTTGCTCATACAAAGCGACGTTCACGTTTTCAGCGTTCACACAGTTGTAGCGTTGCTTTTGCAATCAGCCCCGTCGAGCCATCGGGTAGTATATTCGATGGGTCACGCCTAGCACAGGTTTGGAGAAGGGCACCACTTGGTATAATAGAGCACATGGTACATGCCCTTTGGTCATGGGCGTCGCAAGCGACGCGGACCATTTGCGGGGTGTTTTGGTCATCGGAACGACAGGTGGCAACGGAATGGAGAGGACCGAAGCCAGTTAATTACGAGTCCGTTGACTGACGTGTCAGGCTTCGTCTCGGTCGCACGCGTGCGCGCCCGCGCACGTCGGTCGCACAACAAACGGTCCAAACAACAAACGGTCCAACAAACGGATAACGGGGTGACCCTCGGCCTGGGGGCGGGTGGGGGCTCGGGGGGGGGGGGGACTTCGCCCAAAGTATTGGATCTGTATTGTACCACGAGCGTCCTGGCTTATGGTCCAGCTGTACATCTGGGTGAGACTGTACATCGGCCAACGATCGCCCTGAAAGGTTTCCCTCTGGTTTTGTGCACCACGAAACAACATCAGCAGAGCTCTCCTATTTTTTTGATCGAGAACTTGTCCCTGCTCTAGATCATGATCATTGCTCGTTCACGCTGACGCTCTGCGGGCAGCATAGGCGGCACCCCTTGGTCGGGGGGCAGTCGGTGACCAGTAGATATCAGCTTTAGACCATAATGATTAAAAGCATGAAGCAGAAGTTTGGTGGTGGAAAGAAAGAGAGCGGCAAGTCTCGCGACGATGCTGCTCCACCATCTAGTAGTAACTCAAGTAGCAAAATAGGCCCCAGCGCATCTGGAAAAGTGCCATCGAGTGCTAGGTCTGGCACTGTTGCCAGAGACAAACCTCCAATCCCAGCTCTGAACGAACAGACTCTTGCTTCCTATTACTCAGACCCTCTGGCTGCGTTCCGCGATGTCTCGCCTGCTGAGAAGCAATCTCTTTTTGCTCAGAAGCTCCACCTCTGCGCCTTTTCCTTTGATTTCTCTAACCCCACACAATATGTCCGCGAGAAAGAGGTTAAGCGACAGACGCTTCTTGAGCTCGTCGACTATGCTAACAGCGGTGCGGGCAAGTTCACCGAGGCAGTATCTGAGGACATAGTGTTTATGCTGAGCAACAACCTGTTCCGGACCCTACCTCCATCTCGGAGTCGAACGATCGAGAACTATGAAGCGGAGGAGGAGGAGCCCAGCTTAGATCCAGCATGGCCTCACCTTCAGGTGCGAAGGCTAGAGCGAGCTTGATCTCGCTGCCAGCTTTAAGGCTTCGTTTGAATCTGGAAGTCGTGAATCGAGTTCTGCACGACATCTAAGAAACCTAGATTGTGTTATGCCTTGGCCATCATCCACCTCTTTTGACAGAAGGTTCCTTGGTGCAAATGTTGTTACAGAGTGGGCAAGATCCTTTCGATCTCAAGGCAAGAAGGCCAGCACCAACAGTTTGGGAGTGGGTATGGGACTGTCACTATGATGCCCATGTGTGTTGACCTTAGATCGTACTGTGCTTTCATCATCATCATATCGTCGTCATCATTATCATCATCATACATCATCATCATACATCATCATCATCATCATCATCATCCCTGTGCAGATTGTGTATGAGTTCTTGCTGCGATTTGTCGTCAGCAATGACACAGACGCCAAGGTTGCCAAAAAGTACATTGATCAGCAGTTTGTTCTCAAGCTCCTAGAGCTGTTTGATTCCGAGGACCCGAGGGAGAGGGACTACCTGAAAACCATCTTGCATCGCATCTACGGCAAGTTCATGGTGCACAGGCCATTCATCCGTAAGGCCATCAACAACGTGTTCTACCGCTTCATCTTCGAAACGGAGCGGCATAATGGTGTAGCTGAGCTCTTAGAAATCCTGGGCAGCATCATCAATGGTTTTGCTCTGCCATTGAAGGAGGAGCACAAGGTGAGTTTTTTCGCGTATAAGATATGATCCTGTGCTTGTCTACGTTGCCCTCTACCTGTCGATATGGCCCTCTGTCTGTATGGTCCTCTGCCTGTCTACATGGTCCTCTGCTTGTCTACATGGTCCTCTGTCTGTATGATCCTCTGCCTGTCTATATGGTCCTCTGCTTGTCTACATGGTCCTCTGTCTGTATGATCCTTTGCCTGTCTATATGGTCCCCTTTTTGTCTATACAGTCCTCTGTCTGTCCAGACAGTCCTCTGCCTGTCTACATGGTCCTCTGTCTGTCTAAACAGGCCTCAGTCTGTCTAAAAGGGCCCCTTCTATCTAGATAGTCCTCTGTCCGTCTATTCGGTACTCTGTTTGTCTGTATCCTTGTCCGCAGCAGTGGATGTGGAATGCATAGGGCCCTGTATGAGGCCCTTTGAGTTTGAAGACATGCTTCATTGTAGTCTATACGCTGGTCATCAGCAACATGTATGTTCCATACTGAGCCCTTTTCTGACCCCTTTGATTGGTTCCATGTCTGCAGCTCTTCCTGCAGCGTGCTCTCATGCCTCTTCACAAACCAAAGTGTGTGGGTCTATACCACCAGCAGCTAGCGTACTGCATCACCCAGTTTGTGGAGAAGGACCCCAAGCTTGCAGATCCTGTGCTCAGGTCTATGCTCAAGTACTGGCCAGTCACTAACAGCCAGAAAGAGGTCCTTTTCCTTGGGGAGTTGGAGGAGATTCTAGAGCTCACTCAGGCCTCCGAATTCCAGAAGGTCATGACCGTGCTCTTCAAGCAGCTGGCCAAGTGTTTGAACAGTCAGCACTTCCAGGTAATTATGCACAGTCTGAGGGCGTGGTTCAGGGGCCTTTCCATTCAATTACCTATTTGTAACTTATAGTTGATCTTGATTGTCTGAGATTGGGCAAGTCCATTGAGCCTATTTGGCTACCCCTGGAGTGTAACATACATACATACAGACAGACAGACAGACAGACAGACAGACATACTTGTGTGGTGGATGCAACTGCCACATATGCACATCAGTTGTTGCTTTCCCATGTTTATTTCTTGGCGATTCTTCAGACAGCGTAAAGCGCGGAGACTGGGGGGATGGGGGGGCAATTCTGGCTAGTTAAGCCTGATCTATTTGTTTCCATGCAGTGACTGGATGGCGACGGAATGGCGACGCGTTGTCAAAAACAAAACGATGCTGAGCTTGTGAAGGGATCAGGGTCATGTCCAACCTTACCCCATCATGCCAATGTTTATTTCAAGGGGACTTCTCCCTTAAAGCGCGTGACATGCCAGGGCTAAACAATTTAATCTCAGTCTTGCAACACAGTGCGCACCATTTGTGTCATGAGGTTGGTCGGGCCTGGGTGAGTAAAACGATGCTACCAACAACCATACTACTTCTTTAGGTCGTGTAAATTTTGTTTTTGACGGGACGTGTTGTGTCATCCCGGGACAGTTGTATCTGTCAAGATTCCTACTTGATAGCCAAAAACGCATCTACCTCCCTGAAGTTCCCCCATACACGTACCAGGGCCAACCATGAGGGGGCCCCAGGCACCCTGCTATTTTCATCAAGCTGTTCTTGTGGGTCGGCGCATCACACCTTGCGCCTTCCCATGCAGCCATGAAGGAGTGTGCTATCACTCACCTCACCCCACTCCTCCCTCACCCCATTCTTGATTCAAAATCCCAATCATCCCCACACCACTGCAGGTTGCTGAGCGCTCTCTCTTCCTGTGGAACAATGAGCAAATCGTAAATCTGGTTGCCCAGCACCGCCACCAGCTCCTCCCCATCGTCCTCCCGGCACTGGAGGAGAACACCAGCAGCCACTGGAACCCTGCAGTGCATGGCTTGACAGACAACGTGCGCAAGATGTTCCAAGAACTGGATGAGACGCTGTACGATGACTGCAAGCGCCAGTACGACGAGGATGTTGCCAAGCAGCGTCAGCTACTCGACGCCCGCGACAAGCAGTGGCTCCATCTGCACCAGCTTGCTGTAACAAAGGACAGAAGGTGGGTCCAGCTCAGTATCAGGGTTTTCTTTAGTGCTAAATTATGCACCTTGGTTTATTGAGGGTGCTACGTTAGAGCCTGTCAGGGTTGCTTTCAGGGGGCAAAAGAAGCTGCTAGTTGCACTCAAAAGACTTCTAGGAGCACTGTGGGGGCACTTATAGGCACTTCCTTGTAAAAAAACTCGGTTTTAGCAACCATTTTCATGTCTATCAAGGCCCTGGAGTTCGCTTGGCACAGCTTAGTGTTTAGGGAACGGTATTATGATCTCATATGATGCCGGCTGTCTGAATAGGCGTAAGTCACCATTTATGTACAATATCATATGATGCAGTTTGTATGATATCATACTAAAGCCTACTCGCCTTTGGTCAACATCTTTTTACATGCCGGTCCCTATTAGTATGTAGCTTAGTGTGTCTTGACATTACTGCGGCGGGTTAACCTTAGAGCGTGGCAACTGCCTCTTGCAGTGGTCTGATCTTACTCCACAGGAACAGGGGAATGTACGTAAGCACGCGCATCTCATGATCATGCTGCTCTACATTCGGTGCGTTGGCCTTGTAAAATTCAAGCCCACGATTGTGTAAATATGGTGTAAGCATGACGTCTGCGTTCATTCTGCTTGTTGCACTTGCAACCTGCCACCTCAATGGGATGTTAGCATTATACTAAACAACGAAAGTGTGAGCGCAGGTGCTGGGAATATTTTTGGCATGGGCGTTACTAGTGCACGGTCTAATTGTTATTCTGTCCCCTTCAGGTTGGCGGATGAGAAGCTGCCTTACTACATCGTCAAGGAGAGCGGGGTTTGATTGTGGGCATTTGATGCAGCCACCAGGGTTTTGAGGACGCTGTGTCCTGCGTCGCAGAAGCAACGGGGAAGGGTCCGTTGCATCCTGAGACGCAACGTGGGGAGGGTCAGTTGCGTCGCAGAAGCAGCTTAAGTGGGTTGGTTGCGTCACAGAACGCAGGCTATGGGTCGGTTGCGTTTCAGGACGCAGGCTATGCTGGTTTGGTTGTGTTTTTAGCAGGCTATGGAATCGGTTGTGTCCCGGGGCGCAGGCTGTAAAAATGGTTGCGTCTAAGGACGCAGAGCTGGGGGTCGTCGTGAACAACCCTGCTTCCGATGCAGCAACGTTGATTTAATTCAGCCTGTGTGAAAGCTGGTATGACTGTCAACCGATATTCTTGCAGAGCGCACAGTATTCGTGTACCGGTATCGACATGTGTCCAGTACAAGTTTGTCTTTGGTAGTATTGGTTTGATGGACAGATCTTGGAACCTTGAACTATAACTTGTTGTACCCCTGTGTACGTATGTGACAGTCCGGAGGTAACCAAATAGGCGAAAGGGACTTGCCCAACCCCTGATACCATATATGCTTACACTTTTGTCTGTAATGTTGTACCTGCATTTGTACCTGCCCGATTGTGCTAGACTTCAGAACCTGGTCAAACTGATTGTTCTTGGCTCAGTCTACAGTTTCCGTGATGAAGGTATCGCTGGGACGCTCCCAATGATCCACCAACAGCCTACACAAATCTCATCCTTGACGCAGCTTGACGAGTTGTTATTTTGTTACAGTATATCAGCAAGCATGGTTTGGCGTCTGATCATGTTGGTAAAGCAAGGGTTCAAAGCTGCAACGTGGCAGCACCCAGAAAGTGGACCTGAAGAACCAATGACTTCCCTGTTGGCACTCAGGAATTGGCGGTGGGCAAGGCTTGTTTGCGAACTCGAGACAAATGATGCCCTTCAAAATTAGGTCCGGTTTGTTTCATGGTATACCACTTTACCCTTGAAAATACAAATATCTCAGTTCACTCACTATTTGTGGGCAGTGTTACCATGGATACTACATGTATACACACGGTACTACCACACATTCACTTGAACATGGTCACATGGCCCCAGCCAACAATCCGGCTGCTCCCCGATTTAGGAGTAAAAATATTCAACAGGTATATACGTATTCAAAATAACGTTCTTCAGAGAGGCCATAGCATATTGTGCTATGTGTCGGGGACATTATAACTTGAGTGCATGCAAGATGCATGCGGCTCTGCTCATAGGTGCGCAAATGCATTTGCATGGGAAACCGTTTGGGGCTTCACAGACTATTGCGGTAGACGAGGTGCTTAGTTCTGCCTGTCAATCGTTTTTTGAAGTATTGCCATACACTCGTCTTGCAGCGTCATCCCTTAAGAAGCATATCCCGCTAACAAAACATATATACCGTCTACATCAGTGTTGATGGAGGCAGAAACATGTGTTGTTATCTCGTAGTTGCACCAACCTCGTGAGCTTGTAGCACTACCTGTTGTAATCGGTAGTGTACCAACCGGACATCTGATTCAGATGTCCGGTTGGTACTCTACCGATTACAACACTACCGGCAGTGCATTAGATAAACATGTCACAAACTACGTGCAATGCCTATTTTTTCGTTTTCTTTGGAAAATTAGCAATATTTACAACAACAAATGTAACCCGTCCTGCGCTCCTCCCCTGCTTAGCATTTATGAAGATACGTTAAATCCAGGAAAATCTACTCGGTAGTTTCTGAATCGCCCTGTTCAACACATGTGTATTGAACTCCCTTCACATTGAAAACAGAGAATGTATGTCGAAATAGTGCAGTGCAGTGATTCTGATGAGGATTTTGACACAAACATTAAGTATCTGGCAGTGCGATTGTTGAAACAGCTTGCTTTGGTGGATACGTGTGGGGTACAAGTACTCGCCCCGTTCTCAAGGTTACATGTGCACCACATCACGTTCCAACAGCGATGCCCAGATGTAATATTTAGGGAGATATAAGCATTAAGTATGTAGCACGTGCGATGTTTCGGTGTAAATGTTGGGAAGCTAAACAAATGAACAGAAGTGCCTTAACGTTAACGTTCATCCATACACGTCAACCTTCTTTCGTTTTTTCACATGGAAGGTTTTCTCCTTTAAGGGTAGATATTCTGGCAATCTACTTCAGGTATTCGATTGTGATGTTTTCAACCTAAGGTGTTTTCCAACAATTTACCGGTACACTCGCCTCTTGTAGCCACAGGCTGATGTAAGTCAGCAAGGCATAGAGAAATACAGGGGCTGGTTATATAGTTATATACAACAACCTATCACGGTCTCCAAGCTGTGTCAGCTGCTTGCACGAGGCAAAAAGTTTGGGAATCATGATGGCAGCTCTTACTCCTACTACTGATCCTAGTGTATCCAAAAGGAGGCCATTATGCAACTAAGTGAATGGCTGTGGCCTAGCATGCGAAGCAAATTACGCTTAGTGCCCTCAAAATGTAGCATACAGATTGGCATGCTCCCTGGTCGCATGGGGGAACTTGGAATTGGAAGACGGTGAGCAGCCCAGAGTTTGCTGAAAACCCATGAAACAATCAAATCCTAGCAGATAGCGTTGTCATCGTAAAATCTTGGGAAACTACAATGGATATTGGGTGCAACATAAGAATCCTCGGGTATATCATGATATGCATTTGCTGATACAGTGATATGAAATACATTACACAATTATCACGACAGTAATGCAAACAACGAAATTAGCCAACGTGTACTGTCCTTGTGGCGGATCAAGGGTTAGCCTGAAGCAACTCTTCGTATGCCCCCCGGTTTCAGTGGTTATCCCCAGGGGAACATCCAACAATGGGTACATGGTGAGCAGCCCAGAGTTGGCTAAAAACCCACGTAAATATCAAGTTATATTATATTATATTAAATTCAACCTGCTACAACCCTGTGAACGAGTCAATAATTTGTTTTTGTTGGCTGTTTTTGGGGATACAAGGATTCTCATCCAACGAGGTGGGTCTCCGTGCACGCTCCAATGATCACAGAGAATTCGTCGGAGAGAAAGGCGGAGCTACTCCTACCGAATGAGTTAGGCCCTTTGGGTTGGCAGAAGAGGACCGACCCAGCAACGCAGTGACCCACTGTGTTCTCATTGCAGGCTTCCGGTAGTTGAAATAAATACTTAATGAGCTGGTCTCGACGAGTCACTGTGACCTAACCAGTAAGGTGTGTTGGTTCCTGTGCCCTCACTGGGGGATGCCGAATTCCGGCCCCATCTCGGATCAGCTGAATGAAACTCATTTCGGATTAGCTGAACAGAACTCATTTCGGATCAGCCGAATGAAACACTTAACGAGCTGGTCCCCGACGAATCAATGCCAACAAGGCAGTGATGTGTGTTGCTTGCTGTGCCCTCACTGGGGGATGACGAATTCTGGCTTGAGTATCCATGCACCACCAGAAGGGCGGCGCTTGATGTATGCCACTTGCTTCAGCAATTGACGGACCACAGGCAACTGAGACCCACCCACCTGCTCACCCTAAAAACACTACCAACCACCCAGTAATTTGCATTCATCGATGTGTCTTCATCGTGGATTGCAGAACTCTGGCTTGAGCACCCACACACCTCCAGATTGGCGACGCTTGAGGGATGCCACTTGCTTCAGCAACTGACGGAACAGAGGCATCTGAGACTCGCCCACCTGCACATGGTGATGGTCAAATTGATTTTAATAACACATATGTCAACCATGTGCTCATTTGTTTTTTACACATAGGTTATCAACTTTGGAATTAAAGTGTTAAGCTATATATATGATAAGAAAACTTCATGACAAGGTCTTATGTTCATGGTTTTGCATACCATGATTGAAGCTACTTGAAGGAACAGCAATGGATCAATTCCTTCCCACAACCTCATTCCCAGTCACCAGCATCTCACCCATAAACTTCATTCACCCACCTGGTGCCTAATGCTCAACCAGTGTTACAGAGGGAACTTCTCCTTCCTTACTGGATGGAGGAGACCAGTGTTTTTATTTCAGATTTCTATAGGCCAGGTAAAGTAGCTACTTGGGCTAGTCAAGCCTGGTTCAGGATTGTTGCGCAGACATAGCATGGCAGGGCGCAAAGCGCGGAGCCCGCTGGGTTTGTGGGGTGGGGTGGGGTGGGGTGGGGGTCATGCGCTGCCAAGCAACAGCGGAATGGCGACGCAGTGGCGATGCCTCGTCGGATAAAAAACTGGAGGTGACTTAGTGGAGGGGCTGCCCCCTCCCATGACAGCCATAATATAAAATAGAAAAACAAGACATCCTCATCTACCAAAAGGCAAAGCCCAAGAACCCACCCACCTGGTGCCTGAAATGATCCACCAATGTGGCTGAGGGAACTTCTCCTCCCTCACTAGTCTCTATGAAGGAGATGATAACGGCCATCAACATGCTCGCGTCATCATCATGCTGCCCGTTCGGTCCACTTCGAGGGGGTGACTGTGTGGAGGAGCTGCCTCCTCCTCTAACCCCCATCCCCTGGCGTTCTCTGATCTTGGCCAGCAGATCTGAAGAGCTTCCAGCTCCTGCCACCCCACTAGTGCCAGCAATGCCCCCACCAAACTGTGCAGCCCGCTCTCCTGGGCTACCTCCTTGGCTGCCCTCCTTGGCCAGAACTACATTCTGGCGAACAGCATTGGGGCTGGTCACGTTCCCAAACCTCCTCGGTGGGGCGGAGGATGCTGACGGGGCACCAGAAGCCCCCCTCCTCCCTGTCCAGGTTGGCATGCTGACAGGCTGGGCAGCACATTCCTGACGGCTTCTCTTCAAAGCCTCTGCAGCCCGCTTGGCAACTCGTGAGGCCTCGTCGTCAATTGCTAGTACCTCGGGGTCATTGGCGCTCTCAATGCGCGAGTGATCCACCAGGCTGTGCAGAGTGGACGAGCCCTGGTTACGCAAGTGAGCAGCAAGGGGATTGGATCGATACTTTGTTCATGCATTACTTTGTACAACTTTGGGCAGGGGGGGGGCAGAAAGACAGATTTTGGACCGCACCTTCGATATGGTGTCCGATTCAGATGGGAGTTGGAATTGTGGACGTTTCATACAAAAAGAGGGGGAAAATAAAGTTGGCTACAAGTTTTTTTTACCCCCCCACCCCCCCACCCCCCCCTCCTAAAACCCAATTACCTCACCCTACCCCCCCTAAAATGGGGGTCATTCGAAAGATCTTTTAAAGCCCATTTCAGTTATGCTCTTACATCTTTCATGGGGTTACCCAAACGTGATTTATCGCGAAGTTAAGATTTGGGCCGCTTTGGTTGAAAAAAACTTTGGACCCCTCTAACTTTTGTACAACTTCATTTTGGGCTAAAAAAAAAACCTTTTTTTTTTATATAGTTTGAGGATAGGCTCTATCCAAAGCGAAGGTGCGGTACGGCAGCTTTTTTCTTGCCCCCCCCTCGAGTTTGGGTTAAGAAATTTGGCTAAGGGGTGTCCCCTGGACTACAACAAACACATATCGGCATTGATCGGCAAGTGTTGACCCAGCAGGCTGTGTTAGAGTGGATGAGCACTGGTTGCGAAAGTAAGCAGCAAGAGGTTGAATCAATAAATGTTACATCTGAATGTTAGGCAATGTTAGGTGATACCGGTAGATAAATAAATAAGTAAATAAATAAGTGATGATGATGATGATGATGATGATGATGATGATGATGATGAGAAATGATGATACATGTAAGGCGATGCGTGAGGTTGAGGGGGCCAGCCCGTTCGCTTGCACTGGGCCACCAAAGAGGATTGGATACCGTAAACAAATGAATAAATACATAAATACATAAATAAAAACACACATGCATACCGGTAAATAAATAAATGGTTAAATACATACATACATACATAAATAAATGAATTTATGAATACATAAATAATTCATTAATCGCATGGTGTACGCTTGGGTAAGGCAATTGGGCAAAAGGGTGTTCCTAGAGCCTACACATACATACATCGGCATTGACAGGCCAGTGTTGACCAAAACAAACACACACTCCAACTTCCTCAGGGTCTTCCACAACAATGGGGGTGATTCTGTTGAGGACACATGACATCAGGGTGGGAGGGGAAGAGACAGAAGCCTGAGGGACTTGTCAAAACACATGGCTGGATGCTGGGTAGATGAGGTGGAATTAGCAGTTGAGGCAATAAGTAAGTAGGCCAAGGGGCAAGGATATGGGTGGATGGGACGAAATACACAGTTGAGATACTAAGTAAGTAGGCCAAGAAGGGGTGAAGATACTGGTGGACATGCAATGCAAAATGCGCAGTTGAGACAATAAGCAAAAGGGTCAAGAAGGGGCTGGAAGTCTGTTTGCCCCTACCTCGAATAGGTCTCGTAATATCTTTGCATCCCCTTCTTCATTGCCACCAGGGATGGGATTGCCCCTCTCTTCTGGTACTGGAATCGGCCGGCTGTTGGGAAGGGGACGAGAAGAAGGTCGGGCAGCTGTGCGCTGAGAAGAGGGAGGTGGCATGAGCACTGTAGCTTTCACTTTGCTTTTTCGCGGAGCTCCTGAGCCATAGCTCATGCCACCAAACTCATCGTCATCGTCCGCAGCAGCAGTAGACGGTGCAGCAGCAGCGGCAGAAGAACCAGCTACAGCGTAACTGGTTGATGCCCCATCATTGCTGCAAGCCCGTGCCGATATTCCATTGGGGCGAGCCTTGCCAGATGTGTGCGCCTTAAGGGCGGTGGCTGAAGAGGTCTTGCGCAAGCCGCTAGGGCCTGTAGGTGGAAGGGGAGGCTTCTCTACATCGATCATTTCCCTTGCCCCTGGCTCATCATCATCAGAGTCCAGCACCACAACATCGCTTGAGCTGTCCCTTCTGGTCAATGCATTGGAACTGACTGCCCTGGTTAACTTATCGGAATTGTCTTTCCTGGTCAATGTATTGGAACTGACTGTCCTGGATAACTTATTGGAACTGTCTTTCCTGGTCAACTTATTGGAACTGTCCTTCCTGGCCAGCTTGTCAGAGCTGCCTCGAGACCACATGCTAGGGCTTGGACCGCTGTAACCAGATTTCACCACCCCTGTCTCTCCCCCATCCATCAAGCTGCCTGTCGTGGTGGGAGCACCACTCCCTCCTTCTTGGTCCTCCTCCGCTTCTACTTTTGGCTGTCTCTGCTCAGGACTGGTACCCCCCCTCGCGGATGCGTCTACCTCCATGTTGCGCCTGCTCCCATCACCAACAGCCACGCCTTCTCCTGTTTGCACGGTAGGGGCAAGCTGGTCAGCACTTGGCAGTTTTAAGTGGTTTAGGGTTTAGCTGGCTCAGATTTTAGGTGGTTTAGGTTTAGGTTGTTTAGGTGGTTTCGAAAAATAGTGCTGCCTAGTTAAGTGCTGACCAGGTTCCTCTTACCTGTTTCCATGGCTGTGGGCGTTGGTGCAGCTATTGTGAGGGTCTCACTCCCGGGATCGTCTTGCTGCTCTGCCTTCCCCGCAGTTAGGTCCACGACCACATTCCTACCCAGGTCTCCAAATATGCGAGCAGTCTCGGTGGCCCCGTCCTGGCCACGTGCAGAGGCCATGGGTCCGCCATGTTCATCGCCTAAGGTGAAGAGATCACGAACATCACGAGCGGTGAAGAAACGGCGCTGCCGTGGGTCTCTCAAGATCTGAACGTGAAGCCAGAAGGGCAGGGGGTGGGAGGATGGGGGTGTGGGTGGGGTAGGTGTGGGTGGGTGGGTGGGTTGGGTAGATGTGGGTGTGGGTGGGTCTCCCAAGATCTGGACGTGAAGCCAGTAGGGCAGGGGGGTGAAGGTGGGAGTGTGGGTGGGTGGGTGGGTTGGGTAAATGTGGGTGTGGGTGGGTCTCTTAAGATCTGAACGTGAAGCCAGTAGGACAGGGGGGGTGAGGGGGTGTGTGGGGGTGTGGGTGTGGGTGGGGCGGGCTGAGGCTGAGAGTGGATGATAGGAGTAAATAAAGACCTGCAGCCGAGAATTTTGTGATTAGGAAAGCTCAATCCATACTAAAAGCATCGGAAATATAAACAAATACATTAATATATTACAATAATATATTAGTATATTGGGCCAGGGGGAGGTGTTGTATGTGTGTGTTTATGTTTGTGTTTGTGGGGGGTAACAGTTTCACAGACGAGCAACCTGTGTCAGTAATAAAGGTAGCAGGTGAGAGATCTTTCTTATTTGAGGTTGGGCAAGTCACTTCAGCATAACGCGGTTACCCCTGGACTGTAACATAACATACAGTGGTGAGCTTTGGAATCTGTGATATGCTGCTTGCCATGTACTAAGCACAGAGTTATTGTCGATGCATGACATAGCTTTTCTTTTCCGCTACGAGCAGCAGCTTCTAGGCAGCTCCTTGAGCTAGCCACTGAGCTGGAAACAAAAAGTTCAGCAGTTCTGGACAGCTATGTATGTCTGCTTCAAGGTGCACAAGGTCGCATTTGGTTTGGCTCAAAAGCCAGCCAGGGGAGCTGCCTAGAAGCTGCTGCTCGTAGCTGAAAAGAGAAGCCATGATGCATGACCACTTCATCAACCGTTTCTTTCAATGATCTTCTCTCAGGAATACAGACTCCATCTTGATTGTTCCAGGTTGGGGAAGTCCCTACAGCCTTTTTTTACACCCCTGGCCTTCCAGCGTATTTGCCTATTTGCCTGCCCCTGCAGTCTATAAGCCTATTTGCCTGCCCCTGCCCCATCCATCCATCTATCCCCATCCGTCCATCCTGCCCCATCCATCCCTCCATCCATGCATCAACCATCCATCCACCCATCCTTCCCCATCCATCCATCTCCATGCACACATCCATCCATCTATCCATCCATCCTTCCTCATCCATCCATCTCAATGCACACATCCATCCATCCATCCTGCCCCATCCGTCCATCTCCATGCACACATCCATCCATCCATCCATCCTGCCCCATCCATCCATCTCCATGCACACATCCATCCATCTACATCCATCCATCCATCCACATCCATGCACTCATCCATTCATCAATCCCATGCACACATCCATACATTGCATGAGCAGAAGGTGCGTGCCCACCAGTCAGAGGGCATTGCCCTAACCGCATGCATACGCTATTCTCACAAGTCCCCCTTGACTCCGTCAAGCCGCGGGCAAATTTGGAGTCCAATAGGGCACCGGGAAAAATGTAATCATCACCACCACCATCATTATAATTGAACCACAATTGGACACATTTATGAAGATCTAGCCATTAAAGCAATTCAGAGGATGGTTAGGGAGTTGGGTGTTAGAACAATGTCGGATTTCGGACTTTGTATCTCAAATTTGGCCTGAAATCTGAGAATTCAGAGACAATGCATGAGCAGCAGGTACTTGGCCACCTTGTCCGTGAGAAAGCCCTTGTAGATTTGGCGCTGGTAGATCTTCTCTTCGATGGCCCCACTCGTGATCAATCGGTAAATCGTGACGTCTCGCGTCTGGCCAACACGCCATGCTCTCTCTCTTGCTTGGATGTCAGAAGCTGTGCAAATAGGCAAAGCAGACGAGTTTCAAAACGCTTAACTATAAGATTTGACGAGGAGAAAAGGTGGACAGGTTTCATGAACGCCATGCCATGCCATGCTCTCTCTCTTGCTTGGGTGTCAGAAGTTGTGGAGATAGAAAATTCAGACAAGTCTCAAAACGCTGAGCTATATGATTTGATGAGTAGAAAAGGTGGACAGCGAAAAAGGTGTACTAAACCATGCTCGCATATAGTTTTGCATGGTTGGGACATGGTAGGACACATCTTGGGACTCTTAGGACAGGCAAGGCATATTTTGTTTCTGACGGTGCACTGCCTCACAGTCTATGACAGACAAAAATAATACAGGCCTGTCCCAAAGCCGTTCCCCCTGCCTCCACCCAGATCCTCCCAACGTGTACACACCACCCACCCACCCATTCACTGGCCATCCCACCCACCAGTCAGTTTTTGTATCCAGTGTAGAGCTAAATTATCAAAGTAGAAGAACTCAAGGCCCCCATCGGTACGACGATTGTTTGGGGTTCAGTTCATCAGTGCTTTTTATTTTTAGCCCTTCCTGTCACGGTTGGGAAAGTCCCTTTAGCCTATTTGGCGTACCCCTGGACTGTAACATACAAACATCAAGCCAGCAAAACTATCCTTCTCACCTGGGTTCCAGTCTGGGTCGTACAGCAGAACCCTGTCGGCGCCAATCAGGTTCACTCCTAAGCCTCCAACCTACATGTAGTGATGAACAACACAAACTTAAATGATCTAGTAGTTCTTGGAACTCAGGTCCTCCATTATATTTTTCTTCCAACTTGCATTTGGGGACAGATATTATATTAGCACTATGACATCCCCTCCGGATAATATATAATTATCTCGATTACTTGAGGATGGGCGAGTCCTTACCTACCTAATTGGCTACCCCCTGGACTGTAACACAGTGCATACATGTAGTTGGCAAGGCAAATGGGTTGTTTGACATCTACTTCGTTTGTTCATTCAATTATTCATTCATTCATTCACCCATGCATTCATTGATTGGGCTCAGTCCCCCTGTTTTTTTTCGAGCGACGCGTCGCAAATTGAGCGGCTCGGTGCGACCCTAGTGCTAAGCGCTACCCCCCAAAGCCCGCGGAGTGCGAAGCGCGGAGCCCGGGGGAGTTGGGGTTGGGGTTGGGGTTGGGGGTTGGGGGGGGGGGGGGGACCAGTTTAGCCGGACCCATGCGTCGCTGCATGGAGACGGAATGGCAATAAAAAACAATGCTCAGGCCTTCTGTTGTTCATATCATACTTAAGCTTTGTCGTGGACCAGTTAGTCACATGTTTTCTTCAATTTGCATTACGTCCTGCTAACCCAGAGCTGATCTTCATTGTTTGAGATTAAGCTCGTCCTTCAGCCTATTCCGCTACCCCTGGACTAGAACATACATACATGCATACATGCGTACATCCAGACATCCATTCCTCCGCTCATCTCTTTAGCCTATAGCCTAATTGGCTACCTCCTGGACTGTACCATACATACATGCTCATCCCTCCCTCCCTGGACTGTACCTTACATACATGCTCATCCATCCCTTCATTGAGCTCACCTTGGTCGTCAAGAGGAAAGCAAACACGTCTGGGTTGTTGTTGAAGTCATCCATCAGGCGACTACGCTGTCCCACTGAGGTGGAGCCGTCCATGCGGTGGTAGCGGTAGCCCAGGCGTTGGAGCAGCTTCTCCAGGATGTCCAACATCTGCTGGGTCTGTGTAAAGACAAGGGCCTTGTGACCACCTTCCAGCCAATGGGTAAGCAGCTTCTTAGTCACTGTCAACTTCCCAGATCGATCTGGGTTACCTGTACAGTGTGTTTGTGTTCATGTTTAGTACAAGATGCTAATGTGTGCCAGCTTAGTTGGCTTATTCTGGTGTGAGTGGCTGCCAACAGCCATTTTATGCCATTCTTGTGACTTTCAATCTGCTAATGGGTAAGCAGCTTCTTAGTCACATCAAGCTTTCCTAAACAATCTGGGTTACCTGTACAGTGTGTTTGGGTTGGTATTAGTGCAAGACGCTAATGTGTGCCAGCTTACGTTGGCTCATGCTGGTGTGTGTTTGCGTGACTGTCATCAGCCATTTAATGCGATTCTTCTGACTGCCATCTGATTTTATGCAAGCGCGAATATCAACATCTACTGGATCTGTGTAAATAGATGGGCCTTGTGACCAGTCTCCAAGCAATGGGACAGTAGCCTCTTGGTCACTGCAAAATGTCCCTCATCAACTGGATTGCCTGAACATTGTGTTTGTGTTTATATCACGATGTCAGTGTGTGCCAGGATACATTGGCGCCTGCTTGTGCGTGTTTTTGCGAAGAGCCATCTGATTTTATGCACTATCCCCGACCCTCTGGCCGAACTCCTTCAAAGCTTCACCCCTACCCCTACCCCCAGCTCCAGCCCTCGCCCCAACTCCATCCCAGCTAGCCCCAGCCCCAGCCCCAGCCCCAACTGCGGCTCAGCTAGCCAACCCCCCAGCCCCAGCCCTAGCCCCAACTCCAGCCCTTGCCCCAACTGCACCCAAGCTAGCCCTACCCCCAGCCCCAGCCCCAACAATATCCCAGCTAACACTACCCCCAGCTCCAGCCCTAGCCCTAACTGCAGCCTAGCGAGCCCTACCCCCAGCCCCAGCCCTAGCCCCAACTCCAGCCCTTGCCCCAACTGCACCCAAGCTAGCCCTACCCCCAGCCCCAGCCCCAACAATATCCCAGCTAACACTACCCCCAGCTCCAGCCCTAGCCCTAACTGCAGCCTAACGAGCCCTACCCCCAGCCCCAGCCCTAGCCCCAACTCCAGCCCTTGCCCCAACTGCACCCAAGCTAGCCCTACCCCCAGCCCCAGCCCCAACAATATCCCAGCTAACACTACCCCCAGCTCCAGCCCTAGCCCCAACTGCAGCCTAGCTAGCCCTACCCCCAGCCCCAGCCCTAGCCCCAACTGCACCCAAGCTAGCCCTACCCCCAGCCCCAGCCCTAGCCCCAACTGCACCCAAGCTAGCCCTACCCCCAGCCCCAGCCCCAACAATATCCCAGCTAATACTACCCCCAGCTCCAGCCCTAGCCCCAACTGCAGCCTAGCTAGCCCTACCCCCAGCTCCAGCCCTAGCCCCAACTGCACCCAAGCTAGCCCTACCCCCAGCCCCAGCCCCAACAATATCCCAGCTAGCCCTACCCCCATCCCCAGCCCTAGGCCCAACATTGACGCACCATAGTCTTCTGCTGCCTCATGCAATACCCTCTCCAACAGGTCTGGGTGGTTGCAGATCTGCGGCAAAAGTGGATAGACAGATGAGTCCATCTAACAATAGAGGGATGGTAGATTGGTAGGGTTGCATGTAATTGCATGAGTGGGTGGGTGGGTGGGTGGGAAATGGACATGTGATCATAGAATGCGAATTGTATTGATGCATTGATGGTATGATAGTGTATCTGATATTTATGCAAGGTATATCCCTCATATACATGCGAGGTGAAGTTGTTTTTACCCAGGCGAGGGCTGATATAAGAGCGGAATATGCATGTAAGGTATGGGGGTCCTCCTCCTCCTTTTCTTCCGCCTCCTCCCCCTTCTCCCATCCTCACCTTTGTCCCTCTCCTCCCCCTAATCCCCATCCCATCCTTGCTTATATTGGCAAGCATACCTTACAGAGGATGTTGATTCAGATAAAAAGATGGATCAGGGGGTCAGTTAGCCAGATCGGTCAGTTGGAGGTAGGCAAAACAATCGGTGGCAGATAGTGCAATCAGTGGCAAAAAAATCAAGAGTGGCGGGGAAAGTAAATCGGTGTCAGAAAATACATTTGCATGCACACCTTTCGAAGGATGTCGATTCCAGCAAGAGAGTTCCTGCTACCTTCCAAGATGCCGCTCACTTCCTCAGAAGCAAGGTAGGAGCGGTAGAGCTCCCGCTGCTCTAAAGTCAGGTTGCAGAATAGCACCTGCAATTATAGAGGAGGAGAGAGAGTGTGTAGTGTGTGTGTGAGAGATCTGGGTCACTTGACAGGGCATTCTTCGAATGGGCGCTATTGCACTGGTATCCTTCATCATCCACACACGTATAGCCATTCTGGGGATGTTTTGGATTTGGGTCTCATAGTTCCTAGTTCGTACCTACAATTTCCAGGCCAAATCTCCGGCAATTCTGAGAATACGCGGTTCGCAGGCCAAAATGTCAGAATTCTCAGGCCAAATTCTCAAGTTCCAGGTGGGGAATACTAACTACGAAGTGTTTTGAAAACCCAAATCCAGATCATCCATTGAATGACTATAAGAGAATACAAAGTTCAGAATATACAAAGTAAAGAGCCATATGCATGTAGAGCAGTGAGTCCAGACAAGAGCATTTTAGTGCTTTATATAACTATTAGAGCCTTTTATAGCTTTTTAGGGCCATTGAGAGCACACAAAAAAACATGATAGCGATCATTTCTCTAAAACTGAGTCACAACTGGCGATCGCTATATATAGTGGGGAAATCCCTGGAGTCCATTCAAAAGCTAAATCAAAAGATGATTTGAATTTCTTCACTCCAAATGCGGTGTGTATGTGGATGAGAATAACAGGATACAGTCATATATACATACATCACCACGTTCCCCACGAGTTCACAAGACAGGGACGAGGGTACCATATCTCAATACCAGAAAGTCTCTGGGGAGTCACTCTGATGAGCACTATCAGTAGGGACCTCCTGATGTTGCTTACAATTCGCAAGCGACGCAGAAAATTGGCGGAGAGTGTTGGCTATTGGAGCAACAGGTGGCACCGGAATCGATTGAAGTGCACCGCAGCCAGGGTGTACGTGGCAGTTAGGGCCATGGTTACTTGTTTCTTGCTTCTTGTGGTCAAACTGACAACGTGGTGACCCTGGGGGCTCCCGCCCCCCAGAAAGGGGGCTCTGCCAAAAAACAAAGCTGGTTGCTTAGCTATCTTGTCGGACCCAAACCAACAGTCTTCCATTGAGATGGGAATGTCCCTCTCGTAGTGTGGGCTGTAAATAAATAAATATTACGCCTTATTACGAGGCGTGAGGTTGAGGGAGCCAGCCCATTTGCTTTCACTGGGGCCAACCACCAGTGTGTGCTGTACATATTTGTGTTGCACATCTTGAGGTGGCCTTATAGGCTTGAAAGGAGCAGCTCACCCACATGTGCACGGAGTGAAGGAAACTCTATTTAAGGTGAGACTGCAACACAAAGGGTATCTAGGGTTGACAGTATCATGACGGGGGGTGGCACTGACCCCACTGTCGATAGATATCGAACGATGTATATGGTGTGCAATACAATATATTGCACACGATTGTACTTGGGAACACCAATACTATCAGCCAAGTATACCTAAGTTGGCATTACCCTGAGTTGGCAGCACCTATGTTGCCGTACCCCCCCCCCCCCCCTCCCCTCCCAAACACACCAACACACACACATATTCCGAGACACATACCAACACAAACACCGACACCGACACACTGACACAAAAACACACACACAAACACACAAACTGACACACATACACACCGATCCACACACACAAACACACACATACACGAACACACACACCGCACACATACACCGGCACAGACACACCCACACACGCACACACAAACACACACACCGATCCACACACACACACACCGACACACACACACACCTGGACACACACATGACCAGGTGCTGCTACCCCGCCTATCCTCCCCCACCTGCTCAGTCTTGTTGGTCAGACACACACACACTCACACCGACACACACACACCGACACACACCAACACACACCGACACACACATAACCAGATGCCGCTACCCCACCTGCTCAGTCTTCTTATAAGTCATCTAGTTAGGGACTTGCCCTCGCATCACAAAACATTTGCTATACTAGGTGTGTCATTAAGCTGATCGCTTCTATCTATAACCTTTTGCCTAGAAGCCAAGTTGCTGCTGGAGGGGGATGGGGGGAGATAGGGGAGGGGAGGGGGGGGGGGGGGGGGGTAAGGGGGTAAGGGGGGGGTTGAGATAGGCCACACCTATCTGTCCCCGCCTGCCCAGTCTTCTTGGTCAGCGTCCACCCCATCCCACCACCTAGGCCCCTACACTACCGATGCCGCACGGTCAATCAGCATCGTCTCTTATTGTACACAACTATTTAACTGTTTCAAATATCAAACCAAACTGCCCCCCCCACACCCCACACCCCACCCTCCACACATACACACATACATACATACATACATACATACATACATACACATATACATACATTCACAAGCATTTGTATTTAATATCCGTCCCCATCTGCTCAGTCTTCTTGGTCAGCGTGACGTTGACACACACACCGACACACACACGGAAACCAACACACACACTGACACCAACACACACCGACACACACATAACCAGATGCCGCTACCACGCCTATCCGTCCCCACCTGCTCCGTCTTCTTGGTCAGCGTGACGTTGACATCGGTTTTGCGACGTCTCAGCATGTAGGGGGCGATGAGGTCCCGCAGGACCACGGCACACTTGTAGGCACTCGATACCTGTGTCACATGAGCGGGATTCATTCAGTGTGAGGGATAAGTAGATGCTATAGGTATGGAGGATGGAACCCTACATTCCACAGGACAACCGGACACTGAAAACCACTGGAAACCTGCTATGCATCACAGGGCTTTTTTCCAGCCTTTCTTAGTAGCTCCTAGGCAGCTCCCCCAGCCAGCCACTGTGCTACACTCAAACATGTTAGCACTCCTGGACAGCTGATAGTGTCAGCTACAAGGTGCAGTAGGTTGCGTTAGGCTTGACTGCATTGCCAGTCAGGGGAGCTACCTATTTACAGGAGCTCCTATTGGTAGACGGAAAGAAAAGCTGCGACCCATTGCTGTGCTTCATTCAGTGGCAGGGGGAAGCAGGGAATTGCCTTTTTTTACAATGAAAGGATTTCCATCCAAAATGATGGTCTCCTTGCGCTATTATCAAAAACCTACAGAGGATTTCGTCAGTCAATAAGAAAGGCGCAGGCATTCCTACAAATGCAGGCTCCCTTGTGGTATGGAGGGCGGAAATCCATATCCCACCCCTAGATTCAGGTGTCTGTCTGTCTGTATGCCTGCCTGTCTGCCTGTCTGTCATATATGAGATGAACAGAGGTACATATTATGAGATTAACACAGGTAAATATTATGCGTCACACATCTTTCACTACTGCGCAATGCAAAATGGAAATTAATACGCCTTGCCACGGGGTCTGACATTTGTGAACCTGGCAAGGGCTCTTAACCGCAGACCTGTCAGATGCTGGGTAATTATATACCATACAGCCTTATCTGGATATTACTAAGTAATACATACCTGCAGCTGGCTTGCATTGGTATAGCCTCCAATCTTGATGGGGACTGCAAACTGGGCTTGGAACACAGGGAGAGTTCCCAGCTTCCCAGGGAAGATGAAGTCAAAGAGGGACCAGAGCTCAGAGAGCTGGTTCTGGATGGGCGTGCCACTCATAATGATGCGGTGCACTGTTTGGAGCTGCGTGAAAGGACGTGGAAGTGTGAGAAGGAGTAAGAGCGTGCAAGGTACCATGACGCTTTGGACAGCAAGTTCTGGATGGGCCTGCCAATCATAATGATGCGGTGCACTGTTTAGACCTGCGTGAAAGGACGTGGAAGTGTGAGAAGAAGAGAGAGAGTGGAAGGTACCATGAAGCTGTGGACAGCTGGTTCTGGATGGGCCTGCCACTTGAAATGATGCGGTGCACAGTTTGGAGCTGCGTGAAAGGACGTGGAAGTGTGAGAAAGAGTGAGGGGGTGGAAGGTACCGTGAGCTGTGGACAGATGGTTCTGGATGGGCGTGCCACACATAATGATGCGTTGCACCATTTCAAGCAGCAGCATGAGAGACGCTGTGGTTAACTCAAATTAAACTATTGCTTTTATGCCCAAATAATGAGCACACAACATGGAAGCAGTGCACGAGAGCAACCAACATGAGAGCGATCAACAATGTTGACTCGAGCAAGCCCATCCTCACTCAAATACAAGATGTAATGAGAATGGATGCCCTCAAGCTACAAGCGGCACCAGGGGGCTCTTCACAAGTGGAAGCCCAGCCAGACGAGACGGATGATATAGCAATTCAGGGGACTATTTGGATTTGGGTCTTGTACTTCGTAGTTCACACCTCCACTTTTTCAAGCAAAATTTCTGATATTTTCACAACAATCAGAAATATCAGAATTATTTAATCTCAGGCCAAATTCTCGAATCTCAGGCCAGATGTCAGAATTCTCAAGCCAAATTGTCGAGTTAGAGGTACAAACTACGAAGTGATTCGAATACCCTAATCCAAATCGTCCGCTGAATGGATTAAGCAGCAGCAACCAAGCTCTCGTGCCTCTTGCAACACCTTCCCCAATAGTACCTTCACCACAGCAGAGCCTTGTGGACACAAACAATCCCACCCGCACTAACCTACTAGATTCCACAGACATGGGCCCCCCCTCACCTGCTTGCACACAAGAGTGACCTCATCTGCTTGCACACAAGAGTGACCTCATCTGCTTGCACACAAGAGTGACCTCATCTGCTTGCACACAAGAGTGACCTCATCTGCTTGCACACAAGAGTGACCTCATCTGCTTGCACACAAGAGTGACCTCACCTGCTTGCACACAAGAGTGACCTCACCTGCTTGCACACAAGAGTGACCTCATCTGCTTGCACACAAGAGTGACCTCACCTGCTTGCACACAAGAGTGACCTCACCTGACCTCACCTGCTTGCACACAAGAGTGACCTCACCTGCTTGCACACAAGAGTGACCTCATCTGCTTGCACACAAGAGTGACCTCACCTGCTTGCACACAAGAGTGACCTCAGCATCAGGGTTCCTGATCTTGTGACCTTCATCAAGGATAGCATAGCCCCATCGCACTGACAGAAGGGCGCGGCGATGCGCTCGCAATTGCTCATAGGAAGTGAGCAGTAATCCTGTTGGGCTCTGCGCGCACCTGGCTACCAGGTCAGCCCTGCATGCAAGGAAATTCAATTTACAAAAGAAATAAATTGTACGCCTTATTACTAGGCGTGAGGTTGAGGGGACCAGCTCGTTTGCTTGCACTGGGGCCAACCACCAATGCTACTTGGCTACCAGGTCAGACATGCATGCAAGCAGGCAAGCAAGCAAATTGAATTGAATTGGATTGAATTGAATGGAATTTAATGGAATGGAACAGAATTGTTACATTTGGTGGCTGGTCCCAGTGCAAGCAAACGAGCTGGCCCCCTCAACCTCATGCCTCGTATTAAGGCGAACTATTTACATAAGTGTTACATGCTTTTACAGCCATCTCTGGGCTGCTCACCGTCTGCCACTTCCAAGGTTCCCCCCATGCGATACACACGGAAACCAGGGAGCATTCTATGACACAAGGTGGAGTAAGCAGTTAAAAGACTTGCACATGCAAGCTATCACTATTATCAAGTTGTTTCACACAGAAGAGCGAAAGAGGAGAGCCCAGGCTTGGGTGGAACAGTAGTACCACCTTACACTGACAGGTCGGGAGTTCGACCCTGTTGCAAGATTCACAATTTCTGTCCTGCCTCATTGAAAGAGGTCTCGACCTTTCCTCCGTGCTGTCGCGCAGTAGTCTGAGCTCAGGCCCAGTAGTGGTCTGCGGAAGCAAAACCCACAGTAACCTTCCCCAGTGCGAGCAAATGGAAAGCTTCTTTCAACTTCACACCCCGTTGCAAGGCGCAACAATGTTCAATATAATTTGACACAAAAAAAACGGTTTGGCGAATGGTTAAATGGTTGATTATTTCGCTGGACTGAAGAATGTGCTGGGCTAGAAATTATACGGGTACACTTCAGTGTTCGCGGCAGCTGTCAAACCAAGGTAGCACTGCCTTGGTAAATTAGCAGCCCGTTCTCTACCGCCGTAAGACAGGAGTCATTTAATACCACACCCCACCAGGCGTTATTATTACTTTTTTTCGACACAGAAGAGCAAGCAGCTGCTTCGATGCCACATCTCAATGATTCTTGATAATTAATTTATCAGTCAATCCGATGTGGTCTATCAGGGACTGCGAGTCTATGTCTGTATATATGTTACAGTCCAGGGGTAGGCCAAATAGGCTAAAGGGAGTTGCCCAACTGTGACAGGAAGGGCTAACCAGAAAAGGAATTTATTAACTGAACCCCAAACAATCGTTTTACCGACGGGGGCCCTGAGTCTGTGCTACAGTGATAATTTAATTATACAATACAATTCTACATTAAATCATCATCCCACAAAGGATTTTATTGTGTGATTCTTATCGCATTTTGTATGCAAAATGGCGACACGTTGCACAGCAAAAAACATTGCCCCACCTCCACCTTCACCCCCCACCATGTTTTGAAGTGGTTCACTGAGAGCTAGCAACTTACCTGGACGGTCGTGGCCGTCCTGGTGGGCTGCGCGCGCTGTCATGCATCATGAAGACTCGTAGCTTGGGCGCCCACACTCGCACTTCTCTCATCCACTGACGCATCACGGTCGCGGGGCAGATCACAATGGTGGGGCGGTACATATGGCTATGGAGCAGGCCAACCAGGTAGACAATGACCTGTGAGTAGAAAGGTCAGCAGGGGTTGAGGTCAATGGAGTGGGGAGGGCAATGGAGTGGGGAGGGAAATAGAGTGGGAAGAGGAATGGAGTGGGCAGGGCAATGGAGTGCGGAGGGGAGTGAGGAGGGCAATGGAGTGCGGAGGGGAGTGAGGAGGGGAATGGAGTGGGGAGGAGAATGGAGTGGGAAGGGCAATAGAGTGCATAGGAGAATGGAGTGGGCAGGGCAATTGAGTGGGGAAGGCAATAGAGTGCCGAGGAGAGGGGAGTGCGGAAGGGAGTGGGGAGGGGGATGGAGTGGGCAGGGCAATGGAGTGGGGGGGGCAATGGAGTGCGGAGGGGAGTGGGGAGGGGAATGGAGTGGGCAGGGCAATGAAGTGCGGAGGGTAATGGAGTGCGGAGGGGAGTGGGGAGGGGAATGGAGTGGGGAGGAGAATGGAGTGCAGAGGGCAACCGAGTGGGCAGGGATATTTAGTGGGGAGGGGAATGGAGTGGGGAGAGCCATGGAGTGGGGAGGGCGAGCGAGTGAGGAGGGCGATGGAGTGCAGAGGGGAGGGGAGGGGGGAGGGGAATGGAGAGGGGCATAAAGCGTAGGGGCATTAATACCTGGATTGTTTTCCCGAGCCCCATGTCATCTCCAAGCACACCACCTGCCCTCTGTGTGTGAAGCTCCCACATCCATTTCACAGCTGTCTGCTGATAATCGAACAAACGGCTGCAGAGAAAGGGCGGGGGGTGGGGGGTTGGGGGGGGGGGCAAGAGGAGGGGGATGCTGAGAAACATGGAGGACAATATTGACCCGAGAGCAACCCAAACACACAACATTTTGCTACCCAAAACAGTGCTTGGCAACCTAAACAGCACTGTGCTATACTGCTCGACACAATACAACACTGTGCGACCCAAAACAAGATTTTTCAAAACTGTATGGCACAAAACAACTCTGTGCAATCCAAAACAAGACTGTGCAAGAGAGTGCAACAGAAAACAAGCATGCACACTACTATGCAATAGTGTGCGACACAAAACAACTCCGGGCAACCCAAAACAATACTGTGCAATACTGTGAGACATACAAAATGTTTGTGCGACCCAAAATATAACCTCTGTGAATGTTGAATGGCGTAGTTGAAGATACGTACTAGCTTGTACGCTGTGCGGTACTAGCTAACCCCAAAGGGGCCTGGAGTTGAGGGGGTCCAAGTGGCCCCCTGTTGGCTTGTCGCGTCCTGGAGCTGAAGAGGGTTCCGCCAAGTGTACCAGATGTAAGCCAAGTCTCTAGAGCCTATTTGGCTATCCCTGGACATACATACCTACATACCGGTACAAGTTTTGCAACCTCACCAGTAGATGTCACAAGTTTTGCAAACATATAACAACTTTTGCAAACATATTCCAAATTTTGCAAACATATACCGGTACAAGTTTTGCAAGCTCACCAGTAGATGTCATTCGGAATGCGATAACCTCCACTGAACGTCACGTCCTCGACTGGATCAGCCTCCTGCTCTTCCTCTCTCGCCATCTCCGCTCGCGAAAGTCGCTCCTGTAGGAACCCCATGAAGCTGTTAGGTGACATGACTTATAAGAATGGCTAGAATAAACCCCCAACTCCCACCCACCCCCGCATCACCCGCACCCACTCACCCACCCCCACTCCCACCCTCTCCACACAATGCCATATTTTCTGGCCAAATTGAATAGACCCACCTGAAACCAATCATCATCATCGTCATCAAACTCGTCTGCTTCTCCATCAGACACCTTTGACACGTCGCTGCTGTTGCATTCCTCACCGCTCACCACCTCCTGCTGCCGGCCTCTACCACCACGCCCACCCTTCCGCCCCCTGGACGAGGAAAGGGGCTCAAGTCTACTGCGTCCCTTGCGCTTGGTTGCTCCCCCTGGGCCCCTGCCTCTCTTGTTACCTAGAGCCCTGGCGTCCTCTACGATGGCTTCTACATCTACCACCTCTTCGCTATCCTCCTCGCTGTCTTCATCATCATCATCGGTGGGTTCATAATCACTGCAGCATGATATGCAACATGATTAGGGAAATGCAGCAGCATGGAAAAAAGATTGTTTGGGGGTTCAGTTCAGCAATGCTTTTTTTTAGCCCTTCCTGTCAAGGTTGGGCAAGTCCCTTTAGCCTATTTTGCCTACCCCTGGACTGTAACATACATTTAAGTGTCATATGGTTGTAAGGGAAGTAGAGCAGCATGATTTAGGAAACATGACCCTAGCCAACGATGGTTCAGGATACAAATTCCTGGCAAACAAACAGCATGCATTAACAAAACCTGCTAACTCTCCTGGTGCCCAGAGCACCTGCTACATAATCACTGTAGCAGCATGATATTCAACATGATCAGGGAAATGCAGCGGCATGGTAAGGGAAGGAGAGCAGCATGATATAGGAAACATGTCCCCATCCAAGGGCGATGCAGGATATAGATTCCCGGAAAACAAACAGCATGCACAAACTAAAGGTGTTACCCCTCCTGGTGCCTACCTGCTACATAACTGCAACATAACCACTATAGCTGCTTGATATGCAGCAACATGATCAGTGTCACACAGCAGCATGATTGCATCAATATTTTACCAGCCAACAGTGATTAGGGATACAGATCCCCGGCAAACAAACAGCATGCATGAAACGTATATTGCCTATATTTTCTGGGGATTTGTTGAAAGACACCTCCCAGATGCTGTGGAGCAGGCTTGTCTTGAGCCTACAATGGCCGGTCGATGACAATGTCATGTCATGTCATGTCATGTCATGCAACGTCATGTAATGCAATGCAATGTCATGCAAGATCATGGTATTCAATGAAATGAAATGCAATTTCATGCAATGCAATGCAATGTTATGTCATGCAATGTCATGTCATGTCATGCAATGTCATGCCATGCCATGCCATGCAATGTCATGCAATGCAATGCAATGCAATGTCATGCAATGTCATGTAATGTTGCAATGCATTGCAATGCAATGTCAAGCAATGCAATGCAATGTCATGCAATGCAATGTCATGTCATTAACAAAAGCTGCTACCTCCGAAGCCCAACGTAGCTGCTACCTTCCATAGGGCGAGTCATAGCTTTTATTTCCGGCTACCAGCAGCAGCTTCTAGGCAGCTCCATGAGCCAGCCACTGGTTTAAGTCCCCAAATTACAGCAGTTCTGGACAGCTGAGTGTGGCAGCTTCAAGGTGCACTAGGTTGCCTTAGTTTTGGCTAAATAGTCAGTCAGGGGAGCTACCTAGAAGCTGTAGCTCGTAGCTGAAAAGGAAAGCTATGGGGCTACTGCTGTCCTCAACATCATGTGCACCACCATTTTCGTGCGACGCGTCTCAAATTGAGCGACTTGGTGCAACCCCAGTCCAACGCGCTGCCACACGAACCCCGTGGAGCACAAAGCACAGAGCCTGGGGGGTTTGGGGGGGCTTATCTGACTAGTTTAGCTGGACCCATGCGTCGCCATGCAGAAACGGAATGACAACGTGTCACACAAAACAAACAGTGGCCCGCTCCCCACCCTGTCCGGTTACAAACTAAATCCTAAGCCCAAATGCAAGGCTCATACCTTCCAGAATAACTGCTCCTCCCTACAGCAGCCTGCACACTGCTCAGGTGGTTAAACACCTGTTTATGTACATCATTGGTTAAACATGTAATTGTTGAACAGGTATTTAACACCATGAACACCTGTTTTACAACCTGAACAGGTGCAGGCTTCCATGGGGACTTCTCCTGGAGCCCAACATACCTGCCACCTTCCATAGGCCTAACTCTACCTTCATGAGGGCGAAATATTAAAATACACTGTCCATATGACTTATCTCCTGGAGCTGAACCCTAAACGTACCTGCTACCGTCCATAGGACTACTGCCGTCCTCAGCATCATCAGCACCACCACTAGCAGCTGCTTGCCTCCCTGTCCTGCGACTGCTTGAACTGGGACCGGCACCATCAGCACCAACTTCCCCATCATCCCCGCCCTCCTCCTCTTCCTTCACGCCCCCCTCCTCCTTCACCCTTCCCCCACTCTTCTTCATTTTCTTTCGTCGTCGCGAGGCTCGAGGAAGGGTGTTGGCACGTGCACGCTTGGCGACTTTCGTACCACCCCTATTGGCTGCAGGCATCTTCTTATTGGATGCAGCTTGCCGCCAAAAGTTCATCGGCATGTTCATCACTGCACGCTCCTGAAAAGGGCACATGGATAAAGTTGTAGGTAGGTAGGTAGGTAGGCAGGTAGGTAGGTAGGTAGGTAGGTAGGTAGGTAGGTAGGTAGGTAGGTAGGTAGGTAGGTAGCACAAAGCATTTCAATGTATGCATGATACAGACCAGGGGAAGTCGAGTAGGCTAGTGGGACTTGCCCGACCTCGAACGATCAAGATTAATGATAGGTTACCACATTATGGGCAATATAATAGTACATACATACATACATGTATTTAAGTTGTCAAACAAGATCAGGTAGGGCAACAAGCAGAATGAACAAAGCAGGTATGCGCACAAGGTGCTTGTATCAACGATGCCTGGTTGTGTTGCCTGCAGGCGTAGGGTACCGGTTCACCAACAGACAAACTTCTCGAAGATAATGCCCCATGCGTCCTTGGGTTTGTGCCGAAACACCATGCAAATGCCAATGCACGTGCAAATGCAAACAAAACCAAGCGAGGATTCCAGGCGACCTGAGATAGAAGATCTCGGAAGAAAAATCCGTTTAAGCAAAGGTGTACATACACACATACATACATACATACATGCATACATACATACATACATACATACATACATACAAACGGTCCCCCACCTGTGCTGGCACTTCATTCCCCTCCATGATCTTTGTTCCAGGGCGTGAGTTCAGCATCAACACATGCTTGGCGGCAATAGAGACGATGCTTTCCTTCAAGGATCGCCCAGTCTTGCCAGGTCGGTTCTCCAGGTCCCGAATCCCTCTCCGATTCAACCACTCAGCTGGTCGTTGCCCTATTGATAGAGAGCACAAATGTAAACATTAACTTGGTAACATAGCGTCGGCCGGGAATTCAATAGATAGATGATGATAGATAGAGATTGATTGATAGACATCAAAGGGAACTAGAGTTTCCGTGGAAATAGCAGGGGAGGGTGGGTATAGCATGGGGGGACGATTTTTTCTGCAGCAGGTTAGAAGCCTGTCGGGCATACAGAACCATGTAACAATTATTCTTCTGGAAGAAAAGGAATGTGAGTGCACATGCATCGCTCACATTGTGAGACCTAGACTTTCATTCCATGCAACAGTGAGTGCACAAGCATTGCTCACCATTAAATCATTGTAAGACCTAGACTTCCGTTCTATGCAACAGTGAGCAATCTCTTTCTCATGTCTCCAAACAGAAAAAATCTACCAATAGAATTAACATTTCAACCAAAAGGGCACAACTAGTTGCTAGATAGCAACCATGCTGAAGGGGACTGGCACTAGGTAAGATGATCCACCCCGTTTTTGTGACGCGTCGCAAATTGAGCGACCCCGCTGTGCGACCCCAGTGCGGCGCATTGCCCCACAACCCCCCCCCCCCTCCCCCCCCCCCCCCTCCGAGCTCCACGCTTCACGCTCCGCCCTATACCTTGCTCCGCCACAATCCTTAAATCAGGCTTGCGTTGCAACTTTTGCTATATTCACAACTTGACCTACAGAAAGCCAGAAAACTGCAATCTACCCCCACCCAGCCCAACCAACTCCAACCTATATCACTTGTTACCAGACAACCCATTCCTGGCCACTCCAGAACATGTAGGGTTGTCAATATCTAACTGGTAACCAGAATAATCGTTCAATATCGTTATGTAACGATCATAGGAATAGCAGGTACAATACAACGTACGATATCAACACCGAATGCCGTAAAAACAATGAAACAAACCATGCCAGCAGCAGTGTTGATAGTTTGTTTTCTTTTTCCGACTCGTCGCAACTGCGTCGCCATTCTGTCGTTGCATGGCGAAGCATGAACCCCTCGGACCCCCCAGGCTACGCCATGGGATGGCTAAGCAACAATCCTGAAATCAAGTTTGAGTAGCCCAAGTAGCTACTCAACCTGGCCAACCGAAATCTGAAATAAAAAACTCTGTGAGAGGACCACTCTTGTTTTTCGTTCGACGTATCGCAACTTCGGTGCAACCCCAGTGAGACGCGCGGCCTCCCTGGAGAACCCTGCGGAGCGCAAAGCGCGGAGCCTGGGAGGGCATTTCTGGGGGGGGGGGGGGGGGGGGGCATATCTGGCTAGCCCAAGGGGGCATTTCTGGCTAGTTCAGCCGGACCAAAGCGCTGCCAAGCAGCGACGGAATGGCGACGCGCCGTAAACATTAAAAAACAGTGGTGTTGACCTCCTCACCAGCCTTGGAGGGCCCGGCTGCAGGGTTGACCTGAACTTGAGCTTGCTTACATGGCTGTAGCCATTAATTCAGCACGCCGTCTTCAGCAGTAAAACAATATTTTCCAGGGAAATGTAATCGTGAACAACTCGTTTTTTTTTTTTTTGACCTTCTCACCCGCCTTGGAGGGCCCATCTGCAGCGTTGCTCTCCACGCGCATCTCAAATCTCATCGTTCACCATTGAATCATTGTAAGACCTATACTTCCATTTCATGCAAGAGTGAATGCACACGCATCGTTCACCATTGAAGCATTGTAAGACCTCATCAGCCTTGGAGGGCCCAGCTGCAGCCTTAAGTTGAGCTTGGTAACATAGCTCCGGCCAGTAATTTGGCTGCTCCCTGTCTTCAGCAGTAGAACAATATTAACCAGGAAAAATGTTAACGTAAAAAAACCTCACCAGCCTTGGAGGGCCCAGCTGCAGCGTTGCTCTCCACGCGCATCTCAAATCCCTTCAAGCAGTCAAAGGGCGTCAAAAGCCCTTTTCGTATCAATCGGTCCTTCTCAGTCTCAACAAATTCGGATTCTCCTCCGAGTCCAGCGCCTGATGGACCACCAGCATCATCCTGGACATGAACATTAAAGCCATTCAGCGGATGATTTGGATTTGGGTTTTAAAAGCACTTCTCAGTTTGTACTTCGCACGTTGGTTTTGAGAATTTGGCCTGAAAATTCTGTCATTTTGGCCTGAGAATCAAGAATTCTGGGAATTTCTGAGAATTCTGAGATTTATTGAAATTTTTGCCTGAAAACGTGAAAGGTATGAACAACAAACTACAAGACCCAAATCCAAATCATCCGCTGAATTGCTATAAGCTTCTAATATATATAATCTGGGCCTACTAAGGAGGGAAGACCGACACAGGTGAACTGGTAGCGCTTGACTCAGGCTTTAGAAGAAAACATTAGGGGAAGAAAATATTAAGGTTTGACGTCAAAAGGAGGACAGTCCAGAAGCATAGCTACGGTCCCAAATTTCAGATTTTAAAGTTATGATTAATAAGACATTTAATCTGGGCCTATCAGGACATAAGAGCTTCTAAGCTTAAAAGCATCTGTGTATTTTTACAGTCCAGGGGACTTCAGCTTAAAATGGACTCAAGTTCAAAAGCATGTAGGGACATAAGAGCTTATAAGCTTAAAGGCATACATGTGTACAGGGATATAAGAGCTTATAACCCTAAAACATTTATCCTTAAAAGGATATAAGAGCTTACAAGAACGTAAGAGCGCACAAGCTTGTATACAAATTCCTTGGAATCATTGGCATAGCTGATGACCACTACAAATTATAATTAGGGATCCACGTGCATTGGGGGACGAAGTGAAAGACAAACAGAACAGGAGTCCTCTCTCAGTGTTCTTTATTTCAGATTTATGTGTGCCAGGTTGAGTGGCGCCTTGGGCTACTTAAGCTTGATTTCAGGATTGGGGGGCAGCGCCAAACCCATGCGTCGCAGTGCAACGACAGAATGGCGACGCAGTGGAAACGTGTCGTCGAAGAGAAGAGAAAACTGTCCTCTCTCCTCAAGTGTGTCCCATAACTATTTTTTCCTCTCTGTGTTCACTACTCTCCGAATTTGAATTTGATGACGTGTCATCTCTTTCTGCTAACCCCCTGTCTGCTGTCCAGACGCCCCAGCCCCCTGTCGTGGATTTCTTTTTTGGCTTTTCTCACCAGCTTCTAGGCAGATCCGTGAGCCAGCCACTGGGCTATACAAACCTATTTCAGTAGTTATGGACAACTGTTTCTTGCAGCTTGAAGGTGCACTGAGTTGCAACAGGTCCGGTTGAATAGCCAGCCAGGGGAGCTGCCTAGAAGCTACTGCTCATAGCTGAAAAGAAAAACACCGCCCCTCGTCTCTCGTCATCCATCCCCAGTCTCGCCTCTTTTGTCTCCTAGCATTTTCAGTCTTTGCCCCTAGTCCCCAGTCCCTACAAGTCGCATACCTCAAACGGGTCATCTTCCAGGAGTGGCACTGTCCTGTGTTTGTCCTCCTCCACTTCCACATTGTCCAGGCCAGCCTTGGACAGCTGCTGATCTAGCAGTCCCTGTCGACACAACAGTTGTGAATGCAAGATTTTTAAAAATAGGGAGAGGGGGGCCAACCACCACTAGGGAGGAGGGGGTGGGGGGTGGGGGGGCTGCCATTATTCGTTGCTACAGAGCTACGTGGCCGCACAGCAACACAGCTACACATTCACTAATCGTTGCTACAGAGCTACATGGCCACGCAGCTACAAAGCTACACAGTAACTAATTGTTGCTACAGAGCTACATGGCCACGCAGCTTCAGTCCTAGGCTAGGACTCCTAGCACCAAATTGTTTCCCGGACAGGAAGTATACCTCCTAGCCATCGAGTATTGACGAAAAACGATTTTTTGCTAATAATGATGCACCACACCCCTTGCTACTCTTAACACTTTGCTGCTTGTGAGAATTTCTACTAGGAATGATTTTTGGCCGAAAGCAAGGTGGATGGCCCATTTTAGGCCTTGATATGCTAGCTTTGATGTTTCCATGACATGGATATGCTAGATTTACTGTTTCCATGACATGGATACGCTAGATTTGCAGTTTCCATGACATCGATATGCTAGATTTGCTGTTTCCATGACATGAGCTTCCTCTGTACTAGTGTCTTAACCCCATGCTTGCAGGCTTGCCTACTGATACCAATGCACACAACTAATGCAACCTCTTGGTCACAGCTTTGATATGCTAGCTTTGCTGTTTCATGTGTTACTACCAGCTGTTTGTATATGCTACATACTTCATGTGTTACTACTAGCTGTTTGTATTCGTCTGTTTGTATATGCTAGCTTTGCTGTTTCATGTGTACTACTAGCCAGTACACCTGAGAGTAGCACTGCAGAGTGTGGAACACGGCATGCAGTCCCATGCTCTCAATCACGGTCTGGTCAGCTCTCCTCACCTGCATCTTCTCTGTCTCCGCATGCAGCCACTCCAAACGTTCCTGCAGCTTGGCGGTTTGTAGCGCACTGCTTGCATCGGCAACGGCTTCAGAGGGCTCGGCCTCCTCACCTTCACCCTGATCGTCACAAGCAGAGGCATCACTTCATCAGTAACAACAGTTATAAATACAGAAATGGTACGCCTTATTGCAAGGTGTGAGGTTGAGGGGGCCAGCCCGCTTGCTTGCACTGGGGCCAACCATCAATACGACGGTTATACTATGTTTAATGTTGACTGTTTAACATCTTCTTAGTAAAAGTGCAAAACAACATTTTATACTCCCCCACAGCATCTCATGGTCAAGTGCTGGTGCTCGCAAAACCTAATTCTCAGCCACACACGATGTCTCAACCCAACCTTGCTCAACTGCCTTAACAGCACATTGGTGCCTCAATCTCATATTTTGCACTGTTTTGTTTTAGAGACGTGTCGCCATTCCGTTGCTGCATGGCGACGCATGTGTCTGGCTAAACTAGTCAGAAATGCCCCCCAAAGCCCCCAGTCTCTGCACTCTGCAGGGTTAGGGGGGCAGCGCATCGCACTGTGGTTGCACTTGGAACGCGTCACAGAAAACAGTGGTTTTGCCTTCTGCCTCAACACCGCGTTGCTACCTCAACAACACATTTGTCAAAATGCCTCAACACTGCATTGCTACCTCAACAAAACATTTGCCTTCTGCCTCAACACCGCGTTGCTACCTCAACAACACATTTGTCAAAATGCCTCAATGCTGCATTGCTACCTCAACAAAATATTTGCCTTCTGCCTCAACACCGCGTTGCTACCTCAACAACACATTTGTCAAAATGCCTCAACACTGCATTGCTCCCTCAACAAAACATTTGCCTTCTGCCCCAACACCGCATTGCTAACTCAACAACACATTTGTCAAACTGCCTCAACTACACAATCATGACATGAGGCTGTCACAAGCATGCTGCACTTGCACAGCTACATTACACGCAAGGTGCTTTTATCATGTTAATCATGAAATTCATGCCAACCGAAGTAAAATCATCTGCATAAAACAAACTCCAGGCCCTCGTTATTGACCATTTGTTGAGGTTCAGTTCACCAGTGCTTGTTTTGTATACAGCCCTTCACAATAATAGGGCTGGTCTATTCAGCCTAGTTGGGCAAGTCTATTCAGCCTATTTGTCTACGACTTAACTGTCAAAACTGTAAAAAGAACATGCCGCTCCTATCACACCTCTTTATCAGAATCTTTTTTAGGAGGGTTGAGTGCTATTGTGATGGCCTCTATCTCCTTCAACACCGCTTGCATTCGACGGTGCAGGGGCCGATCCTCGGCAACAGCTTCTCCTGTCTCCAACACATCATCGCCACCTGCCTTGGGCTCTGCTGCAGGCGGTGCTAGATACTGCAAGCCAATAGCAATTTACCATATTCATCAGTGCTAGTTTTTGTATTAGCCCCTCCTGAATCGAGCTTGAACAGGTTACTTACGCCTCTTTGGCTACCCCTGACTGTAGCATACATACATGCAAACATGCATACATAAACTGAATACCATTATCATGTATTGGGGGGCTACGCTTAGCAGCTTCCAGGCAGCTCCCTTCCCCTGTCCTTGGGCCAAATCTGAAGTTAGCTAGTGGGCCTGAAAGTTGACATAAAAGGCATGTGAATGCAGCTGACAGCTTTGAGACAGGCCCAGTGGCTGGCTAATGGAGCTGAGTGGAAGCTGCCAGGCGTAGCCTCCAAATGAAACAGTAGTCAAGTGGATTTACTACACAGCCATCTGACTACTATAGAAATCAAGCGCATGCGAGATGCTGCGACCCTGCGATGTTTTTCTTTAGCACACTTGGGAAGTACGTATCTAGCAGATGTGTCATACATGCAAGAATGTGCATGTGGTGGGGCATGGGGACCCACCATTTATGGCCCATAAACATAACACCACTTCTGCACACCACATGCGCTCGAGGACACATCACATGAGATGACACACCTCTTCTAGAACCTCCTTCTCTATCGCAGCGGTGGTCTTTGCAGTGACGCCTAGGGCCGAGAACAAGTCGTCCATGTTCGACCACTGGCAGTGTCAAGAATAAGGATTGTCAGCTTCACATTGGTACGTCACGCGTGAGTTCGCAACTGGAGGAATAATAATAACTGTTGCTTACTGCTCGAGGAGTTGCGAGGAAGCAATGAAAAGGTCGACGTCGAGGGAGGACTCAACTACGGCCAACATAATTGTGGCGTGCCATACCAACCACTCGTGCCGCGTGCCCCGGGCGTGCCCCATAATAATTTCAGAGCTTGGATTTGAATTCGAGTGCTCAAACCGGTTACGAATTGATCTTTGTTCATGGGACGAAGCGAGCTCTGCGGGATCAGATTTTAGTAAGCTTTATAGTACAAGGTCCGAGACATGGCATCTCGCCCTATCAGCCTTCGGGCTACTCCCTGTTAACGGGCGGAGTAAACATGGGTAGTTCAAGCGCGGCCACACCCGACTACACCACACGCCTGAGTACATAATGTAATCGATCTGGTGTGGACATGCGGGATGAAGCGTAAGACGCAGACGACGCCGTGGTTTCCAGGTGGAGATTCGGATTCAATGCCGGTACCGCAGTATCGCAAAATTATATTATCTCTGTAGCACGGACTCAGGCCCCCCGACGGTAATCTGGTCGTTTGGGGTTCAGTCCATCAGTGCCTTTTCCGTTTCCCAGCTCCTCCTGGTATCATGGTCGGGGCAAGTCCCTTTAGCCTATTTGGCTACCCCTGGACTGTTTCAAAATCCATCCATGCATATACGGTATGCGAGGAGAAGGTTTTCGACCTAGTCGCCCAATTGGCTTCCAAAGAGCTATGCTTACTCTCCAGAAGAAGTGATGGAAATAAAAACGATTAGTTCTTGTGTATATTTTCTGGTAAATCTGTTTTTACTGCTGAAGACGGCGAGCATCCAAATTGCTGGCTGGAACCATGTAAGTTCAACTAACTCTCCAGGATTGGGCAGAATAAATATGTTGCCACTTCAATCATGAAGCATCGAGCTACCATAGTTCAAGTAATGATAAGGCCTGGAGGGGCGTGGTATTATGGGTGCCCCGTCTCACGGCAGTAGGGAACGAGCTGCTAGCCTGCTACTTTACCTGGACAAAGCTACCATGGCGGTTGACAGCAACCGACACTAAATCGCACCCGTATAGAACTGTTAACACAGTGCCGGGCATTTATGGACACTTATCGGTAAGCCCCCCAGGGATATACATTCGTGTTGTGGGTACTGTATACAGTTTCTCCATACAAACAGTTTTACACCTCTTCAAAATTCTTCAATGGCAATATGAGTTGGCTAGCTGAGAAATAGCCTGCCCAGCCCAAGTGGCCAAACAACAATTGTATTATTCACTAGTTCTTCAACATAAGCAATTCATCTATGCATGGAAATGCGAGTGCTCGAAATCGTCTTCCCAAGCAATCCTGGTTTCATAATGACCTTCTGACATGCTTGTGCATGAGCTTGGCAAAAGCTTTTAGTCCTAAGAAGAAGGAGTTGGAGAGGACGAAGTGAGCTTGCTCTGTGCCTGTTGGGCATAGACAGCGAATCTGTCCATATCTTTGGAGATGATTCCCTCCACAACAGGAGTCAGGGCCTGCGCAGTGTACACAATAGAGGCCGAATAAGTGGACAAGTGGAGAATTGAGTATACAGTATGTGATGGATTAAAGATGGCAGGCTCTTAGGGGCAAGTATTTTTGGTTAGTCGTGGACTGAAACACACACACAGGCCCCCTGGAATTGTCTGACATTAATCATCACACATCAGCGGTATCTGACTTACAAATGCAAATGGAGCCAGTATGTTGGGAACCTCGTAGGAGATTGTGAGAGTGATGTTGCAAGCATCGGCACCTTTGCGCACAAATTTGATCTGCCCACGACTGGCCAACTCAACACCTGAGAACGGATGCAAGGGTGAAACATGGAGGAGTCAGTTATTGCAGTGGATGATGTGGACAAGTATCCCCCCTCTCACGACATTTAGAACACACCAATGGGCATCCGTCCTCAGGTATTGAATTGGCCGATCGTGGGCATATCAAATTGTGAGCTAAGGTGCTGTTGCATGCAACATCACCCCCCCCACCCCCCTACACTACCCCAACCCCTCCATCATTACCATACACACCCAAACAGACGCACACGAGCATGCAAACGCCCCCAGCCTATTTGACCATCCCAGACACAGATACCGAGCACCACCAAAACCCACCTTTCCTCCCACTCCATGCCTACTAACACAATCAGAGAAGCAGAGGAAGTGTGACCCAACATAAGGCTGCTACCCACGCCTACAACAGCGTAACTTCAGGACACGTCAGGAATGTGTGCATGTTTTAAAGAGCCAAGTTATGCAGGCAGTGAGTTTTTGTTGTAGCAGCTTGTCAGGAACCAATAGGCTACGGGAGCTCTGAAGATATCTTATTATATTTCCTCAGAGCTCCCATAGCCTAGTAGTTCCCGACAATAATGCATGTCCCGGAGTGGAAATGATGATATGCAGTATTGTCAGGAACCACCAGGCTACGGGAGCTCTGAGGACATGTTGATCTCCTCAGAGCTCTCGTAGCCTAGTAGTTCCTGACACAGCTCACCTGGCATGGAGGTGGAGCCTGGCTCTGACACCCAGCAAATCCTCTGGTGCTTAACGGGAGCCAGGTGGCGAGCAATCCAGGAAAAGTCCCAGTCCTTTCCAAACTGGTTCGTGGAAAGAGTCCATCGTGACATTCTTGCATCATTCTCTTGGACCTGTAAGTACATTTTTGGTAAGCAAAAGATATGGACTGGAGTAAGTAAATGATGCGGTAGTCATAGCTCATCAAAGCAAATCAGAGCACTGCACACCCAAGATCTGTTATAGTATGACATTGTGTCATACATAGAGTGGCCTTGAGTGCCCCGGTCTGGACCCCACAGGTCCCAGTACCGCATGCCCAGTTGGGGCGGCGTCGCCACTACTGCACCTCTAGCAGCAGTACCCTCTGTACTGCTGGGCCTCTTCCATTATATATAGTAGCAGATCATTCCTGCTACCTATCTTTCTATCTGTGTAACACGATAATAGCCACCCGAGTCCCTGCAGTCCCTGCATATTACTAATGGTTGTGGTTCCCTTCATCGAGCTCGCCTGAGGATCGGACACGCCCACCAAAGCGCAGAAGCTGCGTGTTTTGAGGTGCTACATTTGCGCAGAAGTTGCGCATCTTATTCTGCACAACGTGTGAGAAGTAAGCGGGTTAACGTTTGCCCACCGCTTGACTGTCTTCGCATTAGGAAAATACCAGTTGTTGGTGTGCGATCCAAGTACAAGGTTAGAAGCGCAGCCCCTTTTCAACCGCTAGTGTTAATTACCACTGAGCGGACAGGATTAGGCGCAAAGCTTAGAAGATAACACCTGATTTGTTGAACCCCCTAAGCGTTCTCATCTCCAACCCTCCTGCCCTCCTCCGAACTACTCCACTGCAAATTCTTCTTCAATCCCGACAGATCCAAGAAACCCTAGCCCCGCCTCCCAACCTCCCCTCTGCCTCCCAATTCTCTCTGGATCTGTCACTCGAATCATTCAAGCTTGTCGTATTCGCTGCACCAGCCATCGTCCTCAGTTAAACTGAATTGACGCTGGACCACACTCATCTTCCCCCATCTTGATCAAGTAACCCCGCCTCATCCAAATCCCCTTGCTCCACCCTTCTCCAATCACCTATTGATCAAGACTTTCTCAACAACCCTCTTCCTCAACACTCTGCCTCTGCCGATAATTGCTCCACAGCCCATCCATTATCGTCGTCCGCAGAGCTATTCGGTCACCTCATCATTGATCGCCAGTTCAAGCCGCCAAGATTCTCTGGAGAACCTAACTTCAACGACTTGTTCAACCAGATGAGATATACCCTGGGTGGAACCAGTGGCTGCTTCACCATCCGAGCAGATGGTCTTCTAGACGAAGCGCCACCGGGTGAACCGGCAACTGGTGATGGTTAACCTCAGACTGACCAGATTCTCAACAATGCTGACTCCCCTATCATGGTAAATGTTAGGATCTCGGATATGTCCAACTTCAAAGCTCTCACCCTGATCATGACTTGCCTCTCCCCTGCGATTGCTCAGAACATCACTAGGCGCATCGATGTTGCTGCCAAAGCACTAAGGTTCCTCAAGCAACAGTATGGGAAGATAGTGGGAGATATTGAGCACACCGCCCTCAAAAGCATGGTGCTCCTGAAAATGAGGCCTGAAGAATCTATCACTGACTAAACCAACAGAACCCATGACCTCTACAGCACGCTCCCTGATGGCATCGCTGAGCATGTGTTCCAGAAGTTTGTGGTCGGTGGACTCAAGTACCGCCCTGAGTTCGAAGGGTTTGTCAACTCCTTCCAGTCTCACAACATCGAAGGGTTTGTCAACTCCTTCCAGTCCCACAACAATTGTTGGTGACCAGCCAGAAGAAGAAGAAGAACTTGCTGCATCTGCCTACACTTCTTACATGGTTTGCTTCAGGTGTGGTGGCAAAGGGCATGGCATCAAAACCTGTTGGTCACCTGCCCCAGATGGAGAGAGACAAGTCTCTGTGGCCCATGAGTCAACTGCAGCTGAGCCATCAAGCTCCATGAGTCGCTCGCCCAAGCCTACGGATCGATCTGGGAGGAGGCCCTACGACAAAAGACGCAGCAAGGGACGCCATGCCCATATGGTAGATGGAATGCTTCGACTTCCTCGTCAGAAAGTGACAATGACCAGGAAGAGCACATTTTCATGGCCCTTACCCTGGCCCCTGGACAAGATGACTTCCCCTTTGCCTACGCCGATGACCAAGACTCTGGGAACCGAGGCAAGTACTATCATGTTAGACCTCCTGATGATTCATCGATGCCCCCTGTTTATCTTCCTGCCCTGGACCGCTGTGCCACAGCAGAGTCCTCAGATGGGAATGACCCCATGCCAGACCTCGTATCCAGTTCAGACTCTGAGGACTCAGATTGCCCCCAGTACCCACGACCCTCCTAGGGATCCCCCAAACTCATGTCACTGAATGGAGCCCTTGTAAGGAACTGGTTCCTAGAAACAGGTGCTACAGGTCATGTTACCAATGACTCTACTCTCCTGTCTCATATTCAGGACCTTCCAATCCCATTGAGATCAAGACGGCAATCACAGGGCTGGAGCCCATCAGATGTTTCAAACAAGGAAGGGCATACCTTGTAGGAAAGGACTGTTCTATCGCTCTTAACAATGTACTCCTGGCCCCACCAGAAGTCAACTGCAACATCCTGAGCATTACCGCTGCTATCAAAGTATGCCCAGATCTGGAAATGATTTTCTCTGCAGAAGAAGCCAGATTCATGCTCAACCACCAGGAGGGATCCAAGAAAGCTGTCCTAGTGTGCAAAAAGAGTCACAGCCTCTACGTGGCCCCTGTGTACAGACCATCCAGGCAGCAACAGACCACGTCTGGAACCCCATGTCCCCCATTGTTCCCCATCACCCTGTGGGACTCATCCTATGCACAAGTACAGGTACCGGAATCTCCAGTCTGTGTTCTGATGGTCATTTACTCAGATATGCCCAAATCTGCCCCGGACGCTGGTAAATCTCCAACCCACCTCTCAACTTGTCTGACTGTCATGAAGAAGCTGGCTATGTCACCAAGAAGCCAGATCCTGACACAGACAGTGACGAGGACACTGGTCTCACCCTTGCAATAATGAAAAGTTATATGATTGGAGTGTACAACACTAGGTACCCGAGCGAGAACCCTGCAGGAAACCCTGGAAACTCCTCTCATCATGATAGCCAGAAAACGGATGTCCGACCTAAATCCAGCTCCCAGTCTGGAGGGAGCCATGCAAGACCCAACCCTGCGCCGATGTGTCCTCCAGCAACCGTTGAGACGGATGATGACCCTGCCAGACCCCCTGTACCCACAAGCGTCATAGAGATCTTCGACCAACTCAGAACACAGGCCAGAACTGTATATTATGGATTTGATGGATCTGACCTGCGTGACCCGCATGAGTACCTTGAGCACCATGAGTGGGCTACCATGCCAGATCTGGTTGACCCAGATAAGTATCTTGAGCACCATGAATGGGCCACTAAGTCTGGCACATCTAGTAGCTCGGGGAACCACCCCATGGCAGAGATAGACCCCAACGTCCCCAGTGCCAAGTTCACCAACCACTCTGGTGACACTGTCTCCCAGTTCGCTATTACTCTCCAACAGCTCAACCTCCAGAGGACTGTCCCTGCCATCAACTACAGGGTCTTGAAGAAATCCCTTAATGAAATTGTAGGAGACTTTGAGCTCAGATTTCCCCAGGCGTTAGCAACTGAGAAACTGGACTACCCCACCCGAGCCATGCACTCTGACTACACCACGGTCTGTGCACCCCTCATCAACCACATCATCAAGCTCCAGAAACTTTTCCAGTTATATCCGAGAAACCAGAGAAAAGGTGCACTCTACAGTGGGCCATATGTCTCCAAGCAGCCATGGTTCAGGCCCACAAGGCAGCTCTCAAACACCATCCAGCCATGTTCATGGACTCTAGGAGCTGTGCAGTATCTGGGACCTGTGTCATCTGCGTTGATGACCTCAGCATGTCGTGGAGCCCCATGGATTACCTCCAGATCTGTTTCACCTGCCCTACTCTACCTACACGCCTCTCCCATACCTACATTCCTCTCCCATGTTATCAAACAGCTCAAGATGGCTGGATACTCACCACATGGCACCTAGTTGCTATGTGCCTTAAATATAATGAACTCTTAGTTTATAATTAGTTTCCCTGTCCTGACATTAGAAGTACCCCGCTCTGCAGCTTGGATCTCTACGACAAATCCTTATTCTTTCATAGTGTCAATCTATTCTCCAGTTACTATTTCCTTACGACTCTTGGAACACAATTCTTGTTTTAAGAACGTCTTTAGAATTCAGTTTCCCATGTCATTGATATTGGAAGTACATTGAAAGCAGGATCTCTTTGACAATACATGGCTCTCACTTTATTCTTACATGTTTCATTCTGCTTTATTTTGTATTCCCTCTGTTTTAGTGAATCCCTGGTCTACCAGACTCCCAGGGATTGGGGGCGGACATTATAGTATGACATTGTGTCATACATGGAGTGGCCTTGAGTGCCCCGGTCTGGACCCCACAGGTCCCAGTACCGCATGCCCAGTTGGGGTGACGCCGCCTACTGCACCTCTAGAAGCAGTACCCTCTGTACTGCTGGGCCACTTCCGTTATAGTAGGAGATCAGTCCTGCCACCTATCTTTCTATTCGGGTAACACGATAGTAGCCACCTGAGTCCCTGCAGTCCCTGCATATTACTAAATCCCTGCATATTACTATAGATCTGCCAAAAGCAACAGCAAACAAACAACAACAACAAACACACAAGCAAGCAAGCAAGCAATAACGAAAGGAACAAGAAACAAGCAGCAAAGGTCCTTGTCCCTTCAATCGCCCAAGGCTTCTCAGAACTGTTTTTCTTTTCAGCGACCAGCAACGGCTTCTAGGCAGATCCCCGAGCCAGCCACCCGGCTAAGCCTCAAATTTCAACAGCTCTAGAAAGCTGATTACGTCTACTTCAAGGTGCACCAGGTTGCTTTAGGTTTGGCTGATTAGCCAGCCAGGGGCCGGAGCTGCCTAGAAACTGCTGCCCGTAGCCGAAAAGAAAAACAGGGACTTCTCAGCGCTCACCTTCACACTCACGATCCACGGCATCCACTGTGGGATTCTCTCCCTATCCTCCCAAAGGACCTAGCAGGCCTCCAAGGCAAGAGGAACATTAACCTGGGCCCTAGAGGGCAATAGAGAAGTAAATCACAAACGTTAGCCATCTTTACATCATCAGATAATTCCTGGCTCTTATCTAGACTAGGTGAGAATCAAAATGGTGGACATTCTGTTTGCGCCTGGCAGGGTTTGTTTCCAAGAAATGGAATCAGTGTCTTTACGTAGTACCATGTTGCTCCTAATAGCATTCGGAGTGCTGTTAGCAGCTTTGGGGTCCCCCCAAACCAACCCCAAAAGGCTCTAATGTAGCACCCCCAAAACACCAAGGTACATAATTAGCACTTGCAATACAAGTAGCATCTTAAAGAACCCCCTGGTCCCTGGACTATTGCTGAGCTTGGCAGCAGCTGCAGAGGACACAACTTGAAGTGTCGGCAACGACATACGATAGCCAAATTTCACCATAGGTCATCATTTTCTCCATATTTATGGGAGATCAGGCTATATTTCTAATAACCTTTATCCAAGGTTTTTATCCTTGCCTTTATCACATAACCAATCCTTATCCACCAATTGGCCGCTCCTACGTTTATTTCTGTTACATACAATTAATGTAGGTACTAAACTAAGGTATCTAAAATATCAGATTTTCACCATTTGTTCAAGCATGTTGTTTCGATCAGGGCAGCATTATCCTGCACCGAGGCATCTACCGGTTGACAGAGATTGTTGAAGTGCACCACTATTTGTTTTACGTGATGTTGTGCAATTAGAGTGTACCAACCTGTTTTCCATCCATTTGGCCATGCTGCGCCATTGTGCAGAACCATTGTCAACCCCACTCACACGCTGTCCATTGAATGTGGTCTTGTAACCTGTACAGAGTTGACTGAAAATGAGCAAATGGAATCTTGGTTTACCTTCAAGCAATATCAACCATACGCAGACCTGCAACTTGAGAAGGTTGCTTTGGGCTCCTTCCCCGTGAGATTGTCGTTGCAACCTGTCCAATTTGCGGGGCAATGTGTTGGCCGAACATCGCTTTGGCATACGATGCTTCCGTAAAAAAACTTACGCACGAAACCGAAATTGAATTTGATGTCGAAGCAAATCGGTGAGGCGAGGGATGTGGTGTATCATACGGATATAACCATGAGATTCCCCAATCGGACAACACGTTTTCCTCATACACCACATTTGGTTTCGAGCTTGGTCGAGTGGATCGACTGGACGGAAGTTGAGGCCTTCACCAGTACCTCGCGGTTCCTGGGCTGGCGCATGATGGAAACCCTTGCTAGGAGGGGGCCGGCTCGGCCGGACGTGCACATCTCATACCGGAGGTGGGCGTCGACCTTCTAAAGGGGGGTGAGTTGTTGTGTCATACGGATATAACCATGAGATTCCCCAATCGGACAACACATTTTCCTCATACACCACAAGGGACTTGTGCGAAGTAACATTTTTGTTTAGCTTACAGGGACGCTGAGAATGGTGAGTGGATTGCAAAATCACGATACCGGTAGCAGTCATTTTCTGATACTACAACTTGCCGTTGGAGAGCTGCGGAGCCTTGGATGGTGCAGCTCCCTCTGGTTCAGCTAATAGCTTGGACGACTAAGGGTAAGATGTCGACCTCCTCCGACTCGGACAAAAGGCTCAAGCAGAGGCTCGTTTGATTCTACCATATAACTTGACTGGTTGATATCATAATCGATGGGGGTTTATTGGTTTGAGTTACGGTATTGATTGTATGTGGAAGTATTTTTTTGCAAGGGCGCCACCTTTCTCCATCCAGGTGGCATGGAGTATGACCACGTGATGGAAATGGTGCTTCGTGCATGGATCGAGTCGAGGGAAGAGGGGGATGCGAGGTGGGCCAAGGGGTATTTTAGTTTAGTTCGATTCCGTGGTCTGTCTGTCTTCAGGCTGCTCATCGTCTGCGGCCAGTGTAAACATAGGTAGTATAAACGCTACTAAACCATACTCTTGAGTACTGAGTGCAATCACCTAGATGCAAACAGTCTTAGAACATGTCCAGGTCGACAAACAGCTAGACCGAGCTAGACCACGGACGGGGACGACGATAGGCACACGGGAGGCCGAGTATGAGATCTAGCTGGCCCCTGGCACTCTCATCCTGCCGCTTTCCGCGCTCCCGCCTGATAACTGATTCAGAATGGGTGGTTGTTCAGGATGCGGTGATCTTTCTGTTTTGCGAGGACGAGGGGGGATGGCAATCGCACCGCGCTCCTCTGGGAATCACCATATGCATATGTCGGTTCCTATTCTTCAATCTCCTAAACCCCAGCACAAACCCCAGGACAACAATGCTTTCCCACCGTTTCCGTCACCTTTCTTGTTCATCACCCCTTGCTTGCTCTCCACCAATCCGCAACAATGTCCGCCCTGATGATGCGCAACTCCACTCTGGCCGGCAAGGTGATTCTCACTGTGGAGTTTCTCTCATCCTCATCTGCCTCTGACTCCGATGATCGCTTGTCGTAGGTCTCCGCTCGCCCATCCGTGGCCGCCCGCGCCGCTGGCAACTGGAGGCCCGTGAGTTGCTTTGCTGCTGCTCTGAATTACCGAACTCGTGCCAAGTTCACCTCGACTGGACTAATCACTCCTCCTACGGGTCTTGCACACACAGGGAAGCGCCCCCCCCGCATGGTTGAAGGATGCCAACATCCCTGGGTGAGTAATTCAGAAATGCCAAACTCGGCGGACACCGTCGAATTGGATAACCTCCAGATTACAGTGATTCTGGTACCAGCAGGATCAGCAGTACTGAGATGGGGCACAGATCTGCAAGCTGCCCCCCCCCCTCCGCTGGGGTGTTGAGCTGCATTCAAGGCTTGAACTGCAGCAGCACTGATCATGAACAAACAAGATTGGACAAGGGGATATAGGACTGACGGAGGAAAGTTGATGTGATGGCTACGCTCGTGCCACCTTGAACCCTTCGGAAGCCTTTATCGGTTCAGGTTGTTCAAAAACATGTGTTCATGTTGTTCAACACCTGTTCAACAACTGCATGTCAAAATCATATCAAAATGATGTACATGAACAGTTCAATACCCTGAACACCTGGTAACCAACAGGGTGCTGGCTGCTGTAGGGTAAGGTTTTGCACAGTAGCTTATCATCTCCTGAAAGAGGCAGCCCAAGTTAGGTCGTAGACTTAGTGGTCCGGGGATCAATGAAGGCTGGAGGGATGCTGTTCAGGACCAAAATGTGAAGTCTCACCCAGCCAAATTTTCGGTTAGTAGAAACTTGGTAAATGACCCCGTGATCCTGCAAACCCAAAAATTTGCTGGGTCAGGATGGATACCCTCCTCCACTTCCAGAATGTTGAGTCATCCCCCCCCCCCCCCCCCCCCCCCCCCCCCCCCCCCCCACACACACACACAGTCTGCCCCACCATAACCTCCTGCCCTTTTCTCCCCCTTCAGAAACTTCGGATTTGACCCCCTGCGCCTGGGTCAGGATGCGAAGACCCTCCTCCGCTTCCGCGAGGCAGAGGTCATCCACTGCCGCTGGGCCATGTTGGGCATTGCTGGCGCCCTTGGTGCTGAGGTCATGGGTTACGGCACTTGGACTGAGGCCCCCGTCGCTGTGAGTGCCAGCTGATGATTGTTCAACTTATTTGCACTGGTAGCTTGCATTTCAAATCAGATTTCCGCCTGCTCTCACGCTGATGACTCACAGATATTGGATGGAAATAACAACCGACAAGTGGGTTTAAGTGCATGCCATGGTACTGAATTGAAGGATAAGCTAGGTAGTGTATTGGCTTGCAGCGTGAATGAAGCATCCTATAAATGTTACGGTTTGGGTCATTTGTTCATGGAATGAATGGTATGTATTTTCATGGAATGTATGGTATGTATGTTGCTAGGAATGTATGGTATGTATGTAAGCTAGGAAGTATATCGGAGGAAAAACAGATGTGTAATCAGGAGATTCAGCTGATTGCATCAGCATGTTGCAGATCCAGTTCAAATGTGCAAATGTAAAACCTGCAGGGCACCTGAGCTCACCTACCTCGTGCATAACGAGCCCACCCCTTTTTCCCAATTGAACAGGCTATCGAGGGCCGATACTCCACTTACCTTGGAAATGAGGTCCCCCTTGACCTTGGAGCCATTGTTGGCCTGGTAAGTTCTTCAGTGATGGTGCTTAATGGGTTGCGATGAAGAGTGTCAATTTTGGGGGGTTCTGTACTCACCATTCTTTGATACAGATTGTGTTCAATATTCGTAAACCATTTCATACTCTCAAGGTGTGCTTTTTGATAAATTGCGATCTTGCAGCAACTTGTCGCGATGACCGTTGCTGAGGGCTTGCGTGGACAGAACTCTGGTGAGAAGATCTACCCCGGTGGAGCTTTTGACCCCATGGGTATGTCCAAGGACAAGGCCACCTTCGAGAAGCGCAAGCTGCAGGAGATTAAGAACGGACGGTACGTGATGCTACCCTGCCCTGTTACTTGCCCTGCTGGAAGTTTTCCCATTTGCTCTTGAACGGGGGGAGGGGCTGTATTGGATATCCCACATTGGGACAGATGCTCTTGCTACTTGTTTTATGATGTTCCATTTCTGTTGTTGGACTGGAAACTATCTTCTAATTGATTTGTCCTGTGTGAAAATCCTGTGGCAAGCTTCATGGATTTGAGTCATATGGGCATGCTGGTTGATGGATATCTCAGGAGTCCACTTCCCAGTTTTTAATCATGATCCTTGTGTTTTGAGTGGCTCATGCAACTTCGGTCGTGAAATTATTTATTAGCTTGAGAGGTTGTGTGCGGGGCCGTATGATGAGTGCATGTGAATACTCCCTAAATCTACTCCCATCTGTTATGCTCCTGCAGCTTGGCTATGATGGCCTGCGTTGGCCTCCTCGCCCAGACCAACGCCACCGGAACGTCCCCTCTGGCCAACTTGGCCGACCACGTCGCAAGCCCCTACACCGTCAACTTCGCCACCAACGGCATCTCTCTCCCTTTCTCCCTTTAAATTATTTATCGCCTTCATATATTCTGTACAAATGCCTACATAGATAACATTGTATTTATTTCCCCTTTTATCTTGTAGTGTAAATACTGCTGCAAGCTTCCCCTCGTTGATATTGATCAGATGGCCGTTGTGTTGCTCAGCTGTGATATTTGTCTGGAAATATCACAGCTGAGCAACACAACTATAACAATCAGGGGGTAAAAGGGATGCATGCCACAGCAAACGCATACAGGCTGGAAGTGTTCTAAGACACGAGGTGTACTAAACCAATAGCAGAGATCTAAAGAAGGTGGCTGTAAGACAAAGAAATCATAGGAACACCAACATATCATGCAACATGCTACAGGACACATTCCCAAGGATACAGATATCAGTGCATGCAAGAAAGCACATGGCCCTGCTCGTGGGCATGCACAAACCGTACAGAAAAAAACCTGGGTGACTGCTAAGTGTACTGGTCAGGTAGTCGAAGGGGTGTATGCCACAGCAAACACATACATGCTGGAATTGTTCTGGGAGATGTGGAGTGCAAAACCAAAAACAGGTATTTAAGGTCTATAAATCTGGCTGTAAAACAGGAATCGTAGAAAGACAGGCATCCGGTATCGAGCTACGAGTAAGGAAAAATTCCAGAGAATACAAATCTCAGTGCACGCAAGAAAGCATACGGTTCTGCTCATTGTGTACACAAAGCTTGCAAAAACATACTGGGTGCTTGCCAAGCGTACTGGTCAGGGAGTCAAAGGGTTGTATGTCTGGCCCTACGCATAGGCAACTAACGCAATTTTTGTTAAACGTATCAGTAAATCTAAAAGATCGTTCTCAAGCTAAACCCAAGCATATCGAGCTATATGTGCGTCCAAACATGAAAATCTTAAAGGATCATAGACTGTTGCACGCCGGAGAAACCAGATACGGCAAGCATATCGTGCAGTGCGTCAGATCACAGTCGGACTTCACCTTAACTTGGTTACATGGCTCCAGCCGGCCATTTGGCTGCTCGCCGTCTTTGCCAGTAAAAAATATACCAGGAAAAATCCATGTGGACTTGGAACTTGACCTTCAACTTGCTAACATTACTCTAGCATTCCAGCCGATTCCAGCCACAAATTTGACTGCTCGTCGTTGGTCGGGCGGTCGGCCCCCCTATGGGGAACAGACCTATGCGATAGTTAGGCGAAATCGTGTAGTTGGTGCTGTTTTCTCAAATCCTCACATCTTCACATTCTCCCAAGAACGCCGGTCAAATCAGCCGGTTAAATTGACTTCTTTCGTATGGAATCGACCCGTGTTAATTTCTCTGAGGGCACTTATTCGAGTAGGGATCTCAGCTGCGGATTTCCAAAGTCGCTAAGCAAGTTGAATTGTCGGAAAGCAAGTTGAATATCCGCAAAGCGACTCCAATGGTCGAAGGGCAACTTCGCTTCTCAACTTCCTTGGGAGTTGCTGTACCTGCGGCAAAATGGTGCACTTTGGGAACCAACCTGCTGTCGAAAGCTTGCTCCGGAGAGCACTTCTTCGCGAACGGATCTCAGGGTTGCGGACTGTAGACGCGGTGTTTTCATTTGTCGTTTCCCTCCTGCCCTGTGGTCTCAATCTAGGGACCTGGAGCATGCCCAACACAACAGCTGACTAACAAGCTCTCATCGCAGACACACGGAAAACATGTTCCACATCCATCTGAAACAGCCCAAGAAAGAAGGCATCCGCCTCAATTGCATTCGCACACCTGCTACACTAAATGACATATACATGACGGTTCTCCCACAGTTCTCCAAGTTTTACATGTACAAGCATACCATTGGATGCCAAGCCCAGACATAAAACAAAACATGACAATCTACGTTAAATCTTTCAAACAATCAAGTTGTTGGCAATTGCAATCAGCAAATGTATCTCGCTGCACGTCGATTTAACTTGGCATACCCACGTGGACAACTTTGTCATATTTTTCAACATTCAACAAGAAATGTAACAATTTTAGACAACTGAACTACAAAGTACAAACCCAGAAGCCATCGTGTTCCATATCCCACCCCCGGGCCGACCTCCAGGAGACTATTTTCATATCATGTAAGCTGTTTTGTGGCTTATGTGCCGAACTGCTGAAAATCAACGTTTGGGCAGCAGATGCAACTGAAAGGGTAGGATGAGTAATGGGAAGTCCCTATTGAGTCCACATTTAATACTTGTTTGATGAGTCCATGCGACCATGTCCACCAAGTACAAAGCTGTTCAGACCTTGCAATTCCCATTTTATACGACGCGAGCGAAGCTAGAAAGGAAGATAAGCCTCGTGGAGCGGATCTCATGCGCCTGGGGATGAGAGGACTATATGAGAACAATCATAGGCTGAGCTATGAGCTGTTCCATAGCTCTGTCTTGAGACAGTGAGACACCAGCATGGCATCATGCCCTTTCCTGGTAGTCGGCTACCGTAGTACAAATAGTCTGGCGTATGAGAGCTAATGGCAAGATAGAGTATACCGAGCACCAAGTGGTAAACTCCCACGTTGAAGTCCCCAGAGGAGCGCACACCATTTGTCGAGGGCGGGACTGCGGGAGCTGCGTATTTTTGTTGGCTTGACTTAGGCTCGTCGCTGATGACCTGTACCAGTACATTTTGTACCTCATCCCCCGTCCCTTCTTCTTTTGAGAGATAGCCTTGGGCACCTCCTGCGGATTAGTCGCCATGGCTGAGGCAGAGATGGCTAGTGCCATCGAAGTAGATGCTATCCAAGAGATTGTACCGCCGCCCCAGTTTACGCTACACTTGCTCTTGTTGATCCGAACAGCGCAAGCGCAGAATGGAATTAAGCATGGGGAATTCTCGCGGTACAGGTGGGTGATTCGGAAGCGTATTCTTCCTCTTCAACTTGTACTTATGCGTTTCCAACGATTTGCAACGAGCACAGGCGCCATTGCACCAATAGGCTCCAGGCTTTGTACAAGGCGCTTAAATTTCAGCATGGACGCACCAAGTACCAGAAGAAGAAGTTGGATCCTGATAACATCAACGACAGCAGGCAAGTTCTATCTCAGATCTTGGAATAATCTGAGGGTCTACAGGATCAGTGGGGTGAACAAGAAGCTTGGTGGACAGATGTGTACGAAGCCTGCTAGATCTCAGAAACACTTATGTTAATTGCCTCCTGTGTGTGTAAAGGCGTCAACCAAGACCTGGCACATTGATGTTCACTGTTATCGCAGTGGAGTAAAATGACAAGTGAACTAGCATACCACTCTATTATTGGCTTATTTCTCCCTCCTGTGTTATGTGTATGTGTGTGTGATGGTAGTGGGGTTAATGAGCATGTGTCTGTGTTAGTGTTGGGGAGTGAGGGTTGGGATGCCGTAGTAGGATTGGAAGCAACAGATTTATGAGGGTTCTACTGCTGGAGCTTGATCCTCAGATGATCCAAACGAGGGAATACCGATGCTACTGCAGGCCACTATGAGATGGCCAGTGACTCCAAATTTTGCATGCAGTGCTCCCAGAATACCTGCGTGTTGGAAAGCTAATCCACTACTCCGCCTGTATCCATGTAAGGTCATGCCCATCAATGATAGTCTCACATTGAGATTGTGCGTATATAATGGCAGGCTTAATGTTCCCTGCAGATCATGGGAAGAATTAACATACTCATATTATACACTTACATACACACATACACATAGACATACACATACACATACACATACACATACACATACACATACACATACACATACACATACACATACACATACACATGCACATGCACATACACATACACAAACACATACACATACACATGCACATGCACATACCCACGTACACATACATGTCTACACTCATATTGCTGCAGATTCCTGCAGATCCCCATATTTAGTGCAGAGAGGGCCTGGTCCTATGCGATGGAGCTGAAGAAAGAAATTGAGGTAAGACAAGAGATCCAGTATTTCCTATCTTGTCCTTCTACCAAGGATTACTACTGTACTGCCTAGCTTAAAGCGTTCTATGACCAAATGACCAAGTATTAAAATCTTACAAGTTACAAGTTACTCCAGTAATTCAAAATGTCAGCAAGCCGATTTACTGCCTAGCTTACTAAGGTATCTGCTTCAAACTTCTAGCGTGTGTTGTTACCATAGAAACACAAGCACTTCCATTTGAAGGTCTGGGTCTCGGCTTTTATCAGGCCTTGATTTCTCTACCACGTCCGCCAATCTCACATCCGCCGTAAGCACTGTCGTATCTCCTGCATTTTGTTCTAAGTCTTATCTTTCTCTCGATCTGATCTATTTGTAGGGATGTCAATATCATACCGGTCCCCAAGATTATCGGGCGATATATCATACGATATATCTCGACGATATCAAACTTGACATCCATATATATACTACATTACATTTCGCTGTCATCAAGCGGCCATTGTTGACCCAAGACAAGCCCGCTCCATAACATCTGGGAGGGGTCTTCCAAATAATCCTCACAATTAGATAGGTACTATTGCAGCAAGCAAGCAAAATTGCAGCAAGCAAGCATTTCCCCAGTTATCCATGTATATATGTGAATACTATATGCATGCTCTGCTGTGAGTGTCTAACCATTCTCACTTTTTAATGTGCGACGCGTCGCAAATTGAGCAACTCGGTGCGACCCCAGTGCGATACACGGCTCGAAGCGCCGAGCCAGGTTTTTTTGGGGGGCTATTTCTGACTACTGTAGCCAGACCCATGCGTGTCCATGCAGCAACATGATGGCGACAGAATGGCGAGGCGCTGCCGGAAACAAAGACTGTGACCATGCTTGAGTTCCATGCTGAAGGCTATTCGATTGTCTTTTTTACTTTATTTGTTTAAATAAAATATAATATAATAAGAGAATCGTCAAAGTTTAATATAATGTCTTTATTTATGTCTTTATTATATTCAAAGGCCTAAAATACAAACCCCTCCTGCAGGTGAACATGAACATCCAGAAGCGTCGCCACCTCATCAAGCGCCTTGCCAAGGCTTACTATTGGTCCGCTGAGGCTGTGCGCCTTGCAGTTGAGCGCTGCGAGTCAAAGGGTGTGTTGGAGGCCGAAGGGTACTCAGCATGGATGCATGGGAACCTGCTGCTTGAGAGGGAGAGCGACTGGGAGCTAGCCCTAGCCAAGTACATGCGAGCTAAGTAGGTCCTCCATGGATTAATATCTAGTACTCACCTTTATATCCGTCTGCTTACACTAATGTATGTATTTTACACTAGCACTCCAGGATTCACTCATTTTTGTTAGGCTCATGTTGCACTGCTCACCGTGTTTTGTTCTGCCTATTCAAATGTATGTTACACTACCAGGCCTTGTTGATACGAGCACATTCGTTGCGTAACTGCTTTGTTCATTCTGCTTGTTGCGCTGCCTTACCTTGTTTGCCACAGGGCGTGAGCTTAAATGAACCTTCCTGTTCGCTTACACTGGGGTCAGTTGTTGTAGGTTTTGATTTCAAAGACCGCTACTGCGCCTGGGCTCGGAATAACGCACGACAGCATGGAGAGAAGTTCTCAACCTCTTCCAAGGCGACAGATCTGACATTGTGAGCCTAGCCACGGGCTCGAACCACAGACCTGTCAGGCTAGGGGGTTCTACCGACTAGCCTGAGCTTGGTATCGGTATATTTACACGTGCAAACTTGATTGCCCTGCAGAAAACTGTTCGTTGAATTGGCCAAGGTTGTGCCTCTGGACCAACAGACTCTGTGCCTACAGATGGCGGAAGAGATGGAGCCCTCCATCAGGTAAATAGATAAATAGTACGTGAGTTTGGGGGGGGCAGCCTGTTTGCTTGCACTGGGGGCCAACCACCATGATACATGCATCAATAAGTAAATAAGTAAATAGTATGCCTTATTACAAGGAACAATGTTGAGGGGGGCAGCCTGTTTGCTTGCACTGGGGCCAACCACCACCTAGAAGCTACTGCTCATGGCCGAACGTAAAAAGCTATGGTCTGTGCGCCCTGTTATCTGCATTATCCCCTTTCCCTTCTTCCGCGTCAGCAAACACTCCTTTTTCCTCCACCCTATTCTTTAGTCTCAATCATCATACCTCATGCTGCTGCCGTCAGTAATTAACTCCACATCTTACATGACATGGTCATAGGCAGGCCATTCTTGACCCTAGACAAGCCTGCTCCACAGCAGGGTACTAAATTGTGTCGAAATGGTCAGCGCTTGAAGCTTATGTCTTATTTGTCACTTATGTCAAATTTGTCAGCGCTTGAACAAAAAGCGCAAAACTGCGCACTGCGCCCACAGGGGGTTCTATGCAGCGTCGCCTGCGACGCTAAAAAATGGCGGAGAGTGATCGCAAATGAGCGACAGGTGGCAACGGAAGCGAGTTAGTTACGAGGCCTATTTGTACCCTGCTCCACAGCATCTGGGGGGGGGCGGGAGGGTCTTACCCATTCTCCAATAGACCCCCTTGGCAGAAGCTCGTTTGGCTGTCACAACACACTTTGAGATGTATAAATAGTCTGCCTTATTACGAGCCGTGAGGTTGAGGGGGCCAGCCCGTTTGCTTGCACTGGGGCCAACCACCTTACACACTTTGAAACATGCAGTGTAATAAACTTACTCTGAATGTGCAGGTACTGCAACTACCAGATCAAGCGAAAAGGTGGTGATGTGCCTGATGCCTCCGAGCTCCTTGCTATGGCAGACGCTGGAGGAAGAGGAATGGACTTGTTGCAATCTAAGCTGGCGGCTCTGGCTGAGGAGACACAGGTGCCCTGGACTAGCAGCTGGGGAGGGTGTGTGTGTGTGTGTGTCAGGGGGGGGGGGGGGGGGGGGGGGTCTGTGTGTTCGAGTGGCAGAGGAGACACAGGTGCCCTGGATTAGGTGGGTAGTGTGCAAGTTGCTACGCTGCAAAGATATCGCACCAAATCAAGGAGTGCTGCGGCCATATGTGTGCATGGATAATTGTGTTGCTTCCGGTCGTTGTGGTGGCGTAGTATGTTCCTTGAATAACAAAGCAGAGGAGACACACTTGTGTTGGACTAGCAGGGTGTGTGGCTTGGATAGTAGCCTAGCACTAGCTGAAAAATGACACCCTGGTAAGGGTTACGTTAGGGGGGGCATTCTCTTAAGTAAAAGGGGGCGTAGTGTAGTGGTCTCATGCGTGTGTAGGCGCAAGGATTGGAGGTGGCCGGGGGGCTGGTGGATGGATCGAGGGTGGGTCGGGGTGAAACATATCTCTTCGCTGCACGCCGTCTATAATGCATAATTTAATTATCACTGTAGCATGAACTCAAGGCCCCCGTTGGTTATTTTTTTGTTTGGGGTTCAGTTCATCAGTGCCTTTTTCTTTAGCCCCTCCTGATATTATGGTTAGGCCCCCTCAACCTCACACCTTATAATAAGGCGTACCATTTTATTTATGCATTATCCCTTCTTGTGTGCAGATCCAGCAAGCAGCGTCCACATCATACCTCGAATGGCAGGGCACTAAGCACCCAGTCCGGGCAGAGCGAGTCAAGGTGTCCTTGCATCAGGTGTGTGTGCAATGTGCTTGCCCGACTCGAATGTCGTGTGTGTGTGTTAAACTAATCCCTCCTGTTAGTCCCGAATTGTCCCGACTACTGGAGTTTGGACATGTCCCTCCCGCCTTACAATGAGCTACCCCTGGACATTATCAAAAGTGCATGAAGCACCCAGTCCGGGCAGAGCAACTCAAGGTGTTCTTGCATCAGGTGTGTGTGCACTGTGCTTGCCTGACTCAAATGTCAGGAGGGGGAGGTGGGGGGGGGGGACTTGCTAATCTAGCCCCTCCTGGTAGTCCAGACCTGTCCCGACTATTGGAGTTTGGACATGTCCCTTCCGACTTACAATGGGCTACCCCTGGACATTATCAAAAGTGCATTTAGCACCCAGTCCGGGCAGAGCAAGTCAAGGTGTCCTTGCATCAGGCGTGTGTGCACTGTGCTTGCCCGACTCAAATGCCGGGGTGGGATGGGGTGGTGTGTGTGTTAATGTAGCCCCTCCTGTAAGTCCCGACTTGTCCCGACTACTGGAGTTTGGACATGTCCCTTCCGCCTAATAATGGGCTACCCCTGGACACTATCAAAAGTGCACTAAGCACCCAGTCTGGGCAGAGCAACTAAAGGTGTCCTTGCATCAGGTGTGTGTGTGTTGTGGCAATCAGCTAAAGAGTGATTAGGTATGTAGGGATGAGCTGTGCAGTGATAAGCTATGGTGATCGATTGTGCTGTGATAAGCTGTGGTGATCAATTGTGCAGTGATAAGCTATGATGAGATCGATTGTGCAGTGATAAGCTATGGTCTGATCGATTGTGCAGTGATAGGCTATGCTGTGATCGATTGTGCAGTAATAAGCTATGCTGTGATCGATTGTGCAGTAATGAGCTATGGTGTGATCGATTGTGCAGTGATAAGCTATGGTGTGATCGATTGTGCAGTGATAAGCTATGGTGTGATCGATTGTGCAGTGATAAGCTATGGTGTGATCGATTGTGCAGTGATAAGCTATGGTGTGATCGATTGTGCAGTGATAAGCTATGGTGTGATCGATTGTGCAGTGATAAGCTATGGTGTGATCGATTGTGCAGTGATAAGCTGTGCCGTTCGTGATAACATATGTCATTTTAAGCTTTGCTGTGTTATGATTAGGGACCGGAAATCATATGATACTGACCAAAGGCGAGGATGATATTATATGATGTCATTCAAATTGCATCATATGATATTGTATTTAAATGGTAACTTTAGCCTAGCCATACTGCCGGCATCATATGATATCGTATGATAACATGATATCATAAGATATCATATTGCCGTTCCCTAGTTATGATAAGCTGTGCTGATTGTCCGACAAACAGACTCTGCCAGGCTTTCACAGCCTCATCTTGAATGGGATGCAAATATGGCTAAAGCTTAGTCTTCTTCGTTGGGCTCCACAAAGAACTGATAATAAGAGTGCATGGCTGGGAAAAAGAGGAGCGTGTCTGTCTTGATGAGCTCTTGCCCTGTCTGTCCCATGCTGCATTTTGAGTTGGGGCCGGCGTATCAGATGATGTTGACAAAAGGTTGGTATGATATCATAGGATATTGTATATAAATGGTAACTGTAGCCTAGTCAGACTGCCGGCATTATTTGATGATATCATATAATATAATACCCTACTGTCATTCCCTAATGCTTATGAGATGTGTTGTGCTTGTGAGATGTGTCAGTGATATTGTGACTATGCTTGTGAAAGATTGTATACAAACGAAGTCAATAGATAGGGAAACAAACCGGAAGGTTCAAGGATTGTTTCCCTGTCTCTTCACTTTCTAACTATCCATATATGGTGATAGGTTGTGTGCCCATCACGCCCACCTCAGTTTTATGGAGTCTTGCCAACTCTTTCCTTGCATGAACACATATTTCAGGCAAATGAGTTTGCCCGCCAGATTGAGGAGGACCACATGGAGACCGATGGAGATGATGGTGGACTGGAGAGCAAGCTGACGCTGTGAGTGTTAGGCATTACATTGTGTTCAGCATAACATCGTGTTCAGCATTAAATCGTGTGAAGCATTCAATTGTGTTCAGCATAACATCGTGTTCATCATTAAATCGTGTGAAGCATTCAATTGTGTTTAGCATCCTACCTCTTAAATCATGTTTGCTGTTAGAGGTAGCAAAGTGCGCGGCGCTCCTGTCATCATGTGTAATGTCCTACCTTAGGCCGACCATATTTAAGCAGTGTGCATGGGCGGGTGTATGTGGGTGGGTTTGTGTTTGTGTGTGGGTGTCGGTTGGTGGGTTTGTGTGTGTAGGTGTGTAGGTTTGTGTGTGTGTATGTGGCCGGGGGTGTATTTATGTATGTGTGTGAGTTTGTTTGTGGGTGTGGGTGTATGTGGGTGGGTTTGTGTGTGTGTGTGGGAGTGGGAGGGGGGGGGGAGTAGAGGGGGTACTGGGATGGACAAGCTAGTGATATAGCTTCCAAGGTCTTATAGGATTTATTTCTTTGCATCTTCTTTTGTGCTAAGCAATTTTGTATTCTGAGTGTACTTGCTGGCTAGTGTGCAAGTTGCTACGCTGCGAAGATATCGCACCAAATCAAGAAATGCCATACGTGTGCATGGATAATTTTGATGCTTCCAGCCGTTGTGGTGGCGTAGTATGTTCCTTGAATAACTAAGCTACACACCACACACCACACCACACATCGTGCTCGTGCGAGCTCAGAAACTGAGGTCGTAGGTGCTTTTAATTATTAGGGGGGAGGTACCTGTACCATCCAAGACACATGTGTCGTCCACCGACCACCCTCGTTTTTGTGTGCATGGCTTCTGATGTCCCTGATGGCCACTTGCCAATCACTTATTTGTTCCTTCCTTGTTTGAGGTCTCAATTAACGGATCATTGTAGTATCCTTCTGATGTCTCTAATGATCTCCTGGGCCTGTTGCAGATATGATAAAAGGGCCAGTGCGTATACAAATGCGCTTGTGGAGTCCTGCCAATCTTTTCTCAGTTCCTTGAATAATCTGTTTTGCCTGTTCCAGATATCATAAAATGGCCAATGCGCGTATATATATATGTATATGTACGCAGTTATGTTGTGGATTCCTGCCAATCTCTTCTCTGTTCCTTGAATAATCTGTTTTTCCTGTTGCAGATATGATAAAATGATCAATGCGTATAACGAAGCCCGATGTCATGTCCGGAATGCCGTCAAGGCCAGCACTGGTAGGTCACAGTTGAATGTGTGAAATTGAGTGAAATTAAGGGGGAGGGGGGGGGGGGGGGGGGGGGGGGGGGGGGGGGGATCGTTCACGTTTACAATTTCCTGGTTAATTTAATTTGACTGCCGAAGACAAGGAGCAGCTAAATTGCTGGCTGGAGCCATGTAACCAAGTTTAAGTTAAATTTAGTGGTGGCCAGACCCTCCGCAGTCTGCAGATTTCCACCCAACGGCTGTTTTTATGCCACTTGATAATTTGGCATTTTCACGGCAAAGGGGAGGCAGGGGGTTCTGCGAATTCAATCCCGGTTCGCTGGGTAGTTGAAACCTAGCCTTTCCCCCTATATGTAGATATATCCAAAGCCACTCAGCTCTTTTGGATGCGGGACCCGATCCGTGCTTCCGAGGCCTGTTTTTACTATTCTGTCAATTGCCAATGTGTTGTTGTTTCTGTGTCTCGACCTTAAAGCCACCGAGAAAAAACAAAATCTACTTTCAGAGGGGGTATATCTCACAGACACAAAAAAACGAGCTCAATGTCTAGAAAAAACTTTGTACACCCCCCCATGCTCAAGCCACCCTTGCTTCAGCAGGCTTAGCCCCTGATAAATGCATTTTCTTAGTTCCAATATTATCAATATATGCTGTCCCACCATCCCATGCTGTCCCACCATCCCATTCTGTCACTCCTTCATGCTTCTATGCACTGCACTTGGCACTTGACAAATCGCCATGTGTTATCTGTTTACATGATGCTCTAGAATTCTCTATCTTTTTACAATCATTGTCCATGCTTTCTACAGCCCAACAAGGTGACCCTCAACATGACGAGCTAGTGGCCCTGGAGATGGGAGTGCAGGGTACACTTCTGCAGCGCACCATTGATCGCTCCTTGCTCATGGTCGCTGATGCCAAGGTAAAATAAATGATATTAATTCGTATTTTTGAAGTGCTTACCAGCTGCAGCACACCATTGATCGTTCCTTGCTCATGGTCGCTGATGCCAAGGTAAAAACAATACAAAAATAAGTGATATGAATTCGTCTCTTTAAGTGCTTACTAGCTGCAGCGCACCATTGATCGCTCCTTGCTCATGATTGCTGATGCCAAGGTAAAAACAATAAAATATTACATTACCTGTACATTACATGAAGTTGTCTTTTTTAAGTGGTTACTAGCTGCAGTGCACCATTGATCGCTCCTTGCTCATGGTCGCTGATGCCAAGGTAAAAACAATACAAAAATATATTCTATGAATTCGTATTTTTGAAGTGCTTACTAACTGCAGCACACCATTGATCGCTCCTTGCTCATGGTGGCTGATGCCAAGGTAAAATCAATTCAAAAACATAAAGTGAGATGAATTCGTATATTTAAAGTGTACTTGATGCAGCGCACCATTGATCGTTCTTTGCTCATGGTCGCTGATGCCAAGGTGAAGAGGGGCAGGATTAGTTTTTTTTCTTCGGAAATGACGCAGTGTCTTTATTCAGCACCATGGTGCTACTAGCAGCTTTTTGGCCCCCAATATCGACCCCAGGAGGATCTAATGTAGCTCCCCAAACATCAAGGTACAGACCTTAGAACTTGTCCCGCAGGCAGCAGTGGGGGGAAGTTAGCCCTAACTTCAGTTTAGGGGGGGTTAATTCAAAGGTTTAGGGTTTAGGTAAGTTTAGGGTTTAAGTATGTGGGGGCTAACTGAAGTGGGGGCGAACTTCCCCCTACCATGAGTAGCACCGTCAAGACAAGTTCGACGCAGCGTCGCCTGCGACGCTAAAAATTGGCGGGGAGTGATCGCGACGGAGCGACAGGTGGCAAGGGAAGCGAGTAAGTTACAAGACAGTTGGCTGACGAGTCGGGCTTCATCGCGGTCAGACGGATGGATGGATTGATGGATGGACGAACGGACAAATGGGTAACACTGGGGGCTCCCTCCAAACCCCTGGGCAGGAGGGTGAGCTTGGCGTCGTCCAAACCCATTTGTGGCGTACCAGTATTTGATATGACTTCTATGTTGCTTGACAAATGGGCTTGGGATATCTCATTGTGCTCCCCCCCACCCCTACCTCCCTTTAATCATAAGCACCTGCAATAATGCTGACCACCACGACTAACACCACCACCATGACTAACACCACCACCACCACCACCATCGCAACCACCGCCACCGTGACTACCACCATCACCACGATCACCACCACCACCACCACGTCTACCACCACTACCACCACCACCGCCGCCGCCACCACCACCACCACGTATACCACCACCACCACAAATACCGCCACCACTACCACCACCATGGCCCTTTCTCCTATCTGCCCCTTTCCCCTTCTTCCTCCTTCCACAGGCCCGCTTTGATCTTGGCTTGGCTCGCTTGGCTACCGGCAAGAAGGCCAATGTAAGTTCCAACATATTGTCCTCCTTCTTGTGCACTGACGGTTGAAGAGATTGTTTTCAGCTCAGAAAGTAGGTTACCTGGTAGTTTCATGGGGTTAGGCCTCCTCCAGGGACCGCGTCCTGGTAGCTGTAGTCAGACGGCCCGAAGGTTTGGGTTCTGGGTAGCGATTTGGGTCTAATGAGTGCTGGGATCACGATCAAGCCCTCAGGTAGCTGACATTTCGGCCAAAACAGGGTCTGGGTAGCGATCAGGATAGGTAGCGGAAAAACTCTCTCGACTGTTGCACTGCTTGTCCAAGGTTGGGCAAGTCCCTACGGGCTATTTGTTTACCCCTGGATTGTAACATGCAGACATAATTTCTTAAATGTTCCGAGTAAATTAGGCGTTCAAAATAAGAAATACACCCATCATGCATTAAGTGCCTACAAAATGTGCCCCCCCCCGACCTAGCCCCTCAAAATGCACGTGACGGTTTGGCTCAGGGCCTGGGTCACTGCCTGGCTCAGGGAGCTGCCTAGAAGCTGCCATGTGTTACTCCTGTTATTCTTGTAAGGGGTGTACTTGCCGCTGTTGACTATTTGTCTGTTTTCAGTTCACAAAGAGGGACCCTTGCATACCCCAGTGTACCTCGTTTCCTACGCCACCTAGCCCATGTAGTCCTAGTGCTTGAGCTTATCATCATCATCATAATAATAATAATAATAATAACCGATAATAATATTAATAACGGATAATAGTACAAATAACCGATAATAGTGATGATGATAATAATGATAATAATAATAATAATAGTTATACAGGGGGCCATCAAGAAGTATGTTTTAGACACACACGCTATGAAGTTTTTTTTTTTGCCCTTACCCCCACCCCCCCCCCCCCCCCCCATTGGCTTAAAAGGCCAATATCTTTCTCACCAATAATAATTATGTAATGAAAGTTAGGTGCATACTAACCCTCGCGTCGAGCTCTATCAGTTAGTCATCTTAAAACTTGGTTTGGCTTATGTATAAGTGTATAAGCGACCCCTGCCCCACCACCACCCTGGCACAACTCCCCCCACACACCCACACACACCCACACACACACGAAAGTAACTCTGGTAATAATAGGTAAGCTGCAACTCAGCTGTAACTAGTGAGTTTCATCTGCATTTACATTTTTACAAAGTGTAGTTCATAAATAACATCAGTCAGAGGCCGGTCAGAGGAGTCTCATGAGATACAACGGTGTGGGGCCAAAGGGGTCTTAGGCAGTGAAACACCCCTCCATCGATCCGACACCCGCATGAAGTACACTAGTTGTCTAGCCTGATCCAGTTAAAGTTCAGCTACATTTGCGCTTACGGCTAGGCTCTTGATATTCGGCCCCTATACTGATTGGGGCTTTGGCTGGAAGCCAGTTTTGTTTTTGTCCCTATCATTCTCAACTATGTGACAGCAAGTTTGGTGGAACACCAGACAGTGGCTTAAAGAACTTGGAGAGGGGGAAAATGCCTGACTTGGACGCCTTGGCTGCCATGCACTGCTTGCTGGCCTGGTGCGACTTAAGGCTTGCCTTGTTGCTGGGAGGGCACTGGACCACGGCATTGCAGATGTTGCAAGTTGTCGTCAAGGGCTCGGGTGCGGAAGGCGCCTCGGCTCGAGCTGTGGGCGATTTGGCCTGGGCTGCTCTAGCCTCGACCTCAGCCCTGGCCTCGGACTCAGCCCTGGCCTTGACCTTGACCTTTCTTTTCATCCGTTGCTGTAAGCAAGCGCGGATTCCTGCTGCTTAAGCTTCCAACTGCTAAGTCCGGAACTCGTCGGCTCTGGTAGTGAAGTTCTGGTTGGCGTCCAGACTGGATGTACCTTCCAGTACATCCACTTAATTACACCCTGGGTCTAATCGAGCAACGATTGAAGATTCGTAACGCTTTCGTCGAGGTGTTTTCGATGGTGTGCTGCACGTTCGATTCTGGCCACAGACGAAGAAGTTGTGAAGAAATTTTGAGATCGGCCTCGACCCCCCCCCCCCCCCCCCCCCCCCCCCTTTGGAACCCCCCCATATCTCAGCCCCCTGACACTTTTTCCACTTTTTTCAACGGTTTCGGGGTCTACGACCAAATCGGAGACGATTAACAGCGTGCGCCTCCCCACATACGTTTTGATGGCCCCCCGTAGTTATAATAATAATTATAATAACAATATTGAACTGCCCACTGCATGACTTTCACAATCACATGTTGGTAGATTCCCTGAAACTTCGTGGTTTTATTTCAAAGAAGTCATTTTAGCCCTTCCAACGGAAAACCGTATTTATCTGAAATACCAAGAAAAACCTTGTTCACTTTCGCAGGAGAAGGAGAAGTACTGAAAATAGCTGAACTAGAATTAGATACTGAATTAAGTAAAATTAGGTGCTAAATTGACTAAATTTTGGTTCCAAAATTTAGCTGAACTACCACTGAAAAAAACGTTTCACTCGTGCAGGAGAAGGAGAAGTACTCTAAGCCAGAGGATATTGTCCGCCTCTTGGACACCCTCACACGCAACTACCAAGACCTAGCAGACCTGGGAGCACGCATGGGTGGCAGGAGTGGGGAGGCTGTTCATGATCAGTGCGCCTCCAAGGTAAGAGGGCAGAAGGCCTAGCCTGACAGCAGCCTGCACCTGTTCAGGTTGTTAAACAGGTGTTCAGGATGTTCAACACCTGTTTATGGACATCATTGATTATGTATTTTTTGAACAGTTGTTAAGCACCCTGTTTAACAACCTGAACAGGTGCAGGCTGCCGTAGGAAATAAGCCTCACTAACAACAAAATAAGCAACAACAATAACAATAGCAACAACAAAAAGAAGAAGAAGAACAACAACAACAATAAAAAAACCACCACCCCCACTGCAACAACAACAACAACAAATAAAAGAAGAAGAAGAAGAACAACAACAACAAAAACAACCACCACCACCGCAACACCAACAATAACCACAAACACCACAACAACAACAACAGTGCGCAGCTTGAACCCCCAGCTCAAGTTCGATGCACCACTGAAGCATGCACACACACATGGGACTCGTGACCACAAGTAGGGAACGAGTAGGAAACGGCAATGTGATATCATGTCATCATATGATGTCATATGATGCCGGCAATTAGACTAGGCTGAAGTCACCATTTATATACAATATCAAATGATGCAGTTTGTATGATTACATACTCGCCTTTGGTCGACATCATATGATATGCTGGGCCCTACATGAGACAAAACCAACTTGCCACCTCCCCAGATGGCCATTGCCCGAGCATCGCGCTGTGCTTATGTAGCTCATGCATATTTGGCGAGCGCCAAGAATCTGGAAGCTTTTGCCGTGCTGGGACGTGCGTCAGAGCGAGTGGCGACTGCCGAGGAGCGAATGGGGGATTTGGCAGGGCAGCCAGACAAGAGAGATCTGGAAGAGATTGCTTCACTGAAGAAACACATCGCTGCTTATAAGTGCGTCCATGCTCCCTGTATTAGTGTGTACACAAAACCCTGTAAAAGCGTGTATAAAATCCCTGTATAAGTGCGTCCATGCTCCCTGTAAAAGCGTTTATAAAATCCCTGTATAAGTGCGTCCATGCTCCCTGTGTAAGTGTGAATTAAAATCCCTGTAGAAGTGCGTCCATGCTCCCTGTAAAAGCGTGTATAAAATCCCCTGTATAAGTGCGTCCATGCTCCCGTGGTAAGTGTGTATAAATCCACTGGTATAAGTACTGGGTCCCATGCTGCCTGTAAAAGGTGTATAAATCCCCTGTATAAGTGCGTTCCATGCTCCCTGTAAAAGCGTGTATAAAATCCCTGTATAAGTGGCGTCCATGCTCCCTGTGTAAGGTGTGTATTAAAATCCCCTGTATAAGTGCGTCCATGCTCCTGTAAAAGCTTGTATAAAATCCCTGTATAAGTGCGTCCCCATGCTCCTTGTAAAAGCGTGTATAAAATCCTGTATAAGTGCGTCCATGCTCCCTGAAAGCGTCGTATAAAAACAGAGCTTATAAGTGCGTCCCTGCGCCTCCCTGTAAAGCGTGTATAAAAGCCCTGTATAAGTGCTCCACTGCTCCCTGTAAAAAAGCGTGTATAAAATCCCTGTATAAGTGCGTCCATGCTCCCTTTTTTAGTGTGTTTTAAAATCCCTGTATAAGTGCGTCCAATGCTTCCCTTAAAAAGCGTGTAATAAAATCCCTGTAAAGTGCGTCCATCTCCCTGTAAAGCGTGTATAAAATCCCTGTATAATGCGTCCATCGCTCCTGTAAAAGCGTGTATAAAATCCCGTAAATAAGTGCGTCCGGTATCTACGTATTAAAATCCCTGATAGTGCGTCCATGCTCGCTGAAAAAAGCGTTATATAAAAACCGAGACTGTAGTTAAGGGGTCCATGTCCCTGTTAAAAGCGGTATAAAATCCCCTGTATAAGGCGTCATGCTCCCTGTTTAAAAAAAAAAGAGTGTATAAAACCCCTGATAAGTGCGTCCATGCTCCCTGTGTTAGTGTGTATAAAATCACTGATAAGTGCGTCCAGCTCCCCTGTAAAAAGCGTTTGTGGTATAATCCCTTGTATAAGTGCGTCCCAGCTCCCGTAAAAGCGTGTATAAAAAATCCCTGTATAAGTGCTCCATGCTCCCTGTAAAAAGCGTGTATAAAAATCCCGTAAATGCTGTCCAATGCTCCTGTAAAACGTGTATAAAAAATCCCTGTTATAAGTGCGTCCATGCTCCCTGTAAAAGCGTGTACAAAAACCGAGTGTATTAAGTGCGTCCATGCTCCCGTAAAAGCGTGTTAAACATCCATGTATAGTGCGTCCTGCTACCTGTTAAAAGCGTGAAAAATCCACTGTATAAGTGGTCCAGGCTCCCGTAGGGTATTTAAATCCCTGTATAAGTGCGTCCATGCTACCTGTAAAAGGTGTATCAAAATCCCTTTTATAAGTGCGTCCATTGTCCCTGTACGTATAGTGTGTCATTAAAAATCCCTGTATAAAGTTGTGTCATGCTCCCTGTAAAACTCGTGTGTTTGGAAAAAATTCCCCTGATAAGTGCGTCCATTTGTCCTGTAATAAAAGCGTTGATTATTTAAATATCCCTGTATAAGTGCGTTCCATGCTCCCTGTAAAAACGCGTTTGTGATAAAATCCCTGTATAAGTGTGGCCCTGCTCCGTAAGAAGCGTGTATAAAATCCCTTGTATAAAGTGCGCCATGCTCCCTGAAAAAGCGTGTATAAAAATCCTGTCTAAGTTGCGGTAATGCTCCCTGTTAAAGAGTTTGTCTAAAAACCGAGCTGTATAAGTGGTCTGCTCCTGGTTAAAGAGTGTGTATAAAATCCCTGGATAAAGGCGTCAATGCTCACGTGTAGTGTGTATTAAAATCCCTGTATTAAGTGCGTCCATGTCCCTGTAAAAGCGTTGTACTAAAACCACCTGTATAAGTGCGGTCATGCTCCCTGTAAAAGCGGTTATTAACATCCTGTTACAGTGCGTTCCATGCTCCCTGTTAAAAGGTGTAGTAACATCCGTAAGTCGGTCCAGCTCCTTTGTAAAAGGACGTGGTTTTTTGTATAACAGCCCTGTATAAGTTGCGTCCATGTCCCTGTAAAAGCGTTGTACAAACAAACCGAGCGGTATAAGTGCGTCCATGTCCCGTAAAGCGTTTTGTATAAAAGCCCTGTATAAGTGCGTCCTGCTCCCCAACTGTAAAAGCGTTGTAATGTATTAAAATCTGTTATAAGTGCGTCCATGCTCCCTGTGTTAGTGGTATAAAATCCCTGTTATAAGTCGTCCATGATCCCGTAAAAAGGTGTTATAAAATCCCTGTATAAGGCGTCCCATGCTCCCTGTGTAAGTGTGTATATATAAAATCCCCGTATAAGGGGCCAGCTCTGTTAAAATGTGTAAAAAATCCCTGTATAAGTGCGTCCATGCTCTGTAAAAGGCGGCAAAAAATAAAATCCCTGTTATAAGTGCGTCATGCGCCCCTGTAAAAGCGTGCTTAAAATCCCTGTATAAGATGTGGTCCATGCTCCCTGAAAAAAGCGTTGTCTAACATCCCTGGATAAGTGGTCCATGCTCCAGGTAAAGCGTGTAAAAAATCCCTGTCTAAGTGCGTACATGCTCCCTCTAACAAGCGGTGTATAAAATCCCCGTTTAAGGGCGCTCCATGCTCCTGTGAAAAGCGTGTTGTATAAAATCCATGTAGCAAGTGCGTCCCAATGCTCCCTGGAAAAAGCGTGTATAAAATCCTGTGATAAGTGCGGTCATGCTCCCTGTAAAAAGCGTTGTATTAAAATCCCTGGTACGGGTCCATGCTCCTGTATGTAAAAGCGTGTTAACATCCTGGATAAGTGCGTCCATGCTTCCCTGGGTAAGTGTGTCGTATTAAAATCCCGGCGTATAAGGCGTCATGATCCCGTTAAAAGGTGTATAAATCCCGGTTATAAAGTTGGTCCAGCTCCCTGTGTAAGTGTGGGTATAAAATACAGGTATAAGTGTGTCTGTCCTCTGTAAAATAGTGTAAAAAATCCCCTGCAGAAGGGAGTCCATGGCTCCCTGTAAAAGCGCGGGCATTAAAATCCCTTGGGATAAGTGCGTCATGCTCCTGTAAAAAGCGGTTATAAAATCCCGATAGTGTGTCCATGCTCCCGTAAAACGGTCTAAAATCCCTGTAACGTGCCATGCTCCCGTAAGCGTGTATATTAAAATCCCTCTGTATAAGTGCGTCCATTGTCCATTAAAAGGAGAGTGATAAAATCCCTGATAAGTGCGTCCATGCTCCCTGTAAAAAGCGTGTATAAAACCCTGCTCATAAGTGCGTCATGCGCCTGTAAAAGCGTGTAAAAATCCCTGTATAAGTGCGTCATGCTCTGTAAAAGCGGTGTTTGTTGTATTACAAATCCCTTGATAAGTGGTCCATGCTCCCTGCTAAAAGCGTGGATAAACTCCCTGATAAGTGGTCCATGCTCCATGTGTGTAAGTGTGTATTAAAATCCCTGTACTAGTGCGCCATGCTCCCTGTAAAAGAGTATATAAAAATCCCTGTATAAGTGCGCCCTATGCTCCTTGTAAAAGCGGTTGATAGACATCCCGTATTAAGTTGCGTCATGATCCCTGTAAAAGCGTGTTGTATAAAAATCCCTGTATATAAGTGCGTCTACATGCTCCTGTTAAACAAGAGTGTATTAAAATCGTGTATAAGTGCGTCCATGCTCCCTGTAAACGCGTGATAAAATCCCTTATAAGTGGCGTCCCATATTGTCCCTGTAAAAGCGTGTATAAAACCGAGCTTGGATAAGTGCGTCCATGCTCCTCTGTAACAGGGTATAAAATCCGATAAAGTGCGTCCATGCTCCCTGTAAAAGCGTGTATAAAATCCCTGTATAAGTGCGTCCATGCTCCCTGTGTTAGTGTGTATTAAAATCCCTGTATAAGTGCGTCCATGCTCCCTGTAAAAGCGTGTATAAAATCCCTGTATAAGTGCGTCCATGCTCCCTGTAAAAGCGTGTATAAAATCCCTGTATAAGTGCGTCCATGCTCCCTGTAAAAGCGTTTTGTATAAAAACTGTATAAGTGGTCCAGCTCCTTTAAAAGAGTTGTATAAAACCCTTGTATAAGTGCGTCCATGCTCCCTTGAGAAAAGCGGTAGAAAAATCCTGTATAAGTTGGTTCATGCCTCCCTGTAAAAGCTGCTTGATAAATCCTGTATAAGTGCGTCATGCTTCTTTGACAAAGAGTGGTATAAAATCCCGTATAAGTGCGTCCATGCTCCCTGTAAAAGGGGTATAAACTCCCTTATAAGTGCGGCCATGCTCCATGTTAAAAACGTTGTTGTATTAAAATCCCTGTATAAGTGCGTCCATGCTCCCTGTAAAAGCGTGTATTCAAAATCACTGTATACGTGAGCCTGCTCCCTGTGTAGTGTATTAAAATCCCGTGATAAGTGCGTCCATGCTCCTTGTAAAAGGTGTATTAAAAAGTCCCTGTATAAGGCGTCCATGCCTCCTGTGTAAGTGTGCATAAAATCCCTGTCTAATGGTCATGCTCCCTGTTAAAAGTCGTTTTGGCTAAAAAACCCTGTAAAGTGCGTCCAGTGCTCCCGTAAAAGCGTGGCATAAAAGTCCCTGTATAAGTGGCGTCCATGCCCCGTAAAACGTGTATAAAATCCCTGTATAAAGTGGTCCATTGTCCCGGTAAAAAGCGTGTATTAAAATCCCTGAACGTGCCATTGCTCCTGTAAAAGCGTGTATAAAATCCCTGTATAAGTGCGTCCATGCTCCCTGTAAAAGCGTGTATAAAATCCCTGTATAAGTGCGTCCATGCTCCCTGTAAAAGCGTGTATAAAATCCCTGTATAAGTGCGTCCATGCTCCCTGTAAAAGCGTGTTATTAAAATCCCTGTATAAGTGCGTCCATGCTCCCTGTAAAAGCGTGTATAAAATCCCTGTATAAGTGCGTCCATGCTCCCTGTAAAGCGTGTGTGAAAAATCCTGTATTGTATAAGTGCGCCATGCTCTGTGCAAGTGTTGTATTAAAAATCCTGTATAAGTGCGTCCATGCTCCCTGTAAAAGCGTATAAAAAATCCCTGTATAAGTGCGCCCATGCTCCTTGTAAAAGCGTGTATAAAAATCCCTGTATAAGTGCGGCCATGGCTCCCGAAAAGCGTGTATAAATCCTGTATAAGTGCGGTCCAATTGCTCCTGTAAAAGCGTGTATTAAAAATCCGGTATAAGTGCGTCCATGCTCCTGGAAAAGGTGTATTAAAATCCCTTGCTATAAGTGCGTCCAGGCTCCTGAAAAGGTTGTATAAAAAAACCGAGCTGTATAAGTGCGTCCATGCTCCCTGTAAAGCGGGTATAAAATCCTGCTAAAGTGCGTCCATGCTCCCTGTAAAAGCGTGTATAAAATCCCTGTATAAGTGCGTCCATGCTCCCTGTGTAAGTGTGTATAAAATCCCTGTATAAGTGCGTCCATGCTCCCTGTAAAAGCGTGTATAAAATCCCTGTATAAGTGCGTCCATGCTCCCTGTAAAAGCGTGTATAAAATCCTGTATAAGTGCGTCCATGCTCCCTGTAAAAGCGTGTATAAAATCCCTGCATAAGTGCGGCCAGCTCCTTGTAAAAGGTTTGTATAAAACCCCTGTATAAGTGCGTCCATGCTCCCTGTAAAAGCGTGTATAAAATCCCTGTATAAGTGCGTCCATGCTCCCTGTAAAAGCGTGTATAAAATCCCTGTATAAGTGCGTCCATGCTCCCTGTAAAAGCGTGTATTAAAATCCCTGTATAAGTGCGTCCATGCTCTGTAAAAAAAGCGGTACTTAAAATTCCACTGTATAAGTGCGTCCATGCTCCCTGTAAAAGCGTGTATTAAAATCCCTGTATAAGTGCGTCCATGCTCCCTGTAAAAGCGTGTATAAAATCCCTGTATAAGTGCGTCCATGCTCCCTGTGTTAGTGTGTATTAAAATCCCTGTATAAGTGCGTCACTGTCTCCCCTGTAAAAGCAGTGTATAAAATCCAGTATAAGTGCGCCCATTGCTCCTTGTAAAGGTGATAAATCCATGTATAATGCGTCCATGCTCACGGTAAAGCGGTATCAAAATCCCTGTATAAGTGCGCCATGCTCCCGTAAAAGAGTGTATTAAAACCCAGTATAAGTGCGGCCATGCTCCTGTAAAGCGTGTATAAAATACATGTATTAAGTGCGTCCATGCTCCTGTAAAAGCTGTGTAGTAAAAACCGAGCTGTATAGTGCGTCCATGTCCCGGTTTAAAAGCGGTTGTGTTAAAAATCCCCTGTATAAGTGCGTCCATGCCCCTGTAAAAGCGTTGGTATAAAATCTGTATAAGTGCGTCCAGCTCCCTGTGTTAGTGGTATAAAAACCCTGTATAAGTGAGTTCCATGCTCCGAAAGCGGGTATCAATCCCTGTCGTAAGTGCGCCATGCTCCCTGTAAAGCGTGTATAATTAAAATTTCCCCTGATAAGTGCGTCATTGCTCGTAAAAAGATGCGTATTGTATAAAATCCCTGTATAGTGCGTCCATTGCTCCCTATAAAAAGCGTGTATAAATCCTGTTATAAAGTGCTGTCCATGCTCCCTGTAAAAGCGTGTAGAAAAATCCTGTATAAGGGCGTTACATTGGCTTTTCCCCTTGGGTTTAAAAGCGTGTTATAAAATCCCTGTATAAGGGGTCCTGTCCCTGTAAAAGCGTGGTAAAAATCCCTTATAAGTGCGTCCATCTCCCTGTAAAAGCGTTGTATAAAATCCCTGTATAAGTGCGTCCTGCTCCCTGTGTAAGGGTGTATTAAAAATCCTGATAAGTCGTCCATGCTCCCTGTGTTAAGATGTGTCTTAAATCCTGTATCGTCGTTCCATGCCCCTGTAAACGCGTGTATAAAATCCTGGAGAGTGCGTTCCATGCTCTGTGTAAGTTGTGTATTAAGAATCCCTGTATAAGGATGTCATGCTCCTGTAAAAAGCGTGTATAAAACTCCCTGTATAAGTGCGTCCATGCTCCCTGTAAAAGCGTGCATAAAATCCCTGTATAAGTGCGTCCATGCTCCCTGTAAAAGCGTTTGTATAAAATCCCTGTATAAGTTTGGTCATGCTCCATGTAAATCGTTGTATAAAATCCTGTAAAGTGGTCCATGCTCACTGTAAAAGCGTGATAAAATCCCGTGATAGTGCGTCAGCCCCTGTAAAAGCGTGTATAAAATCCCTGATAACGTGCGTCCATGCTCCCTGTTAACGGTGTATTAAAACCATGTATACGGCGTCCATTGCTCCCTGTAAAAGCGTGTTTAAAATCCGTATAAGTGGTCCAGTGCCCCTGAAAACGTTGTATAAAATCCCTGTATATGTGCGTCCATGTCTGTAAAAGCGTGTATCAAATCCCCTGATAAGTGCGTTCATGCTCCCTGTTTTTAAAGGGGTATTAAAACCATGTATAAGTGAGCTCCATGCCCCTGTAAAAGCGTGTATAAAAACCGAGCTGAATAAGTGCGTCCATGCTCCCTGTATAAGCACGTCCATGCTTAGTACTAGCTGCCTTGACCCGTGCCTTGCCTGTTCCAATTAAATTGCCGGCATCTGTGTACTAGTTAATTATGTTTACATGTCATCATACCCGAGAGACGCCTTTGAAGGATAAGTAATCTGTCTGACTGTCTTGTCACACGCGTGTCGGTCCAAGTAAGCCGGACGATCCAACTCGTTAACGTCTCGAGGCATGAAATACTACTAGAAACTACTGGCAACCAAGCATCGAAATTAGTCTTCGATGCCTCAAGACTAAAAAGGACTAACTAGTTGGATTGTCCTACTTGGACTGATGCCTGCCTGTCATGACAGCCGGACAGATAACTTATCATTCCAAGGCGTCCCTCCAGAATGACAGCAGATAAACATAATTAACTATTACACTATTTGGTGGTCGGCCCCAGTGCAAGCAAACGGGCTGGCCCCCTCAACCTCAAGCTTCGTAATAAGGCGTACTATTTATTTATTTATTTATTTATTTATTTATTACACTCTGCATGTTGTGTGAGTCAGGTAGTTTTTTTTTTGTAGATGTGAAATAATGTGGTCTGTATCTGCCAGCTGCATGTACAATTCCCATTTCCTACACTTCTCGAAGATGGCAACGATATGCTCCAAGGATATGAACTGTGCCAAGGTGTGTGCTTGAAAAATAGTGTTAGAAAACAAGGAGAACCAACTCAGAAAGTGTGGAACCAAGGGATCATGCCCTGAGAAGGGATATTGTGAATAGGGAGAGCATCAGTATGTATGCCTGGGTATGTTTGACCCTGGCACACATACTGATGCCCTCCCGATACACAATTCCCCGTCTCAAAACATGATCTGTAACCAATCATACTGACTAACTCCACATCTGTTAAGAACCTCATGGTAATCTACAGCAGGGTGTTACATGACAAGCGCTATTGCGTGCTAGCGCTCAAAGGGTTTGGAACCCGACTGCGCGACTGACGCAATTTGTTCAACCCTGTGTGGGCGCGGCTCGCAGATTTTCGTATTTATTCGCGTCAAAAGAGCAACCCAATATGACAATGTAGTACCATGATCTACAGTGTTCTTGATTCTCAGAGGTTGGGCAAGTTCCTTTAGCCTAGTTGGTTACCCTGGGCAGTGCGTACACATACATGTAGACGGCAGGTTGCATGCAAGAGAAGGCAGGGGAAAAAGTAGAACAAACAATGCAAGAATGCGCCCAAGTTGCTCGCATCAATATGGCCTGGTAGAGTTGTCTGCAGACTAAGGGTACCGGTATTTTGCAGATCAGGGGTAGGCCAAATATGCTTAAGGGACTTGCCCAATCGTGACAGGAAGGGCTAAAAGGAAAACAACATTGATGAACTGAACCCAAACAATTGTTTTACCAACGAGAACACATACGGACGGGTACACATACATGTACACTTATGGTCCTTAGCTTCCGCTGCTGTTCAGGTGCTTGGCACTATAAGGCGCCTGGTATTGTTGTCTGCAGGTGTAAGGTACCGGTTACGTACACGTACATGTTCTCTTATAATCTTGAGCGTTGGTGGTTGGCCCCAGTACAAGCAAACGGACTGGCCCCCCCTACCTCACGCTTTGTAATAAGGCTTACTATTTAATTTAATCTTGAGCTTCCCCTGCTATTCAGGTGTGTGGCACAGTCTGAGCATGTAGCTGGTTTCCTAAAAGAGAAGGAGGATGTGCAGCAGGACGTTGGCAGCCTGGGCCTCACAGATGCCCAGAAGGCCCTCCCATCCGGCCAGTACCTGGTAGATGCTCTGGACAGCTTCGAGTCTTTTGCCGGAATGCCTGGCTCCAAGGCCCCCCATCTATTCAAGATTCCCTTGGCAATGCAGGTGAGCCAAGCGGTTGTGTGATGTTTGAATGAATTTGTGAACATCTGTGAGCAGTTGGATAGGAAAGGTGAAGAAGGTGTTTAAGTGAATCCCGAATGCTCTGGCAAAGGCACCTTCGTCCACACAATTCTGCCACAGCTTCATACATTTCTTTTTTAATTGTGAACTGGTTGTGAAAGGAATTTTACCCCATGAGGTCGGTCGACACAAATCAGGGACAGAGGATTCAGTTTGAATGGCATTGCCTGCCACAATTGTGTTGATTTAACTAAATTTAATTGTTACATGGTTATCAGCGAACTCTGGGCTGATCACCGTATTCCAATTCCACAGTGCGACCATTGTGTGAATGAATACACAATTTGGCACATTTCAGGAAAACTGGTCAGATGCTATGTGGGGTGCTGTCGTTGCTGTGTGCCACCGAATTAATTCCCGTCAATAACCTCAGATATGTGACTACCCAGAGAAGCAATTGACACTCTAACCCACTTCCTGATGCCGCAGACTATGCCTGTCCGTCCCATCATGCTGGATACAGCATCGAACTACTGCGACTATCCCTCCCTGGACCATCGTGTGAAAGCACCGGAGAAGAAGGCAGCACCGTCTATGATGTCCTCTTTATTTGGAGGCTGGGGCGCCAAGAAGTAGAATCGCCGCACTCTGTCTTAAATTTCTCCTTTAGGGACCAGATATTTAACTTAGCTTAGCTGTGACTAACTACCCTATGGACCCTTCCCGAAACATCCTGGATGACGAGGGGTGAGGGGTCCGGGTTGAAAGAAAGGCTGATTGGTAAATTGGTAAGACGGTAAGCAGCCAATTTGCTGGTTGGATCCATGTAACCAAGTTCTAGAGTGCACTCACCTTCATGCATGGCATGCAGACAACTGATTGTGGGCGAGTGCGTGCTGCTCTAGTAGATAGAAGTACCTGCTCATATACCGGTAGTTTTTTTTACTTGCCCTATTTTGCATGGCAACAGCCTGTTAAGTCTGCTTCCTGTATTCGGCTGTATCAGTAACGATCAAAGCATTTGTGTGATTGCAAGGTTGATGGACGAACAGGTTACAGAGGGGGGAGATCTTAGTTTTGTTGTGATAGTGGCAGAGAGTGGTGTCAAAAAGTAATCAGCCAAGTGTCTGCAAGTACCTAAACCACTATATTATGGGCTAGGAATGCTCCCATCTCCTCGTCACTTAGACCCTAGGGTTAGAGCCTCCAGATCTGGATGTGGCAATCAAGCTTGGGTGGGTTGGTGCTAGTATAGATGCGAGTGGGCTGTGAACTCGGGGTACAGTTACTGTTTAGGGTTTACGACTTATACATCTGGGGGATATACAGGATGTTTTGTTGTCACTGTTTATTCATGCTCGGTGGTGCTAGCTTGTTAAAATATACAGTATTGAACGTCCTGATTCGGAGGTCGGAAATGCACTAATTATCAATTGCGCAGTTCGAAGGTTGGCATATGCGCAATTTGCATGTTCGCAAGTAGCAGGCTTGCAGTTTGCAGGTGATGGCAGGTGATGTGGGTCGGAAACACTCATGCTTCGTCAGGTGGCGTGAGACGAAAGCCTCGCGAAGTCCCAAACCCTTAGGTCTAAGTGTAACCAGTGTAATCGTCGAGCATCTGCTATATTGAGGGAGGCAATAAGTAGTACGCCTTAATACGAGACGTGAGGTTGAGGGGGCCAGCCCGTTTGCTTGCACTGGGGCCAACCACCGAGCTAGCTTGTTCTCTCGTGTTTTGTTCAGTTGTAACTTACCACTGCTTGGTTGTTGGTGTGTGTGACCACCGAACGCGCCCTCAGTAATGGAAAACGATTAGGCAAACGACCCTTTGCCAAAGCGGTTTCTACTCGAACCTTAGTCGGTCCTAGCTGGCTTGCCAAGTAACTCCTAGCGACTGATGTACAGGGCAGTACAGTGAGTTTTATCAAATTCACTTTTGAGTACCGGTTTATCATTCGAAAGGAAATTAGAACATCTCACATATATTTGCACTTACCTTATATTGGCTGTTCACCATTCTCATGTTCTTCTCGGATCTAGATTGGTCAAACACAAGTAACTCCAAATGCTACAATGACTGAAAATTGAGGTTTTGCCAACTGTTTCCAGATCTAAACTTGAGTAGGTCCAGACGTGGATCCCTGTGCCATGTATTTTTTGCCACTAATGTCTGATAGCCCTTTTATTAAAAATTTACCCAGTACCCAGAGTGTACGGCAGCCACAAAGTGTGTGTGAGGGGGTAGGTGCTGTCAAATCTGCAGGGCCAACTTCTTCACACTTGTGGACCTTGGATCATGAAGGCCTAAAATAGCATGACACTTCGGAACTAAGGGGTGGTTAAAATGAATCTTTTAAAAAATTGGTACCACCTTTTATGCCACATGGAAATGTCAGAAAAGTTGGAGGGCATCCCTAGCGAAAGGCAGGCATACATGTGCATTGAACCAGAGCCCTAAATACCCAACACATGAGCCATGGAGAGGTATCATGGGGTGGTATGGTGATTTAGAGGGATGTGAGATATAACAAGAGGTGCCTTATTACTTTTGGACTCCCCTAGTAATCAGTTGTTGTAACACTGAGTTACCGGTTTACCACATCTGGCCATCTAGGTGTGAAGTGTTAACAACGTTGTTTCGATCCTATAATCAGCCAGAGGCAAAGCAGCGTCATGAAGTGATGCATAATTAAGCAGTATACATGTGTGAGAATGCCAAATACTAGAAGTCTAGCACCAATTTCGTTTGACAATCATATTGAAAGACCATTACACCGGCACATATGACAATAAGAGATATATTATTAACCCACTGACATTGAACGGCACAACACTAAGACAAACACGATGCAGCCATTAGTCCCATACAACAAAGACAGCGGTGGGTGGGGGTGGGTGGGTGGGTGGGTGGGGTGGGGTGGGGGGGGGTATTTTTCGGAATTACAACTGTACACGTTGAATCGTTGATGTTAAAAAACAAGTGGGAGGAAATCCAACCATTTCTGTCAAGCTGCATAGTTAGAGTAAATCTTCTTCTCAACTCAACCCATACAATCAAATGGACTTCTCAGGCTTCTGATCAGATCAATACCACCTCCTTTATTAACAGTTGGCCTGATTGCATACACATGCCACAAGAAAATCTTTTAGGGCAATTCACACAATTGATTCAATGAGTAGGCACCTGGTTCCATTGCCGTTCGTATGCATAATGCCTCCTGGAGGTTCAAACGACTAACATAGTGCACAAGTCTACCGGTATTGTGTCGAGCAAAGCCGAGCCGAGCCGAAATTTGCGGCCCCCTAAACTGTAACATACATTTGAATAGGTAGAGCAGTACACAGTGAGCAGTACAACGTGAGCCTAACAAAGAGGAGTGGTTCCTGAGGTGCTCCCATTGACCTATCCTTGTCCTCTGCTGCCCATGGTGTACCGGCTCACGCAGCAGATGACAGTCTTATCAACACTGCACCATGGGTCCTCATATTGAAGCACAGCGAGCAATACAATGCAAAAGCAGTGCAGATACAGGGCACGGCCAAACAAGTATTTCAGGTAACACGGATGGGTATTGCAGAAGAATCATCAAAACGTGTGATCATAAAAGTCACAAGTAATGGCCGTGGAGAGGAGCAAGTCCCTAAGACAGGAAGGGTGACCTGCAACTGTACGGGGGGGTCAACCACGTTGTAAGCGGATCAGGGGGTTGCCATTCTAGTAGGGACCATACGATGTTGACCAAAGGCGAGTATGATATCATTTGATATCATACAAATTGCATCATGTGATATTGTACATACATGGCAACTTTAGCCTTGTCAGACTGCCGGCATATATCATATGATGGCATGATATCATGTGATAACATATCGCCGTTCCCTACATACTAGGCTGCAACATACATCCATACAGTGCACACTTTGTCAAGCTAAGACCATAGCTCAGCCAGACCAAAGCCAGAGGCCAAGATAATATACAGCCCATACCACACTCTAGAGAAGTAGTAGAACTGTTTTGGCAGTCTCCAATTGTTGAGCCATCCTACGACTGCCAGAATGATGTTGTAAGCAATGAGGAAAATGCATCCAACGGCCACGTCAGGAGTTAGAACGACATGTGCTGATGAAATCCCCTCCCGGGCAAAAAGAGCCGAGAAGCCTAGAGCCATGCTAATCAAGATGTTAAACAGAGGTCCTGCGTGTGGAAGTTTGAAGTAGATGCTTTAGTAAGGCACTAGGTCTCAGATGCAGTTTGTTTAATGTGTCACATACAGCCCTTTGTGTAATGTGTAATGTGTAATATGCATAATGTGTGTAATGTGTGACCCAAAAAGCCCGTTCTAATATTGAATTTAGGCAAGTTTATTTAGCCCATTTTGCTTCGTTTGATCTAGCTAGACTGTAAACACGCACACAAGTGTGCCCCATAAATACAGAAACAGAAACCTGGGTGACTCGATGCATGATTGCCTGCAGCAGCAAGACCTCCTCTGGGGATTTTTGCTTGACGTGGTTTTCACGAGGGTTCTTAGATCTCTTCAGCTGTCAGCTTTCACAGGGCTGTAAAAGCAACGGCAACAGCGGCAGCAATAGCAACAGCAGCAAACAGCAACAGCAGAAAAAGCAGCAGCAGCGAACAGCAACAGCAACAGCAGCAAACAGAGACAGCAAACAGCAACAGCAACAGCAGCTAACAGCAACAGCAAAGGTGGAAGTTGTAAGTAGTTGCTTTAGTAAGGCCTTAGATCTCTGATGGTGTTTCATTTGAATTTGCGTTTTAATGGTAACATGTTTTCCAGCCAACTCCAGGCTGCTCACGGTCTTCCAATTCCATGCCCCACCCCGTGCAAGACCCACCAAGACCAGACAGCATACCAAAGGGATTAGACAGTTCAAAGACTTATCCAGGTCATGGTTTTATTACTTCGGAATATAGATTGGGAACTTTCAGGTGTGGGACAAAACACAGAATGTACGATCGCTCCTATCAGAAGTCTACTGCTGTAACTCCAACGTCAGCAGGCACTGCAATTCCATCTACCTCTGTCCACCCCGAGCTCACAGCTCTGGATGCAAAAATGCATTTTATAGTCAGGCCAGAATTTGTCATGATGACTTGTAAGACCGCCTGAGTTTGTCGGCCCTAGCCGAGCAATGCATCGCTACCAACAATCTTAGTTCTTAGGGTGGGTAGTTTTGGTTGTTAAGGTTGTTTTCACGAGACCTGTCACATATGCAGGTGTCATGTTGGCTGCAAGTGCAGCTGTCACCTGATATCTGCCGCATATGCAACTGTCACCTGATATCAGTCTTGGTCTTGCTAATCATGTTTTAACACCCCTGAAGTCCCCCTATACACGCACCAGGGCCGACCAACCCCGGCTAAAATGAGGGGCCCCGGGCACCCTGCTATTTTAGAACCAGCTGACATTTGAAAACATACATGGCCACCACCCCCGATACCCTGGTGGCAGTGGAATAAATCAACAGAAGCAGTGAATTGATTGAAACTCTCATCTGTATCCTCTTTTGCGCTTCAGCCACAGTATAAGAATAATCTACGCTGCAGGGGCCAAATCTCCATCCTTTGCCCATAGTAGACACACCCCTATTAGATATGTGTAGGGAAGGACAACTAATATTTGTGTTTGAAAAACCAATATTAAGTAATATTAATTCACATTGAATTAACATAAAACTTTAGATTTCCAGAAAAATGTTCACCATTTGTTTGTAGTGCTAGATAGGAAATTTAATTACTAAGCCTTCAATGGAGCTGGATTGTGATGGGAGCCCCTCTGGATTTTTACAGGAATGAAGCAAGGTGAAATTTGGCTTAAGCCAACTTTAAATCCAATTTAAACAAAATTGGTATGTAGGAAAGTTTATTGTATTGCATATTGTGAAAGAGATCATGACCTTGCACATAAGCTATGTAAATGTAAATTTTTATGAACACACCAAATGACATTTGGCCCAAGCCACCTTGCGCCATTATTTTCAAAAATGGCTCGTTGAAAAGTTAATTCGATTGCATATTGTGGAAAAGGAGATCAAGAGCTTTCAGATGATTCAAAATCCAAATTTGAATGAAACAAGTCCTAGGTGGCAGCGCAAGCGACACGAGAAATTGGCAGAGAGTGTTATGGGAGCGACAGGTAGCAACAGAATCAAGCAGACCGAAGCCAATTAGTTACGAGACAGTTGGCTGACGTGGCAGGCTTCGTGTCGATCAACCCACGTCGGTTGGTCGCACAGACGGACAACGGGGTGACCCTGGGTGCTCCCGCCCCCCAGAAGGGGGGGCCCCGCCAAAAATGCCATGAAGAACAGGCAGTACAAATATCACTAATATTAGTCAGTTCGGCCGACTAACATCAACTAATATTATTCATTCACTAATATTAACTAAAATAGCCGTTCCCTAGATATGTGCAGGGCATGAATGATCTTGTCACTCACAACACAACCTTGTACTGAAGCCCTCACCCTTACCCAAACCTCACACCCAAACCCTTACCCACCCCCTGTGCCCAAGCCCACACCTTTACCCCAAAATCTGTATCAAAGCCTGCCTCACCTGCGAAGCATGCCGTGAGTGCAGTTGACGCATGGCCTCTTCTTGCAAGTGCTGTATTTCCAAATAGATCCCCCAGTGAGCCTCCCCAAGCTAGCAGCGTGAGACCCATGAGAGAGCTAGGGACGTGAAGGAGGGTAGCCAAGAGGGTGAGGACTCCCACCACCTCGGACGCTAGTGCGTCTATCCACAAGACACCCATGAAGAAGCCCATAAGGGAGAAGAGAGCCGGACCAAAGGAGAAACTAAAGACAAAGAGGGGGGAAGGGGGTTATTAGAGAAATACCAATTGCAGATTTGCAGAGCACTGATCATTCACACACAAAGGATTGCTGTCATAAAGCATTATAATGGTATACTACATGATATGTACATCAGAGTGGTACACATCAGAACTGTATACTTTATGATGATATATATATTATGGTTTATTTGACATCTGGTATACTAAATGATATCTTTCAAATTGCTGTAATGCTAGCCTTGGGCAGGTGCTCCATAAAGTGTAAGAAACATGAGCGGATGTATGTATGTTATGTATGTATGTATGTATGTATGTATGTATGTATGTATGTATGTTATGGATGTATGTATGTTATGGATGTATGTATGTTATGGATGTATGTATGTTATGGATGCATGTGTGTTATGGATGCATGTGTGTTATGGATGCATGTATGTATGTTACACTCCAGGGGTAGCCAGGTTAGGTTAGCTCATGAAGTGTAGTTCATTAGGTGTAAGAAAAATGAAACGGGGTGGGTAGTCTATCTATTCATGTTTCCTGTCCTCATCCTCCGGTGTCCCTTTAATTGCACTTGTGCTCTCCGTCCCTTAGCTGTTCGTGTCTTCCTCTGTCTTTTCCTGGTCACAAAGGCCTAGGTTTTATAAGATGCTCCCTTTCCTGGTTGCCCCCTTGTAAATAAAGGGAGTCGTTGCTTGAGTTGTCAACAAACAGGCTTCACCTACTTTGTGCTGATGATTGAATTGTAATTGCATACTTAAATTATCACTGTAGCACGAACCCAGGGCCCCACTCGGTAAAACGATTGTTTGGGGTTCAGTTCATCAACGCTTTTTCTTTTTAGCCCTCCCTGTCACAGTTGAGCAAGTCCCTACTTGGCCTACCACTGACTGTAACATACATACACTAACCTTGTTCCAAAATCCAGCGCTGGGAGCTCCTCCTCATCCTTAGTGATGATGTGCACAAACAAGGATATGCAGATACCCACGAACACAGAAGATCCCAAAGCCAGCAAGCTTGTTGCACCCAGGTACAAACAGACAGCCAGAGGACTGAACAGCATGGTGGTCACCATCCATGGTTGATTGTAGCCCTCAGGATCACTGAAAGGAACCTGGGAAAAGAGGCGGGCAGGATCTTGTTTAAAAACAATTAGATGCGTTAAGACATGTGTAAATACAGTTTAGGTGGTTGGCCTCAGTGCAAGCAAACGGGCTGGCCCTCTCAACCTCACGCCTCGTAATAAGGCGTACATTATATTTGTTAAGGCAGTTGCCATATGCATAAGTTGCGTTTCTCTATAAGAACATGTGCGGAAGCCACATCACACATCACGCATCTGAACATGCGAGGGAGCCACATCACACATCACACTTCTGAACATGTGATAAAGCCACCTCACACATCACACATCCGAACTTGTGACTGGGAACTGCCCCTGGCACCACAAGTTCAGTGACTTGTCTAATGAAAGGGAAGATAAGCCTACAGCTCATGCAAAAAATGCCATGCTTTTATTATACATGGGTGCATTTTCCAAGGAATATAAATGTGGGGGCAAGAGTGGAAGGTCATGTGAGACTTTTGAAAGGAATTTTCTGTGCAGCGTCAAAAAGCCATAAAAGTCATGCAGCTCAACATCTGAGGACGCATGCATCATTGATAGCAATTCAGTGGATGATTTGGATTTGGGTCTCATAGTTATTAGCTCGTATCTCAACATTTGAAGACAGAAATTCCAAAAATTCTCAGAATGATCAGAATTCCCGTTTCTAGGCTAAAGGGACTTGCCCAACCGTGACAGGCAGGGCTACAAAGAAAAAGGTGTGTCAGTGCTACAAGATAAAGTCACACAGCAAAGCTGTGCGCTGCTCACCTACTGTTTTTTTCGTGCGACGCGTCTAAAATATAGCGACTCGGTGCGACCCAAGTGCGACGCGGAGCTGAAAACGCGGAGCCCGGGGGGCCTGGGGGGCCAGGTCTAACTAGTTTAGCCAGACCCATGCCTCGCCATACAGCGACAGAAAGGGGACGGAATGGCGAGGCATCATCCAAAAAAAATGTGCTCACCGTCATCCGCAGCAGCGCATACACAGGTGACAGCAGTGGAAACGTAATTGACCTCCAGCGTTGGAAAATGCGCGGCAGCTCTTCCCATTCATCAGCAGCGCCGACGGTCAGCTCACGACGTATCGCCGCCCACAAGGAGCGCCAGTCAGGCTCCCCACCGTGCCACCATGAGAGGGAGGACGACTCCACGCCTCTGCTTGCTGTGTGGGTGGTAGAATGCTGACCTGGATCAGCCTGCCTTGGACTTCTATGATCATCTGCAGCAGCCTGATCATCAAAATACTGCTTGGTTGGTGATCTAGGTGACACCGGTGAATCGAGATCGTCTTGTGAAAAGGGTATGAGTGTATCCCTGCCCTCCTGCTCTTCAGTGACGCTTGAAGGATGAGCATCCTGACCCTCCGTTAAGGTGGGCGGTACGTAGGAGCTAGAGGTTGGAGCAACACGATCGTGAAGCTCCACCACATGACCTCCCGCATGAGAGCCATGGCCCTGAGTGGGGCCCTGCGCATGACTACGAGCATGGCCGTGGCCGTGGCCGTGCCTATGTGCCCTGGGGCCTGAGTCTAGCATCAAAGAAGGTTCATTTCCAAGATCAGCCCAAACAGCTTGCTGGTACAACCTGGCCCCAACGAGATCTGAGTGAAGAATGGGGGGAGGGCAGAGGGGGTGAGCAGCTGTACTCTGTGAGGAGGACACGAGGGATGATAGGCAGCAGTACTACACCACCAAGACTAACAGAGACTTCTGTTTCCGCCACCTATAGAGATTGCAACCGAGGACCCACTTTTGACCAGATTATGGCTGCCCTAAGACCCAAATCCTCACTTTTACCAAGTATTGCCTATGCTGCAATGTCAGCACAGATGCTGTCTGACTTTATCATCTCACTTTCTGACTTGGCAAGATTTAAAGTCAGTTAAAAAGAAACTCAGCGGGCCACCCCCACTTTGTAAATTATCAATTCCTATGGCCACCCCCAGGGGGGGTCCCTTCAAAGAGGGCCTTTTAAAACAGGGGGCTTTAATCCCCCCCTCTTAAAAGTTGTATTTGCATTTTACATATGATTAAACACATAAGAACTGGAGGTTGGCACTTACGGGCTTTGTGGCTTTGGTGACGCGCAGCATGTTCTACAGTCTCATGCTGTGCCCTCTCGGATGGAACTGAACCTTCCTCAGCATGTCCAGTCACTGCGTCTGACAGAAGGGGCTGGTCTTCCGCCGGTTTGGCTGATACATCCACAGTGGCCCACGGCAGCAGCCCTTCACCATACTGTTGCTCGTCCTCATCTTTTACACCTGCACCCCTAAGGTTATCAGACAAAACGAATCAACTTATTCAGCATGCGAGTAAGTGGAGACAGGACCACACTTCCCTTAAGCAGTGATCCTGCCCCTTATTCATATCTGACAGCTCCATCCATCCATCCATCCATCCATCCGTCCATCCATCCATCCATCCATCCATCCATCCATCCAACCACCAATAGTTAAGGACAGCAACCTGTCCTTAACTATTGGTGGTTGGCCCTAGCGCAAGCAAACAGGATGGCCCCCTCAATCTCACGCCTCGTCACAATGCGTGTATTTATTTATTTGTGTCCTTAACTACACACAGACTTGGTTCACTTAGCTTGCACAGTGCAATGGGCTACAGTTAACGCAACAATATAAAAAATTAAAATATCAGCATAAAAAGTAACATGCACGGCAGGAGATATATGCATGCATAACGATTACATTTGTACAGCAATGGAGATCATTTCAGACGGTGTTGAATTTGAAGCCTTGCATGCAGAAAAACTCTACAGAAACAAAGGATGGTGAGTAGCTTCCTACCTTGCTGCTGCCAGAGCATTCTTGATCATTCTCCAGCTAAGATCAATGGCTGGCTGAGGGCGGCCACGTTCATGCCACTCGTCTCCACAAAAGACCCAGACCACGTAACCTACATAGACGACAATCGCACCAGCAACAAACCAATGAGTAACCTGCAGGTGGAAACGATTATAGCAATTCAGGGGATGATCGGGGGGGGGGGGGGGGGGGGGGGGGGGGGGGGGGGGGGGGGGGGGGGGGGGGGGGCGATATATGTTGGACTTCGGACTTCGTATCTCAAATTTGGCCTGAAATCTGAAAAATCTTGGAGATTCGGCCTGAGAACAAGTAAAAGTCTGACCTATGAACGCAATTCATCCTTTGAATTGCTATAAGGATGTCATGTCATGGCTGAAAGTAGCGCCACATCTCATTGTCTCACTGTTAATAAACAAACTGTGCCACCTATCAATTGAATCAGTACAGTTGCAATCCATCAGAGGGCTGAGCATCATAAAGAACATTAGGAGCAACAGATCACACATGGCAGGTCATGACATGGACTCCAAAATTCCATTCAGTCCACACTTAGCGTTGTCATGGACGGTATCACGAAGTAACGCTAATTGTTTAGTAACGATGCTGAGAGTTTTGTCAGAGTGCCACACAATATTTCCGGGTAGTATGTAACGTAGTAAAGCTCCAATGTCACTCTAGTACCCTGCATGGCTACAGCTTGGTTGGTGTTCACAGCCTGCCCCTTACCTTGCCCGACCAGAATGTGAGCATGACACCTAAGATGCTGACGCCATAAATTCCAACATCCCTTAGTGTAGCACCCCGACAGTTGACTCCACCAGATATCCGAATGACCTCGGATGCCACAACACATTGGACAAACATGGCGGCTCCTGCAGCAGGACATCAACGATCCAAGCATGAATAAGGGGGGCTAGCATGAATGTGATGACGCTGCTGCTGCTGGTGCTGCTGCTGCTACTGATGATGACAATGACAATGACAATGACAATGACAATGACAATGACGATGACAATGATGATGACAATGATGATGACAATGATGATGACAATGATGATGACAATGATGATGACAATGATGATGACAATGATGATGACAATGATGATGACAATGATGATGACAATGATGATGACGCTGATGATGACGCTGATGATGACGCTGATGATGATTCTGATTCTGATGCTGATGCTGATGCTGCTGATGCTGATGATGCTGATGATGCTGATGATGCTGCTGATGCTGCTGATGCTGCTGATGCTGATGATGCTGATGATGCTGATGATGCTGATGATGCTGATGATGCTGCTGATGCTGCTGATGCTGCTGATGCTGATGCTGATGATGTTGATGATGATGATGATGATGATGATGATGATGATGATGATGATATGATGATGATGATGATGATGATGATGATGATGATGACGATGATGATGATGATGATGATGATGATGATGATGATGATGATAATGGCTACATTGTCCTGTTTCCCTATACCGGACTTCAAATGTGACCGCAGCTTGACCAGGTGAAGGAGGACTTAAATGAGACAGAGCATGCACACAAAAAATATACAGGTGGTGTTCAGCAGGATATGCGTTGAGTGAAAGCATAGTGGGTCTTACATTTTGTACAATGCCTCAGCTGGTGTTCAGAAGTGAAGGCAATGCAGGGTTGGACTCCACACCACATGCAGATGTTGCAACAGATATTCATATTTAAAGACAAAGTAAATTAAACAGATGTTTGTGCTGACAAAATGATTAGATCACCCAAACAGGGAACAATATGACGCACGTTCTTGCTTGCTAGCGCACAAGCTTTTACTGCCCGACTGCGTGATTGAGGCAATTTTGTAACCCCCTCTGCGTGCAGCGCTCGGATTGTTTTACTACCACTGCGCTCTCCTCTTTTGACTATCTCTGGGATTTCTGCCCCCTCCCCCCCCCCCCCCCCTCCAACCCCTTTCTTGTACTTGGTCACATGGCTCCGGCAAGCAACTTGGCTGATCGCCGTCTTCCCCAGGCACAAGTGCTTGAATTTGAATTGTTACATTATTTTACAGCTAACTGTGTGCTGCACAATGCCTTGCATGGTCAGATGTAAGTTTGTAACAAGGTTCTCCACGTCCCTACAGGTTCACAGCCCCTACCCCCCCACCCCCCCCTCACCCCAACCACCCCATCCCCCCCCCCCCCCAACTGGCAAAAACAAAACGCACTAAAAGCGCAAAAACGTCAGTTGCGAAAAATAGGCAGTTTTTAAAAGGCAGTTGTGTGCGTGCAGATTTTTCAAGGCAGGTGCGCTTTTGAGGCAATAAAAAATGCAGTTGCAATTTTTAGGCAACCCAAATTAACCAAATGTAGTCCCTGCACCGAAAACAAAATGTTTGATTCTACTGATTATGCACAGTGACTGGCACGGCTTCTGCTCACACTGCCTTACCAGTACGGAATGGCAATATGATATCATATGATGATATCAGTCTACCTAAAGTTACCATATATATACAATATAATGTGATGCAATTTTCATGATCATATGATGTGCCACTTACCAGTAAGAGCTCCGGCTGATAGGAGGACAGATCCACTTCTGATGGCTGAAATATTGGCTGACAGGTCAGGTGCGCCATTTCCCATGGCAACAAAAGTAACTTCGGGGGAAGGAAAGAGAGTGAGAGAGGTCAGAGAAAAAATGGGTCTTCCAAAATCAGCAAGAAATGCACTTCAAAAGAAACTGAGGATCAGGGAGGGACAAGGGATACACCCCCCACCCCCTTTCACACACACACACAAACGCACACACACACACACACACAAGCACAGACACACGCATACACACACACAAATGCACCACGGATTTATAATATTCTATCCTCTTACCTCCAGCAAACCTTGGCCGCATCTTGGGGATGGACTGCGAAAGAATCGCTGTTGTTGGGCAGAAGTAAAGCTCTGCTGTGTCTGCCAGCAAATTGAACAGCAGAGGCAAGATCATCATGAGGGCGGCCTGTTCATTTGCATTTTATTTTTTAGATGTGAAAGGAATTTCACCCCAGCATGGCATCACTAAGGTTTGCACAAGTCGAGCGTGGTTTTTGAATTTGAATTTGAACAGTCACATGGTTTTCCAGCCAACTCTGGGCTGCTCACCCTCCTCCAATTCCAAGTCCTCCCGTGCGATACACACCGGAACCAGGGAGCGCAGTAGGCGGGTTAGACAGTTTAAAGACATGCCCAGGCCAAGTCGGCAGGAGCAACCCCAAAAGCAAATAGAGCTTGCAAGCACGGCAATGTATAACGTTGCACAGTCTATCAATCTATCGTGCTATATATCGTACAATAATTCTGGGGACCAGTATGATATTGACAACCCTACATAAAGCTAGAGAACGGAAGTATGTCATCATATGATATCATATGATGCCGGCAGTCTGACTAGGCTAAAGTTACCATTTATATACAAGATCATATGATGCAATTTGTATGATGTCATATGATATCATACTCGCATTTGGTCAAGATCACATGATATGCCGGTCCCTCCTTACAAATCATGATGACAGATTCTGGACTCACTACAAAAAATATATTTTTGCATCCAGAGGTGAGAGCTCAGGGTGGGCAGAGGTAGATGAAATTGCTGTGCCTGCTGACATTGGAAGCAATCAATCTCACCATGTACATCAGCCTGGCAAACATGCCTGCTGGGGCCACTGAGCAGTAATACCACTTGGCATACGGGAGTCGGCTGTCTGCGCAATGGAAGGACTGCAGTTGAGGATGTGGCAGGCATTGGCTTTATTTATGGGGGGCAGTCCGGGGTGGAGGATGTTTCACTCACAGGTGCTGAGTGTAATGGTTGTTTGAATGCGGGCATGTAGTAAGTTACATGAGTGATAATAGAGCAGATGTATGTGCATGTGCATTTGTATGCGTATGTGTACGTGCATATTTGTGTAAGTGTTTGTTGGAGGGTATGGGAGAGGCAAGTGGGTGCGGGGGGACAAAACCCTTGTTGAATCGTAGGAGCACACCTTCTTCACAGTGCTCCAGCATGTATGTGCATTGCTCGGCTGGAGGAATTGAACTCAAGTCTTTACATTCATCCTGAAAGCAGACAAACACTTGTTGGGTAACCGATCAACAGGGACCTTTGGGGGGGAAGTACTCCAAGCCTTACTTCCTGAGCAGCAGATGGCACAGCTCCTGCCACCATCATAAGGAGCAAGCATGGAAGCATAATATATCTTAGCGCCATGATAAGAATTCAATATGCAACTCAGAACTTAGACATCAAAAACAGGCTGAGAATGTGGAGTCAGATGATCTGGGCATGTGATATGGTGCTTTCGGGTGGTCGCTAGGGCGGGAACCCAGGGCGGGAACCTGGATGCACTCAATCGGAGACTCTGCTATCGAGTTTGAAACAGAAGATACATTCATTCCCAGAACCTGAGAAGAAGCCGGTAGAAGGCACTGTCGTTTTGAGCGCATGTATTGGAACGCCACCAGGTTTCAGCGTTTCACTCTGGACCTGGAACAAAGCCACTCCACCTAGAGTATGTTCACACCCTGTTCCCCTTACTGACATGGCGTAGCCTAACCGATTTCCCTGATTCACTTCTGCATACCAGTTGCTTGTTTCCCATGTGCTATGGTAACGGCTACTAAAGGCGTGCTACTACAGACCGATGTCCCTACCAAAGTGTTCATTCTTTCACTAAACGATCGCTGCGCTCCCAAGTAAGTACGAAAGCGTCGATCGTAATATCCCTGTTTACTCCCGGAGTCTGATTTGCTTGTGTCAGCGTCCGCTGACGCCTCTTTCGCGCTATTGCATCCCACTGCAGCGACAAGTTTGTGATCAGAGCTGATCTGGACGACAAAACCTTGATGATACAGCAAAAGTGGCTGTCCTATGTCACAACTGAGATCCAGACCAACACAAATAATCTTACATACCAGCCTCCCGTAGACAAAAAGCTTTAGATTAAGGAAGCACACAGACAAATGGCGCAAGAAGCAGAACTAAGCGTAGCATTGATCTTAAAGAGCTTTGAAGCTGTCCAACACCAACGAGCAAATCATTATGCAAGGCTTCATGAGTCTTTTGAACGTTTCCTGGAGTCTCGGCAAGAGGGCATACATCAGCAGGTGGGTTACTTAGCATGTATCCTTCCTTCCTCAGGGACTCATGAAAACTGACAGGATACATCTGGATGTTGCAGTCCAGCTTCAATGCTCCAGATCCTTGTACATTTTCACGAAGTTTTGCACCTGATCTGTTGTTCCTGTATGATTCAGAGGGTGTAGTTGGTGTTGATGTATCTTTGCGGATCATATAATGTGCGTTTGTACTCAGACGGACTCGATACTACAATTTAGCTCCATATGCTGCATCCTTCTACCTAAATCCTCATCTGATCCTACCAATTGAGATATGCACACGAGCAGGCATACACATCATCTAGGCTGGCAGGACAACTCACTGCATGTATCTTCCCTGTATCTTGTTTGCAGACATTGCAAGAGCTCACTGTTGCTTTCAATGATTGCTCAAAACGAATTCTTGATTTGATGGATCTGCTGCGCTCCCATAACCGGCTTGACCTTGTGGACCTCTTTCGCGGAGTTCAGGTAGGGCGATTTCTGGAAGCATCATGAGAGTATGCCAACAATGGTACCTACCAGGATTTGCAATCAACTAGTCTAGAGTGCCTCCAAGATGAGAGTGCGCAGGAGACTTGTAGTGTGTTCGACGACACAGGTTTTTATATGTCCCTCTGTCCCTCAACCCCTCGTGAGAAACAAGTGCCTGGCTAGTGGTTGATCGTTACACTTCTGGAATAGTTGGAGAATAGTGCAGAGCCCTTGAAATGAATATTTGTGCCTGATGCACCAATGCATCATAATAGGTCCTCCCCTAGCGCTGAGGCTGATCTGGGAGTTGCCCACCTCAACTGCTCTTTCACACTCAGGCATGCAGGCATTCTGAGGACAGGGCGTAACTTGTATTCCTGCTTTTCCCTCGATGAAATGGCTCAGTTTGAGTTTGCATTAGTATTTGGTACGCATGTTTCAGCTTGGTTTGCATGTAGTGCTTGCCATTGACTCAATCTTCACCTTTTAAATCTGGGGCATTCTGAGTGTGCTTCTGCCAACTTCATATAGTGACTAATAGCTTGCTTAGACCGAGAAAGACTTTGCAAACTGGTTGGCACTAACTTGTTGCAGGAGCATGAGCGCGACAAGTTCAAATTGGAGCTTAGCCTGCTGGCTTTGCGTCAGGCCCATGCATTTGAAGTGTTCTCATGGCAGCATGAGGATGAGGGCATTGAGGGAGCTGGTGGCTGCTCCCATGAGCATCATGCAACCTGTGCCCATGCGCATCATGGAGCATCCCCTCAAGGTGCTCTAGCTGTGGGCGAGGCAACAAAGGCCGAATTTGATGCTGCCGTCCTGGAAGCAACCTTGGCCATAGACAAGACTGTGTTGGATATCAACGGCATTCTGGACGAGGTTAAGCAGGCGTTGATGGAAGAGGAGGAGGAAGAAGAATGACCAAATAGTTTGCCGTAACCATTTGGATGCAGATTCAACATTGGCTTATATTTTTGTCTTCAACTTACATCAGAGACGTATATGTTTGTGTAGCTGTCTGTTTAGCTAGACGAATCTTGTTTATTGTGGTCAACTGTTTGTCACATATAAATATCGAGGGGAAACACACACACGTATCACTGGAGAGCGTTGATCCCTGAGGTGGTCATTTAAATGGTGTGACAGTTCCTGGGTTTCTTGTGTGGGCTTCCAGCCAAATGTATTGAGAAACAGTTTATCACTCTCTAGGGTAGCCCAAGACATAAATAGTTGTCTTCTTTACTGTCTTGCGAGTCTATTGTAAACTCATGCAAACAGGGCTTTTCAGCTTTTATTTGTATCTTCACAGGACTGAGCCACAAGATTTCAGCAGTGCTTGAAAGCTGATGATATCAGCTTCTAGGAGCACTGGGTTGCTTGCAATTTTGCTGAATAGCCAGCCAAGGGAGCTGCCTAGAAGCTGTTACTTGTACCTGAAAATAAAAGCCGTGCATGCAAACATCGCGTGGAACGGTCTGCAGTGATGCAGTTGAAAATTTGAGATCACCACTCTCCGAACTCTCAACAACAATGTTTACAAAATCTTCGGGTGCAAGATTTTGCGGTGTGGCTATTTGACTATTGGAGGAATCAGATGTTGATTCACAGAATCACATTAAATCCAAGGCCTAGTTGTCTTAGCACCGAAGTGGAATTGAATTGGAATTGGCGGATAGTATTCGCAGGTGCCATCGGAATGGAGCGAACTGAAGCCAGTTAGTGGGGGGACAGTTAGCTGGCATGTCAGGCTACGTCTCGTTTGCACGTCGGTTGCATAAACAAACAAACAAACGGATAACGGGGTGACCCTGGGATATCCCGCCCCCCAGAATGGGGAGCTCCGCAAAAAATGGTGATTGTCTGCCTGCCAGCCGGATTGGTTTGTTGATTGTGTGGTATCATGCGATCTAGCTGTGACACGCTGGAGCATAACTACAAATACCAATCTCTCTTCCAGCAATGACATTTATTATACTAGATAATCTACAGGATCAAGTTTGAGTTTGGCTGTTGAGTTGAATAAAGAGCCAGATATTTAGTGGGCATGTACATGACTACGATGCAGGCAGGAGTCCATCGGGTGTTCCCAGGGCAGGGGCAGGGCTGTTGAACCGAACTCCGGAATTCAGCTGACCACGTGACGGTATCCATGTAGCGGAACGAATCCTGGACAGGTGTGTCGGACACACGATGTTGCACCAAGCTCAATAACGAACGCTTTCTCCGATGCGATTGCGATCGTTTGATGCTTGAACCATAAGTGATGGCTAGGGGGCCTCTGCTCTTCATATAAATGTCCATGCTGCCAGGTGTCATCACCCAGGCGTTGAAACTTGTGCATAGCCGCGCTTCATGTAGCGCAGGCACGGATGTTTCCCGATACCACGCAACACAATGGGGAGCGCCATGGCGTGGATTCAAGAGCGGCTTGCCATCCTACGAAGCCGAGACGGGGGGTCACATGAAAATGGACAAGTTCAGAGTACTTCCCTTCCTGATGTCCAAGACCAAGGTGATGAGTCCAGCATGCAGCCTGTTATAGTTTTCGCTTTTTAAGGTTGTGCAACATGGTCATGCCTGTGTGTTGCAGGCCGAGGAAGCCTTCAACCAGCATCACAGCAACAACCCCCTGTTGGCGCCCCTGTCCAAGTACAACAAGGTCAAAGAGGTGCTGCTACCTTTCTGGTGCATGCGTGCTCGAGTTCAAGTCAAGCTGAAATCTGCGCAGGTGAATCCAGAGAACAGATATGATTTATCCAACCTTTATGTACTGCTGTCTGACCTGGGGTTGTAACATCCAAAACATATATTGGTAGAACTAAGCTTTCCTTAGCTGCGTTGTATAAAGCGGGGTTATCATGAATCCTTTTATCATGGCTAAAGCAGCAAAAAGAAGATCCGGTCTTTATTGCAGCGTATGGCCAACAAATGAATTGCAACAGTGCGGACGCTGCAAACGAATGTAGCACCACATCACAATATGATGATCCTCACTGCCCCAGCCATGCACCCCTTTCCAGATTCAGACATGTACGAATATTAACTGACATGCCCCAAACCTACAGCCACTCCTTGACCAATCTATCCATGTGACCCTTCATCCTGTCTCGTCCCCTCTCAGATTGGGCATCATGTCTTCCGTACGTCATGGAACGTTGCCAAAGGGAGACTCGAGCCACAATGGGAGGTAGAGTGGCAGACAGTGGCTGTGGAGCGCACTTGGGCAAATGAATACCACCCTGAGCACGAGGGTATGCAGGTAACGCAGCCAAGGGGGCACTGGGGCAGTCGCTCTTCTTGTTTGTCACCATCATATAGCAGGGGGTGTGATGTGGGTACTCCTGTGGGGAATCTTATCAGAACCAGAATGTCACTGCACAGTTTAATCAAATGCCGACTTCCTACTATGCAAACATATGTATGCCTGCCATCCTTCTGCCCCTATGCCATTCATATATATTTGTATATAACTATGAAGTATATAAATATATTATATATATTCTAGATATTCTAGATATTATATTATTATTACATCTATGCAAGACATATCCAGGACCAGAGAAGACCATAGCAGCTCTTAAAGACCCTCCTTGATCACTTGCCCTTTTTGTCCACAGGTGTATGCAAACCATAAATATCCACGCCCAGACATCCAAGTGATGCGTCCTGGAGCCTCCTTGGTCACAGCTGTTCCGCTGCACCCACGGATGATGGGCAGCGCTTCTTCACCAGGACTGCTCAGGAGAGTTCAAGCTTACAAGATGCCCCCGGATGCCGCTCGCAGATTTGCTATCAACTATGTGTGGTACGTGCTAGAATGAGCTGTCTAGCCATGGTGTGCAGAGTGCTCATGGCATTGTAAGTAGCTCTGTTTCTTTTTTGGTCTACACGTAGCAGCTTCTAAGCAGCTCCTTTCACCCACCTTTGGGCCAAACCTGAAGCTAGCTAATGCGTATGAAACCTATCATGACGGGCATTCCGATGCAGCTGTCATCTCTGGATTTGACTGATTTGCTAGCTAATGGAGCTAGGTGGAAGCTGCTTCGCTTAGCCCTCAAAAGAAACAGTGGTGAGTAGTGAGTAGTGTTTGTTTATACTCCTGTGTCGGTGCCTATTGAGAGCACTAGGAGTTAACTGGCTCACCAACTTGGCATCAACTCTTTCATCCCCATATGGACTCGTGGATAGTATTCATTGCCCTGGGATGGAGCTGCATTTCTAGCATGCAAAGAGCATGGTGTGTTCAGGGTTTTAGCCTCCTACGAAAAGCCCCCTGGAGAACAAGCTGCCTGGTGAAGTTTGGTCCCATACATTTACTGTTCGCGGATGTAGTCATGTGAACTATGTATAGTCCCCTAAATTGATGCCAATGAAAAACGCATTAGTTTCTCCCTATATACCGTAAGTGGTTGGCAACTTCCTTAATATCCTGCTAGAACCAGCAGAAAAGCGCATATCAAAATATGATGAAGCTTCATATCCTGACTATCCAACGGGCACCTCCCTATGCTTGTTGTCCGTACAGCTATATATCATATATGTTTAGGGAGAGGCAAAGACCGATATATCTGTATAGATTTATTGGTCTCTCTCTCTATATATATATTCGCAAAGCCGATAGATATATCGATATCCCTTGTCCGAGCCCCCCCCCCCGGTCCTGATATATCTATATAGATATATATGGGCAGTTTGAGCCGTCAACTGTTCCTCAAACTTCCTATCCGCTTTCTTCACACTGTTCCAAATGAAAACAGCAAATACTCTTCTGAATGAAGCCGGCTTACAAAGTTATAAGGGCGATCGGAAGTCGCCTGCAGCCGTCTTGGCCATCCTAGAAAGCCCCACCGGCTTCTAACTGAAGAGCAAACTTCGATGCGCGGATTGAACAAGGTGGACCTTGCCTGTTGTTTTGTCGTGCTTGTGACATTGGGGTCAGACCCAACAACATTAGCAACCCGAGGAACGCGCACATGAAGGCATGCAAGGGGGGCTCAACAAACCGAGCTGGCTGCGGAGATGTCAGTGGAGAGGAGGGGGGGCTACCACTGCCCCTCGTAAGAGGGGTATGGGCAGGCCCCCTAACAGTCCTAAGGAACGGTGCTCCTATCCTGCTAGCAAATAAGGCTTTAGCCTATGGCCTTTAGGGGATGATTCAGGGCGACTGCACAATGTGCCCATGTAACCCTACTAGTCTACTACCCTAGCGAAGCAATCGCGGCATGATGATGAATTGATGATGATGATAATGATGATGATGATGATGATGACCTGTTCGGCAACCAGTAGCAGCTCCCTGTGCACTAGTTTGCGTTAGTTTTGGCTGAATAGCCAGCCAGGGGAGCTGCCTAGAAGCTGCACAAATTAGACAGTTCAAAGACTTTTCTAGGACCTGATGTATGCTGAACTGCTGATGGTCATGATGATGGGGGTAGGGGGGACTCGGCCTGGGTTGGTTTGGAGGCTATATCGTGACCGTTAAGTATGTGACCGCGCCGGCAGCAATTTTCACAAGTGATTACTGAACTAAAAATAAATCCTGTATTTGTTTTGAAGGCACAAGGCACTTTAATATGATGCAGACTACATACAAAATAAAGCCCAGAATTTTCAGAGGCCTCCTTGAGGTACCGACATACCAGATATAGATCTATTTTGCTATATATAGATCTATATAGATCTATATGTTGGGGCAATATATATATATATTTGCCGCCCCCTAGATATGTCCATCCTGACACCAGGACTGACAGCACCGACACTGACATCAATTGATCAAACCTGTTCTTATGATTCAGGAAGCAAGAAAAAGCAGGAGCAGAAGAGCTTCTGAAGCAGATGATGGGGGTGTCCGAAGTACGTGTCCTAGACATGTCTGTTACTGTCACATACTTTTCAGCCCACCCTGTATATGTGCCAATGTACGTATTCAGCAGAAAGTCTGCTAGAGGATACAAGGTCAGGACCTTTGTCAGTGGAGTTGATGGAGCTACCTCAGGTGCGATTGGGCCCTGAGTGCTAAGCAATGGTAGCCTTTATTACTCTCAATACTCTCCCTTCTTGCGTATTTGACCGCGCATCAGTCATGTTTCTGTATGCTCGCCTGCACCAGCCTGTGCCACCCAATGTGGCATACTTTGGAAGACATTCCTTCTCTCCCTATCATTAGTCTCGGAAGCAGTTGGGGATAAGTATGCCATCATTGTCTTAAATATGTACGAGCACCTCTTGGGTTGCATCTTTGCATAGGCCTATGCATTTGCATATGCATCATGTGTGTTATTTTTGCCGTTTCCTGCCTTGCTGTTGTTTGATAATTTAAATGTACGTGCACTTCCAACCCATGTATCCTCACCCTGTAGGCACTCGTGAGTATGATGCCACGAAGGTAGCCACACTGTCAGCTGCCTTTGGAGCTGTTGTGATGCTGGTGCTTCCAGCTGTGATAGTAACAAGCTTACCACTGGCTTCCTTCATTTGGGTTGGTATGTCTGCCTTTGCAGTCTTGGGCAGTTGGGTGGCAAACTACTTTCCTGAGCTTAGAGGCGGGTGAGTGGTGCCTTGACGTTGATATCTTGGAAATTATGCCCAATATGAGATTCATGAACTACCGGTACCCATTGGATTGGCACAGTGTAGCATCTTCCTTGTCCAATGGGAAGAGGATCTTCTGTGCAATGCATTTCGATGATGTATTGATGTCTAGAAAGTGTCCAGCAACTGCAGATTCAGAAACTTTGATGCACACAATTTGATTCTTATTCCACAAATTGTGGCATTGCGGTGTGTTGCAGATGGCTGGCTTTGGGAGACTTGCGGCAACGATACTTTGGGGATGGGTTGAAACCAAAAACAACCATTGGTGGATGGGGACGAGGTGATGGCTTCCCCAAGAGCGGTGATGCTGGTGACTGGGAGGCAGAATTTGTAAAGCAGTACATGGGGACAGAGGAGCGCCGACGGAGTTTTGAAGATAGATCGGAGTACTCTCAGCATGGTCGTCAGTCTGAAGACTCTTGGTCTGATTCTGGACTTGGCAAGGTAAAAGATTGTGATGCTTGCTTGTTTCTCATGCTGCTGTTGCTATCCTAGCACATGCAAAATTGTGTTCCCTTAAAATAGCGAAGCATGGAAATGGTGGATGAATGCTGAAATTCTTTCATCCAGCTGTAGCTTTAATTGAGGAAATAACTTTGAACTTCTACTAACAGATGCAATTCCTGTATCTTTATTCCTACAGGATGAATTACGAGATCCGCTTGGGTATTACCAGATTCTGGGGGTAGGACTTAGTGCCTCTACATCGGAAATAGCTTCAGCATTCAGGGGAGCAGCTTTGAAACACCACCCAGACATGTAAGCTGCAGCCTGTTTGGATTTCTCATCCTGCATGAGGGTCATTATAATATTGTATTCGCGTGTGGCATGCAAGGGTTTGTGAGGCAAGCATCATAATATTGTTATCCTGTGGCGTATGAGCACTGCCGATTGGTATTGTACTGAATCTTTTGGCATGGTGTATGACTTGGCTGGGAAGATGGAAATCGGATTGCAATGGATGCCATGAATGCTTTGTTTATGTCTGATACTACCCCAATCATTTGTTTGACCTCTAACTGAATGGATGTTTGTTCATTGGTTTGCAAAGATCCACATTTCCCCTATTTTTGTTTCCTGGCAGGTATCCTGATCAAGCCGATCAACAGCGGGCAACAGCTCACTTCCAGAGGATTATGGTAGCCTATTCTGTACTGAGAGATCCTGCCAAACGATTGGAGTACGACTCTGGAACATATACACCCTGAATCTCTGATAGAGTGAATGGCGGGGATAATCCGTGCAAAACACTTTCCGGCGCTGGTCCTGGTGGCTTTTGCGCCATTGTGCTGTAGTGACGTTCGGGTGTAACCTTGGTGCACGCATTTTAGAGTAGGATGGATACACAGTACTGCCACAGACATGCAAGCTAGTTCCGTGTTACTTGAGTGACCACAATGTGTATTGTTTCTAAGATGTTTACTTCTTACGTGTGTCTGTTTACCTTGTTGTCTTGTGTTCAGTTTATGACTTGTACTAGCTTAGGGTATATGGGATGCCCAGATAATGCAAGCTAGCTAGCCCAGCTCTCTGGGATCTATACACTGATCATGTGCACCCATCTGATATGCGTAGACGGAGGAGTCGTGTCAGTACGTACAGCGGTGTCTGGGACTCCAGGCAGTTTGGCCATTATTACATTATGAATTCAGCATCGCTTCTATTAGCGACTTTGATGGAGGGATAGGGTCCTTCAGGAGACCCTGGTTGATGTGTGGTGTTTGTCTATGGTACGCACATACAATCCTGTGTATGACTGTTATAGTGTAGGGGTATTTATTATTCTTGCCTCGTGCGAGTTTTACTTATTTGGATGCAGCACAGTCGCCTGCGGTCGTCTGCCCGACTGTCGTCTTGTGCTGCTTTATACAGAAGGCGTCTTCTCGACGGCCTAATGGATGATCAGACCAGCTCTGGTTGTCTGAACAGGAGGATACATCTCTGATGGCCTGCCCCATGCCCAAGCTATCATTTTGTTGACAATCGTGCCCACGGCACCTGTCATTACTCAGGATGGTGACTCTTAAGAAGAGCTCACCCTTTGTTCTAGATTCTTGCCTCGTGCGGGTTGCACTTATTTAGATTAATCATATAATAATAGTATTACTGTTGCACTAACTCAGGGACCCCGTCAGTAAAACGATTGTTTGGAGTTCAGGTCATCAGTGCATTTCCCTTATACCTTTCCTGGCATGGATTGGCGAGTCCCTTCTTGGCCTAGCCCTGGTCTGTAGAAAACATACAGGGGTAGCCAACTAGGCTACAGCCTGAAGGATCTCGCCAAACCTCGAATAATCAAGATACTTCTAGACCATCAAGAGTAACTGGATTAACAGGCATTTCATGCCCGGGTGACCAGGTTCCCAAGTTGCCAGCAATGGGCAAGTATGTATACACTCATACATATACTTACTCTAGAGCTAGTGCTTGAGGCCCTGAGGTCAATTTCGATTTAGATAGATTGGATTCGATTGTTAGCTTGTGACATGTTTTTGAGCCAACTCTGAGCTGCTTGGTGCTTACCGTCTTCCAGTTCCACTTACAAGCTAGACCCACAGAACCAATTTAGGGATGGCAATTTATTTCTATGCCCACCATTTTATAGGTTAGGACCCTGTTACGTTTAGTATACCGCAAGCTCGCTAAAACTATGCACCTTTCCATCCTTGATATGGAAACACATCTACTCTTCTCCCTTTGCATGCTACGTAGACTAGATGATTGGTCAGAAGAATTCAACCTCAGAGCCGCTGGCCAATATGGATTTAGAAGTGGTAGGGGTACTGCAGATGCATCATTCATTCTTAACCATATTGTAGATAAATATAGAGAAAAGAAAAAACCACTCTTTGTGGCTTTTGTTGATTTCAAGAAGGCTTATGATTGGGTCAACAGAGACTTGCTATGGGATTGCTTAGCAAGGCTAGGAGTCAAGGACCCCTATCTCAGTATTCTGAAGTCCATGTATAATCATGTTGTTTTCCAAGTTCGCCTACATGGGGACATTGGATCCTCCTTTCCATCCCTTGTAGGAGTTAAACAAGGAGACCCCCTATCCCCACTCCTATTCGGTCTGTTCATTGATAGAATTGAATCGTTCCTCCAATCCAAGCTCCCAAATGTAGGGGCTGAGCTTAGGGGAAAGATTCTGCAACTGTTACTTTATGCTGATGACCTAGCTATAATGGCAGAATCCCCGGCAGATATGCAAGCGATGCTTGACTGCCTGAGAGATTTCTGCGAGGCTACTAAGATGGCTGTGAATATAAAGAAAACTGAGATTGTCGTTTTCAACAAACAATTCTGTGATGAGGCCCGCATGGATCCTGATTACAAATTTGTCTATGATGGAGCACAACTTTCTACAAAGTTATCTTTTATCTACTTGGGATCCCTCTTTGTGGATGGTGACTCAAGCAATCGTGGAAAAGCTGCTTTTTCTAGGATGCTCACTAAGGCCCAAAAGGCACACCACATGCTTCGTAGGCGATGCCATACTATGGAGATATACAATATTGATATTCTCACCCACCTGTTTGATTCTCTTGTACAACCTATCCTGAATTTTGGCTGTGAGGTGTGGGCTCCTTCTATTCTGAACAACACACTTATCTCAAATGACCATGCTTGTGAGAAATGGCATAGAGGTATACTTAAACAAATGTTGGGTGTTTGCCAATCTACTACATCTAATATTATCATGGAAGAGCTGGGTAGAACCCCGTTGTGTTTTGCTTGGCTTAAACAAGCTTTGCGCTTCTGGAACAAGACCATACATAAAGAACCTGAGGATCTCATTAGAATGGCTCTTGAGGAATCTTTTGACTCCAACACTGGCTGGGTTCATGACTTGCGTTGTGCTCTCCACAAGCTAGGATCCAGTAAAAACATCAACATTTTGGAGGCTGTCGATGTCGAAGGTATTATGTCTGAAGTTTTTGAGTCATGGAGGTTTAAGTACCCAAGTGACACCAATGCAGTTAGAGACATCCCTGATGAGAGAAGGGTTGGCTTTAAACGCCTCCGATACCAAAAATGGTTCGCAGCCAACAGCAATGATGAGAATGGCTTGATTCCCTTTACATCCGCCTTACATAAGCAGGATCAGATTCGTTCTATAGCACAGTTTAGAATGGGTTCCCATTGGCTGAACACAGAAAGAATGAGGGTGGTGGATAGAGCACACATCCCTCGCTCAATGAGACACTGTCAAATGTGTGGGTTCCAAAAAACTGAGGATGAAATGCATATGTTTGAGTGCCCTTTTTATAATGATATTCGCCTCCGCTACCAGAATCTGTTTACAGATATTTATAGGCATGTCCATGAGGATACCGACTTAACCGTATGGAATGTGGAATTCTGCGATTCCACATTCAGAACCTTTATGAATGGAAATGGCACTAAGTCTTTTTGGAGCAACCTAGCCGACTATCTTTCTACTTGTAGAAGAGCAAGACAGGAAGCCCTGGACTGCTTAGTGGCACCGCAATTTATTATCCCTTTTTCTTCTTCTTGAGACTTCTCATTTGTTAGCTTCTTACCTCCGCCACTGTAAGTGGTTGAGATCTGGGTCCTGCTCTAAGGGGTTTAATACCTACGCCACCAAAACGGTGGTTGGGAGTTTGGTTTGTTTGTCCTCGACACACCCCTGATGTAATGGGGTTTTTTGCTTTGTGGGTGCTTTTTCTTTTTGTTTAAAGCACAGAGTCTCATACACCCTCGCGGTGTCAAGTAGACTTTAACATGTAATGTAATGTAATGTAATCTACACGACTGCAGTTTATTTTCCAGACAATTATAGTTATTTTGACCCTATGACGACGTTCTGGCATGTCTCTAAGCCGGTGAAACACTAACTGTAACCGGGATTTTTTGTACAGCATTACCGGTAGTTGACAACGCAGTGGTGAAGTATTGCAAAAATCCCGGTCACGGTTGGCGATAATGTCCAAATATTGGCCTCAGCATGACTGAAAAGGCCGAGAAACAGGGAAAGTTACTATTTTCCACTTTTTCAACCAACATTTTATTCTCGACTTGAAACACATAATACCGGTACTAAAATGTCCACCGCTGGCAAGAAATTTGAAAGATCATATTTGGAATACAGACTAGAAAAGGCAGATATCGTATATTTTGCCCCCAAACAGCCCCAAATTGGCACATATAACATATCTCATGTTTCCAGAGTCTTATTCAAGTTCAAATCACAATCCAAGTCTCTGATCACTAGCTTGCACCCTCCCAACATATTCCACTATTCTACCCGGGTGGATTTGGTGAAGAACTTAAGGTCACCCATTTGACCTACACACGTTCCATGCCAGGCCATTTCCAGCCCTTACAGGCCAGGGTTGCTCAGGAGGACTCCCCAGCTCTCCTTCCTGAGTCCTGACGCAACCAATTTCATATGCTGCGCCATGAGACGGAACCAATGAGCATAGCCCGGCATAGCCTGCGTCCGCCTGCGTCCTGAGTTGGCTTGACTATTCCTGAGTTCCTGACCCGCAACCCAAACCGCCTGTCTGGGTACAACCGGGTGTCGGCTATCAGGTACTACCTGCCTGCCCTGGATACTACTGCGACGTGTTTCAAAGGGAAGGGTGACGTCGGGTGAAGTACACCGACACAGGGCAGCAGAAGCCGCGCTACAACTATGCCCAATATCACATCCGGGCTAAATATTTCGTCTTAGCGACCTCTTTCTTAGGAGAATGTTAGGCGCCAACTGATTTGGCCACGGAAATAGGAAACCTTTCGCCTCAGACGTGGATGCGCGAAATACGTTGCCGCAACTTCCTGCATTCGAACTGAAAGCCAGCTCTTGACAGCCGTTCGTGCTCGTCACCCACGAAGCCATACACGAATATGCATTCAATATAAGGCAGAATGGAGGATCACCTTCTTAATGGCTTGAAAAGCAATTTTGGACTTCAGGCATTCCGTCCGTTTCAGAGAGAGGCCATTGAAGCGACTCTATGTGGTCTAGACTCCATTGTGCTGATGTCAACAGGAGCAGGTGAGCTGCCTGATATAATTATTTTAGTCGATATTCAATCAGATGTTCATAGCAGGTGCCATTCTCGGATATACACTGATTAGTTCAGAACACAAAATCTCAAGTACAAATCTGCAGTAGCTATCTACAATCCGTCAAAATCATTGACTCCTCACCATGAACAACATTTTCCTGTCATTTTCACAGCACAGTGGCTTGATCAGTCTTGATTTCTGCCTATCTATTGTAGGAAAGTCCCTGGTGTTTCAACTCCCCCCATGCGTCACCAACAAGACCACAGTGGTTATCTCTCCCCTTCTAGCACTAGCCAAGGATCAGGTAATCCACTCATTCTAAAAGGTGGTGATATGATTATTGCTTTGACCTGCAGGCAAACTAGGAAAGCACATCAATTTATTTTATGATGTACTTCCTTAATCCTTGATCCTGAATCTGTTGATGCTTGGGGGCAACACAGGGTTGGGGTGGATAAAGTGGGAGGGGAGGACCCCAGAGAGTTTTCAGGAATCCTTGAAAACTAAATGCATGTTGTTCTGAGACGACTTCATGTATCGCTTGTGCAGAAAAATCACTGCTTTAAGTAGAAATCATGACCTGCATCACTATGCAATGTAACTGGCAGCCACTCAAACCAGACCTGAGACTCAACAATAACACTTCCACCTGAGTGAGTATTCTGATCAGCGCAATATTGTTGTGTATCAGGTGAAACAAGCAGAGGACAGAGATATCGATGCAAGACTTTGGAATAGCGAGATATCAGAGGCATCCCGCTGCAGCATCGTCCGAGAGCTATTAAGTGGTCTGTTGAACTTTTGCATCTCTTAGGATTCGAAGATGTACCTTATTCCCCAAATTTTACTCACAGGAGAGCCATCGCTGAGGTTACTGTATACAACGCCTGAATCACTACGTGCCGAAGCCATGGAGGGCAGATTACGCAAAGCTATTGCAGGTGATGAACGCATGATTATGTGTTGTAGTGGTCAAGTGTTATCCTGCACTTCCTAACTATGCATGTTATTAGTTATGTCAACTGGACACTGACTTCACATTTGCTGGGAGAGGGTTAATTCACAGATCAGGGGCTGTTTCCAATGCAGCCTTTGCTTACTTGCAACGATACCCACACATAGGATTCTCAGGCATCCAATCAATCAATTGGATGAGGAAAGCCATCTGATCGGTGTAGGACACATGATTCAGTGTAGGGTGCATGTCCATATACCTAGGCTCGTGGATATTGCAATGTATACATACACATAGAAGGGGCTGCTGACAAAGGGAAATATAAGCATTTACATCCGTCTGCAATTCCTGCTCCAGATGCCTGACAAGTTTACATACCATACTCGGGTTCCCTCCACACCTTGTCTTTGATCTGAGATTGCTAAGGATCATCATTTGGTCACTGCTTGGACCAGTGGCCAATGAGATTCTTCATGTAGCCTCACCGTATGCACATCATGTATGTCAGTTGAAGCTATGATAACTTATCTGACAAATTGTGCTTCTGCTTCTCATGTACAGAGGCCTCGGAATTGGGCACAATCTGCAGTTTTGCCATAGATGAAGCTCACTGCATCTCTGAATGGTAATCTGCAAGGAATTACAGGTTCCCCTATTCTGTGTGCTGCTCGGACGAGCAAAAAATAGTATCTAAACTTCATAATGGCACTTGCTTGATAAGGATTTTGCAGTATGGTGTTGCAAGTAGCGTGGTCCACGCAATATGCAGTACACTCTTTTTCCATTATGTTGCAGTTATTCGAGGCTATCCTGCCACATTATTGCGGTGTATTCATACCCCTCTTGTGTAATCAGAAGTCATTGATTTATTGAGATTTCCTGGATGTGAATTGAATCTAAATCTTCCCTCTGCTTGCTCTTTGTTGCATCAACCTTGGACCTGGACGTGTGGACAAGCACAGGGGGCATGACTTCAGGTAAGTTGCAACATTTATCCTATTGATGCAATGCGATTGATGATCTATCCGGAGAACCCTAGATCCCACAGCTTGTTGTTGTTGTTGTTGTTGTTGTTGTTGTTCCTGTCTTTAATAGCAAAGCGAACAAAGAGTGCCTCCTCCCCCCCAGATATCTCCTGTATTTCTAATCTACCCGTCCTGGAAGAGTTGCAGTCCTCTCTTCTCACATTAAAAACTAACATGAAACCAAGGGAGAATATGTGCCACAACTTACTGGCCGTAATTGCTTTTAATCTATCAACATCAGCGATTCCTGATCAGAATCCCCATACGCCAAGCCTAACTATCATATTTTTGTTTCTTTCACTGTTTTAGGCCTGCTTACCTGCAGCTCTCATCTCTCAAGGAAGACTTTCCTGGCGTTCCAGTTGCATGCTTCACGGTACAGTAATAATTTTCAATTTGCTTCAGCTTATTTTTTTATATAGATGACCACCTGATCAATCATCTCTTATCATTCTCAGTGACTCGTGACATGCGAGAACTGCAGAGTTAGTTGAGTACTTTTTCTGAGGCCATGGACTTCACAGTTTTGTGTGGTAATGCTGTGCTTTTGTGAACATGCTTGCATCAGAAACAATGCTTCATTCCGAGCTGTAGACATAGTGCCAGTTATACAATGCACAGCCCTTTTTACCCATGCCAGAGTTGCAGCAATGTTAAATTGAATGCTTGCCGTCTCTCTGACATCAACGATGCAGGCCAGCTGCACTGCTTCAGTACAACGCAGCATTGTAACTATGCTAAATCTGGATTCTCCACGCATCATCAAATCATCTTTCAACCGAAGCAACATCAGATACGAGGTGGGTGATGGCTCTAGGTAGTCTGGCCAGCAGAGGTATGATAAGGTTTTGCATTGATTGTCATCATGCTTGGGAGTTGTTGTATTATCTGTATGTGCACAAAATATTGGTAAATTAAAAAGATAGATTAGAGTTCCCCAAATCCTCCTCAAATAACATTTATATTCATGCTTGGCAAATGTATCTGGCCACAAATGCACCAAATATGGACCCGTAATACAAATTTGGCAACATGCATGTGCCACGATGGCATAATTTAGCAGTGCCGAACAGTACTGTATCAAATCTGACTGGAATAGGTGCACAGGCGCTCATTTTCATAAGAATTAGCCCATCAATGGAGGGAAATGAACATCATTATTGTACTGAGTAGGTTCTAAATGGTGTTATTTTGGGAAGTTGTACTGCCTGTACTGCAGTCAAAACATTGGCAATTGCCAGATTTTTCGACAGCTCCAAATCTTTGCCTAAAGACCAAGCACCAGTCATTTGGCAAAAATAATTTCCAATCTTTCTCACCGTACCTAATTTGCAGCTAAAACGATGGAGAGCTGGTTGCCATGATGTTGCCTGTGGCGGTACATTTTTTCTCATTGCACTGTGTTTCATCTTTCTGAATCATTCATGCACATTCCATTATCCATGACTGCCACTGCACCAGACTAGAGGAGCTGCACGATAAGGTGTCGGTAGTGTAAGCCATGCAGGATGTGATGACTAATTGAATTGCAAGCTCCAGACAGGGAAGATAACATAATTGCGCATGTGGCTAAGCATCTGAGGAATCGAGTCTTCAACACAATGATTGAGTTTCAAAGCCTCAAATTCAGGTGCGGCACAAAGAGCTGATTGGTGATGGAAGCGACGCCGCTATCTTGGACGACCTGGCAGATTTTCTGGCGAGCATGAGCAATTCAGGAGGCATTATTTATGCTCGTTTGAGGTATAGATTCCCTCGCCAATTGTCTACTTTGAACCAATAATTGTCCTGCCTAATTTCACATCAGTCATCTTCTGACACTCTGCCTGTGCTTATCATATAGCAATGGAAATTATATGTGGTAATTTTGCAAGGCAACATAGACTTGAGTGCCATGGCTGTATCACAAGTCATTGTATCATCCATCTCGCTTCGATCAAATACATATATACCTATGTTTAGCCTTGTTGTCATGATTTTGATATATTTTTGAGACATCTCGGTTCTGTCATGTAGGGCGTAAATTTCCATTCCCAAGCAAATATCATATGCTTGGATGTTGGCATGCCGAAGTTGAAGTAATATACCTGACGATTTAGAGTCAACCAACGGCCGCTGTTCATGCTGTTCAAATTCTCAGTTCTATTACATTTTCTGTCTTGGATCCTGACATTTGCCACTGTCATCCCACAATGCCCACCAATTCTCTCACCACTCCTATCTACCCCTGACCACTCTGCTGTAGGACCACCTGCGACTGGTTGTATCAAGAGCTCAGTGCTAAGGACTTGGATGTTGGAGTGTACCATGCAGGCAAGTTTAACATCTAGCCGACTTGCATTCTCCTAATATGTGGTCTTGGTTTTGTACAACCTGCGACTGGTTGTATCAAGAGCTACATAAAATGCTTTACTGACAACCTGGGAATACAGTTTCGCAGCCCTCCCTCTATTCCACAAATCTGCAATGCAACCTTCTACCATACCTGCCAATACTTCAAAATCCTGGTAGTGTTTTACATAGGGTTAGGCCGACATATGAACGTATGATCATACGTTCACAAATTCATAGGGAGAGGCATCGATCTATATAGAGATAGATCTATATAGATCTATATAGATCCATATTGGCGAAGCTGGATTTTGAAGTATTGGCAGGATGGAAATCGGCATAGGGCACCTTACAAAAATCAAAATCTGGTTTTACAATTATGGCATAGGGCACCATATCATATTGCAGGCGCTTCGACTGGATTTTCCGGTGTCTATCTGATGTAACTGCATATGTTGTAGATATACACAATATACATATTTTCTATATATAGATCTATATAGATCTATATTTTTGGGCAATATAGATCTATTTGCCGCCCCTATTCATACGTATGATTTTTTCTTGAAACGTATATTCATACGAATGTACAAACGTATGAGTAGTGTGCTTCTAAAAGTACAGCACGCTTCCCAGCATTTAACTTTCTAGGTTTTCATTCAATCTTTGATTTAGATAGCTGATTGGAAAGCTACTGACCTCCTCTATCACAATATGCAATACAATTAACCTTTAAAGTCTACCATTTTGTTTAAATTTGGCCCCAAGTTTGATTTAGATAGCCAGATATCAGGCACAGATATCAAAGTGCCATCTAGCCTTCCATTCCATTGAGCTCCCATGAGGGCTCAGTGGATTGATGGTGCAAGCCTAGTGCAATGTGAACATGGACACTATTGCAATATAGTTATATGCTTATATTATTATACACGTATACAGTTATATACTAGACCAACTGGTGTTGAATGGCGAATCTGGTCGCGAATGAGCACATCTGGTCCAAGTCTGGGCGGGTGTACACAAATCTGGTCCAAGTCTGGGCGGGTGTACACAAATCTGAGGGCCAACCTCTCCTTTGAAAGGGGGGGAAAGACGATCAACATAGCTGCCAACGCTGTCCTTGCCGACAAAGTCTACGTTGATGAGGAGGTGGCCTTGGATGCCATGGGCCTTGAGGACTGAACCAGTAGCTGACTAAGGGAGCTGCCTAGAAGCTGCGACATACTCACATACTTGGTCTGACACCTGTAGCTGACTCAGGGAGCTGCCTAGAAAGATGGCTTGAGCCTAGTGCAACGTGAACATGGTAACATGGACAGTATGTCAATATTATTGGCGGTGAATGAGTCCCTTAGATTGGCACCGCGCTTCTCGGTCAACGCGCTTCTGGTCGTGATTTATGTTCTGAGATTTGGACAATCTAAACTTGTCCGATTATTTTTTTGAGAGTTGGTATGTGATGCCAATGAAATTAGCTACGCGGCAATATCTTAAAACCCATGTAAAAGTATTTTTTCGAGAAGTGTATAATTTTCCTCATACGTTTTCATACGTTTATATGCATACGCTCATACGTTTGTATGGCATATATAAATCAAAATATACGTTTGCTTCCCAACCCTAGTTAATATGAACTACTCAAGGTTGGGCGAATCCTTTTTGGACGATCTAGCTACACCCAAAATAAAAACAGATTATCACATGTATACCAGTCGCGTACTATGTGGTTGATACTCGTTTGATTCACTTTGGCAGCTGTTTTAGGGCCTCCATTATAACCATTGGTATTTCATCCCTCTTGCTGTTGTAGGCAAAGACCCGTCTCAACGTGCACGTGTTCAGACTGAATGGTCCGAAGGATCTCTCTCAGCAGTCGTGGCCACCATCGCATTTGGTATGGGTATTGACAGAGCTGATGTGAGGTACGTGACAGAGTGTGATGCAGCATTCATGCAGTCCGGCAAGCAATTACATGACTTGCCCCTTGCTTTGTTTTTCAGGTGGGTTGTTCATTGGAATGCGCCATCATCTATGGAGGGACTTTATCAGGAGAGTGGTCGAGCTGGCCGTGACGGACTTCCAAGCTCATCGGTATGACAAATTAAGAGAGCATAGCTGGTTGAGCTAGGTCTAATAAATACGCCCTTGCATTCTATGTTGTCTGGTTTTGTTTACTTGAGACATTGTTGGCGCACGCAGGAACAATGCAGGCCTGTCTGGAAGGTCGATATATAGCGTCTTAACAACATTTAGTGACTTAGCTTGTGGCATTGCTCAGCTAGCTTGTAGGTGGAGTTGACAGGCAAGAGATGTCACAATATGAGCCTTGAAGGCATTATTTGGTGAAATTATAAATGTGCTATTCAAAGGAAATGGTATCTGTGTCTATACCAGGCTTTCATAGTTCTTATGTTTTGATGAATCAACCAGTAGATTGATAACCATTGCGTACGCATCATTCATGTGAGACATCCATGCTGCACCTCTGTACAGATAGTGTATGCCTCCAAAGCTGATTTAGAAGCTGGGAAGAAGATGGAGCGAGGCTGCCGTGGAGGCAGTGTTGCCCTTGTTGCTGGATACTGCTATGACTCAGGTTGCAGGCGTAAAAACATTCTGGAGTACTTTGATGAACGTGGAAGGCGCTGTTCTCAGGCTGCCGGTGATCAACTGTGTGACTACTGCAATGATCCAAAGGTTTGTATACTGCACTGACACGGAAATTTAACGTTCTTATTTGACGGGAGCACCGCTTCCAACGACCAGTTGAACCGGGTTGCAGCCGAAGCTCGAGAGGCTGTCGCTCGCACCCCCTGGACCACCTGGGCGACGACGAGCAGCAAGTATTTCGCCAAGCTCCGTCCGAAGGAGAAGGGGTTGATTCCGATTTGAGCGATGAGGACGAACTGTCCTTGGTCCTTCTAGGCGCTGAGCAATGTATGAATACCCAGTGTGCTCTTGTTTATGAGGTGCATTAGTTGTAGGTCCTAGAACTCAGATTAACCGAGCAAGAGATTTAGTAATGTGTACGACTGAATGTATTACCAGTACGGCAATTCATTACCGCCCCACTATGGGTAGCGACTTCAATACATCATGCGTACTGCCAAAGGAGCAAAAAGGGTGCGCAAAACGGGTGCCCTGCAGGCCCTCAGGGTTCGGTTTAAATTTGCCTGCGCCCCAGGCCACCTGTATATCCGTCACCTCACGTCACGCCACCCTCACACGTCACGTCACACACATAGGCAGTCACGTCACCTAACGTCATGTCACCTCACACGACACGTCACACTCATAGGCAGTCACGCCACAAGGGCGGTCACTCCCTTGTTCAAAGAACATGTATCCGGTAGTGCTATGCTGGGCAAGATAATGGTTAGGGTTTGGAAGGAGGGGGGATTCGCGCAAATAGCACTAGCTAGCGTTAAAAGCGGTTCCGTATTATAAGCGCTATTTAGAGGTGGAAAGAAGAGAAATACCGCACGTCGGCCTGGCTATAGGAAACAGAATGTGACGGTACAAGTTAGGTGTGGGTACGAGTACCAGGTACCAGTGAACAGTATGAGTTAGAGCTTAGGACTAGGCAGTGCAGGTGACTGGCCCTCCGTGAATCTCTTAGAAGCCTCCGAACGTACCGCTTGTTAATTTTTGCATTGCATCGCTCAATAATTTCATTCGCGAATGGCAACCGTTTGCACTCCATCCAAGTCTTGGTACGTGGAAGATGGAAAACTGACATTCATGAATTTGCAGCATTAGGGAGGTGTTTGGGACTCAGATACCTTTACATTTTTGCTTTTTCATATTTCCAAGTAAATTACCCTTAGAGGGTTAAGGAAGTAAGCAATGCAGGCTTCATCATTGTCAGTAACTTGTATTTGCAAAGTTAAGGGGCCTGCTGGTGCTGGACATTTAGTCAGTGCACAAGAGGTCCAGCGATCTTCAGATGGGGCCCCTTAGGTACAGGTGCAAAAAAAAATATTTAAAGGTGTCAGCTGGCGTTGTAATGCCTGGTCTTGGATGTGTTTCCTGGCCCCCCTTAATTAGGGGGTGGATAGCATCTTTTAGACTGCATTATATGCCATGGCTTAAAACCTTAAAATAATAATATTGCACCATCTAGCTTTAAGTTTCAGACCCTTACAGGTCTGTCTTTGTGCTACTACCATAAGAGTCGCTACTGTCAAATAATAACAGAGTACTTCCCCTGGGAGTGCTCCGATAGCTTCTTGAAGATATACTCTTGTGGAACAGAGGGATGGTGGTGGGGAACTAGAAAAATGATAGGACTGAATTGCTGTGACAGCATTTTGATCAAAATAGTATTGGTCTAGTGTTGTTCACAGACTAAATACTCGTGGTGATCTGGCACTGGTTTTGAATTAGCGGCACGCGAACGTCCTCGTTTCGCCTTCCGCGGGATTTTAACTTCGAAATATTAGCGCGAATGTTGGTACCTGGTCCCGCCTTTCCTAATACTCTATTTCTCACACTACGGTGTGGGAAATACGGCATTAGGGAGGTGTTTGGGACTCAGATGCCTTTACATTTTTGCTTTTTCATATTTCCAAGTAAATTACCCTTTAGAGGGTTAAGGAAGTAAGCAATGCAGGCTTCATCATTGTCAGTAACTTGTATTTGCAAAGTTAAGGGGCCTGCTGGTGCTGGACATTTAGTCAGTGCACAAGAGGTCCAGGGATCTTCAGATGGGGCCCCTTAGGTACAGGTGCAAATAAAAGTATTTAAAGGTGTCAGCTGGCGTTGTAATGCCTGGTCTTGGATGTGTTTCCTGGCCCCCCTTAATTAGGGGGTGGATAGCATCTTTTAGACTGCATTATATGCCATGGCTTAAAACCTTAAAATAATAATATTGCACCATCTAGCTTTAAGTTTCAGACCCTTACAGGTCTGTCTTTGTGCTACTACCATTTGCAAGAGTCACTGCATTTTCTCACACACGTGCCCTCAAGGCGAAAGTTCCACTAAAGGTGAAGAATAAAAGACTGGGGGAAAGGTGTAGGAGGATAAGGACCATGTACAAGACTGCAGTCTGGGCTAGTGGAGAGGACAAGAGAGGTAACTAAGGGGAGAGATGAAGAAGCACTGGGAAGCTAAAGGCTAGAAACAAAGTTCAGCTTCACTGTGAGGTCTAGGATAAGGTATGCCTTAATGGCATCTGATCTCCATCTGCCCTGAGTTCTGATTGACTCTAGGTCAACTCCAATGGCCCAGGCTGCAACTACACCTCCACGTCTGAGGCTGTGCATAGCAAATCTATCTGGGTCTATGCTCAGCTGGGGAAGGGTGTGAGCAACTGCAGTGAAGTAAGACTAAAGTCTATAGGACAAAGACTGGCCTGAAAGGAGAGGGGACGAGACAAGCTGAGGGATTCTAGATTCCAGGCTGTATAGAGGATGGATTTCCTAGTGACTACATCAGACACAGAGCAAAGAGCTCACTCCTTCTAAGGAGTCAACACACAAAAAAAAAATCCAATCACTAGCCAGGCTGCAACTCTAGTAGCTAGGTCCTTCATGTGGGGCTGCAGCGTCTTCAGCTCCCTCATGGCCTCCAAACACTTAATAAGAAGGGTCTTACAAATGCCCTGTTTGCCTAAGGACACTCCCATGGGGCTCTGGAACACCCTAATGGCCTGGGACAGTTGAGCTACACACTTGGAATGCATGGTGTGTGACTCAAGTCCCTTGGACCTGTGCCACTCAGCTAGTGCTGGAGCACTTGTTCCTTGGGCCCCGGTGGGAGCGCCTGCTGCTCACTGAACATGTACACCTCAGCCATGCACTTGGTGTACCGCTTCAGAGCACTTGCATAAGTGCCATGAGAGCTGACAGCCAGGGTGGAGCCCTCCAGCAGCACCAGTCTCCTGGCACCTTCTCTGCCCCGTGAGCTGGTGCTGTGGAGGATGCCCTCCTGAAGTGTGCAGGCTGGGCACAAGGATGTACCACAGGACATAGCATTCCTGTCCATGCCAAATCATTGGGTGTGGGTGTGCTTTGAGCACGTGGTGCACTGCAGTAGCCTTCCCTTGTTGCTTTGGCAGATGGTACAAATTGTGTATAGGTGGGGGGGAAAAGGGTTTTTTATAGTGAGCAGTACTGATCACAAGCATGGGAAAGGTATGGGGCCTGAGGTTTTCCTGTCTTGGAGACAGAGAAAATCCTCCTATACCAAGGTGCATCTGGCCACTGAGGGACCAGTGCTGTGCAAATGTGTCTGAGGGTGAGGCTACCCAAGCTGCGTGAAAGAGATCCAAAGTTTATCCTAAAGCAGAAAATAGGATGTTAGCCCAGGGCACCTGCCCAATGAGTTGCTTCCAGTGTACTTCCATGGGATGTTGGATGGAGAACCATTGTGTGCATCCCTTGTGGTTGTTGTACCCATCTGCTGCAGGAAAGCAGTCGATGGTAGTTGGTGGGTTGTTGCACGTGTCAAAAAGCTTATACAAGTAATGGTTGTAAGAGCTGCTAGCTTCCCCTCTGCTGGGTGCATCTGCAGGTTTCAGTTCACCTTTTACATGCTTGGCTTTGACAGTGAACCCAAACTCAGGGCATGTGAGTGCAATCTGGACAAATGCATCCCTGATGCCTGGTATTTGAAACCCCCTTTGTTCACTGTGAGACAGCTTGTACGCTGTCCATGTAACACAGAACTGACGTCCCTGCCAATTCCTGTGCCCAGTGCTGCAAGCAAATTAGCATGCTCTCAGTTTCAGAAATACCTATGTGCACATGATGCATGTTTATCTGGCCAGGAGTGGGAGTAGGTATCATGGCCCAGAGTAACACCTGCACCGAATACCTTACTGGCATCTGCATACATGTGTACTTTGAAGGCCTTACTGTCTACATGAACATCCTTTGTGGCCAGCATGCTCTCATGCATCCCTACCGACTCATGCCAGTCCATAGCCAAAGCCTTGTCATTGGGTGGCATGTGGTTTTGGGGTGGCATGGTTGGTTGTGACTGGGTTAAGGGCATCAGACAGGTGTAGGATGTGCAGGTACCCCAAAGGAGTGATTTGGATGCCCAGATAAGCTTTCCTGCTAGGCATTCAAGTTCTCTTCTGGTGATGGTGCCGCCCCCATCCCTTGACTGTATTGCCTTTAGAGCTTCTGATCTGTACACCTTCTTCTTGTGGGCCGGAAGGTCCATTTGCAAGAGTGGTGCATCAATCAGAAGTCCTAGGGCTTCCAGCCTGGTAGTGGGGGTGGTGGCACCTTCAACCTTGGAAGGATTGAACTCCATACCTTGCAAGGCTGCCTCCAAGTCCATAATCTAAAAGGCCTTCTGCATGTCTATGTGGGACTCTGCCCTTATAGGGTAGTCATCCACATAGACATCACAGGAAGTTTTTACTCCTTCCTCATTAAATCTGTGATTAACGATCAGCTTAGAGAAGTTGGTCAGTTCACAGAAGAAATGGGGGCTTTGGCCTGTGCCCTGGGGTAGAGCAATCCATCTACCTACTTAAATAGTCACGGGATGTCTGAAACCCATGTAACTCATAGCTGAGGGTGCAGGGAGACAGGTAGAACCTATTCGTGAAATCCCTCTTGCCTAAGAGGTCTGTAGAGGTGAGTGATTTCAAGGAGGTTTCAAGGGTGGTGAGAAAGCAGGGCAGTGTGCTCCTGCAGCCATTGAACCCAGAGAAAGAGGGATCTACCAAAAAAATAAAACAAGTCACTGTGTGGTTGCAGACCTCTATGGAGGCTGGTGGGGTGGTTCTCCCAAACCCAGATAAACAGGTCCTAATGCATCTAGGGGGCAGGGTACTTAGCTGGGCGCTTAGTTCCTCCAGGTAGGTGAGGGATGGAGGCCTTCGTCTTGGTGCGTTGCCAGCCGGGGACGTGTTCGTCACATTGGGCGCGGACTTGGGCGCGGGCTTCTTATTCTGGGGTGGTGACTTCTTGCCAACGGTATCATGCGGGCGGTCTCTTTGGTGCGCGCCATGATGAGGGGGAGCGAAGGGACGGGAGGAGCGAAGGGACGAAGAAAGAACTAGAAAAATGACAGGACTGAATTGCTGTGACAGCAATTTGATCAAAATAGTATTGGTCTAGTGTTGTGCACAGACTAAATACTCGTGGTGATCTGGCACTGGTTTTGAATTAGCGGCACGCGAACGTCCTCGTTTCGCCTTCCGCAGGATTTAAACTTCGAAATATTAGCGCGAATGTTGGTACCTGGTCCCGCCTTTCCTAATACTCTATTTCTCACACTACGGTGTGGGAAATACGGCTTTCGCCTAACCAGATTATGGCACGACTGAATAGCTCCAGGGGAACTTGGAAGAAGCTCTTAAGACCTGAGACGCAAGGCTCTCCTCTAGGCTCAGTAGGGACGATAGCGGGAATGCGCAATTTCCAACTGTAGCTACTCACGAAGCTTCTGCGTCCCCTCCAGAACAGGTTAATTGCGCCTACTCAATTAGCTTCCTAATTCACATCTCAAGCTGTATCTGAGCAAGAAGCAAAGGCGCTGGGGCGATTCCGCAGGAAGGGCCTGTTTTCAGGTTGGTGTGATATCACACCCTTCCTAGTGAAAGTCAGATCACCTACATACCTGGTTGGCAGGCTGCCCACATGTCCCCCAAACTTACATCAGCATAAGAGACAGAACCACACAGCCTTGCCTCCATACATACCAGGCCCACGAAGCCCAGCACCGCGCAATTAAATCGTTCATTGCTCAAGCTATCGAGTGATAGTATCCTTTTCTGAGATTTTCACCACAACATGTAAGATAGTCTACTACCCAGTTATGAGCTACTTCATTATGAATTCATGATGGTCAGATCATACACAATTGTCAAAAAGTCAGTAGGATGCTTAGCAACACTCTCCTGCACATATGGCACTTTTTCTGGATTGTTTTGGCTAAGTTTGGCTCAATTAGTTTTAGCCCTAATAGGGCTAATGAAGCTATTTTTTACTATTATGGCTAATTTGGTCCGCAATTAGCCCTAACCTCCTAACCCTACGAATGGTATGCCTTCAATGCAGTGTACTCTCTACCGTACTCTCATATCCTATAACCATGTGCCCTAATGACTGTGCTACCGGTATTTCTTTTCATATTGATTACATTGTCTATCAGCTTTCAGGCTGCTCACCTTGTGCGGGCAGAGTAAATCAGGTGTGGGAAGTATGGGCACTACTGCCTACACCACAGTCCTGAGTACCTGTACCAGTACACATTGCAATGTATTATGCTATTCAGAACCGGCCACAAACCAGTGTAACATGTTCAAGTAGAAACATTCAGTTGCACTTTTGTTTATCAAAATTAAAAATGTCGAAATGGATGCCTCTGGACAAAATTCTCGAATGAAACACGTCAAATTATAATACCACCCTCAAAAAAACTGTCAAATTTAGCGTCAGTACGGTGCTTTTTTTTTAGGTCAGTAGCCATACAGTATTGATGCATGATCCCATAGTGTCCACTGCTGCACTCTTTCAAGATCGCATCTAGTACCAGCTTTGCGTTAACTTCCATCCACCTTATCCAGGCTGTGAAGGCATGCGGCACAAAGCTTGAACAGTGCAAGGAGAAGAGCTCCATGGCAGCGTCAATTAGGGGTGCGATGTCACAAGCTGCAGGTCCACTGAAGGACGGCGCCTCAAGTGAAGACCAAGACAATGGTAGGCCAGCTCTCATTTACTAGATCATGCTGCTTACCAATGTCTAGGTGTGCCATGTAGCAGTATCATAATCACCATCATTGCAATATTTGTTGTCAGCAGATTTAGGCATACATCAGATGTTGTGCTTTTCCATACGCCTCCTTCAAGTTTGTGTCCAGCTGTGTTTCGTGTTTTTTATTCCAGGTGTATGTAGGCCAGGTTGTGTAGCTACTTGGGCTACTCAAGCCTGGTTTCAGGACTGTGTGTAGCCTACACACGGCAGAGCGCAAAGCGCAGAATTTGCTACGCGTTGCACAAAAAAGAAACAGTGGCTTTGTTTGTTTTGGAGCTTGCAGGTGTGCCATATACGCGTAAGAGGCCAGCTGTGTGGATGGCAGCAAGCAACATCAGCTCAGAAAGCAAAGGCCCCCCACCCCTGACCCGTGATCCTCAAGCATGCATCCCTGTTACTGCTGGTGTGGCCACATCCTCTAGCATTCTGAGCAAACAAGTTCTGAGGCCTGTCGGAGCGCAAGTCCAGCAAACTGAGTGTCATGCAATCCCTCCTAGTCTTCCTATCTTGAAACGGCGTGGATTTAGCAGTGGTGCATCGGGATTCACTGTTCCAAGATTCGCATCCTCAACAAAGGGCCTGAAGGCTCTCGCAGACGCTAGAGAGAATGCGCCATTCAGCAGTACGTGTGGTGAGATCCCAGCAACCAACATCTCGCAGTTCGTGGACACTCACAGCCAAGAGCCAACTTTACAGCAGAAAGGCCGAGAGAATGTGAGCCTGAACTCCTCATCCGAAGTAGAGACGCCAGAAGCAGGACCAGAGGGGGGTGATGCCCTGGCCAAGGGCCCAGCAGTACCACCACCCGTGCCCTCAACAGAGGAACCATCCATGCTGCGCCACATCAACCCCATCGTTAGGCGCAGCTTCAAGTCTCCCTTGATGCTAGCTGACAAGTCAATAGCTCGTTCCTGAAATATTGGTTTTACATGTAAGGAACCAACTTATACTTCAGGGTTAGTGGGATGGACAAGGCCAGTTGATTCACTGACCAAGAACTGTAGGAGCAGATGCCTACCCTCTCAATCTTCCACCTACCTGCACAACAACAATTGAGAAGCTGCATCTTTGCCTTTTAGGCAGATATCAGAATCATAGATTCATATACCTATTCTTCTATTATTTAATGGTTGAATTTCGGTTTGCTCTTAGCAGGGAGTTATGGACAAGGGTAGAGAATATGTTTTAGGGTATATTATCTTCTAGGTGGGCTGCGCTAGCTCACCACAACAGGGGTAGGTATGGGTGACATGTAGACTTCAAGTGGAGAGAACTATGATTTTGCATGGTTTGGCTACACTTGCCAATGTGTATATGTGATATGCAGCCTCCTGGGGTTGATGAAGAGAAGGAATCTGGTTGCGTGGGACATCGCAACCTAATAGAGGGGGGCAAATTGGTACAGTTCACTCGAGTATATGCCTGCTTATGGCAGTTTTATAGACCCTGCAACATGGGATTTGGGGACTTAAAGGAGGTGTGCGCCCTGCAAGAGAGCCAGGATACCGGTATTGATTTATTGAATTCAGAACATGGTATGTAAACCTTCAAACTGCTCACAGTCTGCCGTTTGTGTGTTTTCGATAAGGAGAGCCTTGGTTCCTAATTTCGGCGGTTGTAAAACATTCAACGTGATTTCGTTTTTGAGGGCTTCGAAACGAAATCTGCACATGCACAGCACATTCAGAATGTTACTTACTACCGTACTCGAACATGAGCACGTGGTTCAAGCAGTTCAGCCATAAAGGCTCCTCATCAACTTCGGCGGTAACAATCTTCTTGGCTGTTTAAAGCAGCGAACAAATACCGTAAAGCCTCGCTGAACCCGGTGTTAACGTATGCGCCTGATATGTTGGCGCTAAATCCCCCCAAAACCTGACCTATTTTCGCCACTTAAGTTGGCGGATTTTCGAGTCTGGGGCGCTCCATAAATTCGCTTTAGTTACATAATTGGCGGAATCCTTTTAAATTGTTTTCTTTTCCATTCAAACTAGATTCACACCGGTATGTGACTCAAAGGAGACACCGAGCAGCCCAGAGTTGGCTGCAAAACATGCACCAATCCAATGCAGAGTGTGGTGTAGTAGCGTTTAAACCAACCAGGTTTATTCTGCTCGCAAACACTGGGACTCTAGGCCGATAGACCTTCGATTCAAACGAGATTCAAGTCTGCCGGAAAAGGAAATACTGAGCAGCACAGAGTTGGCTGAAAACAAATTTAACAATCCAATCCAATTAAGAGTGGTGTGGTAGCTTTTATACCGCCCACGTTTACTCTGCATGCAAAACGCATGGCAGCTTCTAGCCAGCTGCTTGCCAACATTTGGAGCTGTCTAGAGTCTGCTACTTGCAGAAAAATAGTACCGTACACGCAGTATTAAATGGCAAGATTAAAAGTTGGCAACACCCAGGCAAAACCTGTATTTTTTTACAAAAACGGGTTCTAAAAAAAGCATGGCAAAAATAACTTGGCAAATGTGATTTTTGTAGATCTGGAAAATGGCTCAAGTTTACACCTAAAAAAAAGTTAGCAAAGGGTCCTTTGCCAAATTACATTTCCTTGTTACATGTTGAAATTCACTAGCCAGCCAGGGAGGAAGGGTGAGTGAGACAGAGAGAGTACAAAATACCCAGCCAAGGGCTGCATTTAATAGCCAGGTTTTACAGTCAAAACAAATAAGTACCAGGTACTAATTGCAGTTGTTGCAGTTAACCACATGCTGGTCCACTGCTACAAGCTGCACATCCTTGGATTGGATAATTCAGGCAACCCAGCATTGGGACATAACTTCCCAGCCAAGGGTTGCATTTAATAGTAGTATGCTCAATGGCCAAGATTGGTCAAATTACCAGTACCCATGGATAATGTGAAGATTGGCCAAACTGTACACTATAAGAATCCTGGAACCCAGGGGATGGATGCTAAACAACCTTTTGAGAAACTTGATAGCTGTCAACAAACCTGCAAGCCCAACAATGGAATTTGGTGATGAAGACAAATTGGTCTTCATCACCAACGCAACATTGAGTGTTTGAGTATGGGCTTGAATCTTGAAATTAGTCACAAGAATACAAGATACCAAACATAAATACAAGGAGTTTGTTTCTCCAGGATCCAGTGCCCATGGCAACAGAATTCTATGAGTAACAGGATGGGTGAGGTTTCACCCTATTTTTCTTTTCGGCTACGAGCAGCAGCTTCTAGGCAGCTACCTGCGCCAGCCACTGGGCCAAGCCCCAAGATGTCAAAATAACATGAAATCTGGTTGTGTCAGCTTCGAGGTGCACTAGGTTGCACCAGATTTGGACAGACTAGACAGCAGGGGAGCTTCCTTGAGGCTGCTGCTCGTACTTTACCACCAAGGAGGTGTTTTCTGTTCTCCAATCCCTACGGAAAAACTCCTCCCCCGGGGTAGATGGTATCCCTGCAGAATGGTACAGATTTGCTTCCCATGAAGCCAACTCCCGATTTGTACAAGCTATGACTAACCTGTTTAATCTCATCTGGAAGACTTCTTACCCTAGCCAATGGGCTGCAGCTGCCTTGGTACCCGTACCCAAATCCAAAGGCAGTGTGTATGACAAGGACAACTATCGAGGTCTTGCGGTGAGCAACTCCATAGGAAAGATCTTCTCCCTTTGCATGCTACGTAGACTAGATGATTGGTCAGAAGAATTCAACCTCAGAGCCGCTGGCCAATATGGATTTAGAAGTGGTAGGGGTACTGCAGATGCATCATTCATTCTTAACCATATTGTAGATAAATATAGAGAAAAGAAAAAACCACTCTTTGTGGCTTTTGTTGATTTTAAGAAGGCTTATGATTGGGTCAACAGAGACTTGCTATGGGATTGCTTAGCAAGGCTAGGAGTCAAGGACCCCTATCTCAGTATTCTGAAGTCCATGTATATTCATGTTGTTTTCCAAGTTCGCCTACATGGGGACATTGGATCCTCCTTTCCATCCCTTGTAGGAGTTAAACAAGGAGACCCCCTATCCCCACTCCTATTCGGTCTGTTCATTGATAGAATTGAATCGTTCCTCCAATCCAAGCTCCCAAATGTAGGGGCTGAGCTTAGGGGAAAGATTCTGCAACTGTTACTTTATGCTGATGACCTAGCTATAATGGCAGAATCCCCGGCAGATATGCAAGCGATGCTTGACTGTCTGAGAGATTTCTGTGAGGCTACTAAGATGGCTGTGAATATAAAGAAAACTGAGATTGTCGTTTTCAACAAGCAATTCTGTGATGAGGCCCGCATGGATCCTGATTACAAATTTGTCTATGATGGAGCACAACTTTCTACAAAGTTATCTTTTATCTACTTGGGATCCCTCTTTGTGGATGGTGACTCAAGCAATCGTGCAAAAGCTGCTTTTTCTAGGATGCTCACTAAGGCCCAAAAGGCACACCACATGCTCCGTAGGCGATGCCATACTATGGAGATATACAATATTGATATTCTCACCCACCTGTTTGATTCTCTTGTACAACCTATCCTGAATTTTGGCTGTGAGGTGTGGGCTCCTTCTATTCTGAACAACGCACTTATCTCAAATGACCATGCTTGTGAGAAATGGCATAGAGGTATACTTAAACAAATGTTGGGTGTTTGCCAATCTACTACATCTAATATTATCATGGAAGAGCTGGGTAGAACCCCGTTGTGTTTTGCTTGGCTTAAACAAGCTTTGCGCTTCTGGAACAAGACCATACATAAAGAACCTGAGGATCTCATTAGAATGGCTCTTGAGGAATCTTTTGACTCCAACACTGGCTGGGTTCATGACTTGCGTTGTGCTCTCCACAAGCTAGGATCCAGTAAAAACATCAACATTTTGGAGGCTGTCGATGTCGAAGGTATTATGTCTGAAGTTTTTGAGTCATGGAGGTTTAAGTACCCAAGTGACACCAATGCAGTTAGAGACATCCCTGATGAGAGAAGGGTTGGCTTTAAACGCCTCCGATACCAAAAATGGTTCGCAGCCAACAGCAATGATGAGAATGGCTTGATTCCCTTTACATCCGCCTTACATAAGCAGGATCAGATTCGTTCTATAGCACAGTTTAGAATGGGTTCCCATTGGCTGAACACAGAAAGAATGAGGGTGGTGGATAGAGCACACATCCCTCGCTCAATGAGACACTGTCAAATGTGTGGGTTCCAAAAAACTGAGGATGAAATGCATATGTTTGAGTGCCCTTTTTATAATGATATTCGCCTCCGCTACCAGAAGCTGTTTACAGATATTTATAGGCATGTCCATGAGGATACCAACTTAACCGTATGGAATGTGGAATTCTGCGATTCCACATTCAGAACCTTTATGAATGGAAATGGCACTAAGTCTTTTTGGAGCAACCTAGCCGACTATCTTTCTACTTGTAGAAGAGCAAGACAGGAAGCCCTGGACTGCTTAGTGGCACCGTAATTTATCATCCCTTTTTTTCTTCTTCTTGTGACTTCTCATTTGTTAGCTTCTTACCTCCGCCACTGTAAGTGGTTGAGATCTGGGTCCGGCTCTAAGGGGTTTAATACCTACGCCACCAAAACGGTGGTTGGGAGTTTGGTTTGTTTGTCCTCGACACACCCCTGATGTAATGGGGTTTTTGCTTTGTGGGTGCTTTTTCTTTTTGTTTAAAGCACAGAGTCTCATACACCCTCGCGGTGTCAAGTAGACTTTAACATGTAATGTAATGTAATGTAATGTAATGTAGCTGAAAAGGAACACAATGATTTATTATCTCCTATTGATGATGTGGGGGGCTCACAGAGTATACACTAGATCGTGTGCCGTTGTAATTACATTAAGTATTTTAGTGCATGGTGTCACGAGTACGTACAAGCTAACGCCAACATGTGGCTTGTGGCACACCAATAGTCAAGAGTCCTCCAAGAGCACTGATCAGCCGCATGTACGCTATATTACTCACATGCGGTATCTTGCATACACTATGCAAGCTCCTACAAAAATCAGCAACAAGTGATAACTTTGAATTTATATATTCCTAGTCAGAATTTATGTTTCACTTATTCAAATAACTTCACTTCTAAAATCATGTCAGTACACAATCAGTTCACAACTGAAAATACTAGGGTAACATATCACTTATCTTCTGGGTAGGAAGAACATGCCTACATTTCACACAAACACAAGAGCTTGCAAGCACGCAAGTCTATATGGTTTGATGTTCAAAATATATAGAAAATTCAAGGCAGTCGATAATCTACAAATCCAACTAGTCAGCCAGTTAGATCTTCCTGGCCAGAATGTCTTTGAAGTTCATAACAGGGAACTTCACTCGAAGGCTTGGTCACTCAAGGACTTGGTCAATCCATCTGCCACCATCTCAGTGGTGTGCATATACTTGAAAAAGGCATCTCATATCAACACTATCTCCTTGGCAAAGTGGTGAGCACTGTCAAAGTGCATTGCTCATGCAGAATCACCCGTGCTCTGTAGCAGGGTAATGGCTGCCAGGTTCTCATTATACACATAAATGAACTGCAAAAAGCTAACGTCAGCTTCCTCTACCACAGTGCCTCCTTCACACCAAAAGCTGCAGCCATGTACGCCAGCAGTACAATATCTTGAGTACACACGACGTCGGTCTACGGACACCAACCGAGTTTCACAGCTAATAAAAAACTGCTTATTGACTACTAACCAATGATGCACTGAATGCAGGATATGACATGTATCATGACACAAAATCTACAACATATGTGACATCATATATAGTTTGGTGAAACCATATGTCAAAGTGAAAAATCAGTTACGCTTGCACATAACATGACAGTAATTTACAGGCCATTGTTGGACCAAAACAACCGCTACAGGAGTGGTCTTACTCCTCTTTCTTATAATAAGATAGGCTGAGATAGGCAATACTATTATATATATAGTCAGATTCCAGTATTGCACCCTCACTACTTTTGTAGTATGGCCATCAATACCGGTCTCTCTTATGAGATCTTTCCATTGTTTCCTTAGATTCCTACAATCCTCATTGTACCAAGAGTGTGTCTGCCCATTCCTAGGTAGACCAGCTTGTTGATTGCTATCAATCACCTTTCCATGTCACTTATGTACTTCCTGTGGAGATTTCGTTATAACCTCATTGAAAGTGCATAAGATTTCACAGCACCTAAGTTGACAAATGGTGCCTGCAAGGAGACATAGCTAAGGGACTCTAGTACCTAATACAAAACAGCAATGCTGGTCAGTTGCCCCAAAATTTATTTTTCACTCAGGCCTGTCTCGCAGTACAGTTGGTAATATGTTGCACCAAATGTATTGCTGCTCGGGAGTCCCAAAAACTATTTTACTCTCAGACCTGTCCCCCGGTGGCATTCTTCATGTGACATACAAAATCTGGTGCTGCTCCAAAAACTATGGTCATTTCATTTGGGCGACCGCAGGAGCTTTCACTGCTTTGCGTGTCAGACGGATAGTTAAAACAATAGAAAATATGTAGTATGGCTGAAAGAAAGGGGGTGGGGGTTGGGGGCCAGAAATTGGTTGTCCGATGGGCTCCTGAAGTCCAAGCTGGCTGCACCCTTCTGGTACGATAGGGGGTTTGTAATAAACTAACTCTTCCTCATAGACAACTTGCACCCAAGGAGGTATGGCATTGGAAATCAGACTCAGGCCATCTCAAGGAACTCTCCCTGGTCAGTGAAATAACAGGGGGGGGGGGGGGGGGGTGATTGATGCCCAATTTAAACAATGCCATATTTGACAGGGGTCAAACAAGGCCAGGAAGAGGTGTGTTAACGTTGCTTTGTCAAACGGCTGAGGATTGTCCACACAGCTGTGTCTAACCATAAAAAGTTGAAGGCCTGCTGCCCTTGCCTCCCTGTTTGATCCATGTTTGACCCAGGCATCAGCGGCAGATCCCTTCTCTTCTCTTCTCTTCTCTTGCATGCTGCTTTGGCTGAAGCACCGAAGCAGGCACCCTCAGTTCACTTCTGCCCTCTTGCAGGCAAAATCAGCCGAGGCTGTGTGCATCCATTGCCTTCTTGCTGCTGCTCCCTCACTGTCATCAATGCTTTCCCAAGGAGGTTCAGGCCCCTGCTTTGGCTCAAGCACCAAAGCAGGCACCCTCAGCTCACTTCTGCTCTCTTGCAGGCAAAATCAGCCGAGGCTGTGTGCATCCATTGACTTCTTGCAGCTGCTCCCTCACTGTCATCAATGCTTTCCCAAGGAGGTTCAGGCCCCTGCTTTGGCTCAAGCACCAAAGCAGGCACCCTCAGCTCACTTCTGCTCTCTTGCAGGCAAAATCAGCCGAGGCTGTGTGCATACGTTGCCTTCCCGTAGGGCTCTGCCAAAATTGATCGATTTGTTTTCGAAATTGGCCAGGCGCCGGGTTCGGGCAAAAATGTCTGATTTGATGTAGACATGCCGGGCGTCATTGGTTGGCCTGTTCCTACGTTTCTTCTAGGGTTCCCTAGGATTTCCTGAGGTAGGTCAGCCCCAGCCATAGTATCTCGCAGCTGCTCCCTCACTGTCGTCAATGCTTTCCCAAGGAGGTTCAGACCCCACTTGGACCTGTTGGCAGCGGCTTTGTTTGGATCGAATCCGACATCCCAAATGCTATCACTGGGGCTAGCTTCTACCAGCTCTGCATCCCCTGTTGACAGCAGCAGCTGCTTCAGCGCCTCATTCTGGCTGAACTTGAGAAAAATCCCTGCAAGGCAGATTCGGAGTCGTTAAAAGGAGACAGCCAGAAACACAAGCACAGCCTACCAAACCAAAAGAAGAAAGAGGCCCAAGGGCGATGAGGCAACGGCACTTGTCAAGCCACACAGAAAAGAACCAAGAAAGAAAATACCAAACAGAAAATAATGACAGGTTAAATGCAATGTTAAGATGTGCGGGAAGGAAGTGTTGCCTTGCACGTGCGGCCTTGTTGCCTGACACACAGCCCTCTTTGATTCCAGAGGCCTTGATTGCAAACGACCTTTCCAACTTCCGGTGTTACTTTAGTCGGCAGAGGACCACCTTTGGCAAGGAGCTCCAGGGCCAGGCGGCCAGCACTGGGCCAATAGGAATCAAATTTGGTGTGGCCTACAGCCGCAGGCCCTACCAGCAAAGCTGTCACAAAGAGGAACTACCTTGATGGTGCGACCCCAGTTTCACTTCAACTACACAGCAGCTTCTCCTAGGGTTTAGGGTGCAGCCCTGGCTGACCTCTCTGCAAACGAGCCCTACACTGGAATGACGAAGCACACAACTTGCCTCGAGTGACAATGTCCAGCCGGTGCTTCTTCCAGACTGAATCATTATAGTTAGGAATCAAGCGCCCAAGCTTCAAGCAATCTCTGGGGTCTTGTGCCTGGAGGATGCTGCGTGTCACTTCAGAATAAGGGGCGAATAGCATGCCCTTGCTATGCATCATGTACCTAGGAGGAGGGCAGACATACAAGGGGCGTGTTTATAAACGAGTAAACCCAGTCGAGGAGTTATCTTCTGTGCATCGAGGCGTCATGCCACACACGTGTGCGCTCAGCCAGCCAGTGCTCAGTGATGCATACTTACTGTTCTGCGTGCTCGTAGGTGACGGCGGTGCCACCGCTCGCAGCCACCTCCGTGAAGCGGGATCGATACCACTGCCCTAGCCAGCCTTGCTCGTCTTGAGGACGCCAGAAGAAAACGGCGTCAGGGGATTCGACCATCGCGGATGCCTGAGTAGCGCTACTACTCGCCATGTGCTTTGCGCCTTTACGAGTGTTTGTATTAGCCGTGCTCTGGTCTATAAATACTGAAGTGGCACGAGAGGTACGATAAACAATAAGTTGAAGCCTGAGCAGGAGCCTGAGCTGAAGTATAGCCTGAGAAGATCGGCAGCTTCTAGCTAGCTAGGTAGAAGCGGGGTAGAAGCTGCCGAGTGAGGCCTGGGCGGGCCTGGGGTCCCGGGGGCTGGATGCAGTCTACAGTTCCACCCGTGTCTGTCCGTCTGCGTTTGAACGATTCTGGTCACCTCCGCACCCTAACACTTGGCTCATATTTGGCGTGCGCATGACTAGAGCTACCAGCATCGCAGCGGCCAAGAAAACGTTGCCAATGTTTTGTAGCTACGGAATGCTCGTGTGGCTACTAGCTACTTACTTTCCAATTCTTTGAATCTCCCAGCCCTCACACCCCTTTCGCCCCCTGACCTGCTCGTGACTGCTAAAGCGTTTTTACTTGTCGCTTGCGACACGCGCCTATGACTTGTCTGTCCTCGTTTGCCCACATGCATCGCGTTCTAGTCACCGGTGGTAACAGACATCGGCTTGGCCATCGGCACCGAACTTCTCGATGACCATCCATGCTGCCACGTCCTTATGGGCTCTAGAGACCTACCCGGAGGACAGCAGGCGGTGAAGTTGTAGAGAGCAAGTCCAGCTGGGGCGATCGCGTTGAGGTGCTCCAGATCGATGTGTCGAACAAGGATTCGGTGGTCCAGGCTGCAGCCCAGGTGAGATGCATAATCTATTTACACGCAGTTGATTATGTGGGGATGGTTCGAAGACCCCCCAGGAAGTTGGGGGGTGGGCTTGTCTTGCGTCAACTCTGGCCTGCCTATGACAATGTAATGTAGTGTAGTGTAATGTAATACGTATGAGTTGGTAGATGGGAATAGACGCACGGGACTGATTTAACCCTGCCAGGGGAGTCAAGCAAGGATGTACCTTGAGCCCCATTCTTTTCTCACTTTTTGTGAGTGATGTCCCTCAATGCTTCCCCAACGAACAAGGAGCGCGGGTTGGTTTAAATGAATACACCAGCATTTCACATATGATGTATGCAGACGACCTTACTCATTTAGCCAATAGTGCCAGGGATCTGGATAAATTGGCCATGTATGCCAAAGATATGGGCCTCACAGTTAACGTGAACAAATCTCAGGTCAGGTTTTTAAACCCTTACCTCTATGATGAACACTCATTTGATTTTCGTCTGAACGATCAAAGTCTGGAGAGGGTTTTAGAGGTCAAATACCTTGGTGTGGTATTCAATGAGAAGGGATGCATGAAACATGATTCTGAATACACAGCTCAACCCTTTTTGGCCGGGATCAAGCGTGTAACAGATATTGGTGAAGAGTATGCAGGTAAGGACAGACCACACGCCATGCTTTGGCTGTTCCAGTCTTTTGCCCTTTCTGCTGGAATGTATGGCTCTCAAATCTGGAGCACTGGTCTCATTCAACATCTTCTTAATGCTACCAGCAGAGACAAAGTAGCATCTAATGATATCCACATGAGGCATGCTGGTTTTATGAAACGTGTCCTAGGAGTGAAGCGATCTGTGCCTCAACAAATTGCGATAAAAGAAACGGGCCAACTCCCAATTCACTACTACTGGTTGAAGTCAGTGATTAAATTCTGAAACTCCATTGAGAAATACTGTGATAGTAATTCTGGTATGATGATTGACGTTGCCCTTGCCGATCTCAATATGGCCAGAGAACACAAAGACTGTTGGAGCAAGGATGTGTCTGAAGCCCTAGCGATGTTGTACTCTTTGGAAGATTCCCAGGATGAATCTTTGGCCACCAATTTAAATGGAGGTGTGGGACCTTTGAAATTTAAATAGTAGGGTGCCCTAAGGGCCCCTGCGGTGGTCGGCCCAAGGGTGTGTCCGTTGAAGTGTTTGTACGTTGTGTACAGTATTGATTGACGCGGCAGGAAGGCAGGTTGAAGACTCTAATAGGCGCTAGGGGCAGGCAGGCAGGCAGGCAGAATGCCAGTTAGACGCGACGATAGAGCCCGTTTTGCTTGACGATGCCAATTCTGCCAATGGCTTCCGTCTTGTTTGGCCGAAATGCCGTTGGCTCTCCTCGCATGGCGACGGCAACAGTCACGTGTTGGTTATGTTGTTTTACCCCTCTGTGTTTTACCACCTTCGCACCTGACGGACCCAATCCAACTGACTTCCTGACCATTCAAACCGACTGTTCTCCCATCACCAAGCAGAATTCAAACCGTTACAACAGGCATTATAACTAACAGTCGCATTGGCCAACCGATTCTATGTGATTTCGACCATCCCAACCGACTTCTCGCGGTTTTTGCTAATTAACCGACTTTTTGGCCACTTTCTCAGTTCATATCGCAGCAGCCTGAACTGACTTTCCAACCATTCCAACCGACTGTTCGCCCAATTTCGGCTGAATGTTAAACCGTTCTAACAGGCAATATAACTAACAATCTCATTCGCCAACCGCTTTTTCTGACAATTTCGACCATTGTCGACCATGTCGGTTAATTAACCGCTTTTTCAGGAATTTTTGACCAATGTCGGTTAATTAACCAACATTTTGACCAATTTCTCAGTTCCTATCGCATTGGTCAGCAGCCAAGGGTTTAGGGTTTTAGGGTTTAGGGTTTAGGGTTTAGGGTTTAGGGTTTAGGGTTTAGAGGTTTAGGGGTTTTTAGGGTTTTTAGGGTTTAGGGTATAGGGTTTAGGGTTTACCTTTAGGTAAAAAGACGAAGGAAAACGAGCTGAACGCACTATTCTTGAGCTTGGCGGGAAATTTGGCCAGGTGAATAAGCCAAGCCGGTGCGGTTTTATTCGTTGGCGTGGGGCATGGGGAATGGGGCGCGGGACCTCCTGGGCAGGCCAACTACACGCGGCCTCCCAGCTATTCGCAGGCGAAGATGGCTTGGAGTGGCGTGGCCCAATCAATCTTCACCTTCCGATTTCCTCGGCCAACCTTGAACTTTGCAGGCGAAGATGGCTTGGAGTGGCGTGGCCCAATCAATCTTCACCTTCCGATTTCCTCGGCCAACCTTGCGTGGACCTTAGCATGCACCGATGCCGATGACACGAATAACAAGGCAATTCGGGCCAGGGGGTCCCCACCCCCTGTGGGGGGTCCCACGCAGGGGCAGGGGGCAGGGGCCAAGCCACAGTACATCGTACTGCCCATTGAATTCCTCTCCGCTCCTCGTACTTTGTTTCCCTGCTCTTTGACTTATGGATTCTTTCATAGTCTTTCCGTGAATCACCGAAATATTGCTGACAGTTCCATAGCGAAGTCACCCTGTCTCTCCTCGGGTTACTGTCCTCCCACACGCAGACCAGACAAGCAAAGGGCCCATGAAGTGTTGATAAGCAAGGTTCTAAGACATCGTGCGATCTCTCCCAAAGAGAGTAATCTTCGAAGGGCGTTTATTACCTTGCGAATGGCGCTTCATGGCCCCAGCTGTCTGGACAGCATGTCGGATGGCGACCGAAGGAAGGGCAAGAGAACGAGAGAAGTAGGCAATGTTGGTTTGGTTTGGTCGTTGCTTGAATTTGTATTTTTTGAGTGTTGTCTGATTCCGGCTGCCTTTTAATTGCTATTCACGCAGGCCGATGAGGCAAGTGAGGCAGCTTCTCATGATGCTCTTGGTACCAGGACGACCAACGCGGACGAAGCAACGCAACCAGGTAGGTTACTCCATCCCCCCCCCCCCCCCCCCCCCCCCCCCCTCCTGTGCCCTCCCTCTCTCCCTGGTCTCCTCCATCTCCCCCCCTTATTTTCTGCTTGCAAGAGAGAGGGCATTTCCCCCCCCAACTAGTCCCTCCCTTCCTGCCTGCCTGCCTTCCTTCTTTTCTACTTGCGAGAGAGAGGGCATGCGCCTTCGGGTATGTGTTTGTATAATTTTGTGTGTCTCATCAGATTAGTGTGTGTATGCATCTGTTTCTAAACCATTACTGCTTTGCTACCATTGCAGAACACCTTCCCATCGTAACATCTGTCAGCCCCATCATTCAAGACAACAACCTTGCTGGTGGCAACACTATTACCATTACGGGATCGGGGTTTGTAGAAGGCGCCACTGTCAGCGTTCAAGGCATCCCCTGTCCCGATGTCAACTTCGTCAGCGTCACCTCCCTCACCTGCATCGCCCCTCCCATGTCTGCAAGAGGAAGCTATCCTATCAAAGTGACCAATCCTGACACAGGCTTTAGTGCATCAACAACTGTGGTGGTTGAATATAAGGGTGAGAGTGGGGGTTAGGGTTACGGAAAATGTGAGGGGGGGGGGGGGGGGGGGCCTTGAAGGATGCACCATCCTGTAGGGGGGGGCAACTACATAGTGTAAGAGTGTGTGTGTATGGGGGGGGGGGGGGCCTTGAAGGATGCACCATCCTGTAGGGGGGGGCAACTACATAGTGTAAGAGTGTGTGTGTATGGGGGGGGGGGGGGGGGGGGGGGGGGGGGGGGGGGGGCCTTGAAGGATGCACCATCCTGTAGGGGGGGGCAACTACATAGTGTAAGAGTGTGTGTGTATGGGGGGGGGGGGGGGGGGGGGGGGGGGGGGGGGGGGGGGGGGTTTCGTTTTGGCGGTGGGGGTTTGGTTGCTTTGATTTTTTGTTTGCTTGGTTTTAGGTGTGTGTGTGTTTTTTTGATTGGTTTGGTGGTGTGTTTTTTTGTTTTTGCTTTCCGTCTGCCGCCTCCTGTAGGGGGGGAGCAACTACATAGTGTAGAGTGTGTGTGTGTAATGGGGGGGGGGG
>JACBWV010000610.1:46669856-46756191 GCA_013435795.1 Chlamydomonas sp. ICE-L | reverse complement strand
CCCCCACACACACACCACCACTACACACCAGGTGTCCAAGCTTAGCCAGCTGAGCAGATGATCAGCTACTGCTACTAAGGCGCGGCAAAGCCCCACCCCCCCCCCTCCACCCCCCCCCACACCACACACACAAACAACCCTTCCCACCACCCCCCACCCCCCCCCCCACCATCACCCACGCCACCAACACCACCCCACACAAGGGTGGTCATCAAGCTTAGCCAGATGATGAGCAGCTTACTAAGGCGGGGGCAAGACCCCCAACAACCAACACACACACAAACCCCAAAAACCCAAAACACACTAACACCCCCAACAAAAAAAAACACAAACAAAAAAAAAAAACAAAAAAAAAAACAAAAAAAACAAAAACAAAAAAAAAAAACAACAACAAAAAACCACAACACCCCCCCCCCCCCCCCCCCCCCCCCCCCACCCCCCCCCCCCCCCCACCACCCCCCAAACTCCCCCCCCCCCCACACCCCCCCCCCCCCCCACACACCACAACACCCACACCCCCACTAGGTGTCCAAGCTTAGCCGATGAATCAGCTACTAGGCGGGCAAGGCCCCCCCCCCCCCCCACCACACAACACCACACACACACACCACACCACCACCCCCACCAGGTGTCCAAGCTTAACCAGATGAATCATCTTACTAAGGCGCGGCAAAGCCCCCCCCCCCCACCCACACACACACAACACACACACCCACCACCACCACACCAGGTGTCCAAGCTTAGCCAGATAAATCAGCTACTAAGGCGAGGCAAGCCCCCCCCCCCCCCCCCCCCCCCCCCCCCCCCCACACACACACCCACCACACACACACACCACCACCACCACCACCAGGTGTCCAACTTAGCCTGATGACTCAGCTACTAAGGCGCGGCAAGCCCCCCCCCCCCCCCCCCCCCCCCCCCCCCACACCCACACACACACACCACCACACACACACCACCACCACCACCACCAGGTGTCCAAGCTTAGCCAGATGAATCAGCTACTAAGGCGCGGCAAGCCCCCCCCCCCCCCCCCCCCCCCCCCCCCCCAACACACACACAACCCACCCACACCCACACCCACCCACCCACCCACCACCACCACCAGGTGTCCAAGCTTAGCCAGATGAATCAGCTTCTAAGGCGCGGCAAGCCCCCCCCACACCACACACACACCACACACACACACACACACACACACACACACACACACACACACACACACACACAACCCACCACCACCACCAGGTGTCCAAGCTTAGCCAGATGAATCAGCTACTAAGGCGAGGCAAGCGCAAGGGGTGGGCCAGCTACAACGAGAGCCACTTCAAAGCGTTGCGGAAGATGATCATGGACATGGTCCTGGAGGAGCCCCTGGTGCGTTTGTGGTGTGTGTGCGTGTGTGTGTGTGTGTGGGGGGGGGGGGGTGATCCACTTCCAGGCGTTGCGGAAGATGATCATGGACATTGTCCTGGAGGAGCCCCTGGTGTGTTTGTATTGCCTTGCTATTTGTTAGTGGGGTGGGTTGGAGGGTGCCTGTGTGTGTGTGGGTGGGGGGTGGGGGGGGGGGGTGGGTGGGTGGGTGGGGGTGGGTGGGTGGGTGGGTGGGGGATGGGTGGGGGGGGAGGTGTGGTGTGTGTGTGTGTGTGTGTGTGGTGGGGGGTGTTTCATCCACTTCCAGGCGTTGCAGAAGATGATCATTGAGGAGGAGACCCTGGTGCGTTTGTATTGTGTGGTGTGATAATGATTTGTTGATACATGTCAAAATATGTATGCTCTTAAGTCAGAGTTGTGGTTTTTATCTGAATGACCCCCCCCCCCCCCCCACACACACACAAACACACACACACACATCCCCCACCCACCCACCCACCCCACACACCCCACACACACAAACACACAAACACACACATCCCCCCCCCCCCCCCCCCCCCCCCCCCACACACACACACACCTCACCTTCCCCCATCCCCCCACCCTCAGGTCATCCTCATCAAGCTAGCCGATCGACTGCACAACATGCGCACCGTGTTTGTGTTAAAGCCAGAGAAACAGGCTGCAGTGGCTGGAGAGACACAGGAGGTGGGTGGGGTGTAATGGTGGGTTGGGGTGTGGGTTGGGGTTGGGTTGTGTGGTGTGTAGTAGTGGATCGACTGCACACCATGCGCACCGTGTTTGTGTTGAAGCCAGAGAAAACAGGCTGCAGTGGCTGGAGAGACCCAGGAGGTGGGTGGGGGGTGAGGTGTGAGTTGGGGTGGGGGGTGGGATGGGGTATGGTGGGTGGGGTGGGGTGGCTGGAGAGACGCAGGAGGTGTTTTGGGGTTAAGGTGTGTGGTGTGTGGAGTGGTGGAGTGGGGTGGGTGTTGTGTTGTAGTGGATCGACTGCACACCATGCGCACTGTGTTTGTGTTAAAGCCAGAGAAACAAGCTGCAGTGGCTGGAGAGACCCAGGAGGTGGGTGGGGGTGAGTTGGGGTGGGGGGTGGGATGGGGTATGGTGGGTGCACCATGGCTGAGTGCTTGGGGTGTGTGGTGGGGGTTGGTGTGGTGGGGTGGGTGGTGTGGTGGAGTGTGGTGTGTGTGGTGGGGTGGGTGGGATATGTGATTGACTCATCCCACTCATGTTGTTTGTTTGATTGATTGCCAGGTGCGGTGCACCATGGCAGAGTGCTTGGGGTGTGTGGTGGGGTTTAGTGTTGTGTGGGGTGCGGGGTAAGGTGTGGTATGTGGTTGTGTGGGTGGAATGTGATACTGCTTTATCCCACTCATGATGTTTGTTTGTTTCACCTAACTCATATTGTTTGTTTGTTTCTTGCATTTGCCAGGTGTGGTGCACCATGGCAGAGTGTTTGGGGTGTGTAGTGGGGTTTGGTGGTGTGTGGCGGGTTGTGGTGGTGTGTGGTGTGGTGTGGTGGGTGGGATATGTGATTGACTCACCTAAATCATGTCGTTTGTTTGTTTGTTTGCTAGGTGTGGTGCACCATGGCAGAGTGCTTGGGGTGGGATGCTCTGAAGTCCGAGATGGAGGACCTGTGCTTTGCTGTCATGGACCCTGCCAAGTACTGCCGCTTGCGCTCGGAACTGGATGCTCTGTGGAGCCTGCAGACACTCTCGGTAAGATTTACGCATTTCTTCTGGCCTGGCAATTGACCTGGCAACTGGCCTGAACTGATCTGGCACCTAACCTGGCAACTGGCCTGGCAATTGACCTGGCAACTGACCTGAACTGATTTGGCACCTGACCTGTGCTTTGCTGTCATGGATCCGGCCAAGTACTGCCGCTTGCGCTCGGAGCTGGATGCTCTATGGAGCCTGCAGACGCTGATGGTAAGCTCCCACCCGCCACCACCACCACCTGCCACCACCGCCACCCACCACCACCCTTACCTGCAACCACCAACACCCGCCACCACCACCACCTGCCACCACCGCCACCCACCACCACCCTTACCTGCAACCACCACCACCCGCCACCACCACCACCTGCCACCACCATCACCCGCAACCACCATCACCCACCACCACTATCACCACCACCACCACCACGACCACCACCACCACCACTACCACCAACAACACCACCAGCAATAACAACAACAACAACAACAACAACAACGACAACATAAGCACCACCCGCCACCACCCTCACCCTCGGAACTGGATGCTCTGTGCAGCCTGCAGACACTTATGACCTGGCACCTGACCTGGCATCTATCTTGGCAACTGACCTGAACTGACCTGGCACCTGATGTGGTGTACAGGTTGTGCAAGAGGAAGCCATGAGATCTTCGCACCCTGCATTGCGGTTGACCTTACCTGACCTGACCTGACCTGATCTGGCACCCGACCTGGCAACTGACCTTGCATTTGACCTAGACTCTGACCTGGCTCCTGATGTGGTGTACAGGTTGTGCAAGAGGAAGCCATGGAATCATCTCACCCTGCATTGCGGTTGACCTAATCTTCCCCGACCTGATCTGTCCTGACCTGACCTGAATGAATCTGGTACATGACCTGGCAACTGCAGGGTACTACTTCTTGCCAAATTGGTCAGCGCTTTTTAGTGCAAAAAGCGCAAAAACTGCGCGCTGCGCCCACAGGGGGTTGAAAAACCGCGCAAACAGAGCAGAGGGGCTCAAAAAGGCAGCGCAGCATCACGAACTGAACTGAACTGAATGGGTCTGGCACATGACCTGGCACCTGACGTGGACCCTGACCTGGCTTACGGCTTGTGCATGAGGAAGCCATGAGATGTTCCCACCCTTCAATGGCTGTTGGCCTTACCTGACCTGACCTGAACTTAAAGGATGTGGCACCTGACCTGGCACCTGAAAAAACTGATAAAAACCTGGCACCTGAATTGGAACCTGAACTGGGGTACAGGTTGTGCAAGAGGAAGCTATGGGATCTTCTCACCCTTCAATGTGGTTGACCTTACCTGACCTGGACTAAACTGAACTAACCTGGCACATGACCTGAACTTAACTGACCTGAATCTAACTAACCTGAACTTCACTCTACTTTACTTAACTTAACTTAACTTAACTTAACTTAACTTAACTTAACTAAGCTGAACTGATGTGGCACCTGACCTGGCACCTGAAAAAACAAGGCATGTAAAGAAAAAACTGGCACGTGACCTTGCACGTGGTGTGGCGTACAGGTTGTGCAAGAGGAAGCTATTGGATCATCTCACCCTTCAATGTGGTCGACCCTACCTGACCTTACCTGACAGGACCTGATCTAGCACCTGACCTGGCAACTGACCTTGCATTTGACCTAGACTCTGACCTGGCTCCTGATGTACAGGTTGTGCAAGAGGAAGCCATGAGATCTTCTCACCCCTCACTGTCCATTGATTCTGGGTATGATTCAAACGAAGCCCTCCCGGCTGAGGGGGCGACCGAGGCGCCCCCCGAGCTGACCCCTTCGAATTGGGTCCAGGGGGCCTCAGGGGCCCAGGACAAAGTTTATAGCCAGGTTGTCGTCCTGGAGGATCCTATTGAGGCTCGGGAGGTGGAGATGTCCAACATAGGCATGAGGATTGTGGGGCAGGCGGCAGAAGGTTCCGGAAGGCTGGGCACTGCCAGCGTGGCAGGAAGGGGCAGTGCCAGCCTGGCGACCGTCACCTGCACGGAAGCGTCCACCTCAGGAGGGGTGGAGCCCAGTGTTGAGGTGTTGGGTGGTAGGGCCATGAACGGTGCACCAGCTACGGAGAACATTAGTACCAGCACCACCACCACAAGTGCTCCCACCTCCAATACTCATCACGACGCCAGCGCTGACATCAGCGCTGTCGTCAGCAGTAGTATAGTTGATGTGGTGACCTGGTCAGTAGATCCCCAAAGCCCTGGCAGTGGTGTCCTTGTACAGCCCGCACCCCAAGAGGGGGGGGCCTCATCCAGCAGTACAGGTGAAAAAGTGTACACGGGTTGGAGCAACATGTCTGCAAGCATGCAAGCGGGAAAGGACCTCCTGTTGGAGATCAGCAATGAGTTGGCAAGCCAGGCTGGCGGTGTCTCAACCCCAACTGCCAATGATAGCCCTGGCTGGTCCATGACCTATGCCGAGGCATTCAAGCAGAGCATGATACAGTTAAAGCGGTTGCAACCAACCAGCAACCAACAGGAAGAGGGCGGGGATTCTCCCCCCTCAACTCTGGAGGGCCTGGGGAGTAGCAGAAAAGCAACCGAAGGTGGCTTGGCCACAGACCCTGCTGCCAGATCAGCATCCAGTGCGTCTACATCTTATTCGAGAGTTGCCCCACCATCAGGTGTGGAGATGGGTACTGGTTCTAGCCCTCGGTATGACTTCCACCCAGCTACCTCCGTTGCCAACCCCGTGCCTAATTTGGCTCAGCAAGCCGCCAGGGGTGCGTCGGCGCTAGCTGCCTTGGCGGCCCAGCTAGCCCCCGGGGGGGCGTCCAAACTCAAGCCCCCCCCACCCGTGACCGACGAGATCACCCTTCCAGTCCCCAACGAGGGGGGGCTTAGGCCACAGGTGGCGTATGTACTGCCTGTACAGCAACAGCGTCTACAAACCATGATCTCAACAGTCGTACCTTTTGACAGTGTTAACTTCAAAAGCACTACAACTATGGCTAGCAGTACGAAGAAGGGTCTCAAGGTATGTTGTGAGGATTGTGTGTAGGGAAGGGTAGGGGGCACACCAGGGTACTACTTCTTGCCAAATTGGTCAGTGCGTAAAGCGCACAAACGTCAAATTGGTCAGCGCTTGTTTGTGCAAAAAACGCAAAAACTGCGCGCTGCGCCCAGAGGGGGTTGAAAAAACTGCGCGAAATGCGCAGAGGGGCTCAGGTAATGATAACGCCTGGTGGGGCGTGGTGTTAAGGGAGCCCGTCGTACGCGGGTGGGGAGCGGTCTCCTACCTCAACTGGACAAGCTACCATCGCGGTTGACGACGACCTGCAACGCCAAGAGCGACCGAAGGGGGAGTCGAACCCCCGACTCTTCATTCTTTAGCGATCTGGTCTACCACTAGACCATTGTAAATCGCTAAAGAGGCTGCAGAGGGGCTCAAAAAGGCAGCGCGGCACCGCGTTGCCGCGCGCGTTTAGTAGTACCCTGGGGCACTCTAGTCTCAGAACTGCAGCACCAACAAGAACTGCAACACCAGCAAGAAGTGCAAACCCAACAAGAATCGTTATCAATTATGACTTGCCCACTATATCATACCCAACCATACCAAACCCAACCACGACTAAACCAAACCGATTCAAATAAACCCAACCCACTAAAACCAAACCCAACCAAACCAAACCCAACCAAGACTTAACCAACCGAATCAAACCAATCCAAACCACCCCAACCCAACCCAACCCAACCCAACCAAGACTAAACCAACCAAATCAAACCAATCCAAACCACCCCAACCAAAGCAAACCCAACCAAGACTAAGCCATACCCAATCAAACCAATCCAAACCACCCCAACCAAGACTGAACCAAACCTAATCAAACCAATCCAAACCACCCCAACCAAGACTGAACCAAACCTAATCAAACCAATCCAAACCACCCCAACCAAGACTGAACCAAACCTAATCAAACCAATCCAAACCACCCCAACCAAGACTGAACCAAACCTAATCAAACCAATCCAAACCACCCCAACCAAGACTGAACCAAACCTAATCAAACCAATCCAAACCACCCCAACCAACTGCAGGTCCTAGAGGAGTGCGCATCACAGCTGTACTACGAAATACAGAACCGTTCCTTTGGCATGGGTCTGGATGTGCTGGTACAGGGTAGGCTGAAAAGTCTGCACTCGGTGTCGCTCAAAATGGAACGTAAGAAGTGCTCGATGGATCAGGTGAGCCCCCCCCCCCCCCCCCCCCCCCTCCCCACCACACCCCACCCCCACCACACACACACACTCGCATACTCGCATACACACACCACCAGCACCACCAGCACCTCCACTATCACACACCACACAACCTACACCAGCACCAGCACCATCAACATGGAGCGCAAGAAGTGCTCGATGGATCAGGTGAGCCCCCCCCCCCCCCCCCCCATACACACACACAAACACAGACACACACAAATACTGACACACACACACACACTATACACACACCACCACCACGTATCCACCCCAACACAAACACCACATTGCTCAGGTGTACGACTGTCGAGCGCTACGTGTGATAGTGGACGACGAGGGTAGTAGCCAGCACCAGCATGCCGTTGAAGCATCAAGTTGGTGTCACCACACACACTTACACACAAACAAACGTACACACACACATACACACAAACAAACGTACACACACACACACGACCACCACCACCTGTCCACCACCTCGCCAACACCAACACCAACCCTTCCACTATTGAAGGTGTATGACTGTCGAGCGCTACGTGTGATTGTGGACGACGAGGGCGGTAACCAGCACCAGCATGCCGTTGAAGCAGCTTACAAGCTTGTGTCTGTGGTGCATTCTATTTGGAGGGCCATACCCCGGGAGTTTGATGACTACATTGCGAACCCTAAACCTTCTGGCTACCAGGCCCTCCACACAGCGGTACGGGGGCCCGGCGGTATTGCCATGGAGATCCAAATTAAGACGTTGTCCATGCATGAGCTGGCGGAGTACGGTGCTGCCGCGCATTGGGTGTACAAGGAGTTCCCTCTGGGTGTACTGCCCACCATGGGCAGTACACCCAGTCGGAAACCGCCGCCCGCCTCGGCGGTGTCCACCCAGCGGGAGCTGACTCGGCCAGGTTCCCTGTCCACAGGGGGGGCTGCGTCCAGTGGCAGCACAGCTACTGCTGCCAGGCTGGCGCCCAAGGTGGCTCTGGAACCGGTCAGGGGGGTTAGGGGCTACGTGGGCCAACCTGTACTACACATCTCGCGGGACAAGTTGAGATATGGCGTGGTCCTTGACCGAGGGAGTGATGGTAGGTGCAAATTCCTCCTTCTCCCCCCCCCCCCCCCCCCCCCCCCCACACACACACACCACCACCACCACCACCACCACCAACTTACCCTCACCACCAACACACACACCACCAACACACACACCAACACCAACTGTGGTCCTTGACTGCGGAAGTGGCAGTTGGTGCCATGTACCCTCCCTCCCCCCCCCCCCCCCCCCCCCCCCCCCCTTCCCCCCCTCTCCACACACACACACACACACACACACACCCCCACCACCACCACCACCACCACCACCACCCTTTTGTACCCCTTGATTTGCTCACATACACACACACTTATTACATCCCCTAGCCCTTCCCCCCCTATCTACCCCCCTTCACCGATGTAAATCCGCTGGTCTGTATGTATGTTACAGTCCAGGGGTAGGCCAAATAGGCTTAAGGGACTTGCCCAACAGTTAGGAAGAGCTTAAAAAGAAAAAGCACTGATGAACTGAACCCCAAACAATCGTTTAACCGACGGGGGCCCTGAGTTCGTGCTACAGGGATAATTTAACTCTACAGTATATCTGTCTGTACTGTAGAATTGATATTCGCTTCATGTTTTGGGGCCCTGAACCAGATCATCCAGCAGGGGGGGGGCAGGATCGCATACCACCCTGCTTCACTCATACACAGTGTAGCACGAACTCAGGCCCCCCGTCGGTTAAACGATTGTTTGGGGCTCAGTCCATCAGTGCGTGTTTTTTCCTGTACGGTTGGGCAAGTCCCTTCAGCCTATTTGGCCTACCCCTGGACTGTAACATACATACACAATAAGTGCGTCCCCTAGCCCTCCCCCCCCCTAGCTATCCACCTCTCACCGATGTTAATCCGCTGGCCTGGCCTGTTAGAATTTATATCCGCTTCATGTCCGATGTTAATCCGCTTCATGTCCGATGTTAATTTATTATGTTAATTTATATCCGCTTCATGTCCGATGTTAATCTGCTGGCCTGTACTGTAGAATTTATATCCGCTTCATGTCCTGGAGCCCTGAACCAGATCATCCAGCGGGGGGGTCGGGATCGCACACCACCCTGTCTAGCCCTTGTCATCTCACACACACACACTAACACACATATACACTAATTACACCCACACTAACACCAACTACCCACACCCACACCACCCTTTGTAACCCTTGATTTCCTCACACACAAACACACAAACACATATACACACTAACAACGTCCCCTAGCCCCCCCCCCCCCCCCCCCCCCCCTATCTATCCCCACCCTGCCTACCCCTATTCAAGTTTGCACCGTTTTGAGGTCCGTTTGCTTCCCCCACCCCCACCCCCACCCTTTGTACCTCTTGACTTCCTCACACACAAACACACATACCCACTAATTACGTCCCCTAGCCCTCCGCCCCCTAGCTATCCCCCACCCTACCCCCCCTTTTCAATCCCCCACCCCCAATCACACACACACAAACACACAAACACACTTTCGAACACTGCAGGCAACGAGCTGTTGATTGCCATCAAGGCCGGTCCCACCTTTGATGGCTACCCAACGCTTGTAGCAGACTACACACGCACTCACACACACTGACAAGTACACTCACACATTTCATCCCCCTGACTCCCGCCCTCCCCCCCCACCACCACCACCACCACCACCACCGCTACCATTACCATTACCATTACCATTACCAGGCAACCAGCTGTTGATTGCCATCAAGGCCGGTCCCACCTTTGATGGCTACCCAACACGTGTACCAGACTACAACTTCTACCACTCAACCACCACCACCACCGCCACCACATTCCCATACCCCCCCCCACACACACACCCACACCCACACACCCACACACACCCACACTTTCAAACACTCCAGGCAACGAGCTGTTGATTGCCGTCAAGGCCGGTCCCACCCAACGCGTGTACCCGACTACAACTTCTAGCACTCACACACACAAACAAGCACACACACATTTCATCCCCCTGCCCCCCCCCCCCCCCCCCCCCCCCCCCCTTCAACCAACCTAACCCAACCCAACCCTCCATTTCGAACACAACCAGGTAACGAGCTGTTGATTGCCATCAAGGCCGGTCCCACCCAACGCGTATACCCGACTGCAACTTCTAGCACTCACACACACTAACAAGCACACACACATTCATCCCCCTGACTCCCTCCCCCCCCCCCCCCCCCCCCCCTCCACCTCAACCACTCTAGCTTCTTAATCCTGTACCCCCCCCTCCCCCCCTCCCCCCCACCCCAAAAACAAACGTTCCCCCCACACCTCTGTACCCCCCCCATTTCGAACACTCCAGGCAACGAGTTGTTGATTGCCATCAAGGCCGGCCCCACATTTGACGGCTACCCAACACGTGTACCCGACTACAACTTCTACCACTCCCACCCCCTAGCCCTCGACCACTACCCCCCCCACACACACATTCCCATCCCCCCCCCCCCCCACACACACACACACACACACACACACACACACTTTCAAACACACCAGGCAACGAGCTGTTGATTGCCATCAAGGCCGGTCCGACATTTGACGGCTACCCAACTCGTGAACCCATCTACAACTTCTACCACTCCCACCCCCTAGCCCTCGAACACTACCCACCACCACCACCACCACCACATTCCCATACCCCCCCCCCCCCCCCCCCCCCTACACACGCACACACACACACACAAGCACACACAAACACACACTTTCAAAAACTCCAGGCAACGAGCTGTTGATTGCCATCAAGGCCGGCCCCACCTTTGATGGCTACCCAACGCGTGTACCAGACTACAACTTCTACCATTCCCTCGTGAAGTACACACAAGAGAAAGGGTGGGGTCTACAATCCGGGAGGGGCGACTTCAGGCTAAGACTTGAAGAGTTTGTTATGGCGAAGGATGGGAGGTGAGTGTTGGGGTGTGTGGTACTGTAGTGACGGACTCCTTGTACCGCTCCCTTGTGAAGTACACGCAAGAGGAAAGGGTGGGGCCTATAATCCGGGAGTGGCGACTTCAAGCTAAGGCTTGAAGAGTTTGTGATGGCGAAGGATGGGAGGTGAGTGTTGGGGTGTGTGGTACTGTAGTGACGGACTCCTTGTACCGCTCCCTTGTGAAGTACACGCAAGAGGAAAGGGTGGGGCCTATAATCCGGGAGTGGCGACTTCAAGCTAAGGCTTGAAGAGTTTGTGATGGCGAAGGATGGGAGGTGAGTGTTGGGGTGTGTGGTACTGTAGTGACGGACTCCTTGTACCGCTCCCTTATAAAGTACACGCAAGAGAAAAGGGTGGGGCTTTCAATCCGGGAGGGGCGACTTCAAGCTAAGGCTTGAAGAGTTTGTGATGGCGAAGGATGGGAGGTGAGTGTTGGGGTGTGTGGTACTGTGGTGACGGACTCCTTGTTCCGCTCCCTTGTGAAGTACACCCAAGAGAAAAGGGTGGGGCCTTCTATCCGGGAGTGGCAACTTCAAGCTAAGGCTTGAGGAGTTTGTGATGGCGAAGGATGGGAGGTGAGTGTTGGGGTGTGTGGTACTGTGGTGATGTACACCTTGTACCGCTCCCCTTGTGAAGTACACCCAAGAGCAAGGGTGGTGTCTGCTACCTGGGAGGGGAGACCTTAAGGTAAGGCTTGAAGACTTTGTAATGACTGAGGATGGGAGATGAATATCAGGCAGTTAGATTTCCGATGCAGCACGAACTCAGGGCCCCCTTCAATACAACAATTGTTTGGGGTTCGTGTCATCAATGTTTTTTCTTTCTAGCCCTTTCTGTCACGTTTGGGCAAGTCCTTTTAGTCTATTTGGCCTACCCCTGAACTATAAGATGCACGTACATACGTAGGCAGATGAGTGGAGGTAGGGGTGAGTAGTAGAAAGGGTGGGATACCATGACTTTACTAAAAGGTTACACACCCACAAACACACAGGCTACGAGAAGGTTACACACCCACAAACACACAGGCTACGAGAAGGTTACATACCCACAAACACACAGGCTACGAGAAGGTTACACACCCACAAACACACAGGCTACGAGAAGGTTACACACCCACATACACACAGGCTACTAAAAGATTACACACCCACAAACACACAGGCTACGAGAAGGTTACACACCCACAAACACACAAGCTACGAAAAGTTTACACACCCACAAACACACAGGCTACAAGAAGGTTACACACCCACAAACACACAGGCTACGAGAAGGTTACACACCCACAAACACACAGGCTACTAGAAGGTTACACACCCACAAACACACATGCTACGAGAAGGTTACACACCCACAAACACACATGCTACGAGAAGGTTACACACCCACAAACACACAGGCTACTAGAAGGTTACACACCCACAAACACACATGCTACGAGAAGGTTACACACCCACAAACACACATGCTACGAGAAGGTTACACACCCACAAACACACAGGCTACTAGAAGGTTACACACCCACAAACACACATGCTACGAGAAGGTTACACACCCACAAACACACAGGCTACGAGAAGGTTACACACCCACAAACACACAGGCTACTAAAAGGTTACACACCCACAAACACACAAGCTACGAGAAGGTTACACACCCTCAAACACACACAAGCTAACCCTCCACTCCCCCACCCCAACCACCACCCTAACTACCCTTACCACCACCTATGTACCATCGATGTGACTACATAGGCTACCTAGTATCGGCAGACACCATGACTTTACTACAAGCTTACACACACGCAAACACACACACTAGCTAACGCTCCACTCCCTCACCCCAACCACCACCCAACCACCACCCTAACCACCCTTACCACCACCTATGTACCATCGATGTGACTACATGGGCTACCTTGTATCGGAAGAGACCATTACTTTACTACAAGCTTGCGCACACACAATCTAACCCTCATCCCCAATCCCAACCACCACCTAACCACCACCTAACCACCATCCTAACCACCACCCAGGTACCACCGATGTGACCACATGGGAGACCTTGTATAGACAGACACCATGACTTTGCTAGAGGGTTACACACACACACACATACACATACACACACATTCTAATCCTTCACTCCCTCACCCCAACCACCACTCAACCACCACCCTAACCACCACCCTAACCACCACCCAGGTACAACCGCTGTGACTACATGGGCTACCTAGTATCTGCTGACACCATGAATTTACTAGAAGGTTACACACACACAAACCCACACACAACCTAACATTCCACTCCCTCACCCCAACCACCACCCAACCACCAACCTAACCACCACCCAGGTACCACCGCTGTGACTACATGGGATACCTAGTATCTGCTGACACCAAGAATTTACTAGAAGGTTACACACACACAAACCCACACACAACCTAACATTCCACTCCCTCACCCCAACCACCACCCAACCACCAACCTAACCACCTCCCAGGTACCACCGCTGTGACTACATGGGATACCTAGTATAGGCAGACACCATAACTTTACTACAAGCTTACACACACACAAACCCACACACAACCTAACGTTCCACCCCCTCACCCCAACCACCACCCAACCACCACCCTAACCACCACCAGGGTACGACCGCTGTGACTACATGGGCTACCTAGTATCGGCAGACACCATAACTTTACTACAAGCTTACGCACACACATACACACACACAAGCTAACGCTCCACTCCCTCACCCCAACCACCACCCAACCACCACCCTAACCACCACCCTAACCACCACCCAGGTACCACCGCTGTGACTACATGGGATACCTAGTATCGGCAGACACCATGACTTTACTAGAGGGGTATGAGGACGATGCTGAGATGGCGGCCCTAGCTGACTCCATGGCAGATGAGCCACAGGGCTCAGCTACATTTTCAGCTACCTCCAGCCTGGCAGAGTCTAGCATTGAAGCGCCTGATGGTGGGCAGACTAATATCGAGTTTGCTTGTGGGTGTATGATGTAGTGTGTGGGTGGTGGGTGGTGTGTAGTGGGTGTGTGGGTGGTGGGTGGTGTGTACTGGGTGGGTGGTGTGTACTGGGTGTGTGGGTGTGTGGGTGTATGATGTAGTGTGTGGGTGGTGGGTGGTGTGTACTGGGTGGGTCGTGTGTAGTGGGTGGGTGGGTGGTGGGTGGAAGGTGAACGATAGTGTAGTGTGTGTGATGTATGGTGTGCGGTTTGTGTTGTGTGTGTATTGTATGTTGGGTGGTGGGTGGTCAATGATGTGTAGTGTGTGTGGTCTTCCGTGTGTAGTGTGCGGTTTATTTGTAGTGTAGTGTGTTGTGGGTGTTGGGTGGACGATGGTGTGTGGTGTGTAAGTGTCTCCTGTGTAGTGTCTGTACTATGTATGGTGTATGGTGTGTAGTGTGCAGTGTATTTGTATTTGTATTGTATGTTGGGTGGTGGGTGGTCAATGATGTGTAGTGTGTGTGGTCTTCCGTGTGTAGTGTGCGGTTTATTTGTAGTGTAGTGTGTAGTGTGTTGTGGGTGTTGGGTGGACGATGGTGTGTGTTGTGTAAGTGTCTCCTGTGTAGTGTCTGTACTATGTATGGTGTATGGTGTGTAGTGTGCAGTGTATTTGTATTTGTATTGTATGTTGGGTGGTGGGTGGTCAATGATGTGTAGTGTGTGTAGTTTGTGTGGTCTTCCGTGTGTAGTGTGCGGCTTATTTGTAGTGTAGTGTGTTGCGGGTGCTGGGTGGATAATGGTGTGTGGTGTGTATTGTCAGTAGAATGTGTGGTATATGTGTATTATGTTGCGGGTGTTGGGTGGACGATGGTGTGTGTTGTGTAAGTGTCTCCTGTGTAGTGTGTGTAGTATGTTTGGTGTATGGTGTGTAGTGTGCAGTGTAATTGTATTGTGTTGTGGGTGGAGGGTGGAGAACGGTGTGTGGTGTTTAAGTGTGTTTTGTGTAATGCGTGTAGAAAAATAAATAAACCCTAAACCCTAAACCCTGGTAGTGTGTGTAGTTTGTTTAGTGTATGCTGTGTATTGTGCGGTGTGTGTGTATGCATGTGCGGTGTGTGTGTATTGTGCGGTGTGTGTGTATGCATGTGCGGTGTGTGTGTATGCAGGTGCGGTGTGTGTGTATTGTGCGGTGTGTGTGTATGCATGTGCGGTGTGTGTGTATTGTGCGGTGTGTGTGTATGCATGTGCGGTGTGTGTGTATTGTGCGGTGTGTGTATGCATGTGCGGTGTGTGTGTATTGTGCGGTGTGTGTGTATGCATGTGCGGTGTGTGTGTATTGTGCGGTGTGTGTGTAGTGTAGTGTGCGGTGTGTGTGTATTGTGTAGTGGGTGGATAATGGTGTGTGTGTGTGTGGTGTGTGTGTGTGGTGTGTGTGTGGTGTGTATTGTGTAATGGGTGGATAATGGTGTGTGGTGTGTGTGTGGTGTGTATTGTGTAATGGGTGGATAGTGGTGTGTGGTGTGTGGTAAATGATTTGTAGTCTGTGTAGTCTGTGCTGTTTTCATGCGAGCGTGTTTGTGCTTAGTGTGCAGCAGTTGTTTTTTTATCAGCTTTCTGTAAGGGTTGTTTGTGCATGTGTGTGTGTTTGTGCATGTGTGTGTTTGTGTTTGTGCCTGCGTGTGTGTTTGTGCCTGCGTGTGTGTTTGTGCCTGCGTGTGTGTTGTGCCTGCGTGTGTGTTTGTGCCTGCGTGTGTGTTTGTGCCTGCGTGTGTGTTTGTGCCTGCGTGTGTTTGTGCCTGCGTGTGTTTGTGCCTGCGTGTGTGTGTGCCTGCTTGTGTGTTTGTGCCTGCGTGTGTGTTTGTGCCTGCGTGTGTGTGTGCCTGCGTGTGTGTTTGTGCCTGCGTGTGTGTTTGTGCCTGCGTGTGTGTTTGTGCCTGCGTGTGTGTTTGTGCCTGCGTGTGTGTTTGTGCCTGCGTGTGTGTTTGTGCCTGCGTGTGTGTTTGTGCCTGCGTGTGTGTTTGTGCCTGCGTGTGTGTGTGCCTGCGTGTGTGTTTGTGCCTGCGTGTGTGTTTGTGCCTGCGTGTGTGTGTGCCTGCGTGTGTGTTTGTGCCTGCGTGTGTGTTTGTGCCTGCGTGTGTGTTTGTGCCTGCGTGTGTGCAGCAGTTGTTTCTTATCAGCTTTATGTAAGGGTTGTTTAAATGGCAGGGGCCCTAAATTCGTGCTACAGTCATAATTGAATTAATTTAATTAATTTTGAGGAAACTCCTTGCAACTACCATGACCACACCACCAGGGTCACTTTCACTCAACTCTAGTTTTTGTCTTCAGCTTTCTGTAGGTCCAGTTGTGTAGCAAAATGTGCGACGCAAGCCTGATTTCAGGACTGTGACGTTGTACGGCATCTATGTGTGTAGTGTGGTGTTTGTGGTGTGTGGTATGTGTGCGGTGGGTGGTGTGTATGCATGTATGTGTGTAGTGTGGTGTTTGTGGTGTGTGGTATGTGTGCAGTGGGTGGTGTGTATGCATGTGTGTGTTATTGTGCAATCTGTTTGTGTGTAGTCTTCTGGGTGTGGTGTTTATGCATGTGCGTGTTTTGTGTGATTGGAGAAGATATGTGTATGTATGATGTGCTGTGTGGTGCTTAACCATGTGTGTGTGTGTGTGCTTGTGCTTGTCCGTGTTCTGTGTGATTGGAGACGATGTATACGTGTATTATTATACAATTGGAGAAGTTGTATGTGTGGTTGTATGTGTGTGGTGTGCTGTGTGGTGCTTAAACATGTGTGTGTGTGTGCTTGTGCTTGTGCTTGTCTGTGTTTTGTGTCATTGGAGATGATGTATGTGCGTGTATTATTATACAATTGGAGAAGTTGTGTGTGTGTGATGTGCTGTGGTGCTTTTACATGTGTGTGTGTGCTTGTGCTTGTCCGTGTTCTGTGTGATTGGAGATGATGTATACGTGTATTATTATACAATTGGAGAAGTTGTATGTGTATATGTGTATGTGTGATTGCTTGTCTTGAAGTGATGTTGGATCAGGGGGAAGTGCTGCTGAAGAGGAAAAGTATTGGAAGCAAATTTGAATTTGAATTTGAATTTCAATCACCCTGCAGACGTATTTGATGACTCATCTATAAGTGATATTGGATCTTGGGGGCAGCGCTGCCGAAAAGGGAATTATTGGAAGCAAGTTTGAATTTGAATTTGAATCACCCTGCAGGATTATTTGATAACTCCTCTTGAAGTGATGTTGGATCGGTGTGTGTGCGGGGGGGGGGGGGGGGGGGGGGAGGGGGGGGGAGAGCTGCTGAACACATGAAGGATTAAAAACAAATTGGAATTATAATTCAAATCACCCCGCAGGTGTATTTGATAGCTCCTCTTGAAGTGATGTTGGATCGGTGGGTGGGTGGGTGGGTGGGTGGTGGTGGTGGTGGTGGTGGGGGGGGGGGGGGGGGGCTGAACACAAGAATTATTGAAGGCAAATTTGAATTAGAATTTGAATCACCCTGCAGGTGTATTTGATGACTCATCTAGAAGTGATGATGGATCAGGGGGGAGCGCTGCCGAAGATCCTAATCAGGAGCGTTCACGACGAATGATGCAGGTGGGTGGTGCTTATGGTTTGTCACACTACCAAGACATGCACCAACACAACCAGCCCCCCCCCCCCCCCTCCCCCCCCCCCCCCCCCCCCATCACCACCACCACCACCATCACCATCACAGGAGGCATACCTTTGCACCCAGCAGCTTCGATCCACGATAGAGTGGGGGCGATCCACCACCACCCATATTAACACCACCACAAACACAAACACAACAACTACCCCCCCCCTCCCCCATCACCACCACCATCATCACCACCACAGGAGGCATAACCTCTCACCCAACAGCTTAGATTCATGATGGAGTGGGAGCGATCCACCACCCCCTCTCATATTCACACCACCACAACACACTCCGATCCACCACAACACACACCATCACCACCACTAACCCCCCCCCCCCCCCCCCCCCCCCATCACCCACCACCAACCACCACCATCACCATCACAGGAGGCATACCTTTGCACCCAGCAGCTTCAATCCACGATAGAATGGGGGCGATCCACCACCACCCATATTAACACCATCATCATTATTAACAACAACTACCCCCCCCCCCCCCCCCCCCCCCCCCATCACCAACACCATCATCACCACCACAGGAGGCATATCCTCTCACCCAACAGCTTAGATTCATGATGGAGTGGGAGCGATCCACCCCCATTCCTCTTATTAACACCACCACAAACACAAAGACAACAACTACCACCCCCCCCCATCACCACCACCACCACCATCACCATCACAGGAGGCATACCTTTGCACCCAGCAGCTTCAATCCACGATAGAGTGGGGGCGGTCCACCACCACCCATATTAACACAAACACTAACACAACAACTACCCCCCCCCCCCCCCCCCCCCCCCATCACCACCCCCCCCATCACCACCACCACCACCACAGGAGGCATACCTTCGCACCCAGCAGCTTCGATCCATGATAGAGTGGGGGCGATCCACGATCCCCAAACACGATGATGCGCTCTCCGATGAAGTCAGTGTCATCATATGGCCTGGAGCTGCCATTGAGTATTTACCCAGGGGCTCCACAGTCGGCCAGGTGAGTTGTGGGTTTCTATATACTCTCCTCACCACCACCACCACCACCACCACACACACAAATCCACACACATAAGTACACTAGGTCGGTGTCATCATATGGCCTGGAGCTGCCATCAAGTACTTACCCAGGGGCTCCACAGTCGGCCAGGTGAGTTGTGGGTTTCTATATACTCCCCCCCACACACACCCCACCACCACCACCGCCACCACCACCACCAAAACCATACAGATACACACTTGCACACAGAAGGTACAGTAGGTCAGTGTCATCATATGGCCTGGAGCTGCTATTGAGTACTTACCCAGGGGCTCCACAGTCGGCCAGGTGAGTTGTAGGTTTTTATAAACTCCCCCCCACACACACCCCACCACCACCACCGCCACCACCACCACCGCCACCACCACCACCAAAACCACACAGATACACACTTGCACACACAAGTACAATAGGTAGGTGTCATCATATGGCCTGGAGCTGCTATTGAGTTCTTACCCAGGGGCTCCACAGTCGGCCAGTTGAGTTGTAGGTTTTTATACCCCCCCCCCACCCACCCACCCACACACACACACACACACACCACAACCACAACCACCACCACCGCCAAAACCACGCAGACACACACATGCACATACACACACAAGTACAATAGGTCGGTTTCATCATATGGCCGGGAGCTGCCATCAAGTATTTACCCAGGGGCTCCACAGTCGGCCAGGTAAGTTGTGGGGTTTTATATACTCTCCTCACCACCAACACCACCAACACCGGCACCAAAACTATCATTGTTTTTCTTTTGGGCTAAATGTAGCAGCTTCTGGCAGCTCCCCTGCCTGGCTATTCGATCAAACCTAGCACAAGCTGGTGCATCTGGCAGCTGACATAGTCTGCTTACCAATGCTCCTGAAATCGAGGGGGATAGCCCAGTGCCTGGCTCAAGGAGCTGCTTAGAAGCTGCTATGAGTAGCCCAAAAGAAAAGCACTGAAAACTATGTTGAAGCACACACACACCCACACAAGTAAAATAGGTCGGTGTCATCATATGGCCTGGAGCTGCCATTGAGTATTTACCCAGGGGTTCCACAGTCGGCCAGATGAGTTGTATGCGTGTGTACACTCTCCTCCCTACCACCACCACCACCACCCACAAATACCACGTAGACACACACACACACACACACATATACATACATACACACAGACACACAAGTAAAATAGGTCGGTGTGATCATATGGCCTGGAGCTGCCATCGAGTACTTACCCAGGGGCTCCACAGTCGGCCAGGTGAGTTGTAGGTTTTTATAAACTCCCCCCCACACACACGCCACCACCACCACCGCCACCACCACCACCAAAACCACACAGATACACACTTGCACACAGAAGTACAATATGTCGGTGTCATCGTATGGCCTGGAGCTGCCATCAAGTAATTTCCCAGGGGCTCCACAGTCGGCCAGGTAAGTTGTAGGTGTTAATATACTGTCCTCCTCACCACCACCACCACAACCACCACTACCACCAAAACCACGCAGACACACACACACAGAAGTCCAATAGGTCTGTCATTATATTGCCTGGAGCTGTCATTTTCTATTTTCCCAGGGGCTCCAAAGTCGGCCAGGTAAGTTCTAGGTTTGTATATACTCTCCTCCCCACCACCACCACCACCACCACAACCACCAAAACTACACAGATACACACTTACACACACAAGTACAATCAGTTTGTGTCATCATATGGCCTGGATATACTCCTACACACACTTCCCCCCCCCCCCCCCTTTCTTCTATGTGCACACACCCACATCCACCCACTCCCACACCCACATACCCTTATACTAGCTTCTGCTACACTCCTGCGCACATTCCAGCACAAACATACTGACAAGCCCCCTCCGTTCTGTGCCCTGGCCACCACAGATCGTGGAAAAGAGGGGGCTAATGAACATGGAGCTTGAAGCACGTTAACACACTCCTACCCCCCCCCCCCCCCCCCCCCCCCCCCCCCACACACACACACACACACACACACACTCACACACACATTCCAGCACACACATGCTGACAAACACTTTCGGTTCTGTGCCCTGGCCACCACAGATTGTGGAAAAGAGGGGGCTAATGAACATGGAGCCTGAAGCGCATAAGCACATTCCTACACACATTCCCCCTCACCCTTCTTATGGCTTCTACGTGCACTCCCACACACACTCCCACACAAATTCACACACACACTCCCACACAAATTCACACACACACACTCCCACACAAATTCACACACACACTCCCACACACACACACACACACACTCCCACACAAATTCACACACACACTCCCACACACACTCCCACACACCCTTCTAATAGCTTCTACGTGCACTCCCGCACACATTCCAGCATACACATACTGACAAACCCTTCTGTTCGGTTCTGTGCTCTGTCCATCACAGATCGTGGAAAAGAGGGGGCTGGTGAACATGGAGCTTGAACACGTTAACACACTCCTACACCCCCCCCCCCACACACACACACACACACATTCCAGCACACACATGCTGATAAACCCTTTCGGTTCTGTGCCCTGTCCATCACAGTTTTAGGAAAAGAGGGGGCTGGTGAACATGGAGCTTGACGCGCATTAACACACTCATACACACACTCCCACACACATTCCAGTGCACACACATACTAACAAACCCTTTCGGTTCTGTGCCCTGTCCATCACAGTTTTAGGAAAAGAGGGGGCTGGTGAACATGGAGCTTGGAGCCCATTAACACACTCCTACACACACTCACACACACATTCCAGCATACACATACTGACAAACCCTTTCGGTTCTGTGCCCTGGCCATCACAGATAGTGGAAAAGAGGGGGCTGGTGAACATGGAGCCTGAAGCGCTAGAAGACGCCTCGGTACAGTACTGGAGCTCTAAGGATATGTTAGTGAATGTGAACAACAGGTGGGTGGTGGCGGTGGGAGGCCACGGTATGTGTGTGAGGGTGGGGGTGGGGGCACTGGTACAAATGCATCGGTAAAGTACTGGACCTGTAAGGATATGTTCGTAAATGTGAACAACAGGTAAGTGGTGGTGGAAGGTCACGGTTGGAGTTGGTGGTCGTCGGGGCAGGGGGGGGAGGGGGGGGGGGGGGGGGCGGTCATGCACGACATGTGAAGTTGGTATATATATTGACTGACTTGCTGACTGACCCACTGACCCACTGACCCACTGACCGATCGGCGGACAGACGGACTGACTGACCTACTTACCAACCTACCCGCTGACTGACCGACTGACTGACTGACTGGCCGACCAGCTGACTGACTGAATGACTGACTGACTGGACTAACTGGACGACCTACCGACTGACCAACGGACCCACTGACCCACTGACTGACCGACCGACCGACTGGCCGACTGACCGACAAACCGGCCGACCGACCGACTGACTGATCGACTGGCCGGAAGACTGACTTAATGACTGACCCACTGACCAAACGACTGAATGGCTGACTGGCAATGGATGTTTGCCCTCACTCCTAACCCCCATATGATCTTGAACAGTCATCAAAAACAATAATAAGTTATAGGTGGCAGTGCAAGCGACGCGGAAACTTTGTGTGGAGTGTTGGCTACCGTTATATATTTAGGCAGTTAGTTACGAGACAGGTGGCATTTTTGTGGTCAGACATTCAGACAAACGGACAACGGGGTGACCCTGGGGGCTTCCGCCCTCCAGAAGGGGGGTCTCTGCCAAAAATAAGCAACACAATTCTGTGGACATGTATGTGTGCTCCACACTCAACCCTAAACACCCAACCAAACCAACTAACCCTATCGCCAACCCAACTCAACCCAATCGCCAACCCAACACAACACAACCCAACCAAACCAAAACCCAAACCAAACCCCGACCCTTAACCCCAACCCTCAACCCAACTCAACCCAAACCAACCAAACTCCCAAACTCCCAAACCAAACCAAACCAAACCAAACCAAACCCCCCTTAACCACCAGGTTGGTACCTGAGAGCACAGTCTTGAACGATGGCGATCTGGTGATCTTGGCGCGAGAGAAGATGGAGATATGATTTGGCTGTATGAGTTAAGTGAGATCTTCGATATTTCGCCAGAGATCTGAGATCTGGTGAACTTGGCGCGAGAGAAGATGGAGATAAGTTTGACTATATCAGTCAAGTGAGATATCCGATATCTCATCAGAGATCTGAGATCTGTTGTCTTAGATCATCAATGTTTCACCATGAGTGATCTGAGATATGTAGTTTAAGATCATCGATGTCTCGTCATCTTAGATATGAGATCTGTTGTTTTAGATCACTGATGTCTCACCATCTGAGATCTGAGATCTGTTGTTTAAGATCATCAAAATCTCATCATCTTAAATATGAGATCTGTTGTTTAAGATCATCAAAATCTCATCATCTTAAATATGAGATCTGTTGTTTAAGATCATTGATGTCTCACAATCTGAGATCCGAGATTAGTCCTTAGAGAGCTGGGATTTCTCACTGCAGGGCTAAGTTTCATACTTGTCATCAGGGTACTTCAAAAGTCCAAATTGGCCAGCGCTTAAGTGCACTTGAAAACAAAAAAACTGCGCTGTGTAGTGCAAAAAGCGCAAAGATTGCTTGCGGCGCCCACAAGGGGTTGCAAAAAAACTGCGCTTAAAGCGCAGAGGGGGTCAAAAAGTCAGCGCTCAAAAGCGCAAAAGCGCGCGCTTTGAATTACCCCGCTTGTCATCCTTGTCATGCTTGCAGAATGATTGTTACAACCCAGGGGTAGCCAGATATCATAGCTTTTGTATTTTCACCTACGAGCAGCAGCTTCTTGGCAGCTCCCCTGGCTTTCTACGCACCAAAATCTAACGTATTGCTTCTAAGTGGACTTGGCTTCGCCCATATTATGTCTCTCAAATTTTAGCTTGTAAAGTTTAGCTAGGAGTTTAGTCATTGAGTGGCTTATTCAGTTAGTAAGTTAGTTATTCAACTTAAGCAAATATTAGCTAGTGAGTAAAATAAAGGTGTTGTTTACTCTGCCATGCAAATGTGTGTGGGAGCCCAGGGGTAGCCTCAGTCTGGATGAATCTATAGGTTTGGCTGAAGTGCCAGCCAGTGGAGCTGCCTAGAAGCTGCTGCTCGTAGGAACCCAGGGGCAGCCCCAGTCTGGAAGAACCTATAGGTTTGGCTGAAGTGCCAGCCAGTGGAGCTGCCTAGAAGCTGCTGCTCGCAAGAACCCAGGGGTAGCCTCAGTCTGGAAGAATCTATAGGTTTGGCTGAAGTGCCAGCCAGTGGAGCTGCCTAGAAGCTGCTGCTCGTAGGAACCCAGGGGCAGCCCCAGTCTGGAAGAATCTATAGGTTTGGCTGAAGTGCCAGCCAGTGGAGCTGCCTAGAAGCTGCTGCTCGTAAGAACCCAGGGGTAGCCTCAGTTTGGAAGAATCTATAGGTTTGGCTGAAGTGCCAGCCAGTGGAGCTGCCTAGAAGCTGCTGCTCGTAGGAACCCAGGGGCAGCCCCAGTCTGGAAGAATCTATAAGTTTGGCTGAAGTGCCAGCCAGTGGAGCTGCCTAGAAGCTGCTGCTCGTAGGAACCCAGGGGTAGCCCCCGGGGGTAGCCCCAGTCTTGAAGAACCTATAGGTTTGGCTGAAGTGCCAGTCAGTGGAGCTGCCTAGAAGCTGCTGTTTCTGGTACCTGAGATGGGAACTGAACTATTGATAGATCAAACTCGCAGTCCATGTCAAATGTACGACTGGACTTGACATCAGGTTCGTGGTCTAAGTCATAAATGCTGCAAGTGATATTTAACTTGCAGCTCATGTCAAATGGACAACTTGACACGATAGCCGCCAGCTAGGGCGCACTAACTATCGAAACTAGGCAGTGTGGGATTTGGAATTCGAATTCTTCGTCGTTAGTTTAATCATGCAGCGGCAGGGTAATTTAATTTCGGCACCCCCTAGAGTGGACTGGATTTGACTTTATGGCCTTTATAGGTTTGGCTGAACTGCCAGCCAGTGGAGCTGCCTAGAAGTTGCTGTTTCTGGTACCCAAAACGAACGACTCGACTTGATACATTAATGAATAGATGATGATGACCTTCAGGGATTTGCCAAGCTGGAAGAATCAAAGCAAGAACAAACACTTGATGTATTGCTCCCATTGAATAGATTCCATTGTGTGTTCTCTGTTATACACATGTACAGTACAGCCCAGGGGTGGCCCGATGTTCTTAAGGGCTTTGCCCAAGCTGGAAGAATCAAGAGGGAGAAAGAAGCACTTGATGCATTGCTCCCAACAAATCATAATCATAGGATGTGGGGGGTGCGAGTTGGGTTGAGTTGGCGAGTTGGGTTGGTTGTGGCTGGGTAGGGTTGGATTGGTACATGTTTTTTCAGCCAACTCTGGGCTGCTTACAGTCTGCCAGTTCCAAGTCTTCCCGTGCGATACCCACGGAACCAGGGAGCGTACTTAGAGGACAGTTTATACAGTTTAAAGGCTTGTCCAGGTCATTGTGAGGTTGGGTTGCATTTATTGTGGCTGGGTAGTGTTTCGTTCCAGTCTGTTGTGTTCTCTAGTTCTCGGTAGTGATCTGTTCTGTTCTGTTTTTCATCAGCACTAGAGAGGGTCGGCAGGAGCGGCTGAGATGTCTGTCTGTATGTATGAATACACCATATAGAGCACCTTGGACGCATACCTGCGTTGTTCATTCTGCTGGTTGCACTGCCTTATCTTGCTTGCAACCTGCCCCACCTAAATGTATGCACCCATACATGATGTAGCACGTGTGCTACATGTAGTACCTTCAAGAACATCCTGTACTTTTATGTCTGGGGGTAGCACCTTCAAGAATACCCTGTACTTTTCCGTCTGGGAATGGCACCTTCAATAATACCTTGTACATTTCTGGCTGGGTAGCCGATTATGCCAAAAGGAATTGCCCAACCTCGCAGAGTTAACTTGGACTTGAACTTCGCTTCAGCCAGCGATTTGGCTGCTCGCCATCTTTGGCAGTAAAAGCAATTATTGGCAGGAAAATGTAAACGCGAACAGATCACTTTTATTTTTATTTTTTATGTACTGTTCGCAGATTTAAGATCAGCTCTAGATTAGCAGGCGGGGCAAATTGAAAGGAACACTGTCGTGCTGTCCTTCACAAGCACTAGAGAGAGCAGCTGGAGATGCTGCGCTCGACTTCAGTTAGACGGACGTGAGTACGTGACTAAGGGGTAGGTCACACTGCTCTTGCTTTTGGTCGATTTAGCTTTTGCTTTTGGTCCGATTTTGGCCCGATTTTTGTGGGGACCAAAAGCGACCAAAAGCGGACCAAAAGCTAAATCGAAAGCAAAATCTGGTCTTTGAGACAATTTATTGATCCGATTTTGCTTTCGATTTTGCTTTTGGTCATGTACTTGAATACAGTAGTATAGCTGATTGTTTTCAAGTCTAAAAGCTGTAATGTTTTTGAGCTGATGACAATTTTTTGACAGCCCCCAAAGTGCCGATGCCTTCAAAAAATGTGCGCTGTCAAAAAAGCGCACTTGCCTTTGAAATAGTGCGCTCGCACCAGTTTTTTAATTGGTGCGCTTTTTTTTTGCAGGACCTGCAAGGTGCTGGGACCTGGAGCACCTGCAGGGAGCTGGGAGCTGCCCGCAGCAGGGACGGAGCTACAGGGAGCTGCAAGTAGGGAGACTGGATAGTGGAAACAATGCAGATTTGGGAACCTCTGTTACAACCTCGGTTTAAATTATATGACCAAGTCGTCCATTAATAATAGTAAGAAAATAAATCCAAGTTGCTTGCTAGAGGGATGTAGCCAAGTTCAATTGGGGAATAATGTAACAATTCGCTTGCTGGGAACAACTAATGAAGTACCAAGTAGGAATAATGTGCCACTTTAAATTCAAACTCTCAAATCTTGCTACATAGGAAATACGCAAGGTTCCTGAATCCATGTTACCAAGTGACAATCTCTCTCGTGGGTACCGCACGAGTAATGTGCCAACGACATGCAACAAAAAATCAGTATAGCCATCTAGCTAGGGGGGTTCTGGCTCATGTTTGGCATGAATGGACCACCCATCATCCCAGGCGTACCCCCAGACGTACCCATAGGGTACGTCTGGGGGTACGCCTGTGTGGCACCACCCATCATCCCTGCCCCATTGTGTGGGGTGGACATCGTAGGACCCATCATCCCACCCCCATTGTGTGGGGTGGAGCTGCCAGGAATGGAGTGGTTCATACCCATCATCGCATTGCCCCCTCCAAAAATGTTGGCAATCATGAGTGGTCTGCCGGTTCATTTCTGACATGTGTGTCATCATCTCCAACCGGTTTTCACTCTTCTCCCTCCTCTCTCTATCCTCCCTTTCTCTCTCCTCCCCCCTCTCCTGCCTCCTCTCCTCCCTCCTCTCATCATACAGCCTCTGCTCCTCCTTCCTCTCTATGTCTCTGTCCTCCTTCGACTTCTCCCTCCTATCATCCCTAGCCTGCCTAGTCTGGTCTTGGGACAACAAAATGCTTTGGAAACTACGCACAGCCCCCGACCCAGTGCCCGGATGGGGGATGTGTGAACAGGGTTTTGCGTGGGGTGTGGGGCCTTGTCAGGTGATCTCACCTCCCCATCATCCTCCTCCTCTACATGCCTAATGGCCTTGCTACTCTTCCGTGGTATCACTTTCCCCACTCCCTCAGAGTACGTCCCCTGGGGTAGCTCCGAGCCATCAAACACACCAACTCCTAGGGGACATAACGTCGAATGGGCCTTGAAGAGTTCCACCCACAGCCCCAAATGCATCCACCCTTTCTTTTCAAGGGACAGGGCCTCTAAGTCCTTCAACTCAAGTGCCATGCCAGTGACACCCTCTCGGTTGTCCCTGGCCTGAACGCACAGAGCTCGGACTAAGTCTTTCTTGTTGGTAAAGTAGTTTTTCACCGCCCTCTCAGTGAAATACTCTGGTCTATCTTTGATACCCACTGTGTGACACAAATGAGCGTTCAGCTCCTTGGCCACAGCTCTATGTACCTCTGACACAGGACCTTTCATTTCCCCATCAGTTCCTTTCATAGACCTGTGCATTCAATGCAGGTCTAGGTCAGTGTATGTGTGACAGTCTAGGTGTAAGCCAAATAGGCTGACATACGTGCCCAACCGTGACAAGAAGTGCTGAAAGAAAAAGCATTGAAAAAGCTTAGTAGGCAGTTGCTTGACAGCACACCCCTAATGAAGTAATGATCATGTGCAAGCCCAATAGGCTGAAGAGACATCCCCAATAGCGAGAGAGAGTTGGATGATTTCGTATTTTTTATACAATTAATGTAACATGTTCCTTCTCATTTGCAGCTATTTGGGCCATATCTGAACACAATATCAGCTTGCGACTGTGCCGCACCCTCTGAAAATTTTGAAGACTAGAAGCAACAATAATTAAGAATTGGATAAGAAAAGGTATGAGTGAAACAACGAAGATACGGAAAAGATAAAAACAGAAAACAAATAAAGTTCTAGAAAAAAATCCGGACCAAAAGCAAAATCGAGGCAAATGCCCCCCCCCCCCCCCCCCATTTTGCTTTTGCTCGATTTAGCTTTTGCTTTTGGTCCGATTTTGGTCCTGACCAAAATCGATTCTGGTCAATGTTGTAGTGTGACCACTAAGATTTTGGTGATAGGCAAAATCGACCAAAATCGGACCAAAATCGGACCAAAATCGTCCGGACCAAGAGCAGTGTGACCTACCCCTAAGCAGTCGTGCGACTCGACTTAGCAATAGCACAAGCCAACTCAAGTCGAGCAATGGTGTTTCCATTTATCGCACCTGTACGGTACTGATTTATAGAGAAGTACAACTCAAGTCAAGTCCACCCAACTAGGTTCCCCAATAGGGACTCGAGTTGAGCTAACTAAAATCGACTTGAAATGGAATTCTGCGAATTGTACGCTTTCTTAGTCAGTAAACTCGAGTTGAGCTAACTAAAGTCGACTTGAAATGGAATTCTGCGAATTGTACGCTTTCTTAGTCAGTAAACCTTTGATTAATCTATACAATAGGCGCAGACGCAAATGTTATTTGCGGATGATATGGAGGACGAAGAGGGTGCCGCCAAGTATGATATTCGCCTAACAGCGAGGCTGCTGCATTTTGTTTCTGCCAAAGACGTCGTTAAATATCCAAGCCAATGATATTATTGATGCTTTCGCCCAAATTAACTCATTTGAGTCACACTTTGAATTACAAAATGTAAAAAGGAGTCCGCCATTGGAAGCCAAGTAATGGAGCCCCCCAAATAGGTAAAATCCGCCAAGCTTAATGCGCAGCACTGATTATAGGCAAGTTTTGGTGCCTTCCGCCATCTCTTTTTCCCGCTAACAATTCGTGCGCCTACGGTATTTTGATTGTACGTTCTAACAGCCCTGGCTGCTCGTTGTCTACGGGCGGGAGGAGACATGGGTAGGATTGGATTGCTACATCGTTAGTCGGCCCCCCTATGGGGACAGACCTATGCGACACTTAAGCAAAATCGGGCTGTTTCTTCAAATACCCCAAGGACGCCGGTCAAATCAGCCAGTTAAACTGACTTCTTTCGCATGGAATCGACCCGTGATAATTTCTCTGAGGGCACTTATTCGCGTACGGATCTCAGGGCTGCGTGCGGATTTCCAAATTCGCAAATCAAGTTGAATAGTCGCAACACCAGTACATGCAAAGCCTCGCACGTCGAATAGTCGCAAAGCAGTTTGGATAGTTCGAAAGCAAGTTCAATATCCGCAAAGCAACTCCAATGGTCGAAGAGCAACTTTGCTTCTCAACCTCCTTGTGAGTTGCTGTACCTGCGGCAAAATGGTGCACTTTGGGAACCAACCTGCTGTCGAAAGCTTGCCCCGGAGAGAACTTCTTCGCGTACGGATTTCAGGGTTGCGGACTGTAGACGCGGTGTTTTCATTTGTTGTGGTATATGAATACCTTGTAACACGGAGTGTCTTGTAACTGGAAGCCTAAGAAATGATCTCAGGAGTTTAGACGGCCCTATGAGTCAGAAGCACGGCTTAAGACTCCCTTCCCGCTTCCAGCGCGTCTAGACCCTAATGGAACCCTCGTTTTAGGTATTCCCGAGTAGCTGATCAGACACTGATCAGTAGGTCAATTCGCTCGGTTTCAACTGCCTACAGAAGTCGTTCGTCATCTGTCGGAAAGTCGTCACCACCGCGTGGCAACTCAGTGGGAGGATCGTTATCCACCACAATTCCCCCTTCTCTAGCCCTAGCCTTCTCCTGAAGTCTAGTACTCTTTCAAATGAGAAACTCATCAGGGGTTACAGTCGCATAATCCCTGTGAGTAGGTTTTTTAACCGTTTTAGGTTTCGGGTCGTTGGCACCTATCACGGGTCGTACCCGAGAAGGGTGTTGTCTCCAATACAAATCGATTTGTTCAGAGCTCATAGGTGACAACTCTTCTTCGAGTTCCCAAGAGTGAACATGGTCTGAGTGTAACCATTGTACATAGTAATACACCGTACCAGACTGTATCTTGTGATCAACAACGTTGCTAATCTCGTAGATAGGTTCACCGCATGTGCGTAACAATTCCGGATTTGGTCTAATAAACCCAGTCCCGTCGGATAGGTATTCTTTGACAAGAGATACGTGAAACGTTGGATGAATCTTCCATCCTTCGGGGAGGGATAGAGTCACTGCAATGGTCTCCCCCCTCTTTTGGATAGTGTGAGAGATTTTGTAGGGACCAACGAATCTGGGCATGAGCTTCCGAGTCATACCAGGCCAGTATTTGATGTTCTTCGAGTTCAACAAAACTTCCTGACCATGAGTATACTTCACCGGTCGACGGTGCAAGTCTGCATACGTTTTTTGACGATCCTTCGCGGATTTAAGCGCTGCCTTGGCCGTGTCATATGCATTATTCATATCCTCGACCCAGGACAGGGCTGGTTGATGTGCCGTAGCGATGACATCATCTGATGGTTGTAGTGCCACTCGAGGGTATCTACCGTACAGCAACCGAAACGGAAAATCTCGAATGCTTCTGTTGTACGAGTTGTTGATGGCGAATTGTGCATTCGGCAAAAGACTGGCCCAATTTTTCTGATTCGCAGAGGAAAAATGGCGAAGAGTGTCTTCGAGAACATTGTTCATACGTTCTGTTTGACCATCTGTTTGTGGGTGAAATGCAGTCGACATTCCAGGGCGGATAGCGCACAGAGTTAATAGTGTTTGCCAAAACTAACTCGTGAACTTAACATCGCGATCAGAGATGATGGAAAGCGGATGGCCTTGTTCGCTGAGCACGCGCTCGTGGAACAGGGTAGCAATCTTTTCAGCATCGTCTGTCGTTTTGCATGGGATAAGTTTGACCATCTTCGTAAGGCGATCAACGATCACGTAGATCTGATCAAAACCATTCGATTTCGGTAGCCCAACGATGAAGTCCATGGACAGTGAATCGAAGGGGGCGGTCGGAATCGAAAGGGGTTGAAGGTTACCCTGCGGGTTTTGATGTGAAATTTTTACCCGTTGGCAAGAATCACAGTGGCGTACGTAATCAACGACATCGAGTCGCATGGCAGGCCACCAATAGTAGCGTGCAACAGATCGAAAAGTTCGGTCGATGCCTCCATGTCCACTTCGTTGGGTATCGTGGAAAGCAAACAAAATCCGAGCTTTGAGCGAATTACCATTTGGTACAACGATCTGCGACTCAGATGCTGCTCGTATGGATTTGCCGGTGCCAACCCAGAAACCATCTGCCCGTTTGGAGAGGTACTTGGTATTGTGCGGATTATCGAACCACAAGTCTTCCGTGTAACCATGCAGAATATCTGGGGCTATTTCGCGCATGTGGAGTGGGTCATTTGCGGACAGCCTCTGAATGAACAAAGCCGTAGCCTCTGAGAAGGCTGGATTCCTACTCAGAGGGTCAGCTACGTTAGTACGGCCCGCGATATGAGCCCACTTCATGTTCGTGAAGCGCGAGAAAAACTCAAGATATCGTGCCTGCTTTCTGCTCAGCATGGGCTGATTTGCAAGGTAGACGAGGGGTTCGTGGTCGGTGTCAAGTTCGAACTTGCCAGTGCAACCTTCGAGGTAGCATCGCCATTCTTTCAAGGCCAAGTACACTGCGAGTAATTCTTGCTCGCCCGTGGAGTAGTTTCGTTCAGCGCTTGAGAATTTGTGAGAGTGGTACGCGATGGGTCGCCCATCTTGCATGAGAACGCCCCCTGTACCAACGACAGAAGCATCGGTTACCGCCCGATAGTCCTTCGCTGGGTCAGGGTGTGCAAGCAAAGGAGCCTTCGTGAGACTTTCTTTGATGCCGAGGAATGCCTCCTGGCAGGCTTGGGTCCAAACATTTTGAAATGCAGGTCCCTTGAGCCCTGCCTGTCGTTTTCCGAGTGGTTTCGGACTTGGTGTCACCGTCGGTGATTTTGTCAGTCCTGGCGGTTTCAATTTCGGTCAAATCGGTGCTGGCCTGTCTGTTAGATTCGAAATCTGGATTAGAGGGGCTGCGAGCGTCGAGTAACCTTGGATAAACTTTCTGAAAAAGTTAGAGAGTCCTAGGAACTGCTGAACTTCCTTCGAGGAGGTAGGTGTGGGCCAATCTGCAACTGCTTTCACCTTCGTTTCGTTAACTCGGACGCCTTCACCGGAGAGCACATGCCCTAGGTATTTGACTTCCGGTCTATAGGAGAAACACTTTTCTCGTTTAAGAAAGAGGTGGTTATCTTCAAGATGTTGTAACACAATTCGAATGTGTTTTTCGTGTTCTTCATCATTACTGCTGTAGATGAGAATATCATCCAAGTAAATGACGACGAATTTGCCAATTAAATCTCTGAACACGGTGTTCATGACTTTTGTAAAGGCCGAGGGTGCATTTGCTAGCCCAAAAGGGAGAACCTTGAATTCATAGAGTCCCATCGGGGTTATGAACGCAGTTTTCGGGACGTCTGAATCATGTAACCGTATGTTGTGGTATGCATTACGTAAATCCAGATTTGAGAACACACTAGCTCCTCGAACTGAGTCAAACAGATCGTCAATTCGTGGGAGGGGATAGCGATTTGGTACCGTGACCTTGTTCAATTTACGATAGGCGATAGCCATCCTCCAAGAGCCATCGGGTTTGGCGATGAAAAGGACTGGAGCGCCCCACGGGCTCGAGCTAGGGCTGATGTAGCCTTTGGCCAACAAGTCTTTAACTTGGTTTTGGACCTCTAGCAGTTCTGCGGGGGACAACCTGTGTCCTCGAGAGAATTGTGGGGATGCCGCCTCCGTGAGGGGGCATACGAATGGGGTGTCAGCCCTAAGGTCAGAAATCTTGTCTGCCGGGGCGAAGACCTTTTTAAAGTCCGTTTCGCAACCCGAGATTATCCGTTCGTGTTTCGTTTGTTGCACCGTGTTTGCTTGTGCGGCCGTTACTCGAATTGTAAAGGCATCGTCGTCTTGGTCCACTGATGTGACTAGGACTTCGAAACTGTCAGCTGTACTACTAGGACACGAGTGCCTTATTGGCATCTGATCAGATGCCAATAAGGCACTCGTGTCCTAGTAGTACAGCTGACAATAATGCATAAACCCTAAACCCTTTTTTTTCTTTTCTTCCATAGCCTCGATCAGCAAGGCATACCTATGCAGCTCACTAAAAGCACAGATGAAGTCATCCACATAGGTCAGGACATAGCTCCACCCACCAGTAGAATCCCTCCTGAAATACAGAGCAGGTTCAGCTTTGCACATGGTAAAACCGTGGGCAACCAAAACCTGCTTTACATCTTTGCTCCAAGCCCTGGGTTCCTGCTTCAAACCATAAAGAGATTTAATTAGCTTGCACACAAGGGGAACATTGTCAGGACCAAGTTCATGAAAGCCCTCAGGCTGGTAACAGAACAGGTCCAGACCAGGTTCCAGCTTGGCATTCAAGAATGCAGTCTTGATGTCCAGCTGCCTCACAAACATTTTTCTATGAGTGATGGCAGCAAGGAGCACACGAAGACCTGCTTTAGAGGAGACGGGGGCATATACATCATGGTAGTCCAGCCCAGGACGTTGCAGAAAACCACGAACTACAAAACGAGCTTTAAAACGCAAAGAACCATCAGCCCCATGTTTCTTGACAAATAACCATCTGCCAGATAGAATCCTCTGCCTAGGAGGCTGTGGAGTGAGGACCCAAGTGCCATGAGCATGGAGGGAGGCCATCTCATCCTTCATAGCCTGCAGCCAGAGATCTCTGTCTGGGTTGGTAGGTAACATTGCAGCTTTATAAGAGAGTTCAGTAGAGGTAGAAATAAAAGCCCCCACGTACAAGCAGTGTACTTGTACATGGGCAGCGGGGATATCAGCAGTATCAGCAGTAACCGGTAATAAAGCTCCCAGCGCAGCACTCATGCGTGGTTGAACAAGGCCGGCCTCCTTTGCCTCTAAATCGTCGAAGCCTGGGTACACTGGAACACCCCAGCCATACGCAGTATCTGACCCGGACCAGTGTTCGAGGTCATCACTCACATCATCTGTGACGGCCACATCGTCGCAATGCCTGGTCCGGTATAAACCACCAGGTATAGCAGGGGGTGAAGTGATCAACAACTCCCGCGAGCTATCCGAATAGGTGGACGGGGGGTGGCGACTAGTGGGCAGTGGACCTGTACTAGGTTCCACTATGACCCGAGGCTGTCCTAATCCTACGACTTCACCGACGAAACGTGGCGCAGAGGAAGGCCCGGCGACCCCCTGAGATTCGAATAAATTAGAGCTTGAAGGAACATCAGACTCCCCCTGGCCCAATGCCGCCGCACGCGATACAGCACCATCATTACCTGGCCTGGGACGCATCGTCATCCCATGACCAGTAAAGCGGTCAACAATCGGGGTTGGTAAAGGGCCCAGGACATTGTCAGTAGTATCAAGCCCTTTACCGATGATAGCGGCAGGGGTGCGAGAAAAATACTGAGATCCATCATAGGGAAAGAGCCCAGGGATACAGTTATAGCTAAACTGTTCATAGAAGAGCACATCACGACTCTCTACCACCTGGCGCAACTTCGGAACCCAAACAAAATAACCCTTACTCACCAGAGAATACCCAACCAGTCTACCAGATAACGCCCTTTCGTCAAGCTTATTGCGCTTCTTCCCATTCACTAAGGTAACATAGCATGGGCACCCGAACACGCGCAATAACGATACATCTGGTAGAACCCCAAAGAACAACTCATAAGGAGTCTTGTCACCCTGATTAGGCAGCCGGTTGCGTAGGTAACAAGCGGCGAGGAAGGCATAGGGCCAGAAGGACTTAGTGAGCTTAGACTCTAAGTGAATGCTCCTAGCTACGTTCTGAAGGACCCCATTGTACCGTTCCACAGTCGCATTCTGCTGAGCAGTGTAAGCCATGGACAATTCATGCACAGCACCAACCGATTCTAACCAATCCTCGAACCACTTCACTATAAATTCCTTAGCCCTGTCAGACCTAAGACACTTGAAAACAAATCCATGCAGCTGAGTCATCCATCTGAGGATGGTAGTTTGAACTGCTAAGGGAGCTTCATCCCTGGTTCTCAAGCACAAGACCTCAGCATAGCCAGAGTATTGGTCAGTGAGACACAGAACATAAAACTCCCCACGCAAGCCCCTAATATTAAATGGCCCCATGATGTCCAAGTGAAGGCGTTGTAATGGGGCACGGATCCTAGTTTTGCTTTCTTTAGGAAAAGGGATACGTTTTCCCTTTGCCTTCTGACAAGCATCACATGGGATCTTAGACAGTCTTTGCACCTGTTGGAGAGTGAGGGGTAAATTCTGAACCAAACCCTTCCTTACAAGGTTGTGCATGGCATCATAGCCAGGGTGACCCAGCCGCCTATGCCACAACCATTCAGGAGTGGTAGGGATCACAACTCCACCATCCTCATCAACATCAAGAGCAAAAGCTGGATAATTTTCAGCACCATACAAACGGCCACGAGGGGTGTGACAAGGCCTACATGCAAACTTGTAAACACCATCACTGGAGGCAGGGAAAGACCACAGAACAGAAGAGCCCTGTGTGGCAGTACAACTAAGACTATCAAAAGAAATCTTGCAGTTGTGAGCATGGGCAACAGCATTTACTGACATGAGGTTCACCGGACAGTGTGGGATGTAGAGAACATTGGTAAAAGTGATTGGTGTTGGTAACCAATCACTACATAACACAATAGAACCCTGACCCACAGACCGTTGAACCACACTATCACCAAATTTAACTGCTGGCCCAGTCTCAGAAGCATGAAACACAGTGAACAAAGACATATCACCTGTGATTGACATCCCAGCTCCAGAATCAACATGCCAGACACCCTCAGACAGGCTCGGGCTGCAGACATTTGAAAATTTCGCAGTGCAAGAGAAAAGGACAGAGCGTACCTCCTATTTCTTGTCCAAAGCATACCCATCAATCTGAGCCTGCAAGGAGGCCAGCTGCCGCGGAGTAAGCACACCTGGAAGGGCCAAGGCCATGGGCACCGGATTGGTAACCGGTGCACCAGGCTTGGTCTTACGCAGGTGCGGATGCTTCGTGAAACAGCGATCCTCCGAGTGGGTCGTCTTGCTGAGGCATGGGCCCCAAGTGCAATCCAGACGTCGCTTGTTGGAACCAGAACCCTGAGAACCAGATCCCTGCCCACGCTGAAACGCAGCATTGGCAGGAACCTGGGGAGCGTCCCGGGACCAACCAGGATGCCTGGAGTCGGACCTGGGGAGAGCAATGTTCAAAATGTCGAGAGACCGATATGCCTCCAGACAAGACCAGTAATCTACAGTCTGTCTGTTAGCCAACATCATACCGTACTGGATCCGCAGCGATTCAAATCGGATCAAACGGATCCCATTCACAATGGTTTCCATGGCGTGGCGCTGAGTGACAGGATGTCCAGCACTGCGGAGGTCAGTGCACAGACTGCGAACCATGCGAAAGAAATCATCGACACGGTCAGAAGGGCCCATGTGCGCATTATGAAGTTCGATACGCATGAGAGGGACTCTAGAGGCAAGGGCATCAGACTGCGTCTTCCGGATATCCAAAAGGATATCCCGAGGGGTGGCAAAGTCCTGGTATACCTTGACCATATCGTCCTCCATGTTCGCGAGCATCATAGTTAAACACATGAACTCCTGACGTTCGAGAGGCAGTGCACTGAAACCCAACAGTGCAGGATCAAACCGAGACTCACCATGAATGAGGGTATTAGACCCAGCTCCAATCGCAGAAGGGACAGGAGCCAAGGACCTACGAATGTCCATGAAATACTCCGCAGCAAGACCAGCGTCAAGAGCGCGCTGGTCGTCTATGTTCCTAATCACAGGAATGGACCTCGCAACACTCATAAGCAGCTCGAAATCTGGGCTAACAGGACACCGAGGGACAGGCACTCGCACAAACTGATAACCAAGCTTCTCGTGATCATTACGCCTCGTACCACCAAAGGAAACACCATGATCTGGGGGATACAGAATCCCAGAAGTGACTGGACCAAGAAAAGAACGACACCTGGTACCAAGCTCAGAGAAAGCCATCACTCGGCGATGCCTCAGCTTCACACTAACATTTGCCATTGTAGCCTGCATATCCATCCGACCGTACAAAGAGCGGTTCAAGGACTCACCATCCCGTCGATCCTGGTTGATCAGGCGGTAGTCCCGCAAGTTCAAAGTCGGAGGAGATCCACCAGTGAGCAGATGCTCCCAAGATTCGCATGACCGCGTATATAGCATAGGAGGAGGGCCAGGGGCAGGAGGCAGCTCCACCGGCGGAGGCGGAGGGGGTTCCAGGGAGGCACCAGCAGCAGAGGTGCGTGCAGAGGAAACAGCAGCCTCGCGAGAGCGAGTGTGGTAGCCAGGGAGGCCACGCTCCATGGGGGCAGATGCAGAGGAAAAAGAAGCAAAGCCCTTAAAGAAAGTGGGCTTAGCCACCTCCGGGTAAGCCGGGGGAACAGGCTCAAAGGGAGGCGCCGACGAAGGCTGAGGCTGATACACAGGCGAAAGCTCTCGATTAGGCATCTGCTGATCAGCAGGCTCATACACCGGTGAAACAGCGGAAGTCTCAATGACACGAGTGGCAGCAGCAGATGGGGTCACGCCACCGAAGTCAGCACTCGTAGCACTCTTCAAGTCCTCCTCATCATCAGTAGTAGTAGAGTAGTCTTCATCATAATTGAAGGGGACGCAATGAGGCTGCGGGTCTGATGCACAACGGATGATCTGTGTCTGTACACAACACAGCTTCATCAGGACATCCTCAACATCAGAGGACAGGCGTCGAACATTGAGAGAAGGAACCGTAAAGTTGGAGGATTGATCGGGGGGGGTTACTTCCTTGATGGCGGAAGGATCCTCCTTTCCGGCAGCAGAGGCCGCTGGCGCACAGTCGTCTAGCCAATCCAGAGGAACCTTCACCCCCGTTGGGAGGATTCGGTCGCATCCATTGCTCACAATGACACTGCGGATCCCACGAGCCCATGAAACACCATTAAGTTTGGTAAGTTTCACAAAGCCGGCAGGAGGCCCTCGCGGAAGTTGCATTATCAAAGCAGTGGTAGTGATGAGGAGCCCAGTAACCTATCAGCTTGAAATCACTCCGGTAGAGTGGACAGTAGATTAAAGCAGCGGAACAGACGCACCAATCTATACACGGAGACAAGGATAACGTTACAGACACAGGAGACCCATAAAGGGGCACCTGTGGTGAAAGGAGGCGGTAGACAGGAACCTAACAGGGTACAGATCAGACCGGAGACGTAGGTGACAGGAAGCTGCCACTGAGTCATCTCAAGATGACTCAGTCCCACGGGAAGCTGGCTCAGGAGAGCCGATAGTTCTAAGGGAGTACATAAGTAGTCACCAAGTCATAAAACGCGTGAGAGCACCGCTATACATGCTGATAGAAACAATTGAGTTTTTGTTTTGATTTGCGGATAAACTTTTTAAGTGCTCTGTTCGACAAGACTCCTAGCGTTTTTCGCTGTGCTGTGGCCAAAAATTCGATACGTGCCTAAGTATAAGCAACCAATTCCTTGATGGAGAGAGGTTCCGACTCGAGTCGGGTGGAGTACAGTTCGACTGCTACTCTACGTTTATGCTTTTTAGCTGTTTTGAAACTGGCTCTGAGACGTGTCTCTTCAAAACCAATGCAGCACCCCGTCTGCATCATCCAACTTCTTCCGAGAAGTGCGGTGGTGCCGGGCCCTAGCGTAGGGAGGACATAAGCAGATTTAATTTCTGACCTATGATAGGGTGGCCTCAAAGTGTGCGGTAGCTTGGTCCGCGTGGACACAAGCTGTTGTGCAAGCAGATATGCATGGAATGGCAGGAGGCGGGGGCAGGGTCGGAAGGCAAGGAGGGGATGTGGTCTGTGCTGTAGATGGTGTTACACAGATAGTAGGGGACGGAAACTGAAAAAGAACATCCCTATCTATGTCTACAAGCAGACCTACATCCTACTTCCTAACGGTAGGGCAGCTAGGGCACTTGGAGGGGGCAGTGGCTGTAGCGGCCGTGCGCTTCGTACCACACTTGTAACATAAGTTACCCTCCTTAGCTAGTTTAATAGCATCCGGTGTCCAGGGCTGACCGTCAGCCTGCTTCCACTTATGCTTTTCAGCAAATTGTAGCTGTCCCGCAGGGCTGGAAAAGGGCGGCGGGCCCGTTGCAGCTGGAGTCTGGGCCGTGCCCTTCTTGTGCTTGTGCTGGGTGGACCCCTCGTGAGGTCCACCAGGCTGTTTGCCTTTTGCCTGAACGTACATGGCCGAGGTAGGGGTTGGTGTTTTGGTGGCAGCAAGTTCAGTTTCAATGGCAGCAGCATGTTCGACAAGCTCGTCTAAAGAGGAAAATCGGCCTCCTTGTGCAGCAGTACGTCTGCGGCATCGTGCCTCGATGGTTGGAATCAGACCAAACCGAAACAGAACTAGCTGATCATCCAATTGCATACCCCCGGCAATGCGCACTTCGTTTTGGAAAGCCATAGCGTAATGCCTAACCGTCGAGGTCTGCCGAATCGAGTTGGCATGCAGCCGTTGGCGTGCATTGATGTCGTCGTCAGCATGGTAGGGGTCATAGAAGTTTAGGAACTGAGTTTTTATCTCAGCCCACGTAATGGCCGGTGACGCGGTCATGAGGTGGTCTAGCCACTCGGCAGCTACCCCACCAAAGAAGTTTGGTATGTTGGATGGTACTAACATATGGTGCAACGTGCAATATGACTCTAGCAACTTCCACCAAATCCTACCCCTCGGGAGCTTCTTGTCTTCTACCCCAGTCCAAAGGGATGGACGTTCATACTTGCCAACTAAGGGCCTCGGGACCAAGGGCAAAACATGTGACTCTACCTTGGCTGCCGCAGCTTGTAGCTCAGCCACTTTGGCCTTGGCCTCCAGCAGCTCAATCTGGGCACGTAGAGCCATTAAAGCGTCCGAATGAGGTCCAGCGGGAGGGCCAACAGCGGGCGGTCCTGCAGCGGGCGCTTCAGCAGCGGGCTGGCCAGCAGCAGGCGATCCATCAGCAGGGGGGCCCGCAGGCAGTCCAGCTGTGGGGGCCGCGGGTTGTCCAGCGGGGGCGGGGGGCGTTGCAGGCGATCCAGCAGCGGGGCCATCCGGTGGTCCAGCGGGGGCGGGGGGCGTTGCAGGCGATCCAGCAGCGGGGCCCTCAGGTGGTCCAGCGGGGGGCGTTTGCTGGGCCTTCAGGAGAGCGGAAACTCGAAGTGTCTCCTGTTCGGCATCCCTCATTCGCATTTTTCAGAGCCGAGCCATCTCCTCAAGGTGCTTGGATGCGGTGGCCTCGGCCTCGTGATGGTGAAGAAGTTCGAGGCTAGCGATAACCCTGTCCTTCTCCACGAGGGCAACGTGCGCGGCAGCCTTGCCAAGCGGCGTGGAGTCAGGCCTTGTGGCGACCTTCTTGCCATTGACTTTGACAGCCATCCGCGCTTCCTTCAGCTCCTTCTCGGTAGCTGAAAGGTCGGGAGGCGAAGGTGCCGGCCCTCCAGCGCCTTTTCTTTTCTCCTTGGAGAGCTCGTGCAGCTCCCAAGCCTTGACTTGCTGGACGAGCTCCTCGTGGTCCATGTCGTCAACATCCGGGACCTCAGAAGGTGGAGCCGCAGCAGCGTGGGCTGAAGAAGAGGCCATACTCGGTGATGGTGGGCTCGAGGGGACGTCGGGGGGGGGGGAGTAAAGCGAGTGGCGCGGTTTGAAAGCGCGACCAGGCTCAAGAAACCAATTGTGGTATATGAATACCTTGTAACACGGAGTGTCTTGTAACTGGAAGCCTAAGAAATGATCTCAGGAGTTTAGACGGCCCTAAGAGTCAGAAGCACGGCTTAAGACTCCCTTCCCGCTTCCAGCGCGTCTAGACCCTAATGGAACCCTCGTTTTAGGTATTCCCGAGTAGCTGATCAGACACTGATCAGTAGGTCAATTCGCTCGGTTTCAACTGCCTACAGAAGTCGTTCGTCATCTGTCGGAAAGTCGTCACCACCGCGTGGCAACTCAGTGGGAGGATCGTTATCCACCACATTTGTCGTTTCCCTCCTGCCCTGTGGACTCAATCTAGGGACCTGGAGCATGTCCAACACAACAGCTGACTAACAAGCTCTCATCGTAGACACACGGAAACCATGTTCCACATCCATCAGAAACAGCCCAAGAAAGAAGGCATCCGCCTCAACTGCATTCACACGCCTGTTACAATAAATAGCATGTACATGACGGCTCTCTCACAGTTCTCCAAGTTCTACAAGTAAAAGCATACCATTGTATGCCAAGCCTAGACATAAAACATAACATGACAATCTACGTTAAATCTTTCAAACAATCAAGTTGTTGGCAATCGCAAATAGCAAATGTATATCGCTGCACGTGGTTTCACCTTGGCGTACCCACGTGAACAACTTCGTAATATTTTTCAACATTCAACAATAAATGTAACAATCATAGACAACTGAACTACAAACCCAGAAGACATCGTGAACCATACCCCAGTACCCCACCCCCGGGGCCGGCCTCCACTCCTCCAGGGCACCCTACTATTTTCAGCTAACCTCGGGGCTCCCGCCCCCAGAAGGGAGGGCTTCTGGGACAGAACGGCATCTCTCTGCCTTGTCCGGTCGCGTGTGTGGTGTAGCTGGCGTATCGTTATGTCAGTTGGGATATGTCGGTTAGTTCGGTTCCTGGTTTGGGGTTCCGTTTTCTGTCTAGTATGGCGCGGAATATGTTCCCGCACTTCTTCTCATTGTATTCTCTCTCCTTCTCGTTCTGGGCTCATCATAAGAGCGTTCCGTCACAGCTCCGCCAAAAGTTGTATCGGGGACAAGGGCACTCGCCTGGATACCGTCTGTACAAAGCTGAACGGTACGAATATTCACACTTCATCAAACTTTCGGTACTCAGAAGCCCGAGAAGGTCGGCTGCAGCTAGCCAAGTGTCAAGCCCTCCTACAGTCCCACCTATGGAGACGACGGAACTGCCAGGATAATGAATATTAGGTACATGCACCAGAGATATAGACTAATTTTACTGCTGCACCTCGGCTAAAACTAATACGCAAATAACAGGCGCAGTCAACAGTAGCGAGGGTCATTCATCATCTGCCCTTCCTGCAGATCTGGCTTCGACCGAAGCTCGAAGACCGTCGTACCTGCCCAACATTCCACCCGCCTCTTCGACTGCGACCAGATCGAGGTGGGTGCGTATTATGAAGGTGGGGTTGGACGGCTTACCTCCCCCTTAATTAATACATGCCAATGTGGGGGTGCCAATGTGGGGGTGTGACAGAGCCGTGACATTAAGCTGACATCTCGAGCTTCCAATTCCATCTGTGAGATGTCCAATCGGTCGTCAAAAAGGGAAAGAGCCCCGTGTAAGGGAGGTAGACGGGATGCACTGCTGATGACACATCGCTTTGCAGCCTCCCTAAAAATGGACTGTTTTCGGTATCTCGCGTTGCGCCTGATAAAAGTCCATCTATAGTCTGATATGCCCGAGACCGGGACAAGGGCCGTGGATATCAGGGGCTCCTGTTGGAAATGGGCCCCTCTCCCCCCTCACCTGGGTGGAAATGGGTCCCTGGTGCATGCGCCAGATATGGCATTTGACACGGTTCTTGATGCGAGGTCTGGAATCACTTCCAGGCTCTAAGCGCCACATCCACTGCTGCTGGTTATTCGGATGCTGGCCTCAGCTCGCACGCACATTCAGCCCAAGATTGTATTTACGACCAACCTGCCAATCAAACAGACCCAATTTTAAGCGAACCAATCTACCTTACAAATCACAAAGCAACCTGCGAATCGATGTTTCAAACTGAGCCCACGATGCATTGCACTATTCGTGAACCCACTTTTCGCGGCGTGTTCCGCACTACAGGGAGACCGACGTCCACTATGGACCTCTCCGACGCGCCCTCTTTTCCGCTATGAGCAGCAGCTTCTAAGCAGCTCCTTGCTTGGGCCAGCCACTGGGCTAATCACCAGTATTCCAATAGTATATAACACATGATTTTGTCAGCTTCCAGATGCACTATGTTGCTCTAAGTACGGCTGGGAAGCAAGCCAGGGGAGCTGCCTAGAAGCTGCTGTTCGTAGCGGAAAAGGACCACAAACCTCTGTGTGATAGATGTACACCCTAACCGCCTGGTTGGCTTTGATGGGCCTTTACCGAGACACTTGCAGCAGCCCGCCTGCCTCACTGCCCCCACTCCCCTGCAGCAGGTCGTCAGTTCGTGCGTGGATAGCAAAAGTCCCAACCTCTACAAAGAGAGATGACATCCCTCCGTGGAGCATCGCGCCGTGCTGCTGCTTGCACGGCACACGTGATCCCTTCCTCAGCCATGATGTTGGCTGTACTTCTAGTCGGCCTGGTTTCCAAGCCCATCCATTGTCTGGGTGAGTGACATTCTCAGAGCAGCTGTGGCAGCGAACCCCCCAAATAAGCTTTGTAGCCTGCTCTGTGTCAAAGTACCTAATATTCCATCATACCGGTATGTAGGGTTGCCAATAATGTTGTATGATGTCCCAGGATAGTATATATATATATACTTATATATATATAAGCCAACTGATGCCAACTGAGATATCGTGCTATATATATATATAAGTTGGCTTGAGTTTTGGTTGCAGTATTTCTGCTCTCGGCCAAATTCAAGAGGCTATTAAAGCCTTTCAGGACTTGCGCTCTGAATGACCACAATGACTGCAGATAACAAAGTTATGTTTATATATAACAGTGTTTTTCCAGGGAGTTTAACATTAGTACGATATCAGCGCCATGATCAAAATATTGTACATTGACTGTTTACCATGTGTCCATATTGTACGATATGGTTAACAGTCATGGCAATGGATAGGCGATAAACAATATCATTCGAGACCGGCCTTGACAACCCTACTAAGTTATAGTATTTTTCCGGGGAGGAAGACATCAGTGCACTATTGCAAACTATTGTACAGTGAATGTAAACCATATTGTACGATATGGGCAATCAACAATATCGTACAATATAGGCCTGCCTTGACAACCCTACTCATGTGACAACTCGATCTGCCTCTACAATTGTGATATGCACAATGGTCATGCTCAATGCCCAACCCCCCACCACAGTAGCTGTGTATTCTATAAGCTTACTATATATAGTACCCAAGTACATATTTACTGCTAACTTGTGTATGTTGCTTCATGCATCCATGCATCCGTGCTGTTGTGCGGCAGTCCGAGCTCAGGCATAGCAGTGATCTGCGAAACCCAAACCCACAGTAACCTTTGCCCAGTGCAAGCTAACACGAAGGTTCCTTCAACCGCACACCTCGAGGCTAGCATGAATTTCCACCCCCCCCCCCAATACATACCGACTGTTAACATATGTTGCCTGCTGCTTGATGCATCCATGCAGATGTCCCTGGAGCCATATCGGCTGGCGCCTACAGCACCTGTGTTCTTTTTACCAACGGTAAAGTCAAGTGTTGGGGCTATGGCTATCGCACTGACGAAATCTTGCCATACACCCTGGATTATGTTGACTTGGGCATTACCCGCACTGCAACCACCATAGCTACTGTTGGTTTCAGCACCTGCGCCAGCCTAGAAAACGCCGATTTTGTATGCTCGTCCAATGGCTATACAACCGTAGACCTAGGCACCGGCCGCACTGCCACCGCTGTTGCTATTGGAGATCGTCACTCTTGCATCATCCTAGACAACGGAGCTGTGAAGTGTTGGGGAAGTATAGGCCGTGGCCTACTGGGTTTCTATGACAGTGCCATCCCTGGGGTTGCGCTCGATGACCTTGCTGACTCAACTGCTGTAGACCTAGGCACAGGCCGCACTGCCACCGCCATTGCCGCTGGTAGTGATCACACCTGTGCCATCCTAGACAATGGCGTCTTGGTGTGTTGGGGCGTAAACAATGATGGCCAACTGGGGCTATTTGTTAATTCATCGGGCAACATCGGCCCTGTGAACCTGGGCTCTGGCCGCACCGCCATCGCCATTAATGCTGGAACAGCTCACACCTGCGCCATTCTAGACAATGGCGATTTGAAGTGTTGGGGCAAGAATAGGGATGGCCAACTGGGGCTAGGCGACAATGTATCCACGGGTGGGTACGGTACAATTAGAGCTATGGGTGATGACCTTCCAGCTGTAGACCTAGGCACCAATCGCAAGGCTACTGCCGTCACCGCTGGAGCAGCTCACACCTGCGCCCTGCTTGACAACGGTGATGTAAAGTGCTGGGGATCTAATGGAGCCGGCCAACTGGGGCTTGGCGATACTGTGTCTAGAGGTGATGATGTGAATGAGATGGGCAATACACTGCCTGTGGTGGATCTTGGCAGCGGCCACACCGCCACCGCCATCGCTACTGGATCATATCACACCTGTGCCCTACTGGACGATGGTTCCATGAAGTGTTGGGGCGAGAACGATGGGGGGCAGTTGGGCAACGGCAAATATTGTGATAGGGGTGGCAGAGTGGATCAGATGGGTGACAATCTGCCTGCTATCCAATTTAACCCGCCTTCGCCAACACCTCCATCTCCGCCTCAGCCTCCCAACCCCCCCGGTGTCGACCTTTCCAAGGATGTTCCTCGGGATGTGATGGTGGGTGACACTCACACCTGTGTTCTCTTCACCAATGGAAGAGTCAAGTGTTGGGGGTATTTGGATTTCCTTGGCATTGGCATCATTGAAACCAAAGGCACCACCGTCAGCCAGGAGCGCACTAAAACCTTGCCATCCATCTTGGATTCTTATGTTGACCTGGGCACTGGCCGCACCGTCACCACCATTGCTGTTGGTGTTTCTCACACCTGCGTCATCCTTGACACAGGTGATATAAAGTGCTGGGGCTATAACTATGATTTCCAGCTGGGGGTCAAGAAAGCCATAACCAAAGTCGGCATTTATACTTTCGAGATGGGTGATGAACTTCCTGCCGTTGACCTGGGCACGGGCCGCACTGCCACCGCTATTGTTGTTGGAGGAAAACACACATGTGCCCTCCTAGACAATGCTGTTTTGAAGTGTTGGGGCGCTGACACTTTGGGTCAACTGGGGCTTGGCGACACAGGAGGCTGTGCAGATATGGGTGATGACCTGCCTGCTGTAGACCTGGGCACTGGCCGCACCGCCACCGCCATTGCTGCTGGTGGGTATCACACCTGTGCCATTCTGGACAACGCTGATCTAAAGTGTTGGGGCCATAACAATTGGGGCCAACTGGGGCTCAGCGACAAAGAAACCCGTGCAAGTGTGGGTGATGGTGTGCCTGCTGTAGACCTGGGCACTGGTCGCACCGCCACCGCCATTACCGCTGGGGAGTATCACACATGTGCCCTCCTAGACAACGGTAAAGTCAAGTGCTGGGGCTTCAACCTTGCTGGCGAACTGGGGGTTGGTGATAATGCAACCCATGCAACTGTGGGTGATGGCCTTCTTGCTGTGGACCAGGGCACCGGTCGCACTGCCACCGCTATTGCTGCTGGAGGACATCACACGTGCGCCCTTCTAGACAATGGCAAGCTGAAGTGCTGGGGATTCAACGAATTGGGCCAACTGGGTCTCGGAGATACTAAGTCAAGGGGTGATAATGTGGGAGAGATGGGCCATAACCTACCTGAGGTGGATCTTGGCACTAACCGCACCGCCATCACCATCACTACTAATGGCCAGCACAGCTGTGCCCTACTGGACAACGACTCCATCAAGTGTTGGGGCGGGAACAAAGTTGGGCAATTGGGCCTCAGTGATACCGTGTCTAGGGGTGGTGGAGTGGCTGACATGGGTGACAACCTGCCTGCTCTTCAGTTTAACCCTACACCTCCAGCGCCTCCGTTTTTGTCTCCCGATGCCCCTCTTCCCCCTACTCCCTCTCTTCCTTCAAGCACCCCTCTTCCCTCTTCCCTCCAACTCCCACTTGTTCCCTCTCTTCTTTCAAGCATCCATCTTCCCCCTTCCCTCAAAATCCCACTAGCTCCCTCTCTTCCTTCAATCATCCTTCCTACCCCTTCCCTCCGAAGCCCCCCTGCTCCCTCTCTTCCTTCAATCATCCTTTCTCTCCCTTCTCCTCCAAGCCTCCCATCACCTCCCCCTCGCCCTCCTCTGCCCCCCTTCCCTCCAAAGCCCCCAGCTCAGCCCTACGGCACTGGGCCTATGCCCACTATCACCACAACCTCCCGTGTACTCAATGAGAAGTTTGATTCCATTCCCTCTGAGGTCACCTTGACTGTCTCTGATGAGGCTTGCAAGGCTATTGATGCCGACCCTATTCCATTCATCCTGGCTTTCCAGGAACAGGTGAGGATGGTGGGCTGGGGTGCACTGACATGCACATGATTTATATTTTGTATATCTAAGATGCATCCCATCCATTCACATTTGTATTGCAAAATAGTGTGCCTTTTCCCCCTCCCCTACCCAGCCCCTCTCCTCTCTCTCTGCCCCCCCCCCCCCCCCCCCCCCCCCCTTCCCCCCCCTGGCCCACTACCCTTGCCCCATTTCCCTCGATTGCTTGGCCCCAACCCACCTGAACCCCCTTTCTCTTCTTTGCTTGACCCCAACCTCTTTTGTTGTCCCAACACAGCCGGATTGCCTCAGAATGACCGGAACACCCCCAAACCCAACACCAGTACACCACACCACAACATACACACCCCAAACCGAACACCACATCTGCCCATCACGACAGAACAGAGCGACAGATGTGATATATAAAAAAATACACATATACCGGTAAATATATAAAAACAAAAACTATAACCCCACCCCTCCCTCACGCCCCCAACCCTTATTTTCTCTTTGGCCAGTTTGCCTCTGACTGGAACATCTCCAACCCCGGCACCCCCATCAAAAACGGCGACGTGGAGGTAACCTCCGTGAATCCTGTATGTGGCTCCCGCCGCTCCCATCGCAGCTTGCTGCAGTCCAGCCCCACTGTGATTACTAGCAGCTCTATCAACCTGCCCACAGGTATGTCCACTACTCATCACTTGTGCACATTTTGGGGGCGACTGCACATTTTTGGGGACTTAGGCACTCTTCTGGCTTGTCATTGGCTTATTTGGCTTGTAAGGGTGAATTCTTGTGGAACAAGGGTGCCATAGGGGTGCAGATAAAGGCGACGAAGATCCCCCAACTGTGTAGTGTATTAGACTAATACAGAAAGGGATATTGCACCATTTGTGTTGTTACAATATATACCGGTATTACGATCCTATCATGAAGTGTTTGAAATGCCAACGACAATGACACATGAACATGCTATTCTATGCTAGGCTGTTCCATGCATGCATGTTTTTTTATATGATAAAACCCGGATGGAAAATGAAAAAATGTTATGAAAACAAATGATATGATCAAAATAAAAATAATTTGTTTGAGTTTACATTTTCCTGGTAATAATGTTTTTTACTGCCGAAGACGGCGAGCAGCCAAATTGCTGGCTTAAGCTATGTAACCAAGTTCAAGTTCAAGTTATTATATGATGGAACGAAGAATTACTGCGGGTAGCAACGTGTTAAATATCATTTTGTTCCTCAATGTTTTGGGGATGCTAGGCGACAGTCTTTGGGGGGCACACAAATTGGTTGCTCCGGGGGAGGTCGGGGGGAGGGGGGGGGGGGGGGGGGGGGGGGGGGGGGGGGCAAAACAAAGCTGCTGGGAACACCCAAAAGGCTACAAGGAGACAACTAGGTACACCATGGGTTGAAAAGTAGATGCTACTTCTTTTTCTTAACAAATGTAATGTTCAGGTCCACTGTCCTTTGCCTAAAACTATCCTACACTATTGTTCCTCTGGCAGGTGTGACAGCTAGCACTAGCATGATCAGTGCCCTCAAGGAGGGATCTAGTGTGGGCATGTCGGTTGGATCCTTTGCATCAAACTTTGGTGTCGAAGGCGTCACGTTGACCACTTCCACACCCGTGACGCTCATCACTACTCCCTCCCCTCCTCCAATCATCCTTCCTCCCCCTTCTCCTCCAAGCCTCCCATCACCGCCCCCTCGCCCTCCTCTGCCCCCCTTCCCTCCAAAGCCCCCAGCTCAGCCCTACGGCTCTGGGCCTCTGCCCACTATCACTACCACCACCCGTGTACTCAACGAGAATTTTTATTCCATTCCCTCAGTGGTCACCTTGACTGTCTCTGATGAGGCTTGCAAGGCTATTGATACCGCCCCCATTCCATTCATCCTGGCTTTCCAGGAACAGGTGAGGACGGTGGGCCAGGGTGCACCGCCATGCACACTAGTTCTGTTTCGTCTATCTAAGATGCATCTCTCCCTCCCGGCCCTCTTCTCTTGCCCATTTACCTTGATTGCTTGCCCCCAACTCTCCCGGCCCCCCTTTTGCTCCCCCACCTTTCCATGCATTGCATGCCCACAACCTTTTGCTCTCCTACCTTGGCCTGATTGCCTCAGAATGTCCTGAACTACTTCCCCCAACCCAACACCACATCAACACCACATCCTAAGTCCATCACCCACCACACCCCATGCCCAACAACACACCACCCCAAGATAGAGCAGAGTCACGGAGGTGATCTCTGAGGTATTAAAAGACTAAACAAGATAAAAGCAAACATAAAACCGATAATCCCACCTTCTCGCTCACGAAACCAACCATTTTGTTCTCCTTGGCCAGTTTGCCTCTGACTGGAACATCTCCAACCCCGACACCCCCATCAAGAACGGCGACGTGGAGGTTACCTCCGTGAATCCTGTCTGTGGCACCCCCCGCTCCCATCGCAGCCTGCTGGAGTCCAGCTCCACTGTGATTACCAACAGCTCTATCAACCTGCCCACAGGTATGTGCACAACTAATCACGTGTGTGTAGGGAACAGCATTATGATATTATATGATATCGTGTAATAATATGTTGCCGGCAGTCAATCTAGGCCAAACTTACAATTGATATACAATATCTTTTGTTGCAATTTGATCTCATACTTCAATTTGATTTCATACTCGCCTTTGGGCAACATCACATGATATTCGGGTCCCGACGTGTATGTCAGACTACTGAACTAAGCACTAAACCCATTTGTGTTGCTACATAGCCCCCCACATGCAATTGATAGCGATGTACATCATGATATACACATTGAAGATATTATATTATATATGCCGGCATATGAGCCTACTATGATTAGTGAAATGTATGATGTGCACACAATAATGTCAAACATGCTATTCTATGCTGGGCTGGTTCATGCATGCATGCAGGTTTTCTAATATACTGGAATTAAGAATTCCTGCGGGCAGGTAGCAGTGTGCTACATTTATTTTTGAACCTCTATGTTTTGGAAATGCTAGGTTATATATATATATGTTGCAGTCTTTTAGGGGTGCTTTGGGGGGCAACACAAGACGCTCTGAGCACCCAAAAAGCTGCTAGGTTACTTATACCAACGTCTTTACTTACTAGCTAGGAACACCATGAGTTTAAGTAAATACACTGGTTATTGGGCCAAATGTGTGTCGGGTCTCATGAAACACCAGCATTAAAGAGTACACAAAGTTGTCCCACCATCGCCACCACCACAACCTAACCCAACCCCACACCCACCCCCGCCCCTGATCCTGATTCTGACCAGATGGAATGAACCGTCCACACACCCACGCCCACCCACACCAGGCTCCAAACCACCACAACCTAACCCAACCCCACACCCACCCCCGCCCCTGATCCTGATTCTGACCAGATGGAATGAACCGTCCACACACCCACGCCCACCCACACCAGGCTCCAAACCACCACAACCTAACCCAACCCCACACCCACCCCCGCCCCTGATCCTGATTCTGACCAGATGGAATGAACCGTCCACACACCCACGCCCACCCACACCAGGCTCTTAACCACCACAACCTAACCCAACCCTACACCCACCCCCGCCCCTGATCCTGATTCTGACCAGATGGAATGAACCGTCCACACACCCACGCCCACCCACACCAGGCTCCAAACCACCACAACCTAACCCAACCCTACACCCACCCCAAGTAAATACATAGGTTATTTTCCCTTCAAAATGCATGTTGAGGTCCACAGTCCTTCGCCCCAAACCATCCTAAACTATTGTACCTCTGGCAGGCAATACAGCTCTGGCTGTATGGTATAGTATTACCCAGCATCAATCAGATGGGTATGTGGTTTGAGCCCTGGCCAGGTTCAAAATTGTTTAGACTTGCCGCCTTAAAAGAGGTGTAGACCAGGGTAATGCATTTTGTCAAATTGGTCAGCGCTTAAAGCGCACAAACGTCAAATTGGTCAGCGCTTTGTAGTGTAAAAAGCCCTAAAATTGCGCGCTGCAACCACAGGGGGTTGGAAAGACTGCGCAAAACGCGCAGTGGGGCTTAAAAGCGTGCTGCCGCGCGCGCTTTGTAGTACCCTGGGAGAGACCTTCCCTCCGTACTTTCGCATGGTAGTCCAAGTCCATGGTTAGGGGTTGGCTATGTTATGTAATATTAGTGAATCAATAATAATAAATCATATTATATAAAATTAGTCAGACGAGCCGTCTCACCAGAATTTCAATTTTATTTGAAAAACTTATATTACTGTGACACAATAATAATAATATTTTCAAACACTAATATTAGTTGCCGTTCCCTAGGCATGGTTGCGGTCTGTGAAATCAAATAAATTAAGGGCGTCTGGTGGCGCGTCCTGAATGAAATGAATTCTGAATTCAATTGATTCGAATTAATTTTAATTTAATTATATTTATGTTGTGTTATTTAATCTGATTTATTCCATTCAATTTAATTTAATCAACGTGATTCGAATGCATGTAATTGCTTTAATTTGTTTCATTAGTTTTTCAAACACTACTATTAATTGCCGTTCCCTAGGCATGGTTGCGGTCTGTGAAATCAAATAACCCCAGCATAGTAGGCATTCTCAGTCGAGGTGGTAGACCGTTCTCTGCCCGCGTAGGACGGGTTCCCTTAATACCACGCCCCACCAGGCGTTATCATTACCTTGCCTTTGCCTTGTCCAGTATGTACGCACTGTACATGCAAACTGGAGGGTTCCTTCAATCTCACGTCTTGAGGCAGCTCATACCAATTTTCATTTTTACCCCTGACAGGTGTGACAGCTAGTGCTAGCATGATCAACGCCTTCTACAAGGCTTCTAGCGTGGGCATGTCAGTTGGATCGTTTGTGTCAAACTATGGAGTTGAAGACACCACGGTGACCCTTTCCACGCCCTTGACTACGACGCTTATCGCATTCCCCCCTCCCCCCTCTCCCCCCCCTGCTAGCAACTCCGGAGTGGACGATGCTATTGATTTGGATTTTGATTTAAGGGGTTGGAACACTGACAACAACGATACTCTGGCAATTGCACTGGCCAGTGTAGGTGTTGGTATCAGCATCATACATGTGATTTTTGCCATTGTATATTTTTGGAGGATGAAGAAATCAAAGATCCAGCCTTACTAATAGCTGCCATGCCTCCTTCCTTCCTTCCTCAAAGAGTAATAACAAGACAGTTTGTATGTATGTATGTTACAGTCCAGGGGTAGGCCAAATAGGCTAAAGGGACTTGACCAACCGTGATTGGAGGGGCTTAAAAAGAAATAAAAAGCAATGATAAACCAAGCCAAACAATCGTTTGTACCGACGGGGGCCCTGATTTCGTGCTACAGTAATCATTTATTTATATAATATAATTAAATCAGGTCAGTTAGTTTGGTAGGTCAGAGCAAGGTAGAGCAGAGTAGGATTAGGTTTATCCAGTTTTTTTATTTATACATCTTCAGGCCAAGTTGGTCGCCACAAGTGGGGACCCAAGCCTCATTCTGGGACCGGTTATGTAGGAATGGGATGTGGAAGACATGTTGGAGAGTTGTACCTTCAACGCCCAAGTGTAGATGGGTACAGTTGTACCTTCAACGCCCAAGTGTAGATGGGTGCAGTTGTACCTTCAGCGCCCAAGTGTAGATGGGTACAGTTGTACCTTCAACGCCCAAGTGTAGATGGGTACAGTTGTACCTTCAACGCCCAAGTGTAGATGGGTACAGTTATAACGTATGACTACCGGTACCCATCAATGCATCAACGCTCACATTGATCACTGCTATTGGGATTGGGGGGAGTGGGTGGGGGGGGGGGGGGGGGGGGGTATTTTGCACTCTTTTATTTGGATTTGTATATTAATGGGTGGCATGTTTGAAAATACACCCTTCTTGTCTTACGTTTGGATTGAAAGGGTGCATAAAAAGTAACGAGATATTTATACGTGTTTTTCCAAAGACAGATTAACCGCACACGCCCGATTATTAATGTTTGTTTCCGTTTTGATCCATAGGGGTCCCAGGTGTGGGTAATGTTTTCGGATTTCAGATCTCTGGGTGGAGTATCGAGCGTGCCATATACTTAATGATTCCGTTTGTCAGATGCCTGGCTGGAGCATTGCGCGTGCCCTATACTTAATGTTTATGGCTTGCGGATGCTTGAGTGGAGCATCGCGCTGCCAGATACTTAATGTTTTTGAATTGTAGGTACCTGGCTGGAGCATCGCGCAGGTCACTACCAGGTCGTGGTGACGTGACGTGGGCATCTGGGTGACATGGGCGATGGACTGTCGAAATTCAAAAAGCTCACAGGTCAACCATGAATTTCAAAATAATAAATGCATGTGCCCCGTTTCTTAGGGCTGGAAGGGGCTGCCTGACATGCATGGAGCTGCCCTGAGCTGCCTATGACTTGATCTGTAGTCCAGGAGTTGTTGCTAGGGTAATTTCTAGAATATTTTTATTTTTCTAGAACACCTAAGGTTGTTGCTTGTATTTGCCACAAGGGCTACTAGGATTTGTTACCATGGTTTGCCCCATTGGTAACCAGGATTTCTGACCAGGATTTATTTTGTGGCAACCACGATTTGTTGCTAGTATTTGCCACAAAGGCTACTAAGATAGGTTGCCATGATTTGTCTCATTGGTAACCAGGACTTGCAACGAACCAGGATTGTTTTCTAGAGCAACCAATTGTTGCGAGGGTTTTAACTATGGTAGCCACTACTATTTGGTAAACACGGCTAGGTGGCAAAGCTCGTTTTTAATTTGACATCAGCAAAAGGAAAAGCAACACATTATTTTGCATCAAGCAAATTTGAGAAATTCCCCAGCCCGGTTTTGGGCAACCACTTGTAAGCAATATCGGGCGTGCCAGATACTTAATGTTTATGCTTTTACAAATTTACACCTAGGCATCGGGCTGCCATATATATACTTAATGTTTCTGTCCACCAAAGTCTAAACCTGGGCATCGGGCTGCCATATACTCAATGTTTCTGTCCCACCAAAATCTACACCAGGCCATCGGGCTGCCATATACTTAATGTTCATGGCCCAAAACTTAGGAAAAACACTGACGAGAAAACCTGGAGGGGCGTGGTATTAAGCAACTCCGCCTTTAACGTGTAGCAGTTTATTGTGCTAAAAAGAACAGAAGCTGCTCGCACGATTGTGAATAAATGACTAAGTTCCGAGGTTTTGCAAGTATCGAGTGATATGACAGGTGGCCTTAGACCGTCCAATCACGGTGACAGCTGGTACAAGGTTTGCACGATTTGAACTTTCGGCCATTTCGGCCATTTCTGAAAAATTGAGTTGTCGATCCATAAGTCTGCGCTTTTGGGGCGACCAACCAAGGAGGAGACAATACTTCATCATGTACTGCCTCCAAGCTAGCTGCCGCATGGCAGCCGGACACTATAGGCAGGCTCGTCCTCCAGGTTGTTACCAACTACTACTGACAAGCCCCGACGAGCAAGCTACATCCCCTAATTAGGTAAAACTAATTGCTTAGTCTCTCTAGTCATCTAGCTATCTGTTAAAAAAGTCCCCTATTTATGGCTTAAGAATACTCTCAATACTGAGCAGCTACTAATTCACTTATCTGACCTAGGCTTGTTACCAGGGTACTACATTTTGTCAAATTGGTCAGCGCTTACAGCGCACAAACGTCAAATTGGTCAGCGCTTACAGCGCACAAACGTCAAATTGGTCAGCGCTTACAGCGCACAAATGTCAAATTGGTCAGCGCTTACAGCGCACAAACGTCAAATTGGACAGCGCTTAGTAGTGCAACAAGCGCAAAAACTGCGCGCTGCGCCCACAGGGGGTTGAAAAAACTGTGCGAAACGCGCAGTGGGGCTCAAAAAGCGTGAGCGGAAAAATAATGCTTGCTAATAAAATGCTTGCCACACCAAGTCCCCAGGCTTCTACGCTAAGGCTCTAGGCTTCTACTTCAAGTGTCCATGCTTCTACGCCCACTGTTTTTATTTTCGGCTACGAGCAGCAGCTTCTAGGTAGCTCCCCTAGCTGGCTAATTAGCCAAACCTAAAGCAACCTAGTGCACCTGGGAGCTGAAGTAATCAGTTTGTAGTGCTGCTAAAATTTAGGGGCTTCGCCCAGTTGCTGGCTCAGGGAGCTGCCTAGAAGCTGCTGCCGGTAGCCGAAAAGAAAAACAGTGTCTACGCCTAGGCTTCTACAGTAAGACTCCTGGGATGGCTTGTGCATGAAGTCTCCGGGCGGCACGTGCCGTACTATTGTATGTTCACATTTTTACTTTTCACTCGGGGATTAACTGAATTCACTTTCAAATTAACTGAATTTCAAAATGCAAAATAATTCTGCACTTGAGCATTTCTGCCAGTTCCCTGAGTTTAATGTAAACGCATGAAGCAGTGTTTTAAAAGTTTTGGGCCAGGGTGCTTCTAGTTCAGCGCAGTTTGTTTAACCCCATGTGGGAGCAGCGCGCAGTTTTTGCGCTTTTTGCACTAAAAAGCGCTGACTAATTTGACCTTTGTGCGCTTTAAGCGCTGACCAATTTGGCAAGAAGTAGTACCCTGATTTGGGCCCAATATAAAATAATCGGTCTGCGCGATTTGAAGGTCTGGGGTTTCAGGAGATGGAAATGAGTTTGACTGCATGCTCTAGCCAGGAAGCTTACTGCATTGAAATTGAAATTGAAATTGTTACATCCGTGTAGAAGAGGCTTACTGCATCATTAAATGGGCACCCTTCCATCATTAAATCCTTCTTTCCTTTGCATTCCATACCCCCTGTCCCACACCCTTTATTTTACACCCTTTACACCGCTACATTACTAGGGCCGGCATATCATATGATGCTGACCAGATGCGAGCATGATGGCATGTGATATCGTACAAATTGCATAATATGACATTGTACATAAATTGCAAATTAAGCCTAGCCAGGCCGCCAGCATCATATGATGACATGATATCATATTGCCATCCCCTAAAAATTTAGGGGTCGGCTATAATATATAAAATAGTAAATGAATCATATTAGTCGGACGAGCCATGTCACCAGAATTCATAATTTATTTGAAAAACTAATATTATTGTGACACTATAATAATATTAGTTAATATTAGTTTTTCAAACACTATTATTACGTGCCGTTCCCTAAATAAATTACATGGTCCTTGTGATTACTTTATGCACCCAATCCCCGTTTTGACGAATGGTTAAATGGCAGAGCTCCTTGAGGTGCTGGGTTAGAATTACTACGGGTGCGCTATTGTGTCCGCGGTCGCTGTCTACCGCCATGGTAGCTTTGCCCAGGTAATGTAGCAGCCTGTTCCCTAGTGGGTAATGTGGAGGTATACAGGGGACAGGGGTATGGGTGAATGTGTGTGACAAAGTGAGTGTGCGTGAGATTGTGTGGGTGAGTCTGGGTGTATGGGTGGGGGGTGAGTTTGGGTGTATGGGTAGGGGGGGCAGAACTGAATTTTGACTATCACACAATCCCACAATATGTGGGAATTCTGATGATGCCATGGTGTGCGCCTTATTGTAACCCCCTAGAATCCATATCTAAGGTTTTTCAAAAAAAAACAAATATATTTAAGGGGGGGGAGGGGGGGGTCAGCCCTCCTCAGGTATTTAGGAGTGGGAAGTGATCTTTTTTTTCTCCTCCCGAGGCACCAATTAAGTTTTCATGTCTCCTGCTATAAAATTTGATGGCCGGCAGGCTGTACTGCTGTCCCCTCTCAGCAATGATTTGCTGAGTTGATGTAGCGAAGCGTCTCTCTCTCACCGAATGCCCGAATGCACCGAATGCGAATGAGATTTCAACCGAATGCAAAAGCGTAGGTATTTTGGTGCATTTGGATTGAATGGCACAACCATATTGAGAGTGGTCCGCACATGAACTACTCAGAATATTTGGAAGGTCAGGATTACGTGCAGAATTGTGAAGCATCTCTGTCTCTCAATCTGTGTATGTACTCTTGTTAGGTAGGACTGAGCTGAATTCGTTTTAGTAGCAGGCAGGGAATCGCGTTCGTCTGCTCGCTGTGAGAAGTCGTCTTGCTACACGTTACGCAAATAACTGAACTGTCCTGGAAGGCAAAGAATTGCAATCAAATCCATGGCATGAAACGAGGAAGCAGGAGGTAGGGGCATCGCACATAAACAGGAAGACGACATACCGTGCATCCGCAGTATAAACATGATCTACTCACAATATTTGAAGGTCAGAATTGTGTGCACAACGGTGAAGCATCGCTGCCAGTCAATCTTTGTATACACTCTTGTTATGTAGCACTGCGCTGAATTCGTTTTTCGGTAGCAAACAAGAATCGTGTTTGTCAGCACGTCGTTAGTCCACGTCATGCAAAAAAAACAAAAAAACATCCGATACCAAAAGAAACTAGGGCAGTGAGCCCGTCGTACTGACAGCCGGACCTCCCCCTTGTACCACCACAAACGACACACACACACGATTTGCCAGTGTGGGGCTTGTTGCACATGTGATTCCAGAAGGCCTGAGTCAGATGTACCACTTTGCCCGTTATAACGATGGAAGCATTCCCCCCCCCCCCCCCCCCCCCACCCCCACCCCCCCCAATCCAGTACGGAACCCCCATGCAACCCCTCCCATGCATTCCTTCCCTTCAGAAGTAGCAGGTCAGCATGAAGAAAGAATGCATGAAGAATGGTCGGCAGCAGGAGAGCAAGGAGTCTGCATGTACGTAGGAAATGAGTCTGGAGCACTTTGCAGTTTAGTTACCTTTCAGCCTGCACATCATCATCGGACTGGCTACTCGCAGTGGCTGCCAGAGCTGGCGCATTTGGTACGTGATGCCCAGACGTTGTAATTCCGTCGCATAGAGGGAGACAAAGATAGCGACCGCTGGAAGTAATATAAGTCCTAATGCAGGATTGGGATTCTGACCCGCACGGTCCAGGGCATGTCAGAGGAGAGGATTAAGAGCCATGCGAGAAAGAGTCGAAGACGTCACCAGCTTGGGTAAGGGAGCACAGGTCCCATTGTGGTGGGGGCCAAGACATTGTCAGATAGCGGAGCGAAAAGAGAGAGCTGGGCGCAGAGGCAAGGAAGTAGGCGAAATATGTATCCGCGCCGAGTTCGAAGTTGACTTGGGGGAGATGAAAGAGTTTGAACATCGAGGGCGAGGGCGAGAGCGAGGGCGAGGGTTGAGGTGGACTTGTGCCAGATCAGCAGTTGGCGGTTGATGAGGTGTAAATAGGCCAGAGTGCCAGACCATCCATCAAGGAAACGCTGCACAAATGCGATGCCTATCAGCTATGCCCGCGCTGGAATGAAAGGGCAGGAGGAAACAGCATAAAGCAGGTGTCAGTCAGAGCTAGATCGTCGATGGCTCCGACAACAATCTGCATTGCGCGAGAATATCATAGCGCTAAATTGTTAGGCATTGGTGGCCCGGCCGGCAGCGAGGTGAAGGGCACGCATTCCCGCCCGGTGCTAAGGTGGTCTCCAGCATTGGCTGCCGAAAGCGCGCCCAGTCAGAGCCTTGTTCCTGAATTGGGATTAAAAAGAGGGCGTGAAGCATGCAGTTCCACGGCAACGGTTATAATAGTTGCTGAGGGTTAGGCACCGAGAAACAGGTGGCAGGGCGCTCATGAGCGACTGAGGTTTCGCTAAGACTGGTCTTACCATACCGGCTTGGCACAGAGAGTGAAAGAGATGATGACAGAAGAGCTAGGAGAAGGAGTTGAAAACGACACCGGCTTCAGTAGAATGGCGCAAGGGACCGCAACGCAAAGAGCAGGTCAGATCACGACACCAGGTTGGGTAAGGGAGCACAGCTCCAATTGTGGTGGGGAAGGAGACATTGTATTGTCAGACAGAGGAGCGCGAAGAGAGAGCTGAGCGTAGAGGCAAGGAATTAGGCGAAATGTGCGAGTTGGAAAATTGACGGGGGAGAGTGGGGGAGATGAAAAAAACGAGTTTGAAAATCGAGGTCTGTGGTGGGAATGTGCCAGATCAGCAGTCGACGGTGGAGGTGAAAATGTGCCAGATCATCAGACAAATGCTTGCAGATAAGCGGAACCATTGCCAGGTAAGCCCTGAGCCCCGGACGGACGCACGGATAGATCGATCGATAGCAAAGATCTCTGATCAATAGATAGATCTTTCGCCTCCTCCACAGGAGACAATGGCAAGAAACTGCTGCTAATAGTGTTGTGCTCATCAGACGTGTAGCGACTACGACTAGGAGCCCGCCCACACATCTGATGAGATGCCCCCTGGAAATGGTGACCATGATTTGACTGGGAAGCCGCATGCTGGGGAGAGGAAAGGAATGTTGCTTATGCTACCGTTGCTGTTGTTGATCGGCACGCAAGCTGCAGTAAGCGACAAGTGTTCCCTGCAGCGGAATGTGATTCAGACACGAGCGCAGCTGAGGGACTGCGATTTCAAGACAGTGCTTGTCCTTCCACATGTGCACGAACTTCGACAGGCCCTAATGGGTGGAGACGCAATCCAGTCTGCGCGCGTGCCGTTCCCAGTGATTGAGTGCACCATCATTCCAGGTGTTTCCTTCAACAAGAGCCTTTTCTTTGAGATCATGTCTGACAGCGCCAACCACCTCGACACAATGCCACCGTGTGTCAGGCCGGCTCTTGGCAGGGAGGCCGTTGCATACACCTCGGTGAGAAGCCGCATCAACAAGCCTGCAGTGCATTGTCATCGTGATGCAAAATGAACCTTGCTGCTGCTACTGAGTTTGTCTGGGCTGGGCATTGTTATATCACATTCCTTGTACCATTGTTACCAATGCCACTCATATTGTGCTACTGCTAGTGCTAATGCTTAGTTGCTATTGCTACTGCTATGCAGTTCATGGCGCTTAACCACGATATCATGCCGCCTTTCATCATTTTCCTACATGGGCACGTCACATCCTGGCATCAAGATCGCCCTATGTATGAGATCCTGAATGAGGCCTCAGTTCTGTTGCCTTCCGTTACCAACAGCGCTAGCATTTATCTGTCTTTGAACAGCAAGATTCAAGTAGGCAAACAAAAAAATGTTTTGGCAGAGACCCCCCTTCTTGGGGGCGGGAGCCCCCATATTCACCTCGTTGTCTGTCTTTCTATATTAGCTTAAGCTAGTCTATAAGCTTTGGGTTCCTATTTTTTATATTTTTTAGGGCCCCCCCACCCCCCCCCACCCCCTTCCTGCCCGCCCCCTCCCCGGGTTTCTTTCCGCAACTCAACTCAACTCAACAACTTGCAACTTAGCAACTTGCAACTCAAATCAACACAACTCAATAACTCTCAACTCGCGACTCAACAGTCAACAACTGGCAACTCAACAACTTAGGACTCGCAACTCAACAAGTCAACAACAAGCAGCTCAACTCAACTGATTAGCTCACATTTCAACTTAACACAACTCAATACATCGCTACCCAACAACTCAACAACTGGAAACTCAACAAGTCAACAGCAACTCAACAACTCACAAGTAAACAACAAGCAGCTAAACTCGTAACTCGCGACTCAAAAACTCAATAACCTGCTACTCAACAACTCAGCAACTAATATAAAACTCAACAGCTCGCAACTCAACACAAGAACTCGCAACTCAACAACTTGCAACTCAAAAACAAGCAGCTCAACTCGCGACTCAACAATCAACAACTGTCAACTCAACAACTCGCAACTTGTGACTCGCAATTCAAAATCAACACAACTCAATAACTCGCAACTCAACAATCAACAACTGGCAGCTCAATATCTCCCAACTCGCGACTCAACAAGTCAACAGCAACTCAACAACTCATGAGTGATATTCCTAAGGATTTGAGCATAAACATTAAAAATTGGGCGCCTGATGCCCAGGTGTAGTATATTACAAGATGGAAACATTATAAATCGTGGCGTCCGATGCCCAGGTGTAGCATTTGGTAAGTGGAAACATTAAAAATCGTGGCGCCTGATGCCCAGGTGTAGCATTTTACAAGATGGAAGCATAAAAAATTGTGGCGCCAGATGCACAGGTGTAGCATTTGGTAAGTGGAAACATTAAAAATCGTGGCGTCCGATGCCCAGGTGTAGCATTTTACAAGATGGAAACATTAAAAATCGTGGCGCCCGATGCCCATGTGTAGCATTTTACAAGATGGAAACATTAAAAATCGTGGAGCCCGATGCCCGGGTGTACAATTCAACTCACAACTCAACAACTCGCAACTCAACAACTTGAAAGTCAACAACAAGCAGCTCAACTCGCAACTCGCGACTCAACAACTCAATAACTTGCAACTCAACAACTCAGCAACTGAACTAAACTCATCAACTCAACAACTCACAACCCAACAACTCGCAAGTCAATAACAAGCAGCTCAACTCGCAGCTCAAAAACCCAATAACTTGCAACTCAACCAGGGTACTACATTTTGTCAAATTGGTCAGCACTTAAAGCGCACAAACGTCAAATTGGTCAGCGCTATGTAGAGCAAAAAAACGCAAAAACTGCGCACTGCGCCCACAGGGGGTTGAAAAAACTGCTCAAAACGTGCAGTGGAGCTCAAAAAGCGTGCGCGAAATCGCGCTGCCCCGCGCGTTTGTAGTACCCTTAACTCAACAACTCAGCAACGGAACTAAACTCAACAACTCGCAACTCAAATTAACTCAACAACTCGCAACAAGCAAATCTACAACTCGCAACTCAACAAACACAACAAACAATACCAAAAGCCAGCCGAGCGGGGCGGTCATTCTAGTTTCCTGCGTCTCGTCAAACTGAGCAGCCCCCGCCCACCCCACCCCACCCCCCACCCAACCCCGGGAAGCTATAATAATCTCCCTCGGCCACTTCGTGCCTGCCGGGCTGTCTTTTTATTTTTCGCGCCGGTAACAGTGACCCTGTCTAGCTGTCGCAAACATTGGCTACGACAAGCATTGAAGCCTTGGGCCACCTGTTGCTTCAGCAATTCAACCTTTGCATCACTCCTGCAACTTTGCGACGCCAACCAGGGTACTACAAAGCGCGTGCAGCTGCGCGTTTACGTGCTGCCTTTTAAAGGCCCCACTACACGTTTTTGCACAGTTGTTTCAACCCCCTATGGGCGCAGCGCGCAGTTTTTGCGCTTTTTGCTCTAGAAAGCGCTGATCAATTTGACGTTTGTGCACTAAAGCGCTGGCCAATTTGACAAAATGTAGCACCCTGATGCCAACTTTCTTAGCTTATTTCTGTTCCAAACTATAGTATATTTTGTTTCTTTCTGTCTAACTTTCCCTCTTTGTGTTGGCTGTCTGCTCCTTGTGTGCTGACGTGATGGCTGCAGCGCGACTTGGAGCATTGTTTGTGGCACCGGCTCACAGGCAGCAAGAAAAGACGGGATTTAGAGCACATGTACGTCAAGTACTTTGAAAAGTACCTTGGCCCCCTACCAGAGGATCTGGCCCATTTTTGCTGCGCTCAATTCTTGGTGGGTGCATGATGCATGAACATACCATGCTATAGCAGCCAATATATATTAGTAGGATATATAGGACTATGCTCTCTTCCTCGAGTCCTAGAATTTAGAGTTTTCTAATTTTCGTTTTTAGTGTTTTCTTAGTCTTTATTAATTATTGCATATTGCCAAGGGGGGGGCAAAAAAAAGTGAAAGACCCCATCCCCAAAAAGTGTGAAGGCACCCTTCTGCAGACCCCCCCCCCCCCCCCCCCCCCCCCCGGCTCCGGAACCCACTGTACAGCCACTATCTGAGCCACCACTTAGTGGTATGGTGTCGAATTAAGCTTATTTTACCGGTTTCTCAAATGCCTATCCGTTGAGGTTGGTCTCGAGACCACTGGGAATGTTTTAAACATAGAAAATTATCATCATCAATGTAGCTGCCACTGTTGCCGCCGCCCCATCAGCTGCCGCAGCGCTCAAAGGCTGGAAAAACAGTAATCATATGCTTTGATGCGCTGCTGAATCTGGACTTCTGTTTGACTGCAGCCAAGCATGCAACAAAATTATCATGGCGCCCTAACTTTCCGTGGTCACCGCTAAGCAATTGTTTACTGCAATTTTCGCAGATAGTGCCCTTTGATTGTGGGTCCATCGAATAACATCAACTAGCACTAGGCACAAACATACGCACATTGACGGGAAGGTAAAAAGAAGAAGCAGTATCATGAGGTCTCGCTCTGTACGTTGTCGTACAAGTGTTGGTTAGGACGTTGTGTGTGGAGAGGGAGAGAGAGAGAGAGAGAGAGAGAGAGAGAGAGAGAGAGAGACCCTGGACCCCCCCTCGTCCCCCCTCTGCCCTGGGCAAAATATGTGATGGATCTCCCCCCCAATAGCATATATGGACTGTTTTTTAGTACAGGAACACCCTAGTTCCACTCCCGTGTCATTCTGAGGGCTGGGAAAAAGTGCCTGAAAAGTACCTAAATTTGTGAAAATGACAGACTTCCCCCCCCCCCCCCCCCCCCCCCCCCCGCGCGACCCCAAACTTAAGACCATTACTTTTTTTCTACTGGGCCAAATTAAGAAATAAAACCGAATTCTTCATCCTCTCTATGATATCTACAAAGTTGGACTATGGGGTCATTTTGGTTAGAAGTTGCCCCCCCCCTGCATATTGCTATTAATTTATCTTATGGTGACATCAGCTGAACTGAAACCTGTAACTGTTAATCATGAACTTATCTAACCCGTTATATATTAGTAGGATATAGCAGCCATAGCTATGGCAAGTGACTTGTGTTTTTCTTTCTTTCTGTGAATTTCTTCCTTTCTTTTTTCCTATTTTTCGTTAATCGTAGCGACAATCGCACGCAGGTGTCAAGGCAACGCATTACAGGCCATCCACGCCAAATGTGGCTGAACGCACTCAAGTATTTGTTGGATGAGATACCACAAGGCACCGGGCATACCAATGCTACAGAACTTTGCAGCCGAGAACGGGGCAGCAAGTGTGCCCGGCCAAGTATTTTCATGGAAGAGCTGTGGCCACACCTTCTGGGTGCACTCACGCCCTTCGAGTGCGTGAGCACTCGTTGGCGGTGGGGCAGGCTGCTGCCTTGGGGAGAGAGATGGACTAGAGGTGCCGGGACATTTGTGCAGAGCAGGTCATTGCCGACTGAACTAATGCAGGTGGTGAGGCGTAACATTTCCTTGGGGATGCCTATTACATGTTAAGGACATTCTTAACGCTGCACCTTGCTTGTAGCTACAAACACAACATAAATATGGGTGGGCAAGAAGTGGAATACATGTTGAATCGCCTTTTGCCTTAACACATGTTGACTTCTATCAGTTGGTCATCTTAAAAACGTGGTTTGGCTTATTACGTAGAAGCGACCCCTGCCCCCCCCACCCCACCCCCCCCCACCACACACACACACACGAAAGTATCTCAGGTATTAAGAGGTAGGCTGCAACTAGTGAGTTTCATCTGCAGTTACATTTTGTACAAAGTGTAGAATAAATAACATCAGTCAGAGGAGTCTCATACACGAGATACACCGGTGTGGGGCCAAAGGGGCCTCAGGCAGCAGTGAAACCCTCATCAATCCAACCGATACCCGCATAAAGTACACTATTTGTCTTGCTTGATCCAGTTACAGTCCAGCTACATTGGCGCTTGTGGCTAGGCTCTTGTTTGTTTCGGCCCCAATCAGGAATATGGATCATTCTCAACAATGTTTGCTGCAAGTCTTGTGGACCATTCCATCCAAAGCTCTTCACTTCAGCACTCAGCTCCAAAACAACGATCCTGACTCCGTCTTCCAACTGCTGACTCGAGTTGCAATTGTTGTTGCTTGAGCTTCAAGGGCACGGCTTTGTCCCTGGCATCCACTTGCTCAGGCTTGAGCTGCCTGCCGAAGGTGATAACCCCTTCATCTTTGTTTCCGTGATGGCGTACTTACTCGTGGGACACCAGACAGTGGCTTGAAGAACTTAGAGAGGGGCACAAACCCAAACTTGGACGCCTTGGCTGCCATGCACTAATTGCTGTCCCGGTGTGAATGAAGGTTGGCCTTGTTGTTGGGAGGGCACTTAACCTCGGCATTTATTGCAGATGTTGCAAGTTGTTGTTGAGGGCTCTAGTGCGGAAGGCCCCCGGATGGAGTTGTGGGCGATTTGGCCAGGGCTGCCTCGGCCTTAGCCTTGGCCCTGACCTTCCCATTTCTTCTCGACCGTTGCTGTACACAACCGCGCGGATTCATATTGCTTGAGGTTCCAACTGCTTACTTAAGCTGTTGTCTCCTAAGGGTGTGAAGGTCTGGGCGGCGTCCATACTAGATTGACCTTCCTGTATGGTACATCCACCAGTTACACCGTGGGTATAACGGACCAACGAATGCAACGCTTCGCAACGGTATGTCAACGCATTTTTAATGGTGTGGTGCAGCACGTTCGGCAAAAGACCAAGAAGTTGTGAATACATTTTGAGATCGGCCTCGACCTCCCTCCTACCCCCACCCACTCCCTACCCCACCCCTTGGGGACCCCCCCAAGTATTTGTATCGTTATTAATACCTTTACATCGTTATACGAATAGAGGGATGCGCAGTCTATTAGTACCACGGCATCTTAAGGAGAGTTTGTGTGACCTAACCTTGGGGCACGCCAGCGGTACAGCCGACTGGCGTGGTGCCGTGGTCACAGTCACTAGCTGAATGGACTGTGTGGACACGAGCAGGTGACTACACAGGCTATGGCCGTACTATAGCAGATTTCGGCCCTAGTCACTTTTCGTAGCCTACGATCGAATCGGAGACGATTGATAGTGTGCGCCTCCCCACAAACGTTTTGATGCCCCCCCCCGATGGCGTACATTTATTTGCCTTATTTCACATGCAGTTTAGAAGCATGGTTAAGGTTTTTAATGTTTTTCCAAATGTATTTGAACTTGTGTAACTTCTTGCCAGTGTAATTTTCGAGCGTGAGGTACACCACCGAGAAGGGCTCAACGAGACGAGTACGAATCTGCGACCGTTAGCCGGTTACACCCTGGTGGTAATTGATGGATGCCCTGGAAGGTATATCCATGCTGGACGTCACCTAGACCTCGACGCACAAGCGGCAGTTAGGCTGAAAAACACATGCGCGCCACCCCCCAACAACAAAAATATGATCCTCACCTTGCACTGGACACACTTACCCTCACCACTATTCCACCCACACCAAAAACGGAGGGGTGGTGTGTGTGTGTGTAGGAGGGGGGGGGGGGGGGGGGGGGGGGGGGGGGGGGCTTACGTAATTAGCCCCCGAACTTTGCCCCCGTGAACTCAAGGTAGCCCCCCCATCCACAAAGAAAAAGAAAAGCAGTACGCCAATTCGGCGTGATTAAGGAAGCTGTCCAAAGGGGGTCCTCGGACAACACCATCAAACCGTGGGGGTGGCTAGGGGGGGCGGTACCCCCCACGATAGCCGGTGGCGGAAGAAGGAGTGTGGGACGAGTGTGTAGCAGATTCCATGCGCCGGCGGGTACACACAATGGTATGTGCGAATCGGACGGCATGCAGGTGGAGGGAGTTGAGGAGGCGGGTGTTGTCAGTAGGATGGATACCGAGAGAAGAAGAAATGGGAATAAGGGAGGCGAAGAGGGTACCGAGGATGATAGGGTCTGGGGAGATGACCCGCCAACCAGCAGCGAGAAGAGCCGAACGGAGGGTGGAATGCTGAGCGCGTTTAATGGCAAGGGTGGTATGATAGCGGGCGTCCCAAGTGTATGTGAGTTCACAGGGATAGACAGGGTGGGCGGCTTGGAGGGTGGAAAGTTCTGACTGGGTGAGGGTGGCGTCGTGGGAGGGGGCGTCAAAAGGGGAGAGACCGGAAAGGAAGAGGATGTCGGGGCGCAATTTGGCGACAGGGGTACAAGAGCAAGGGTGGAGGCATGCACAAGTGGGTGGGAGATGTGGGAGGAGCCAAGGGGGTAGGCGGGTGTTGGAGACACCGAGTGGGAGGGAGTTTCTCGAGGATGCGTCAACAAAGAAGGTGGAGCGACCGATCCGAGGGAGCCAGCACATATGGCGTCATAGAGCTGAAGGACAGCGGCGTTGTGTCGGGTGATGTAGAGGGCAGCGAACGTAGGGTGGGAGCATGAGGCAAGAAGGTGGGCCGCGGTGTCATGGGAGTGGCAGAAATGGCAAGATCCATCGAGGATGGGGGGGTTGCAAAGAGTATAGGGTTCGGGGGGTATACGTTTGTGAGGGACAGAGGCCGTCCGAAACATGTTGAAACGTAATTTGAGGATTGTGCGGATTTGAGGGAAGGTGCAGGAGCGCCACATATGAGAGGAGGGTTCGGGAAGGATCATGGCGGGTGGTGGAGTGAGAGGCTGGTGGGGGTGGAGGAGGTGGAGGTGGAGTAGTCAAGGGGGGGGGAGTGGGGGGGGGGGGGGGGGGGGGGGGGGGGGGGGGGGGGGGGGGGGGGGGGGGGGGGGGGGGGAGTGTGGAGGAGGATGGGGGTACAGCGGAGAAGACACTGGCTACGGAGGCGCAAGGGGAAGTGGGCAAGGTCAAATGTGTACTTTAGGTATTATTGAGGAAGGCTGTGAGTGAGTCCGTGAGGTCTGAAAGGAGGCGGTAGGGCGGGTGTGGGTTGGAAGGTGTAGGTAGTGGCTGGAAGCATGGCCAGGCCGGGAGGCTGTGGAGGTGGCTCGGGTGAGAGATAGAAAAGTCAAAGTTGCAAGAGGAAGGGTTGTCCAGGGCAAAGCGGGCACCCACGTCAGCAATGTCGTTGCCTAGGATGCCGGTGTGGGAGCGCACTTTGTAGGAAATCGTGGGGGAGGAGGAACGAAGGCGGTCAAAGAGGAGGTGGTGGATGGGAATGAGGATGGGAAGATGTTTGTGGTAGGGGATTGAGTCGGGAAGGTAGACAATGCGGCGGATAATGTGAAGGCTGGAGAGGGAGTCTGTGTAGATGCGAATGGGGTCTAGAGGGTGATGGCCGCTGGCGTGCTGGAGGGCGGCGAGGATGCCGGAGAGTTCTGCACGGAGGATGGTGTTGATCTCGGCAGTACCACCAGGATGGCAATGATGGACAGAGGAAGAAGGGGTATAGAGGAACGCGGCACCAGTGTGTGTAGCGCCGTTAAGATCGGGGACAGCAGAACCGTCCGTGTAGTAGGAGATGTGAGAGGGTAGGTGAGAAGGGAGGTTGTTGGAGGGGAAAAGGTGAAGGCAAGATGGAATGGCAGGGCAGAGGGTGGGGGAGTAAAGAGGTGGGGGGTGAGGACGAGGGTCCGGGAGCGAGCTGAATTTGGTGTGGGGGGGGCCAGGTGGGGCATCGGGAGGAAGGATGGGGGGGGGGGGGGGGGGGGGGGGGGTAGAAGGTGGGAAGAAAGGTGGAGGTAAGGGTAGCATCTGACGGGTGGAAGGGAGAAGGGATAAAGCAGAGAGTCCTGAATGGTTACCGATGCAAACAAGGTGAAGGCGGGAGCGATTGAGGAGGGCAGGGGAGTCAAAAGTAAGGGAGGGCAGGGTGCATGGAGCATGAGTGGGGGTTGAAAGTGGAAGGACTTGCGTGGGAAGGTGCTGAGTATACGGATGGAGGGGTGAGAGAGCCAATACGAGAGTGGGGAGCGAGGTAGGCCAAGAAGGGAGGAGGAGGAAGGTACAAGTAGGGATGTCGTCTTTGAGGGCAGAGGAGATGGCCCACCGGATGGATCGGAGGAGAGTTGTAGAGTCGGGTGGTGGGTGGGTGTATGAGAAACCGGTCCACTTCGTAGAGAAACTGCCGTAGAGAGCACCAAAGAGACAATCAGAGCGTGCATTGAGTAGTAAGGGATGGGGAAGAGGGGGCAGGTGAGGGGGGAGGAGAAACGGTGGACATGGAGTAGGAAATGGGCGAGGAAGGGAGTAAGGAGGGCAGGAGGGAGGGCTAGGTGGTCGGAGAGGGCGGGTGAGGGGGGTGAGGGGGGTGAGGGGGGTAGCGAAGGAGAAGGTGGACGAGGTCGTCCTCGAAAGATCCCGAGGACAAAATACCATAGTTTAAGGGATGGGTTATGCGGTGTGATAGGTGGTATGGAGCCAGTCGAGGCGGGATGTGGAAATTGAGCCGAGGTAGGATCCGTTTGGGCGATATATGAAGGCACGGGTAGTATGTAGGGGTGGGAGGGGTGCTGATTGTAATTGGGGGAGGCCGATCTGTATAGTAATGGAGGATGGGGGTGTGATGTCGAGATCGGGGTGAACGGGAGATGTGTGGAAAAGGAGGAGGGGAGCAGAAGCAGGAGGTGGGGGAGGTAAGTGGAGAGTGGGGGGAATGGGCCAGAGGCCTTGTTTAGATGCGCAATGTAGGTGTGAATCGAGAGGGAGAGGGGGTGAGGGGGCACGAAGGTTAAGGATGACAGGGAAAGAATCGGTGGCAACGGTGTGGGATAGGGCAGGGGAGGGGGGTGGTAGGGGTGGACAGTGAGGAAATGGCAGTGGAGAGGTGGGAAGGAGTGGGAGTGAGGGGTTGGGCAGGGGAGGGGTGGGAAGAGATGGAGGGGGTTCGTCGGGTGGAGACGTTTTCGTGTGGGTGGGTGAGGAGAGAGGTCGAGGGCGCCTGGGCTGTGCCGAAGTCAAGGGCACGACAGACAATGGGGAGAGTGGAGGAAGGTATGGAGCAGGTGTACATAGGTGGAGGCATGCAGGTGTGTGTGTGGGGGGGGGGGGGGGGGGGAGGGGGGAGAGATCAAGGATGCGGGGGGTGGATAGGTCGAGGATCCGGGGGGTGGTTCTTAAGGCCGGTGGGTAAGGACGGGTGGCGGGTGTAACGGGGGTCGTGTGGTATTGGGAAGTGGGTGTTGGGAGGATGGGGCTGTGTGTTGGTGGTGGGACACACCCTTCCCTCTGTTCGCTCGCAAATTCTTCGTGTCTGTACACAGCTGTACGGTACGATTTTTCACACTTTATTTCTGTACTCACCAGCTCGGGAAGGTCGGCTGAAGCAGACACCGACGTCAAATATTCGTTAGCAAATAGCAAACGAACCAGGTGAAGTCACCAGGAGATAGTGTCATACATTATCTGCTCATCCTGCAGAGCGGGCTTCAAGCGAAGCTCGTAGACCTACATACCATCGTACCCGCCCGACATCCTATCTGCCTCTTCCTGGCCTTCTCAACCACTGTCAGATCGAGGTGGGTGCGTATTATGAAGGTGGGGCGGGACGGCTTACCTCCCTTTAATCAATGCATGCCAATGTGGGGGTGTGACAGAGCCGTGGTACCAAGCTGACGTCTCGAGCTTTCAATTCCATCTGTGATATGTCCAATTGGACGTAAAGAAATTAACGCCGGGAGGCGTGACTTTGATACATACTGGGCGAAGGGAACGAAGGGAAAGTGCCCCGTTAATTTATCTGAGGGGGGTTGACGGCATGCACTGGCAGCACTGCTGATGACGTATCGCTTTGCAGCCACTCCAAATCGTCTTCTGACATGCATGCGAATGCTGGGCTGATGAAGTAGGCGACGGTAAATGCGTGGCGCGATGCGAGAGCCTAGAGTCGGTCTCTCACTTGCGCCTAGTACCGTCTGATATGCCTATGCGCCACATCCACTGCTGCTGGTTATTCGGATGCCGACCTCAGCTCGCACGCTCTTTCAGCCCAAGATTACACATCCTATCAATCTACCAATCTGACCCAATTTGATGCTATTTGATGCATTTCATCAGTCGTGAACCCACTTTTCACGCATTATTGCACGCTGCTGCACGTCCATGCACAACATGTGATCCCCACCACATGCATGCATGCATGCATGGGGGTGATGGCGCCAGATAGATACGAGCACCTCATGACCTATGAGACTATGACCAGCCTCACGTTACCAACTTCATTGGTAACGTTCTTCGGTTAGTGTGAACGAGGCTGAGAGGCCACGCGATCAGATAGCAACTGTCGGAGCTTGGACCATGTACGCCTGTCTGTTTCAGAGACGCCCTCCTGTTTTGTCTAACAAGTTCTATGCAGCGTCGCAATCTCTCTAAAAAACTGGCGGAGAGGCGTTCGCGACGGAGCGACAGGTGGCAACGGAAGCGAGTTAGTTACGAGACCGTTGACTGACGTGTCAAGCTTCATCTCCCTGGGGGTAACCCGGGGCGCGGGGCGCGCCCCCTTGAAGAGGAGGCTCCGCCAAAAAAAACATCCGTAATCCTTCGCGCTTCTGCCACGGAGGTGGAAGGAAGGTTGAGTGTCTGCTAAGTCGGTGCCAAGCCAGCTTGGCATGCATGATCATCTCGGAAAGGTCTAAAATCTGCTGTGCGCAATCCATAAATAAAACACATGTGCTGACGATTGTTATGCTCCCAGGTACTGGGCTGCTGACTTGATCAATCTAAAACCAGAAACACGCATATCAGCTGGCCTTCTATCTTCACCAGTTGCACATGTGCGAGGAGGCTGCAGCATGATATTTTTGATAGTTCAACACCCCATTAACATTAACTAAACGCCTGGTTGATTTCAATGGGCCCTCCCTTTCTACCTTTCTACCTTGCTGACACACTTAATGTAGCTCGCTTGCCTCACACACTACCCCCTACGCCTCTGCAGCAGGTTGTCACTTTGTGCGTGGCTAGAAAAAGTACCAACCTCTACTAAGAGATATGACATCCTTCCGTGGAGCATCGCGCCTAGCTGCTCCTTGCACGAAACGCATGATCCCCTCCCCAGCCATGTTGCTGGCTGTATTGCTAGTTGGCCTGTTTTCCAAGCAGATCCAATGCCTGGGTAAGTGACATTTTTTGGCGGAGCCCCCTCTTCAAAGGGGCGGGAGCCCCCATGTTTACCCATTTGTCCGTTTGACCGAAAAACTTGAAGCCCGACACGTCAGCCAACGGTCGCATAACTAACTCGCTTCGGTCAGCTCCATCGTTGCCACCTTTCGTTCCGTTGCCATCACACTCCGCCAATTTTCCGTGTCGCTTGCGACGCTGCATAGGACTTTTCAGATCAGCTGTGGCAGGGTAGCCTACTGGTGTTGATATTACAGTTCATGGGTAAGCCAAATAGTCTAAGGGGACTTGCCCAACCGGGACAGGAGAGGCTGAAACAGAAAAACTGATCAACTGAACCCCAAACAACAGTTTTATCAGCGGGAGTGCTGAGCTCTTGCTACAGTGTTAATTCCAATTTAACCCACTATCAATGTAGGTATAAGTACCTCAGATATGTAGGGTTGTCAATGTCCTATGATTTCTCAGGATTTCAGTACAAAATTGTAAAATGTAGTACAATATCGTGGTTGGCTTCAGTTCAGGTTGAGCTGTTTCTGCTCTTGGCCAAATTCAAGAGGACATCAAGGTATCTCAGGTGTGCTGGGAATTACAAAAATCCCAGGGAAAATAAATGTATGCCCATTATTACAGTACCAGTTGTTTGTTTCCAGTGAGTGCGGCATCAGTGCAATATCAGTGCGATATGCTAAATATTGTACAGTGACTGTAAACCGTACGAAATAGGTAGGATTTTTTTGGGGGGGGGGGGGGGGGGGGCTTAGGGCTATACGCAAAAGCTAGCGCTAAATGCGATTCCGTAATTAGCGCTAGTTGTGCGCAGTACGAGCCAGGCAGAGCAGTTTTTACTTTTTACGTGCGGCTGAGACTCGCAGTCTACTTTCCTTTATGTGTTCCTTGACAAAATTGTGCGTCAGCGTAATCTTGCATTATTCCTTTGTGCCCGGTACTGATCCTCCAGGCTCTATAAGGATGACAGTTTTTTTTTCTTCAGAATACGAGACCCCGTTTTGGCCGAAATTGCCAGAATAAGAAACCTACAAATAAAAAAAGTTGTTTTTTTACTGAAATTGACAAATACCCAAATCGACCAAAATCGGAATAAGGATCCTGTTTTGGGTGGAAAATGGGGAAGAATGAAATAAACAGGAATAAGATTTCCTCTTTTTTATATGAAAACGAAATCCTTGAGGGATGATTGCAGGAATGCGCAAATTCCATGTGTACCTACTTGTGAATGGAAGCCTTCGTGCTCCCTCCAGAACAGGTTAATTGCGCCTACTTAATTTGCTTCCTAATTCAAGTCGCAAAGCTGCATCTGAGCGAGAAGCGGGGGCGCTGGGGCGATTCCGCAGTAAGGGTCTGTTATCAGGCCTTTCCCAGTTGAAGTCAGATCACCAACATACCTGGTTTGGAGGCTGCCCACATTTCCCCCAGACTTACATCAGCACATGAGATAGAACCACACAGCCTTGCCTCAAGACATACCAGGCCCACGAAGCCCAGCACCACACAATTCAAACATTCGTCGGGCTATCGAGTGATGTTCTCTTTTCTGAGATTTGCATGACCACAACATATCATATTTTCTGATAGTTAATATGTGTTGCCTATGAAATTAGTATTGCATTATCATTTTGCCTTTAGGGGATAATTCAGGGCAACTGCACAATTTATCCAGGTAACCTTACTACCCAGTTATGAGCTACTTTATTATGAATTCATGATGGTCAGATTATACACAATTCCCACAAAAGTCAGTAGGATGCATAACAACACTCTCCTGAGCATATGACATTTGTCTGGGTTGTTTCGGCTAAGTTTGGCTAAACAAGTTTAGCCCTATTAGGTATAATTTAGCTATTATCCCTATTGGGGCTAAATTTGTCTGTGATTAGCCCTAACCTCCGGACCCTAGATATAGGCGACATATAGGCGATTAACGATATCGTACGATACAGGCCTTCAAGTTGACAACCCTAATAATATGACATCTCCATCTGTCTGAATGATTTCGATATGCCCAATGGTCTAGCGCCTCACTATAGCAGCTGTGCATTCTATAAGCTCACTATAATACTATATATAGTACCCAAGTGTATGCTTCTGTGCTGCCGTGCGGTAATCCAAGTTCAGGCATAGCAGCCTGCGAACCCTCCAAGTAACCATTACCCAGTGCAAGCAAAACGTCACACCCAGTGACAAGGCTCATAAATTTCCACTTTGTGTGCCCAAGTTCATACCTACTGTTAACATGTGCTGCCTGCTGCTTGATGCATCCATGCAGATGTCCCTGGAGCCATATCGGCTGGCGGCAGTTACGCGACCTGTGTTCTCTTTACCAATGGTAGAGTCAAGTGTTGGGGACGCTATCGTGACACTGGAATCTTGCCGTACACCCTGGATTATGTTGACTTGGGCATTACCCGCACCGCAACCACCATCGCTACTGGTCCTCACAGCACCTGCGCCACCCTAGAAAATGGCGATTGCATATGCTCAGCCTATGGCTATAACTTTGAAGACTATACAACTGTAGACCCGGGAACCGGCCGCACTGCCACTGCCGTTGCGATTGGAGAGAGTCACTCCTGTGTCCTCCAAGACAATGGAGCTGTGAAGTGTTGGGGATATGATGGCTTTGGCCAACTGGGTTTCTATGACAGGGACAAGCATAGCTTTGCGCTTGATGACCTTTCTGGCTCTCCTGCTGTAGACCTAGGCACAGGCCGCACTGCCACCGCCATTGCCGTTGGTAATACACACTCCTGTGCCATCCTAGACAATGGCGCCGTGGTGTGTTGGGGCTTAAACAATGATGGCCAAATGGGGCAACAAGCTGATTCATTTGGCGACATCGTCCCTGTAAACCTGGGCACTGGCCGCACCGCCACCGCCATTGCTGCTGGTGAGTCTCACACCTGCGCCCTTCTAAAAGATGGCGATGTGAAGTGTTGGGGCAAGAATAGGGATGGCCAATTGGGGCTAGGCAACAATGTATCCACGGGTGGGTTCGGTGCAACTATAGTTATGGGTGATGACCTTCCAGCTGTAGACCTAGGCACCGATCGCAAGGTCGTTGCCATCACCGCTGGAGCAGCTCACACCTGCGCCCTGCTTGACAAGGGTGAAGTGAAGTGCTGGGGATCTAATGATGCCGGCCAACTGGGCCTTGGCGGTATTGTGTCTAGGGGTGATGATGTGAATGAGATGGGCGATACACTGCCTGTGGTAGATCTTGGCACTGGCCGCACTGCCACCGCCATCAATACTGGAGACTATCACACCTGTGCCCTACTGGATGACAGCTCCATGAAGTGTTGGGGCAAGAACGATGGGGGGCAGTTGGGCAACGGCAAATATTGTGATAGGGGTGGTAAGGTGGATCAGATGGGTGACAATCTGCCTGCTATCCAATTTAACCCGCCTTTGCCAAAGCCTCCGTCTCCGCCTCAGCCCCCCAAACCCCCCGGTGTCGACCTCTCAAGGGATGTTCCTAGGGCTGTGATGGTTGGTGTTACTCACACCTGTGTTCTCTTCACCAATGGAAGAGTCAAGTGTTGGGGGTATTTAGATTTCCTTGGCCTTGGCATCAAAATCCGAGGCGAGCACAGGGAAACTGACAGCCTGGAGATGACTAGAACCTTGCGATCCATCTCAGATTATGTAGACCTGGGCACTGGCCGCACCTCCACCACCATTGCTGTTGGTGTTTCTCACACCTGCGCCATCCTCGATAAAGGTGATTTGAAGTGCTGGGGCCATAACGATGATTTCCAACTGGGCGTCAAAAAGGCTGACAGATACATAGGCTATTGGGCTTTTGAGATGGGTGATGAACTTCCTGCCGTAGACCTGGGCACGGGCCGCACTGCCACCGCTATTGTTGTTGGAGGAAAGCACACGTGTGCCCTCCTAGACAATGCTGTTTTGAAGTGTTGGGGCGCTAACACTTTGGGCCAACTGGGGCATGGCAATGTTGGAGGCTGTGCAGAAATGGGTGATGACCTGCCTCCTGTAGACCTGGGCACTGGCCACTCCGCCACCGCAATTGCCGCTGGTAAGTATCACACCTGTGCCATTCTGGACAACGCTGATCTAAAGTGTTGGGGCCATAACAATTGGGGCCAACTGGGGCTCAGCGACAAAGAAACCCGTGCAAGTGTGGGTGATGGTGTGCCTGCTGTAGACCTGGGCACTGGTCGCACCGCCACCGCCATTACCGCTGGGGAGTATCACACATGTGCCCTCCTAGACAACGGTAAAGTCAAGTGCTGGGGCTTCAACCTTGCTGGCGAACTGGGGGTTGGTGATAATGCAACCCATGCAACTGTGGGTGATGGCCTTCTTGCTGTGGACCTGGGCACCGGTCGCACTGCCACCGCTATTGCTGCTGGAGGACATCACACGTGCGCCCTTCTAGACAATGGCAAGCTGAAGTGCTGGGGATTCAACGAATTGGGCCAACTGGGTCTCGGAGATACTAAGTCAAGGGGTGATAATGTGGGAGAGATGGGCGATAACCTACCTGAAGTGGATCTTGGCACTAACCGCACCGCCATCACCATCACTGCTAATGGTCAGCACAGCTGTGCCATTTTGGATGACAACTCTGTCAAGTGTTGGGGCAGGAACAAATTTGGGCAATTGGGCCTCAGTGATACCATGTCTAGGGGTGGTGGAGTGGCTGAGATGGGTGACAACCTGCCTGCTCTCCAGTTTAACCCGACTCAGCCGACGCCTCTGTTTTCGTCTCCTGACGCCCCTCAAAGCGCCCTTCTTCCCCCTTCCCTCCAAATTCCCCTTGCCCCTTCTCTTTCTTCAAGCACCCTTCCTTCTACTTCCCAACAAATACCCCTTGCTCCTTTTTCTTCTCCAAGCCTCCCATCACCTCCCCCTCGCCCTCCTCTGCCCCCCTTCCCTCCAAAGCCCCCAGCTCAGCCCTACGGCTCTGGGCCCATGCCTACTATCACCACCACCTCCCGTGAACTCAATGAGAAGTTCGATTCCATTCCCTCTGAGGTCACCTTAACTGTCTCTGATGAGGCTTGCAAGGCTATTGATGCTGTCACCACTCCATTCATCCTGGCTTTCCAGGAACAGGTGAGGACGGTGGGCCGGGGTGCACCGCCATGCACATCATTTCTGCTTTGTCTATCAAAGATGCATCCATCTACATGTTTTATTGCAAACAAGTGTGCCCCTTACTCCTTCCCCATCCTCACATCCATCCCCTCCCATCCCTCTCCACCTTACCCTTCCCCCATTTACCTTGATTTCTTGCCCCCAACCCTCCTGGCCCCCCTTTCCTTCCCACACCTTTCTCTGTATTGCGTGCCCCCAACCTCTTTTGTTTTCCTACCTGGGTCAGGTTGCCTCGGAATGACCGGAACACCCCCAAACCCAGCACCACACACCAACCCAACACCACACACCAACCCAACACCACACACCAACACCCAAACCCAAACTACACCCCAAACCCAACCACACACTGCCCCATCAAGAGAACAAAGCCACTGAGGTGACCTCTAAAATATAGAACATAAAAAAAAAACGATAACCCCACCTACCCCTCCCTCACGGCCCCAACCTTTTTGTTCTCCTTGGCCAGTTTGCCTCTGACTGGAACACCTCCAACCCCAACACCCCCATCAAGAACGGCGACGTGAAGGTAACCTTCGTGAATCCTGTATGCGGCTCCCGCCGCTCCCATCGCAGCTTGCTGCAGCCCAGCTCCACTGTGATTACCACCAGCTCTATCAACCTGCCGACAGGTACGTGCACTACTAATTATGAATTCAATTGTGACCCTTTAATTTGGCTTACAAGGGGCTATTATTTGTGTACAAGGGTGTATTCTGGGTGTACAAAGGTGCCAAATGGGGTGCAGAAAAGGGTGCCAAAGACCGGGGGGCTGTGGGGAAGTTGCTCGTGTACCGCACGTTGAAATCCGGGGCTAAAGGGGTCGTAAGCCCCGAAACCATCAAAAAAGTCGAAAAATATGTTTGGGGGGGGGGGGGGGGGGGGGGGGGGGGGTCCGACAGCTTTCAGAAATTTCCTCTGGTGAAACAGTTAGAGGCCAAAAATTCATCAGGATTCAGTCTTTAATAAAATCAAGCAGACCTATGAAACAAGCTCGACGATATCTTTCTGAATCCGCGCTTATTTCCGACAACGAGTAAATATGGAGGCGCGGCCCACCAGATCCAAGACGAGGCACCTGTCAGGCTGGCAGATCCTCATACAGAAGTCGAGCCGGTTTCGGGAATATCTTCGTAACTTCCTCACCAGATGGAATCTGACAAAGTTAAGCATACTCATGAAACTTGTTTGACGAGAGCATTCCGAATACGCGCTTGTTTTTGAGAATGAGTAAATGTGTCGTGGTAGTGCTCGAGTAGTGACCTCCACAGGTTCGAAGTATACCAAGTGTGCAAGTTGGGTCAAACCAGAAACTCAATATTTCCCCCCCAAACTTCTTGGGTATAAGGATGCTAATTAGGCATGCAACTTAGGCTTAACACAACCTTCAAATTCTCAAACACCAACACTTGCTAGCTCAGCTCAGAATTAGGACTAGGAAAAGGTGTTTGCTTGACCATGTTGTCAAACTTTGATCAAATCCAAATGTAAGACCACAAATGGATAGAGCTCGTCGAGGGGATCACTATAGACCCTGCTTTGACCCCCCTATTATAATTTCTGAAGGAAATGTGGCCCTTTGAGATGGGTGGGGTGGGTGGGGTGGGGGGGGGGTGGGGGTGGGGTAAGGCAGATTTAAAGAACTTCCGACGTAGGTATATGAAAAAAACTTCCTCACTGCCCCCTCCCAAAGACCCTCCTTATTTGCGTGTATGAGACCACTTGCGTTGTTTAGATAGCCCCATACAGGCAGTTAATAACGATATAAATCATGATAGACATATTTAATGTATGTAATGATATACACCACTACACCAGTATTATGAGTCTATCATGAAGTGTATGAAGTGCAAACAACAATGACACACGAACATGCTATTATATGCTAGGCTGTTCCATGCATGCATGTTTTACAATATAATGGAGCAAAGAATGTATTACTATGTGTAGCAGCGAGCTAAATATCATTTTGTAACTCAGTGTACCTCAATGTTTTGGGGATGCTAGGTTACAGTCTTTTGGGGGTGCTTTGGGGGGGGGGGGGGGGAACATATGCTGGGAACACCCAAAAGGCTGCTAGGGGCCGACTAGGAACACCTACCATGGTTTAAGTTATGACGCTGGTCGGGTAGCTGTCAACCGCCATGGTAGCTTTGTCCAGGTAAAGTGGCAGTTCTCTACCGCCGTAAGATGGGGCTCCCTTAATGCCACATGTATACCACCAGGTGTTCTCACTGCTTAAATGATGCTGGTTATTGTCCTTAACACATTTCCTGTTCAGGTCCACAATCATTTTCCTAAAACCTTCCTACACTACTGTTCCTCTTGCAGGTGTGACGGCTAGCGCTAGTATGATCGGTGACCTCAAGGAGGCATCTAGTTTGGGCATGTTGGTTGGATCCTTTGCATCAAATTTTGGCGTCAAAGGCGTCACGGTGACCCCTTCCACGCCCGTGACGCTCATCGCGTCTGCCCCTCCTCGCTCCCCTCCTTCTGCTAGCGACCCCGGTAGAGAGGAGAACGATGGGAGCAGTGACAATCTGGCAATCACACTGGCCGCTGTGGCTGTTGGCATCAGCGGCACAGTTTTGATTATTGTGGCTGTTCTTGCCATCATGCTCTTGAGCAGCAAGAAGAAAGCCGGCATGGTACATCCCCAGATCCAGGCCTAACCCAAGGCCAATTATTAGAAGCTACTGGGCTGCTGAAACTGGTGCATGAAAAGCTGCCCTGCTACCCCACTATATGTGTACCGCATGCGCCTGATATGTTGGCAATTTTTTGGCGGATGGGTTCCGCCAATTCAGGTTGGGTCTTGCACTTAGGCCAGAAAAGGGAGCGCCCAGAACTAGGGGCCCAAGCTACCCCGTTACCTCACTGCCATGGGTGATCCTGGCGAATAAAAGCTGACCCGCTACCCGACTACTGTCACTGCTGCTGGAAAGCTATTCCACTCTCACTAATTAAAAGCTACCCAGCTACCCTATTGCCACTGGTGAAAAACTTCCCCGTCCTCAGCTAGAAAAATAACATGGATTCTCAAAGGGGGTCTCTGTGCGCTACAGACACAAGGATTGTCCATGTGATAGGCAGAATACAAACAATTATGAAGACTGAATGTACTTTGAATCTCTTATCAGTATGTATAGCGAGTCTCTTGATGTCTAGCCATTTATTTTCGAGCACCCACATATTAAACGCATGCATTACATGCTCTGGTGGGCAGACTAGCTAAGCCGTGTGTTTTTTGCACGCACCAAGATTCAAATTCTTTGGATGTATCCTGACATAAAGCACAATATGCTTTTTTGTTTGATTGATGTAGACGATCTAAAATTGGACATTGGATACCGTTCGTGCACTATACATAATTTTTTAATTGACAAACGATTTGGCAAACGATTATTTGCCAAATCGGTTTCGAGTCAAACATGAGTCGGTCCCGGATTGATTGTGGGCGGGCTTAAGTTAAACGCATAGGACGAGAGTTGCAATGCGCTTGCAAGCCGGCTTGCAAGCATGAGGCTTGAAACAAGTCGCTTGCAGCAAGCCCTTGCAGGGGAACTTCAAGTCACCGTCCCTGTACCTATCAAATTTCAAACATTCATCATCCATTCCAAGTCGCTGTCCTTCCTCGTTCAAATTGTCAAAGCAAGCTCGGTTCTACATCTCATTCAATGTACGTCATTTAAAATGTATCAAATGCTCATCCCCCCGTATTCATATGTACAGGGTGGCTAGCTGGCTTGCTGAGTTACCCATTATTTATACGAACATAGTGGGTGGGTGGGTTCTGAAAAACATCCAGTGTTCTCTCAAGTGCTCTTGGGCACAAAAACGCCAAGCTTGACTTAAGTCAGACAGATGCGAGACTCCCAGGCTTAATTGGCGATATCATATCATCTCAAATCATTGCAATTCCCCACACTTGTACTTGCAGGTACTGCTCGGTGGGGACCCCCATTCAGGTAAAACCCAGTATGGTAAGCATCCTTGCACATGTACATCACATATATTTCCTGTATACCGTATCCATTACCCATAGATAAACAGCGAGCACAAGACGGTGAGCAGCCAAATTTCTGGCTGGAGCCATGATTTTGTGTATTGGTTGGAAGACCCCCCTGTAAGTACAACATGCCTGAGGTAATGATAGTTGTTAAGAGAGCCCGTCGTACGTGGGTGGAGAGCGGTCTCCTACCTCAACTGGACAAGCTACCATCGCGGTTGATGACGACCTGCAACGCCAAGAGCGACCGAGGGGGGAGACGAACCCCCGACTCTTCGTCCTCCAGCAATCTGGTCTACCACTAGACCATTGTATTTCACTGAGAGGGGCTACAACATGCCTAAACCTCAGGTGCCCCAACCTTATGTCCCCCAACTTCAGGACTGCCACAACCACTGGGAGTCATTAAGGTCATAAAGGCTTAGGTGACCGGAGTTCGAGCCCCGCTGCCGGAAGACGGCGGGTGGTTTCTCGAGTCCGACTTTAAGGCGGTTTTGTTTCACTGCTAGGACACGCACGAGCCCCTTGTAATCTTTCTTTAATCTTTCTTAGGAGTGAACACAATGTTAAGATGCATGCCATGGATATGGGTCTAGTGCGTCAGCCAAACTGACACAGTGCATGTGCAATGGGGCAGGAAGCAAGAGCGAGGCCAATGTGCTGGCTGTATTCCTCAACCGGAACGCCTATGAGAATCTTCTCATACGGGACATCGAGAACATTGAGGGGCAAGAGGACGGCCTTATCATGGAAGACCCATCCAAGCTGCCACCATCTAGCATACATGCAGGGTCTAAAGGGATAATTGCCACACATGGGAGCATCCCCTGATACAATGCTCAAGTGCACCATACAGTTAGGGCAGGGCATGATCCCACTAGAGTGGAAGGCCCCATGCCCTTTCAAGCTCCACACAGGCCCAGGTAAGAACAGGTGAAAGTATGACTCAAATAAGAGTTGGGAGCAAGTTGTCCCAGCACCCTACCTACAGCACAGTGCCAACTATTCCATTCATGCTGGCCTCCAAAGCTACAGTCATGCTCCTGGCACAGTACACTCCACATACCACCACAATTTACCATGTCCAGCGCAACGTCGTGTGGGCAGCTGCGCTGGAGAGATGCTACAATGGGTGCAGCTAATCCATGCGGCAAGGCAGGTTAGGTTAGGTTAGGTTAGGTTAGGTTAGGTTAGGTTAGGTTAGGTTTAGGTTAGGTTAGGTTAGGTTAGGTTAGGTTAGGTTAGGTTAGGTTAGGTTAGGTTAGGTTAGGTTAGGTGAGGCTAGGGCAGTTCAGGGCATGTTAGGGCAAGGCAGGTTAGGGCAAGTTAGGGCAGGGCAGGTTAGGGCAGGTAAGGGCAGGGCAGGGCAGGGCAGGGCAGGACTGGACAGGGCAGGGCAGGACAGGACAGGACAGGACAGGACAGGACAGGACAGGACAGGGACAGGACAGGACAGGGACAGGACAGGACAGGACAGGACAGGACAGGGACAGGACAGGACAGGACAGGACAGGACAGGACAGGACAGGACAGGACAGGACAGGACAGGACAGGACAGGACAGGACAGGACAGGACAGGGGACAGGACAGGAGGACAGGACAGGAGACAGGACAGGAGACAGGACAGGAGACAGGACAGGAGACAGGACAGGAGACAGGACAGGAGACAGGACAGGAGACAGGACAGGGGACAGGACAGGACAGGACAGGACAGGACAGGACAGGACAGGACAGGACAGGACAGGACAGGAGATAGGACAGGACAGGATAGGACAGGACAGGACAGGACAGGACAGGACAGGACAGGACAGGACAGGACAGGACAGGACAAGGTTTTGCGCCAGGAAGTGGGACCCTGTACTCAAAACAGCGCCACATGAGGATCCAGAAAGAAAGGAGGAGAAAGTCCTATAAAAGTTGGAAGTTCACGTCGGAAAGGCGGGGCATGCCAGACCACTGCCATCTAGACGGGGTGGGCGCCACTGCCCCTGGCAACCTGGGCAGTCTAACCCCTGTACTTTTTACTGCCAAAGACGGCGAACAGCCAAATTGCTTGATGAAGCAATGTAACCCAGTTCAAGAACCCCTGCCCAGGCCTGTAGAGGCGGAGGCAAGGAGATATAACTAGAAAAATACCACGAGGGTACAGACCCGACAGTACTTAACAGTCGGTCAAAGGAGAGCACAACCATACGGACAAACACACGTAGACGACACTTAGAGAGGAGGGTCGACGATATAAATTACAGATAATTACGTGGATGGGGAACTCGTCCACTTGTCACGACTAGGAAGTCTCTACTCAGACCCTGTTCACTTGTTACATTACATTACATTACATCACGTTGTCACCAACAGGCCATTGTTGACCCAAGACAAGCTCCCTTCACAACATCCGGGAGGGGTCTTCCAACTAGTCCTCAAAATTAAATAGGCAATATTGCAGCAAGCAAGCAAGCATTTCTGCACTTATTTGCACTATTTTTGCACTAATTTACACTAATCTAATTTATCAATGTATATAGGTCATTGAAATACCCTCCGGAAGTAAAATAAACATCACCCCAACACTACGGAGGCAGCGTTTCGGCTAAGCACGATTCATCGACATTTTCACGCCTTTTAATTTGTATTTGCGACTTTGGCCATTGGCATCTCGGGTCGGATTAATGTTTACGGATTCTGAAACGTTGGCTAGAGCAACGGCCACGTCTGATACCTAATGTTTCTCAGCGACCGGTGCCTTGGCTGAAGCATCGGCATGCTTGATTCTGAATGTTTGGGACGACGCAGACTGCAGTAACTGGGGGGGGTGGGGGAAACCCTCCCATAAAAAACAAATCCATCTGCTGACAGCTCATTGCTTTATCTTGTTGTACAACCAGGCCATGATCGTTGAGAACGCATCTTGGGCGCCGTCTGTAAGCCACGTTTGCTTAGCCCTACGAGGGAAATTTTTGATGTTAGGATTGGCTTGGTTTGTGTTAGGATTGTTTTGGTTTGGTTTGGTTTGTGTTTTTGTTTGGTTTGTGTTTGTGGTTGGTTTGCTTAGACCTGCGGTAAAATGGTTGCATTAGGATTGGTTTGGTCAGTGTTTTCCCCAAGCACGATTAATTGTGCACACACGATTGTTAATGTTTATTCGAGAAATGGCCCATCGTTTTCTCAGGTCTGCGTAATGTTTTCGACCTCGGGCACCACCGGTAAGCCACGTTTGCTTATACCTACATTATGAAACATTTGGTGGTGTTAGGATTGGTTTGTGTTTGTGTTTGGTTTGTGGTTGGTTTATGGTTGTGGTTGTGGTTGGTTTGGTTTGCTCAGACCTACGGTACAAGTGGTGGGAACTGGATTGGGATTGGGGGTGAGGTTGGAGATGGGGTTGGTTTGCTTATACTTGCGGGGGCATGTGATGGCGTTTGGATTGTGTTGTGTAGGGTTTGTGTTTGTGCTTGTGTTTGTATTTGTGTTTGGTTTGTGTTTGGTGTTGGTTTCGTTTGCTTAGACTTGTGAGGACACGTGGTGGCAATTATATTGTGTTGTGCAGGGTTTGTGTTTGTGTTTGAGTGTGTTTGGTTTGTGTTTGGTGTTATTTTGGTTTGCTTAGATTTGCGAGGACAAGTTTTAGCGTTTGGATTGTGTTATGTTTCTGTTTTAGTTTATGTTTGGTTTGCGTGTGGGGTTGGTTTGGTTTGCTTTGATATGTGCAGGGATACGTGGTGGTTGGTTTGGATTGCTTAGATATCTGCAGGGATATGTGGTGGTTGGTTTGGTTTGCTTATAATATCTGCAGGGATGCGTGGTGGTTGGTTTGGCTGGCTTAGATATCTGCAGGGATATGTGGTGGTTGGTTTGGTTTGCTTATAATGTTTGCAGGGATGCGTGGTGGTTGGTTTGGTTGGCTTAGATATCTGCAGGGATGCGTGGTGGTTGGTTTAACTTAGAGATCTGCAGGGATGCGTGGTGGTTGGTTTGGCTTGCATAGATATCTGCAGAGATATGTGGTGGTTGGTTTGGTTTTGTGGTTGTGGCTGGTTGGTTTGCTTAGATATCTGCAGGGATACGTGGTGGTTGGTTTAATTTTGTGGTTGTGGTTGTGGTTGGTTGGTTTGCTTAGATATCTGCAGGGATACGTGGTGGTTGTTTTGGTTTTGTGTATGTGTTTGTGTTTGTGGTTGGTTTGGTTTGCTTAGACCTGTGGGGACATGTGGAGGCATTTGGATTGGTTCGGTTTGTGTTTGTGTTTGGTTTCGCCACCCCCAACCACCCCTACCCACCATTAGCCACCCCCACCCACCAAACAATTACGCGTCTCACCCCCACTCCCACCCTCCACACCCACCCTACCCCAACCCACCCCGCCACCCCCACCTCACCTCCACCCCCACCGCCCCCGCCCCCCCCACCCATCCACCATCCACCCCGCACCCCCTCCAGCCACCCCAACACACCAGCCCATCACACGCAACTCACATCATGAAAGGGTGAGCCTTGAACTGTTGCGTTTTTTCTGTTCAAGACAATACTTTTGTGACCATTCATTCAGTTTAATATTTTTTAATTAAGTACCAAATACCCCCCCACACCCCCCACACCCCCCACCCCCCCACCCCCCCCCCCGCACACCCCGCCACACACC
>JACBWV010000610.1:46581746-46669356 GCA_013435795.1 Chlamydomonas sp. ICE-L | reverse complement strand
CCACACCCCCCACACCACACACACCACACCACACCCAACACACACCACAAACACCACACTCACCTTCCCACCCACCCAACTCACCCCCCACAAAAATATAGATTTACAAAGAACACGACGGGTAAAAAATGCGATAACATGCAAGGGTGATGATCCTTGAATGTCTCGCACTTTCAAAGCTTGGGGTAGATATTGATTTCGCAATAATATACTTAATTATAATAATAATAATAATAATAAGGATGATGATTGGTTGATGATGATGATGATGATGTGAAATTAATTATAACCATAATAAGAATAATAATAATAATAAGAATAATAAAATAATAATAGGAGTGCTAATAATAGTGATAATAATAATAATAATAATAATAATAATAATAATAGGGTCTAGAAGTAATAAGATAATAATAATAATAATAATAATAATAATAATAATAATATTAACAACAATTAATTATATACAAATATACTAATGCAACTCACACGTAAGGGTAATCCTTGAACTGTCTTGCTCTGTCAAGCTTTGACGTCGATGTTGATTTCAGGCTATACTTATAAAAATAATGATACAAATATGATTAATTGTACCGCTGTTGAGATATACTAATGCAACCCACATGTAAGGGTGATCCTTGAACTGCTGCGCTCTTTCAAGCTTTGATATAGATGATTTCTAGCTATTATAACAAAAAAACACAATATCAATACCGTATGATTCATTATACACTGGTATTAATATACACTAAGGCAACCTGAATGCAACTCACATGTAAGGGTGATCCTTCAACTGCTGTGCTCTTTTTCAAGCTTTGATGTAAATGTTGATTTCAGGTTATTATAATAAAAATCATTATTCAAATATAATTAATTGTACCGGTTTTGACATATACTAATGCGACACACATGTAACTATGTAAGGGTGATCCTTGAACTGCTGCGCTCTTTCAAGCATTGACGTAAATGTTGATTTCAGGTTATAATAATAAAAATAATTATACAAATACAATTTATTGTGCCGCTATTGAGATATACTAATGCGACACACCTGTAAGGGTGATCCTTGAACTGTTGCGCTCTTTCAAGCTTTGGCGTAGATGTTGACTTCGGCTCTACAAAAAAATTGAATGTGGTGAGGGGGGGGGGGTGGGGTCGGGGGGAGGGGGGGGGGGGGGGGGGGGGGGGGCAAGAAAAGCTGCCGTATTGCATCTTTGCTTTAAACAGAGGGATAAAAAAAACCCTCAGGATAAAAAACAAAAGATTATGAGCCAAAAATAAGGTTGAACAGAAGTTTGAGATATATACACAACAATTAATTATATAAATATGTATTAATGCAACTCCCATGTAAGGGTGATCCTTGAACTGTATCGCTCTTTCAAGCTTCGACGCAGATGTTAATTTCAGGCTATAATATTGAAAACAAATACAAATAAAAATCATTATATATATATACTAATGCGACCCACCTGTAAGGGTGATCCTTGAGCATTGACGTAGATATTGATTGTAATGACGTGTTCTGGAATTGCAACAGCTCTTGCACATGTGTCCTGTAGATCTTGTTCCACATGTAAACAAACCTGGGTGGGGTTGGGTGGGTTGGGTTGGGATGGGAGGGTGGTTGGTTGGGTTGGGGTTGGGTTGGGTGGGAGGGTTGGGTTTCGGAGGGTTGGGTTGGGATTGTGTGGCTTGGGATGGGTTGGGTTGGGTTGGGTTGGGATGGGATGGGTTGGGTTGGGTAGGGTTGGGATGGGAGGGGATGGGTTGGGTTATCTGGGTTGGGTTGGGTTAGGATGGTTCGGATGGGTTGGGATGGTGGGGTGGGTTATTGGGAGGGTGGGTTGGGTGGGATGGGTTGGTTCGGGATGGGTTGGGAGGGGTTGGGTTGGGTTGGGTTGGGATGGTTGGGTTGGTTTGGATGGGGTTGGTTTGGTTGGGATGGGTTGGGTTTGGGAAGGTGGGTTGGGATGGGGTTGGGTGGGAAGGTTGGGATGGGTTGAGTGATCGGGCTGGGTTGGGTTTGGGTTGGGTTGGGATGGGTTGGGTGGGATCGGGCTGGGTTGGGTTGGGAAGGGTTGGGTTGGGTTGGGAAGGGTTGGGTTGGGATCGGGTTGGGTTGGATTTGGGTTGGGTTGGTTGGGTTGGGTCGGTTGGTGGGGTTGGGGGGGGTTGGGTTGGGAGGGGTTGGGTATGGGATGGGTTGGTATGGGTTTGGATGGTGTAGGGTTGGGATGTTTGCTGGGATGGGTATGGGTGGTGGGGTTTGAGATGGGATGGTTGGGTTGGGCTGGATGGGTTGGGTGGGTTGGGTTGGGATGGGAGGGTTGGGTTAGGTTGAGTTGGGTTGGGATGGGTTGGGATGGGTGGGTTGGGATGGTGTTTGGTTGGATGGGGTGGGGTTGGGTTGGGAATGGGTGGGATGGGTGGGGATGGGTTTGGTTGGGTTGGGATGGGTGGGTGGGGATGGGTTGGGGTGGGTTTGGATGGTTTGGTTTGGGGATGGGTGGGATGGGTGGGTTTGGCGTTGGTTTGTTGGGAGGGGTTTGGGTTGGTTGGGTTGGGTTGGGTGGGTGGGGTTGGGATGGATGCGGTGTGGATTGGCGTTGGATTGGGTTGGATTGGATTGGGTCTGGGATGGATGGGTGGGTCGGGTTGGGATGGGTTCGTTGGTTTGGGTATGGGTTGGGTGGAGGGTTGGGTTTGGGAGGGGTTGGGTTGGTGGGGATGGGTTGGGTTGGGATTGGGTGGTTGGGTTGGGTTGGGTTGGGGGGGATGGGTGGGATGGGTTGGATGGTTGGGTGGGTTGGGAGGTGGGTTGGTGGGTGTTTGGGATGGGGTTTGGGTTGGGTTGGGATGGGTTGGGTTGGGTTGGGTTGGGAGTGGTTGGGGTGGGATGGGTTGGGTTGGTTGGGTTGGGTTGGGTTGGAGGTTGGGATGGGAGGGGATGGGTTGGGTTGGGTTGGGTTGGATGGGTTGGTTTGGGATGGGTTGGGTTGGTTGGATGGTTGGGTTGGTTTGGGATGGGTTGGTTGGTTGGGATGGGTTGGGTTGGGTTGGTTTGGGATGGGTGGTGGGATGGGATGGGTTGGTTGGGATGGGTTGGTTGGGTTGGATGGGATGGGAGGGTTGGGTGGGTTGGGTTGGGTTGGGTTGGGTTGGGTTGGGATGGGTTGGGTTGGGTTGGTGGTTGGGTTGGGATGGGTTGGGTGGGTTGGGTGGGTTGGGTTGGGTTGGGTTGGGGGGTTGGGTGGTTGGGTGGGGCAAGTTTCCTTTGATCGTCTATTATAAGACCTTACGTTATAAATGCATATAATTATTCATTTGACTTATTAATTTGTCACATTTTAATAAAAGATTCTGCTCTCTCTCTCTCCTCTCTCTCTCTCTCTCTATATATATTAATAAATATATATTATGTATATGTCACACAAACCACCTCAGTCCAAATCTTTGGCAAAGTTGGTCGCAGATCCAACAAAGCAGTTCATCACTGACAGCTTCAGTTATAGTGGGCAGCTGATTCAAATCCTCATTTTCCTTTAAACGGATGCTGAACTGATCAAAATCCAATACAGACTCGAACACAGCTTGCACGTTGTCCATGATGATGACGGGGACACAGCCATGCAGGATAGCGTCTTCAACACGCATTGCGTAGCCGTCACCTGGGGGGCATGGTCGTGCGGCGGGATGTGTGGTGGGTGGATGGGTCGGAGTGGTTGGGAGTGGGTGGGAGCAGGAGTGGGGTGGGGTGGGAAATGGGCAGGTGGGTTGGCGGGTGGGTGGGTGGTGACTCAAAATCCAATATAGACTTGAACACAGCTTGCCATGATGATGATGACGGGAACACAACCATGCAGGATAGCGTCTTCAACACGCATTGCGCAGCCGTCACCTGGGGGGCAAGGTTGTGGGAGGGAGTAGGTGGGTGGCTGGCTGAAAGTAGTAATGGATGGAAGTGGTGGTTGGGATGTTATCCATGATGATGGTGATGATGATGGGGACACAACCATGTAGAATAGCGTCTTCATCACACATTGCGTAGCCGTCACCTGGGGGGGCATGGTTGTGGGAGGGAGTGGGTGGGTGGGTGGGTCGGAGTGGTTGGGAGTGGGTGGGAGCAGGAGTGTGGTGGGGTGGAAAATGGGCAGGTGGGTGGGCGGGTGGGTGAGTGGTGACTCAAAATCCAATGTAGACCCGAACACATCTTGCCATGATGATGATGATGATGATGATGATGATGATGATGATGATGATGATGATGATGATGGGGACACAACCATGTAGGATAGCGTCTTCAACACACATTGCGTAGCCGTCATCTGGGGGAATGGTGGTGGGTGGAAAGCGTGGTGGGGTGGTTGGGAGTGGTGGGTGCAGTGCGGGGGGGTGGGAGCAGGAGATTGGTGGGGTGGGAAATTGGCAGATGGGTGGGTGGGTGAGTGGTGACTCAAAAGACAATATAGACCTGAACACGCTTGCAGGTTGTCCATGATGATGATGACGGGAACACAACATGCAGTTAGCGTCTTCAAGGAATGCGTAAGCCGTCCACATGGGAGCATGGTAGTGGGGGAGGATGGCGAGGGGGGTACGGTGGCTTGAAGTGTGTGTGGTGTGTGTGAGTGTGGGTGTGTTGCGTGCGTGTGTGTTGTGTGTGTGTGTGTGTTGGGGGGGGGAAGGGGGGGGGGTGGGGGGGGGGGGGAGACAGTACCCATAAATGATGAGCTGAAGATGGATGATGGGGACATAACCATGTAGGACAGCGTCTACAACACGCATTGTGTAGCCGTCTCCTGGGGGGCACGACGTTGTGCGGGGACCGTGGGTGGGAGTGGGTGGGAGTTGGAGGAGTGGTGGGTGCGAAATGGGCAGTTGGAATGGGAGGGTGGGTGGTTGGATGGGAGGGCCATAATCCATGGTGATGGTGATGATGATGATAATGATGGGGACACAACCGTGTGGGATAATGGGCTGCTGGGATGACCGTAGGTGGGAGTGGTGGTGGGTGGGTGGTAATGGGAGAATGGGAGGGATGTCATTCATGATGATGGTGATGATGGTGATGATGGTGATGATGATGATGATGATGATGGTGATGATGGTGATGATGGTGATGGTGATGATGATGATGATGATGATGATGATGATGATGATGATGATGATGATGATGATGGTGATGGTGATGATGATGATGATGATGATGATAATGATGATGATGATGATGATGATGATGATGATGATGATAATGATGATGATAATGATGATGACGATGGTGATGATTATGATGGCAAGGACATAACCATGTAGGACAACGTCTTCAATACGCATGTATAGCTGTCTCCTGGGGGCATGGTAGTGGGGGGGAGGGGAGTGGTGGTGGGGACCGGGCGCCGCGGGGTGGATGGAGGGTGGGCCCGCCCGCACCGTGGAAGGGTGGGGGGGTGAGTGGTTTGGAATGGCATGGTGGGAGGGTGGGTGGGTGGGTGCGTGAGTGAGTGGGTGGGTGGGAATGGGTGGGTGGGTGGGTGGGTGATCGAGTGAGTGAGTGAGTTGGTGGGTGGGTGGGTAAGTGGGTGGGTGAGTCTATGTGTGAGTGAGTGTGCGAGTGGGTGGGTGGGAATGGGAGGGTGGGTGGGTGGGTGGGTCGTCCATTATGATAAGGGATACACAGCCGTTAAGGACATGTACACAAATCATGGGAACTGACCTGGCTCAGCCAATCCACCTCTTTTCTTGGTCCAATTATGATGATGGAATGGGTGGGTGAGTGAGTGGTTGGAAATGAGAGGGAAGGGTGGGAATGGGAGGGTGAGCCAGAGTGTGTGAAGTGAGTGGTTCGGTGAGTCGCTGCGTGTGTGAGTGGGCTGGGTGGGCTTGTGTGTGAGGTTCGGTGTGGGGGGAGTGTTGTTTGATCCGGGGAATGGGTGGCGTGGGTGGGGAATGGAGGGAGAGCGCGGGGGGGTGGGAATGGGTGGGGGGGGGTGGGAATGGCGGTGGGGAGGGTGGAATGGGTGGGTGGGTGGGGAAATGGTGGGGGGTGGAATAGGGAGGGTGCGTGATGGGTGGGTGGGAATGGTGAGGGTGCGTGAGTGGTGGGGGGGAGATGGGAGGGTGCGTGTGAGGTGGGTGGGGGGAATGGGAGGCGTGCGGTGAGTGGGGGGGTGGGAATGGGAGGGGGCGGAGTGAGTGGGTGTGGTGGGAAGGGTGGGTGGGTGTGGGAAGGGAGGGGGCGTGAGTGGAGTGGGGGGAATGGGAGGGTGTAGTGAGGGGGTGGGGGGAATGGGAGGGTGCGTGAGCGGGTATGGGGGGAAAATGGGAGGTGCGTGAGTGGGTGGGGTGGGAATGGAGGGTGCGTGAGTGGGGGGTGGAATGGGAGGGTGCGTGATGGGTGGGGTGGGAAGGAGGAGGGTGCGTTGGTGGTGGTGGAATGGGAGGATGCGTGAGTGGGGTGGGTGGAGAATGGGTGGGTGGGTGGGAATGGGAGGGTGCGTGAGTGGGTGGGTGGGAAGGGGCGGGTGCGTGAGCGGCTGGGGAGGGAATGGGAGGGTGCGGAGTGGGTGGGTGGGAATGGAAGGGAGAGAGGGTGGGTGGGCAGGGACATAAAATGGGAAAATGACTGTGGTGCAGGTAAGGAGTTCTTCTATTCTGCCAGAGGGTGGGAGAGTGGGTGGATGGGTGGGAATGGGTGTGTGGGTGGGTGTGTGGGTGTGTGTGTGTGTGGGTGGGAATGGGTGGGTGGGTGGGTGAGACAGGGACAGAAATAACTGGAACTGACTTGGTGCAGCCAAGCATAGATTTGTGGTACATTTTATGGGAGGGTGGGTGGGTGAATGAGAGAGTGTGTAAGTGAGTGAGTGGTTGCGTGAGTGTGTGAGTAGGTGGGTGGGAGAGTGGGTGTGTGAGTGAGTGTGTGAGTAGGTGGGTGGGAGAGTGGGTGTGTGAGTGAGTGTGTGAGTGAGTGAGTGAGTGGTTGCATGCGTGTGTGAGTAGGTGGGTGGGAGAGTGGGTGTGTGAGTGAGTGTGTGAGTGTGTGGGTGGTTGCGTGAGTGCGTGAGTAGGTGGGTGGGAGAGTGGGTGTGTGCAGTCCGGTGCGGGAGTGAGTTGTGTGAGTGGAAGTGAGGGGTGGTGGGGGGTGGGTGGGGGGTGGGAGCGTGGTTGGGAGAGGTGGTGTGGTGTGAGTGGTGAGTGAGGTGTTGAGTGACGTGAGTGAGTGAGGAAGGTGGTGGGAGAGTGGTTGGGAGAGGGTGGGTGTTGTGTGTGGTGTGATGTGTGAAGTGGTGAGTGAGTGGGGAGTGGATGTGAGTGAAGGGTGGGTGGGAGAGGTGGTGTGTGCAGTGAGTGAGTTGAGTGAGTGAGTGAGTGAGTGAGGTTGTGAGTGAGTGAGTGCGTGATGAGGGAGGGAGGAGTGGGGGACGTGAGTGAGTGAGTGAGCGGTGAGAGGTGAGGTGAGTAAGTGAGTTGTGAGTGAGGTGAGGAAGTGAGTGAGTGAGGTGAGTGAGTGAGTGAGTGAGTAAGTGACGTGAGTGAGTGAGTGAAGTGAGTGAGTGAGGTGAGTGAGTGAGGTGAGTGAGTGAGGGGGGTGGCGTTGGGTGGGTGGGTGTGCGAGGTGGTTGGTGCTTGTGAGGGAGTGAGTGTGTGAGTGTGTGATGAGTGGGGGAGAGGAGTGAGGTGAGTGAGTGAGGTGAGTGAGTGATGAGTGAGTGAGGAGGAGGAAGTGAATGAGTGAGTGAGTGAGGAGTAGTGGGGGGGACAGTGTTGTGTTGTGAGTGAGTCGTGCGAGTGAAGGGGAATGACTGGTGCAATCCAAGCCTACATTATTGATACAGTTTATGGAAGGTGTGGTGTGAGTCGAGCGAAAGGGTGTGAAGGGTGGTGAGTGCGTGGCAGGAGTGTGTGAGTAGGTGGGTTGGGCAGGTGTGGTGTCATTGAGTGACGGGAGCGTGTAGGTGTATGAGGGGTTGCGTGCGTGTGTGAGTAGGTGGGTGGGAGAGTGAGTGTGTGAGTGAGTGTGTGAGTGTGTGAGTGCGCGAGTGAGTGTTGTGAGTGAGTGTTGCATGCGTGTGTGGTAGGTGGGTGGGAGAGTGGGGGTGTGCGTGAGTGTGTGAGTGGGAGTGTGTGAGTTGGTTGCGTGAGTGCTGTGGTAGGTTGGGTTGAGAGCAGTGGAGGGTGTGAGTCGGTGTGTGAGTGAAGTGAGAGTTTGTAGGGTATGAGGGGTGCGGTGTGTGTTGTGAGAGGTGGGCGTGGGAGAGTGAGTGTGTGAGTAAGTGTGTGATTGAGTGTGGGAGTGAAGGGGAACTGACCTGGAGCAGCCAAGCAGAACTTCGATTTTGCCAGAAATTCAGAATAATCTCCGTCCACCTCCTTCCTCGTTCCAATTATGATATTGTACTTGTACTGCCAGTCATGCTCTCGGCTCAAGTTGTACACTTTCTGCCGAATTCCTCGGCTGTAGTGCCGAAGCCGTTTGTGGCCGCAATCGCCACGGAAAAACATGAGGATGTCGTGCTTAAAGGGGGGGACGCCCAGTAGGGGGGAGGACAGGAAGTGCGAGGGGGGCTTGAAGCCTGGAATGACCAGATCCTGTGGGTGTGTTGGATTTCAAAGTGTTGAACAGTGAGCACAGTGAGCACAGTGAGCAAGCAGAGCGAGTGCAATCGCCGCGGGAAAACATGAGGATGCCGCGCTCAAAGGGGGGGACGCCCAGTAGGGGGGGGGACAGGAAGTGCGAGGGGGGATTGAAGCCAGGAATGACCAGATCCTGTGGATGTGTTAAATGTCAAAGGGTTGAACAGTGAGCACAGTGAGCAAGCAGTGCTAATGCAACCTAGCATGAGGATGTCACGCTCAAAGGGGGGGGCTCCAAATAGGGGGGAGGACAGGAAGTGCAAGGGGGGCTTGAACACAGCAATCACCAGATCCTGTGGGTGATCAAATACAATAAGTTATTAATTAAGTAATTAAATAAATAAATAAATACATACATATGAGATAAATAAATAAATAAATAAATAAGTAAATAAACAAATACACAAATACATAAATGTAATAGATCAATACATAAAGTAAATACATAAATAAATAAGTAAATAAATAAATAAACCCTTTCGCACTTAACAAACCCTCCTACGAGTTTGTTAAGTGGGGAAGGGTTGAGCGGTGAGCACAGTGAGCACGCAGTGCCTGTGCAACCTAACATCAGGATGTCACGCTCAAAGGGGGGGACGCCCAGTAGGTGGGAGGACAGGAAGTGTGAGGGGGGCTTGAAGCCAGGAATGACCAGATCCTGTGGGTGTGTTGGATTTCAAAGGGTTGAACAGTGAGCACAGTGAGCAAGCAGAGCGGGCGCTATCGGACATCAAGCCAAGCCACCTGTATGTTGATTGTCAACAGGTTGAGCAGTGAGCACAGTGAGCAAGCAGTGCTAACATGGAGATGTCACGCTCAAAGGGGGGGACGCCCAGTAGGGGGGAGGACAGGAAGTGCGAGGGGGGCTTGAAGCCAGGAAATACCAGATCCTGTGTGTTTGTTGGATGTCGAAGGGTTGAACAGTAAGCACAGTGAGCAAGCAGTGCTAATGCAACCAAACATCAGGATGTCACGCTCGAAGGGGGGGAGGGGGACTCCCAGTAGGTGGGAGGACAGGAAGTGTGAGGGGGGCTTGAAGCCTGGAATGACCAGATCCTGTAGTGTGGGTGATCAAATACAATAAATAAACAAGTAAATGTATAAATGCATAAATAAATGTGAGATAGGTAAATAAATAAATAAATACATACATACATACATAAATAAATAAATAAATAAATAAACAAATAAATAAATACATAAATAAATAAATACATAAATACATAAATAAATACATAAACAAATAAATACATAAATAAATAAATAAATACATAAATAAATAGTACGCCTTATTACAAGGTGTGAGGTTGAGGGGTCCAGCCACCAACCCTCTTGTGTTTGTGTTAAATGTCAAAGGGTTGAGCTGTGAGCACAGTGAGCAAGTAGTGCTAATTCAACCTAACATGAGGATGCCACGCTCAAAGGGGGGGGGGGGGGGGGGGGGGGGGGGGGGGGCTCCCAGTAGGTGGGAGGACAGGAAGTGTGAGGGGGGCTAGAAGCCTGGAATGACCAGATCCTGTAGTGTGGATGATAAAATACAATAAATAAATAAGTAAATGTATAAATGCATAAATAAATATGTGATAGATAAATAAGTAAATAAATAAATAAACACATAAACAAAGAAATACAAAAATAAATACATAAATAAATAGTTCGCTCTAATGCGAGGTGCGAGGTTGAGGGGGCCACCCACTAACCCTCTTGTGTTTGTGTTAAATATCAAAGGGTTGAGCAGTGAGCACAGTGAGCAAGCAGTGCTAATGCAACCTAACATGAAGATGTTGTGCTCAAAGGGGGGGGGCTCCAAGTAGGGGGGAGGACAGTTAGTGCGAGGGGGGCTTGAACACAGCAATTACTAGATCCTGTGGGTGATCAAATACAATAAGTTATTAATTAAGTAAGTAATTAAATAAATAAATAAATAAATAAATAAATAAATAAATACATATCTCAGAGATACATATCTCATATGAGATAGATAAATAAATAAATAAATAAATAAACATATAAATAAACACAGGAATAAACAAATGCATAAATGTAATAGATCGATACATTAAATAAATACAAAAATTAATATGTAAATAAATGAATAAACCCTTTCGCACTTAACAAATCCTCCTACGGGTTTGTTAAGTGCGAAAGGGTTGAGCAGTGAGCACAGTGAACAAGCAGTGCCTGTGCAACCTAACATCAGGATGTCACGCTCAAAGGGGGGGAGGGGGACTCCCAGTAGGTGGAAGGACAGGAAGTGTGAGGGGGGCTAGAACCCAGGAATGACCAAATCCTGTGTGTGATACAAAAAGTGAGTAAACACAAACAATACACATATTATACCAGCACCATATTTTGATCAAATCATGGGTGCCCCTTGCTGCTCAGCTGCTAGTCATCATCATGTAAGACCTACCTACCTACCTACCTACCTACCTACCTACCTACCTACCTCTACCTACGTCCCTACCTACCTACCTACCTACCTACCTACCTACCTTCCTTCCAACCTAACATCCTACCTACCTACCTACCTACCTACCTACGTACCTACGTACCTACCTACCTACCTACCAACCTACATACCTACCTTCCTTCCAACCTAACATCCTACCTACCTACCTCTACCTACGTGCCTACCTACCTACCTACCTACATACCTACCTACCTCTACCTACGTGCCTACCTACCTACCTACCTACCTACCAACCTACCTACCTACTTACCTACCTTCCTTCCAACCTAACATCCTACCTACCTACCTACCTTCCGTCCTTCCTTCCTTCCTTCCTACCTACCTACCTATCTATCTACCTACCTACCTACTTTCCTTCCTACCTACCTTCCCCCCACCTAACCAACCTACCTTCCTACCTCCTACCCTACCTTCTACCGACCCTACCCAACCTCCCAACCTACCTACCTTCCTACCTACCGTTGCTACCGTACCTTCCTACCCTACCCTACTCAACCTACCTAACTTCCTTTCCTTCCTACCTACCTTCCTACCTCCTTCCCTACCTACCTACCAACCTCTCCTCCTACCTTACTACCTACCTTCCACTACCTTCCTACCTACCTACCTTCCTTCCCTTTCCTTCTTACTTCCTTCCTTCCTTCCTCCTTCCTTCAATCCCTTCCTTCCTTCCTACCATACCTCCCTCCTGCCTGCCCTGCCTGCCTTTTTGGCTTCCACGCCGGCCCCCCCGCCGCCCTCCTGCCTCCCCTCCCTCCCTCGCCTCACCTCCTTCCTCTCCCCTCCCTCCCTCCCTTCTTCTGTCCCTACTACCTACTTCCTAACCAACTTCCCTCACCCTACCTACCTACCTATCTACCTACCTACCTACAACACACACACACACTAGCACCTTCTTTGGATCAAAACATGGGTGCCCCTTGATGCTCAGCTGCCAGTCCTTATCCTGTAAGCTAGGCCACGTTACAGACTTCGAATAGTTGTCTGGCCGATACGCAGTATTCGATGTGTGATTCACATCCAGTCGGCCCCAGTGCGTGAATACAATCGAAGTCTTGTACACAGACGTGGGAAAGTAGCAAGCACCCTCATCGTGGACCGCAAGCCAGATGTGGTCGCTACCCTGGCGCCTGTCCCACCATGGGTGTGTCTTTTGGATCCACTCCCTGACCTCCTCCAACATGCCCGTGGCGTGCATTACGCGGTTATCAGGTGCCCCACGCCACTTGCCAGGGGCTTGGAACCAGGGGAAGTCTGCGAAGCCGATCACCGGATGGATGAGGCATGCAGTGTATGCAGGTACATAGTAAAAGTCCGCTTCCTGGGGGTCAAAGGTCCTGTTGAAGGGCAGTACAAGGGGATCAAAGGAAACACTTGATAAACTGGTCCCTTTCGAATCGTTGAGAGATACATTAAAAAAAAATGAATTAATGAATTTACTTACCTGTGTGATGAGGTAAGCATCATCTCGTGCAGAGCTGTCTAGATCATGTGGCCCCATTTGATCTTGAAATTGAGAAGACAAATAATTAAATAAATAAAAATTAATTAATTAATTTACTAACTTGTGTGATGAGGTTAGCATCATCTCGTGCATTGCTGTGTAGATCATGTAGCACCTTTTGATCTTGAAATGGAGAAGATAAAGAATTAAATCAATAAATCAATTAATTAATTGATTTACTAAACTGTGTGATGAGGTTAGCATCATCTCGTGCATTGCTGTGTAGATCATGTAGCCCCATTTGATCTTGAAATTGAGAATACAAATAAATAAGTTATCACGTTTAACAGTTATGATGACATCCTGCGAAACGCTAAGCACTCCGAATCAGGGCTTGGGTAAACCTCCGACGTGCACGAACATGCACAAACATGCACAAACTACCACCTGGCCGGCATGTTCGTGCATGTTCGTGCATGTCGGAGGTTTACCCAAGCCCTGGTCCCGAGTGCTTAGCGTTTCGCAGGATTTCATCTTAACTGTTCAATGTGATAATTAGTAAATTCATAAATTTACTAACCTGTGTGATGAGGTTAGCATCATCTCGTGCAGAGCTGTCTCAATCATGTAGCCCCATTTGATCTTGAAATTGCTCTGGTTCTGCATTCCAAAATCCCGCCATGAGCACATCGAACTGCAGGTGAACACAATATGAGTATGGGGGTGAGGGTGGGGTGGGGTGGGGTGCTCTGGTCCTGCATTGCTCTGGTTCTGCATTCCAAACTCCTTACATGGGCACTTAGACCTTCAGGTGAACACAATATGAGGATGGGGGTGAGGGTGGGGTGGAGTGGAGGGTGGGGTGGAGGGTGGTGTGGGGTTATCTGGTTCTGTATTGCTCTGGTTCTGCATTCCAAACTCCTAACATGAGCACATAGTCCTTCAGGTGGACACAATACGAGGATGGGGGTGAGGGTGGGGTAAGGTGGAGGGTTGGGTGGGTTTGGGGTGGGGTGGAGGGTGGGGTGGGGTTATCTGGTTCTGTATTGCTCTGGTTCTGCATTCCAAACTCCTTACATGAGCACATAGACCTTCAGGTGGACACAATATGAGTATGGGGGTGAGGGTGGGGGTAAGGTGGGGTGGGGTGGGGTGGAGTGGGGGTGGATTGAGGGTGGGGTGGGGTGGAGGTTGGGGGTCAAGTATCATAACGTTTTCAGATGGGAGTGAGGATGGGTGGGGGTGGGGTGAGGGTGTGGTGGAGGTGAGGGTAAGGGTGGGGTTGAGGTTGGGGGGCAAGTATCAGAAGTTCATAACGTACATGATTTTTTCCCCCCCCGCTAAACAGCCTATTTGGCTACCCCTGGACTGTAACATACATTTGAACGACTTGGAAGCAGGACAAGGAAATGCAATGTACTTTAAAAAAGCGGGTACAACCCAATCATTTCCCTCCCCCCCCCCCCCCCCCCCCCCCCCCCCCCCCCACACAACACACACAGACACACACACACACAAACCACACTACCCCCCTTCCCCCCCGCCCCCCACCCCCACACACACCAAACACACCCATACTACCTTCCTTGCAACCACCCTTGCAAACTTCCTTCCCCTCACGTTACATGATGACTCGCCCAGAATTGCTGTACTGCAGCATCCTATAGCTGTACATACAAATGCGGTACACAATGACTCACCCAGAAGTGCTGTACTGCAGCATCCTATAGTTGTACATACAAATGCGGTACACAATGACTCACCCAGAAGTGCTGTACTGCAGCATCCTATAGTTGAACATACAAATGCGGTACATGATGACTCACCCAGAAGTGCTGTACTGATGCACCCTATACTTGTGCATACAAATGCAGTACATGATGACTTACCCAGAATTGCTGTGCTGCAGCATCCTATAGTTGTACATACACATGCGGTACATGATGACTCACCCAGAAGTGCTGTACTGCAGCATCCTAAAGCTGTACATACAAATGCGGTACACAATGACTCACCCAGAAGTGCTGTACTGCAGCATCCTATAGTTGTACATACAAATGCGGTACACAATGACTCACCCATAAGTGCTGTACTGCAGCATCCTATAGTTGTACATACAAATGCGGTACACAATGACTCACCCATAAGTGCTGTACTGCAGCATCCTATAGTTGAACATACAAATGCGGTACATGATGACTCACCCAGAAGTGCTGTACTGCAGCACCCTATACTTGTGCATACAAATGCAGTATATGATGACTTACCCAGAATTGCTGTGCTGCAGCATCCTATAGTTGTACATACACATGCGGTACATGATGACTCACCCAGAAGTGCTGTACTGCAGCATCCTATAGTTGTACATACACATGCGGTACATGATGACTCACCCAGAAGTGCTGTACTGCAGCATCCTCTAGTTGTACATACACATGCGGTACATGATGACTCACCCAGAAGTGCTGTACTGCAGCATCCTATAGTTGTACATACGCATGCAGTACATGATGACTCACCCAGAATTGCTGTACTGCAACATCCTGCAATTGTACATGGACGGAAGGTCATACATACACATATATGAATGGCCCCTTGAGTTCTACCCCCACCCCCACCCACCCACCCTCACCCACCCCACCCTCACCCCCACTCCCACCCCCATCTGAATGCGGTACACAATGACTCACCCAGAATTGCTGTACTGCAGCATTCTGGAGTTGTACATCGACGGAAGGTCATAGACATATATGAATGGCCTCTTGCGTTGCGTGCTTGCTGCTGGGGTGTCTGCTGAGGCTGGAGGGATCTCTACCACATCCTTCAGCCATGCTGGCATGTTATCAAAGGATTCACCTACAGGGTGTGGGTGTGGGTGGATGGATGTGTGTGTGTGTGGGGGGGTGGGTGGGTGGGTGGGGGGGTATGCCTCTGATGTTTTGTAGTGCTCTAGTGGGATGTCTGCAGAGGCCGGAGGGATCTCTACCACATCCTTCAGCCATGCTGACTTGTTCTTCAAGGATTCACCAATAGTGTATGTGTGTGTGTGTGTGTGGGTGGGTGTGTGGGTGTGTGGGGGGGTACGGGAGAAAGGGGGCAGGTGGGAGGGATCTTAACCACATCTTTGAGACATGCTGGCATGTTATCCAAGGATTCACCTATGGGGGTGTGGGGTGTGTGTGTGGGGGGGGGGGGGGGGGGGGGGGAGGGTACCGGAGAAAGGGGGCAGGTGGGAGGGATCTGTACCACATCCTTGAGACATACTGGCTTGTTATCCGAGGATTCACCTATGGGGGTGTGGGGTGTGTGTGTGTGTGTGGGGGGGGGGGGGGGGGCAGGTACCGGAGAAAGGGGGCAGGTGGGAGGGATCTGTACCACATCCTTGAGACATGCTGGCATGTTATCCAAGGATTCACCTATGGGGGGGGGGGGGGGGGGGGGGGGGGGGTTATTCCATGTCTTTCCTGTTTTTTAGTGCTCTAGTGGGATGTCTGCTGAGGCTGGAGGGATCTGTACCACATCCTTGAGGTGAGCCATACTGGTATGATATCCAAGGACTTGGCTACACAAAGGTATGAAGGGTGGTGGTGGTGGTTGGGGGGGGGGGGGGGGGAGGGAGGGAGGGGGAAATGACAAAGGGGGACGGTGAGTGGGAAGGTGGGGGAGGTCAGCCATGCTGGCATGATATCCAAGGACTTGGCTACACGAAGGTTGGAAGGGTGTGTGTGGGGGGGGGGAAGGGGAAGGGGGGGGGGGGGGGGGAGGGGGGGAGGGAGGGAGGGAGGGCAGCAAAGGGAGACCGTGAGTGGAAAGGTGGGAGGTGAACCATGCTGGCATGATATCCAAATGCTTGGCTACACGAAGGTTGGAAGGGTGTGTGTGTGGGGGGGGGGGGGGGGGGGGAGGAGGGAGGGAGGGAGGGGCAAGGGACAAAGGGGGATGGTGAGTGGGGAGGTGGGAGGTGAGCCATGATGGCATGATATCCAAGGACTTGGCTACACAAAGGTATGAAGGGTGTGGGGGGGGGAGGGGAGGTAGGAAGGTTGGGTGAGGAAGAGTGCGTGGGGGGGAGGGTGATAGGGGAGGGAGAAAGGGGCAAGGTGAGTGGGGAGGTGGTAGGTGGGAGGTATCTGGACCATATATGATTTGCATGACTTCGACATCTTACTTTGAAGAATAGGCACGCTAGCACTTTTGCGTTTGAGTTTACATATATATTATTTAAGATGATGCTCTTTATTGAAAGGAATGGAATGGAAGGAATGGAATGGAAGGAATGGAATGGAAGGAATGTCAATGGAATGGAAGGAATGTCAATGGAAGGAATGGAATGGAAGGAATGTCAATGGAAGGAATGGAATGGAAGGAATGTCAATGGAATGGAAGGAATGTCAATGGAAGGAATGGAATGGAAGGAATGTCAATGGAATGGAAGGAATGTCAATGGAAGGAATGGAATGGAAGGAATGTCAATGGAAGGAATGGAATGGAAGGAATGTCAATGGAATGGAAGGAATTGAATGGAAGGAATGGAATGTCAAGCTAGCGCGTTGGCGTTTGATTTTTCCTATATATTATTTATAAATATTATCTTAATTGGAAGGAATGTCAAGCTAGCACGTTGGCGTTTGGTTTTTCGTATATATTATTTATAAATATTATCTTAATTGGAAGGAATGTCAAGCTAGCACGTTGGCGTTTGGTTTTTCGTATATATTATTTATAAATATTATCTTAATTGGAAGGAATGTCAAGCTAGCACGTTGGCGTTTGGTTTTTCGTATATATTATTTATAAATATTATCTTAATTGGAAGGGATGTCAAGCTAGCACGTTGGCGTTTGGTTTTTCGTATATATTATTTATAAATATTATCTTAATTGGAAGGAATGTCAAGCTAGCACGTTGGCGTTTGATTTTTCTTATATATTATTTATAAATATTATCTTAATTGGAAGGAATGTCAAGCTAGCACGTTGGCGTTTGGTTTTTCGTATATATTATTTATAAATATTATCTTAATTGGAAGGAATGTCAAGCTAGCACGTTGGCGTTTGATTTTTCTTATATATTATTTATAAATATTATCTTAATTGGAAGGAATGTCAAGCTAGCACGTTGGCGTTTGGTTTTTCGTATATATTATTTATAAATATTATCTTAATTGGAAGGAATTGCAAGCTAGCACGTTTGCATTTGATTTTACATATACATTATTTATAATTATACTCTAACTTGGAAGGATAGACGCGCTAGCACGTTTGCGTTTGATTTTACATATATATTATTTATATTTTTAAACTTGCAGTTAATCTTACATATATATTTTGCATAATTATACTCTTACTTGGAAGGATAGGCGAGTTAGCACGTTTGCGTTTGATTTTACAAATCGTTTTTTTATTTTTTTAAACTTGCAGTTAATCTTACATATATATTATGTATAATTATACTCTTACTTGGAAGGATAGGCGCGCTAGCACGTTTGCGTGCACAATCATGGCCATACCATCCGTCATGGCACTTGCAGAAGTGAACAAAAAGGCATAGAACGCCGCGCATAAACTGAAGGCTATAGGCAAAGCAGTACCGCTTCCTTCCGCTGAGACTAATCATACGGAATTTGTATAACTTATACATCTTACTTGGAAGGACAGGGGAGCTAGCACGTTTGCGAGCGCAATCTTGGCCATACCATCCTTCATGGCACTTGCAGAAGCCACGCTGACATTCTCCATGCCCAGTGCACTGCAGTGTTGGGAGATGGGGAAGGGATGAAGGGGGAGGGGGAGGGGGAAGGGAGGGGGTGGGAGGAGAGAGGGCGGTGTGTGTGTGTGTTGATATTTGCCATGCCCAGTGCACTGCAGTGTGGGGAGATGGGAAAAGGATGGAGGGGGAGGGGGAGAAGGAGAGAGGGCGGTGTGTGTGTGTTGACAATCTCCATGCCCAGTGCACTGCAGTGTGGGGAGATGGGCAGGTGGAAGGGGAGTGGAGGGGGAAGGTGAGGGGGAAGGGAGGGTGGGTTTAGGAGAGAGGGCGGTGTGTGTGTGTGTGTTGACAATCTCCATGCCCAGTGCACTACAATGTGGGGAGATGGGGAAGAGAATGAGTGGGAGGGGGTTGGGGAGTGGGAAGGGAGGGTGAACGAGGAGGGGGGGAGTGAGAGGTGCGGTGGGGGAAGCCCCCCCCCCCCCCCCCCCCCCCCCCCCCCCCCCCCCCCCCCCCCCCCACACACACACACACACAAACACACATACACGCACCTGATTAGGACAGAAAGCCGCGTTGTGCCAGTCGCAAAGTGTGTCACTTAAACCGTCAGTAGTGCACAGACTCCGGTAGTTGGGATTGTTGGAGTTGCACCAGCCATTGGGTCAGGCCCCCCCCCCACACACACATACCCCCACACACACTCCCACACACACACTCCCCCCACCCACCCACCCACCCACCCACACCCACCCACACACCCACACACTCCCACCCACATACCCCCCCCACAAACACACCCCACACCCCACACCCACATACCCCCCCACCCACACCCACACAATCCCACCCACATACCCCACCCACACCCACATACCCCCCCACCCACACCCACACACTCCCACCCACACACACTCACCTGATTAGGACAGAAAGCCGTGTTGTGCCAGTCGCAAAGTGTGCCACTTAAATTGTCTATAGTGCACTGACTCCGGTAGTTGGGAGTGTTGGAGTTGCACTAGCCATTGGGCCAAACCCCCACCCACACACACATACCCCCACACACCCACACACACTCCCCACCCCACAACACCACACATCCACATACACACAAACACACATTCACCTGATTCGGACAGAAAGCCGCGCTGGATACAGTCGCATAGGGGACACTTTGAAAAACTGTTCGAGAGTGCACTGACTCCGGTATTTGGGAGTGTTGGAGTTGCACTAGCCATTGGGCCAAACCCCCACACGCCACGTGTAGGTTATCATATGTGCCTGCAGTGACAGACAGTCGATACACTCCCAAAACACTCCCCCCCCACACACCACCACCACCACACACACACACACACACTCACCTGATTAGGACAGAAAGCCGCGCTGTACCAGTCGCATAGTGTGCCACCTTAAACCGTCTATAGTGCACTGACTCCGGTAGATTGGAGTGTTGGAGTTGCACCAGCCATTGGGCCCATAGAGCGCTTTAAAAGGTACCTCATTTCGCCTCCAATGCAGCTTGTTGCTAAACTCGTCCTGGTGTAGGTGTGTGGGGGCGTCTGTGTGTTGGGAGGGTGGAGAAGAGTTGATTGGTTGTGTGTGTGTGTGTTTGGGTGGGGGTGGGAGTGGGAGTGGGGGTGGGGGGGAGTGCCTTGAAGGTTACATCATTTCGCCTCCAATGCAGCTAGTTGCCAAACTCGTCCTGGTGTAGGTGTATTTTTGGAGGGTGGAGAAGAGTTGATTGGTTGTGTGTGTGTGTTTGGGTGGGGGTGGGGGTAGGGGGGAGTGCCTTGAAGGTTACCTCGTTTCTCCTACAATGGAGCTTGATGCCAAACGCGCCCTGGTGTAGGTGTAGGCATGGCTTTGGGTACGTTTGGAGGGTGGGGGAGAGGGGAGTGGTTGTGTGTGTGTGTGTGCTTGGGTGGGTGGGGGGTGGGGGTGGGGGGTAGGGGTAGGGGGGAGTGCCTTGAAGGTTACCTTATTTCTCCTACAATGCAGCTTGATGCCAAACTCGTCCTGGTGTATGTGTAGGTGTGGCTTTGGGTGTGTTTGGAGGGTGGGGAAGAGGGGAGTGGTTGGGTCAGGGTGTGTGTGGGGGGGAGTGGGTGGGGATGTGAGCATGGGGGTAGTGGGTAGGGGGGTAGGAGGTAGGTAGGTAGGTAGGGTAGGGTAGGGCAGGGTAGGGTAGGGTAGGGCAGGGCAGGGCAGGGCAGGGCAGGGCAGGGCGGGGCGGGGGCAGGGTAGGGCAGGGCAGGGCAGGGCAGGGCAGGGCAGGGCAGGGCAGGGCAGAGGCAGGGCAGGGCAGGGCAGGGCAGGGCAGGGCAGGGCAGGGCAGGGCAGGGCAGGGCAGGGCAGGGCAGGGCAGGGCAGGGCAGGGCAGGGCAGGGCAGGGCAGGGCAGGGCAGGGTAGGGCAGAGTAGGGTAGGAAGGAGGTTTGGAGGTTTGGAATATTGGTAGTTTAGAGGTTTGGAGGTTTGTGGGTTTTGAGCTTTTGAGGTTTTGAGGTTATGAGGTTTAAAGGTTCTGATATTTGGGGGGTTGGAGGTTTGAATGATTGGAGGTATGGAGGTATGGAGGTTTGGGGGTTTGGAGGTTTGGAGGTTTAGAGGTTTGGAGGCTTGGGGGATTGGGTTTTGAGGTATGTAGGTTTAAGGGAAAGGACGTTTGGAGGTTTGGAGGGTTTGATATTTGGAGGTTTCCAAGTTTGGAGATTTGGAGTTTTGGAGTTTTGGAGGTTCGGAGGTTTGAAGGATTGGAGGTTTGGAGGTTTGGAGGTTTTAAGGTTTGGAGGAGAGGAGGTTTTGACATTTGGAGGTTTGAAGGTTTGGAGGTTTGAAGGTTTGGAGGAGAGGAGGTTTTGACTTTTGGAGGTTTGAAGGTTTGGAGGTTTGAAGGTTTGGAGGAGAGGAGGTTTTGACATTTGGAGGTTTGAAGGTTTGGAGGTTTGAAGGTTTGGAGGTTTTGAAGTTTGGAGGTTTTGAGGTGTTGAGGTTTTGAGGTTTGGAGGACAGGAGGTTTGGAGGACAGGAGGTTTGGAGGTTTGGAGGATTCGAGGTTTGGAGTTATGGAGTTATGGAGGTTTTGAGGTTTGAAGGCTTGTAGGAGAGGAGGTTTGGAGGTTTGAGGTTTGGAAGTTTTCTGGTTTGAAGGTATTGAGGTTTTGAGGTTTTGACATTTGGAGGTTTGAAGGTTTGGAGGTTTTAAAGTTTGTAGGATTGGAGGTTTTAAGGTTTGGAGGACAGGAGGTTTGGAAGTTTGGAGGTTTGGGGGTTTGGGGGGGTGGAGGTTTGGAGGTTTGGAGGTTTGGGGGTTGGTTGTTTGGAGGTTTTGAGGATTGGAGGTTTTGAGGATTTGAGGTTGGGAGGTTGGGAGGTTTGGCGGTTAGGAGGTTTGGAGGTTTGGAGATTTGGTGATTTGGAGGTTTGGAGGTTTGGAGGTTTGGCGGTTAGGAGGTTTGGAGGTTTGGAGGTTTGGCGGTTAGGAGGTTTGGAGGTTTGGAGGTTTGGGGGTTTGGAGGTATAGAGGTTACGAGGTTAGGAGGTTTGGAGGTTTGGAGGTTGAGAGGTTTAGAGGTTTGGGGGGTTGGAGGTATGGAGTTTCGGAGGTATGGAGGTTTGGAGGTTGAGAGGTTGAGAGGTTTGGGGGTTTGGAGGTATGGAGTTTCGGAGGTATGGAGGTTGGGAGGTTAGGACATTTGGAGGTTTGGAGGTTTGGAAAATGAGAGGTTTGGAGGTTTGGGGGGGTGGAGGTTTGGAGTTTCGGAGGTATGGAAGAACGGAGGTTTGGAGGTACGGAGGTATGGAGGTTTGGAGGTTTGGAGATTTGGAGGTTTGGAGGTTTAGAGGTTTAGAGTTTTGGATCAGTGATATTGCTAAGGATTTTGCCAAAACGTTTAAAATCGGGCTGCACGATGCCCAGGTGTTGCATTTTGGAAGGAAGAAAGGTTAACAATCTGGCTGCACAGTGCCCAGGTGTAACATTTGGAGGTTGAAAACGTTTACAATCGGGGGCTTTTTTGGCCTGCCCGATTCTAGTATCGTGCTGCACTTTCCATAACATACGAAAGTTGGCATTTCTGTTACTTAAGCATACAAAATTGACCACAGATCAACTAGGCAAAAATTACACACTTGACAGGGGCGCCAACGAACTTCATGGTGCCGAGGATGGTGCGGTATGTAGCTGCCAGGCGGCAACACACCCTTCTCGACGTTGCTCAGACGACCAGATTTTTACCTCTTTATCTGGGCAATTCGGTAACTTGGGATGTGAAGCTGTGAACATTGGTTCGCGTGGGAGACTAAATACTCGACGCCACGGTTATCGATTCCGCAGTAACCAAGAGCCCTGCTATTTGAATCCTACTACAACTTTGACTTGGCCTTGAGAATGGGAGCTCGCGTTTAGACAAGTCCTATGCAGCGTCGCAAGCGACGCGGAAAATTGGCGGAGTGTGTTGGCAACGGAACGAAAGGTGGCAACGATGGAGCTGACCGGAGCGAGTTAGTTACGCGACCGATGGCTGACGTGTCAGGCTTCAATTTTTTCTTCTGTCAAACGGACAAATGGGTAAACATGGGGGCTCCCGCCCCCTTGAAGAGGGGGCTCCACCAAAAACTTGAACTTGGCCTGTGGGAGAACTGCTGGTGACTAGCGTGCGATGCCATCGTACTGTCCAAACGTTTATCATCGGGAAGCCCGATGCTCAGGCCAAGCACCTGCAATTTGGAAATGTTTATAATCGTGGCAGCCCGTTGCCCATGCCAAGCACCTGCAATCCGTAACCGTTTATAATCGTGGCAGCTCGATGCTCAGGCCAAGCATCTACCAGCAGGAGAAGTTTACTATCGTGGCAGCCCAATGCTCAGGCCAAGCACCTGCAATCCGGAAACGTTTATTATTGTGGCAGCTGGATGCTCAGGTCAAGCACCTGCAATCCGTAACCGTTTATAATCGTGGCAGCTCGATGCTCAGGCCAAGCACCTGCAATCCGTAAACATTTATAATCGTGGCAGCCTGATGCTCAGGCCAAGCATCTGCCAGCCGGAGATAATTAATATCGTGGCAGCCAGATGCTTATGCCAAGCACCTGCAATCCGGAACCGTTTATAATCGTGGCAGCCCAATGCTCAGGCCAAGCATCTGCCAGCCGGTGATAATTAATATCGTGGCAGCCAGATGCTTATGCCAAGCACCTGCAATCCGGAACCGTTTATAATCGTGGCAGCCTGATGCTCAGGCCAAGCATCTGCCAGCCGGAGATAATTAATATCGTGGCAGCCAGATGCTTATGCCAAGCACCTGCAATTCGGAAACGTTTATAATCGTGCCAGCCCGATGCTCAGGCCAAGCATCTGCCAGCCGGAGATAATTAATATCGTGGCAGCCAGATGCTTATGCCAAGCACCTGCAATCCGGAAACGTTTATAATCGTGGCGGCCCGATGCTCAGGCCAATCATCTACCAGCCGGAGAAGTTTAATGTCGTGGCAGCCCGATGCTCCACCAAGAGATCTGAGATCTGAGATCTGGAAACGTTTTCCATATCTGGGAGCGCGATGGACCAAAGCAGGAATATACGTCATAATCAGGCGATTTCATATATTGTGGCAAGGAATATCCTTGGTTTGGAGGTTTGGAAATTTGGAAATTTGGAGGTTTGGAGTTTTGGAGGTTGGGGGGGTTGGAGGTCTGGCGGTTTGGAGGTTTGAAGGTTTTGAGGTTTAGAGGTTTGGAGGTTTGAAGGTCTAGAGGGTTTGGGTTTGGGTTTGGGTTTAGAATTTAGGGGTTTAGAGTTTAGGGTTTAGGGTTTGGGTTTAGGGTTCTGTTATCTATGGCACTTACCTTGGCGGGCTTGCTGAAGACCTGGGAAACTACAGACACACTGTGTGTGTGTGTGTGTGTGTGTGTGTGTGTGTGTGTGTGTGTGTGTGTGTGTGTGAGTGTGTGTGTGTGTGTGTGTGTGTGTGTGTGAGTGAGTGAGTGAGTGTGTCCATACATGTGTAAAAGTCTATAGCACATACCATAGCGGGCTTGCTGAAAGGAGAAAGAAGGCGGCCGGCTTGAAGGGGGGGGGTCCCTGGTGGGGAGCCTGGGGGTGCAGGTATACGCCGGTAGGTTGAGTTGAGTCCACAGTAGCACGTTGCAAAGTCGTCATCGCACACACCTGGCTCAGGAGAGAGGGTGGTTGGGGTGATTTGGGGTGGTTTAGGGTGGTTTGGGGAGGTTGGTGGTGCCGGTATGTGTCGGTAGGTTGAGTTGAGTCCACAGTAGCACGTTGCAAAGTCGTCATCGCACACACCTGGCTCAGGAGAGAGGGTGGTTGGGGTGGTTGGGGTGATTTGGGGTGCTTTATGGTGGTTGGGGGTGGTTGGTGGTGCCGGTATGCGCCGGTAGGTTGAGTTGAGTCCACAGTAGCACGTTGCAAAGTCGTCATCGCACACAAATTTGCTTGGGGGACAGGTTGGTTGGCTTGGTTAGGAATGGTTGGGGGTGGTTAGGGGTGGTTGGGGGTGGTTAGGGGTGGTTGGGGGTGGTTGAGGGTGGTTGGGGGTGGTTAGGGGTGGTTGGGGGTGGTTAGGGGTGGTTGGGGGTGGTTGAGGGTGGTTGGGGGTGGTTGGTGGTGCCGGTATGCGCCGGTAGGTTGAGTTGAGTCCACAGTAGCACGTTGCAAAGTCGTCATCGCACACAAATTTGCTAGGGGGACAGGTTGGTTGGCTTGGTTAGGGGTGGTTGGGGGTGGTTAGGGGTGGTTGGGGGTGGTTGAGGATGGTTGGGGGTGGTTGGTGGTGGTTAGGGGTGGTTGGGGGTGGTTGGTGGTGCCGGTATGCGCCGGTAGGTTGAGTTGAGTCCACAGTAGCACGTTGCAAAGCCGTCATCACACACACCTGGTCATTCTAACACAGTATCAAACACAAACCTGCACAGCATGTATGAATGTATGTTTCAGTCCAGGGGTAGGCCAAATAGGCTAAAGGGACTTGCCCAACCGTATAGGAAGGGCTCAAAAAGAACAAGCACTGATGAACTGAGCCCCAAACAATCGTTTAACCGACGGGGGCCCTGAGTTCGTGCTACAGTGATAATTTAATTCTTATATAATAAATATGCATTGCTTTCAAGGGGGCGGGAGCCCCCAGGATTACCCATTTGTCCGACCGACCGGCTGCCAGTTTGACCGAGCCCCAAACAGCATGAGTTGGTTGACCATAGCAGTCTTTGGCAGTGGGATCAGTATGGAGTGGTGGTGGTGGTGGTGATGGAAGTGTGTGTGTGTGTGCTGGTGTGTGGGGGGGGGGAGGGGGGGGGGGGATCATGTTTGCAAAAATAAAAATTCAGTATAAAAAACCTGAAAAACAAACAGAATTAAATAACACCCACCCACTCGCTAAGTGAGTGAGTGAGTGGGTCAACCCTTGCTGTAGCCAATTGAGATCAATATGGAGTGGTGGTGGTGGTGGTGGTGGTGGTGTGGGTGGGTGGGTGGGGTGGTGTAGGAGTTGGGGTTGGGGTTGGGGTTGGGGTTGGGGTTGGGGTTGGGGTTGGGGTTGGGGGGGGGGGGGGGGGGACCCTTTCTTTGAACACCCACCTGGACAGCGTTAGTGGGTTGACCCTTGCTGCTTTTGGTGGTGATGCAGGTGATGGTGTTGGGTGAGTGCGTGAGTGGGTGAGTGGGTGGGTGGGAGGTTTTTTGCTTTTAACACCCACCTGCACAGCGCGAGTAGGTTGACCCTCGCTGCTTTTGGTGGTGGTGGTGGAGATGGTGGTGGTGTGTGTGAGTGGGTGGGAGTTTTTTTTCTGAACACCCAACTGCACTTCGTGAGCAGGTCAAACCTCGCTGATTTTGGTGGTGGTGGAGTTGGTAGTGGTGTAACGGTGTGTATGAGTGGGTGGGTGGGATCTTTTGTTCTGAACACCAACCTGCACTTCGTGAGTTGGTCGAACCTCGCTGCTTTTGGTGGTGGTGGTAATGACGGTGGTCCTTTTTGCAAAAATGAATACAAATTATGAAATAAAACACCCACCTGCGCAGCGTGAGTAGGTCGACCCTCGCTGCTGCCATTCGAGATCTTCTTTGCTGATGGGGTCTATATGGGACTGCAAGGCATGAAACACATTATTTGAAAAAATGATTTGAAAATATAACATTTTAAAAGAATGATTTGAAACATGATTGGTGATGGGGTCTAATGGGACAGCATGGTAAGAATCACATTATTTGAAAAAATGAAAAAAGAAATTGAAAATAATGATTTTCAAAAATGATTGTTGATAGGGTTTATATGGGACTGCATGGCATGAAACACGTTATTTGAAAAAAAAATGAAAAATCAATTGAAAAACAAATAAATATAATGAGTTTCAAAAAAAATGGTTGTTGATGGGGTCTATATGGGACTGCATGGTATGAAACACAATATTTGAAAAAAAGGTTTGAAAATACAACATTTGAAAATAATGATTTGAAACATGATTGGTTGTTTTAGAGGTTGGTCTTTGGTGCTGGGGTCTATATGGGACTGCATGTAGGGGGTGCCGAAATTAGCTTACCCTGTTTTGTCAATAATATGCTAAGGACGAAGAATTCGAATTCCGAACCCCACACTGCCTAGTTTCGAAATTTAGTGCGCCAAGGCTGATGAGTATCTATAGGGAAATGTTCTTGATGCTCGCACGAGTGGTTGGCGGCGACGGAACCGTTGACATGTGGAGTGCTGCCAGGTGCGTGTTTCGGGGCAGCGCCGAGTTGTTGCATGCCATAGTCCTTGAATGCTGGAGCAATGCTAGGTGTTGCATGTTACATGAGTGTAGGGCTCGTGGCCTACCGCCTCATGACATGCCACACTAGAGCCTAGGGGGGTCTCCATGAATATGAGATGTTCATGGGTGTGTGGCTTTTTGGGTGGGGGTGGTAATTCATGCATACTACATGGCCACAACAACATGGCTTGGCATATTGTTGAAACGTTTACATGCCCAGCTAGCACTTTTACATTACATTACATTACATTACATTACATTACATTACAGTCAGTACAGTACAGTACAGTACTACGCCCTACAGTAAGGACAGTACATTACATGCACGACAGGTCATTACATACATTACCCACATGACAGGACATAAGTACATTACCTTACATTACATTACATTACATTACAGTACACTACCATTACATTCAGTACACACTTACATACATCCATTACATTTACAGTACAGTACACTACATTTACATTCATTACATACAGTACATTACATTAATTACAGTACAGTACACTACATTACATTACAGTATCAGTACACTACATTAACATTACATCACATTACAATGACTACAGTACACTAATTACATTACATGAACATTACATACAGGAGTACATTACAGTACATTAATTACAGGACACTCATTACACGACATTACGTACAGACATTAAATTCAGTACATTACATTACATGACATACGTAATTACATGACAGTACACGACAGTACAGTACATGACGACATGACATTACATTAAATACATTACATACATTACAGTACAGTACAGTAAACTACATTACATTACATTACATTTACAGTACACGACATTTTACATTAATACATGACATTACAGACATTCATTACATTACATTACATTACATTACATTACACTACATGCATTACATTGACAGGACAGTAAGTAAACTACAGGACAACTACAGACGATACAGGACACGCGATGACAGGACAGGACAGTGATAGGACAGGACAGGACACGACACGACACGACAGGACAGGACAGGCAGGACTCGGAAATGACAGGACAGGACAGGACAGGACAGGAACATGGACAGGACCAGACAGGGCGAGGTGCAGACCAGACACGACAGGACAGGACTAGGACAGGACAGGAAGCCCCCCGGGACAGGACAGGACAGACAGGACAGGACCAGGTTACGGACACACAAGGCATGACAGGACAGGACAGGACAGGACAGGACAGGACAGGACAGGACAGGACAGGACAGGACAGGACAGGACAGGACAGGACAGGACAGGACAGGACAGGACAGGACAGGACAGGACAGGACAGGACAGGACAGGACAGGACAGGACAGGACACGGACATGACAGTACAGGACAGTAATAAAGGACAGGACAGGACCGACAGGACAGGACAGACCACGCACAGTACAGGACAGCACAGGACAGTACAACGACATGGCAGGACAGGACATACAGGTAAGGACGGGACAGGACAGACACGCCAGGACAGTGACAGGACCGGACAGGAACAGGACAGGACAGGAAGACATGGACAGGACAGGACGGGACAGGACGGACAGGACAGGACAGGACAGACAGGAAAGGACAGGGAAGGTACAGACAGGACAGGACAGGACAGGACAGGATAGGAGAGGACAGACAGACAGGACACGGGCGGGGGGGGGGGGGCAAAAAAAACCCAGGACAGGACAGGACAGGACAGAACAGGACAGGACACGACAGACAAGGGACAGGACAGGACAGAACAGAAAGGACAGGACAGGACAGGACGCACGACAGGGACCGGAAATGACAGAAGGACATGACAGGACAGGACAGGACAGATCACGACAGGACAGGACAGTGACAGACATGGACAGGAAAGGACAAGGACACTACAGAGAAGGACAGGGACAGGACAGGACGAGGACAGGACAGGACAGGACAGCGTGCAGGACAGGACAGGACAGGACAGGACAGGACAGGCAGACAGGAAGGACGGACACGACAGGACAGGGACAGACAGAAGGACAGGACAGGAAGGACGTGACAGGACAGGACAGGGACAGGACAGGACAGACAGCGACACGACAGGATCATACAGGACAGGACAGGACAGGACAGGACCACGACAGGACAGGACGAAGGACAGGACAGACATGAAGACAGGAAAGGACAGGTACAGGAAAGGACACGACAGTACAGACAGACAGGACAGGACAGGACAGGACAGGACATGACATGACAGACAGGACAGGACAGGACAGGACCGGACCCGGACAGGAAGGGACAGGGACCATTACCTATACATTAACATACATTTTTACCCCATTTTTTACATTACATTACAATTACATTAAATTACACACACTACATTACTTACATTACATTACAGTACATACCATTACATTACAGTACAGTACACTACATTAAATAATTACATCATTACATAACATTACAGTACACGACATTACATTACAATTAATTACAGTACCAGTACACTACTTACATACATTAAACTACATTACATTACATTACATTACATACATTACATTACATTACATTACATAATTAAATTACCATTACATTAAATTACATTACATTACATTACATGCCATTACCTTACATTACATTAACTACATACAGTACATATCATTACATTACAGTACTTACATGACAGTACAGTACAGCACTACATTACATACATTACATTACATTTAACATTAAACAAAAGCACTTAATTACATTACATACCATTACCTTACAGTACAGTCCAGAAATACAGGACATTTACATGAATTACATTACATACAGTAAGTGAACAGTACACGTACATTAATTACATGACACGTACAGGACATGAACAGTACCATTACAGGGAATGACATTACAGACATTACATGACATGACAGCAGTACACTACTACATTACATGAACATACATTACATACATTACATGACCATTACATTAAATACATTACATTACATTACATTAATTACTTACATACATTACATTACAGTCATGACATTAACATTACAGTACAGTCACTACATTACATACATTACATTACATGACATTAAGTTACAGTACACTACATTACATTACATTCACAGTACAGTAAGGACAGTAACATGACATACATTGCATTACATGACATTACATTACAGTACATTACATTACATTACATTACATTACTTACATTACAGTACATTATAGGACGAGGACAGTACATGAAGTACAGTACAGTACATGACAGGACATGATAGTCCATACAGGAAGTAAGGACATACATTAACATTACAGTAATTACACGACAGGACATTAATACGACATTACAGACATTACATTACCTTACATTACACGACATTACATTTAATTACATTATAGTTACATTAAATTACATTTACAGGACAAGACAGTACATTACATACATTACATACCATTACCATTACATTACATTACATTACATTAGCACTACACTAAATTACTTACATTACTAAAGTTACATTACATTACATTTACAGTACAGTACAGTACATTACATTACATTACATTACAGTTACATTACATTCATTACATTACATTACAATTAACATTACATTACATACAGTACACGACATTAATTAAATTACAGTACATACATTACATTACATTACTATTACATTGACATTACATTACATTACATTACATTACATTAAAGACATTACAGTACATTACATTACACTACATTATAGTTACATTAAACTACATTACATTACATTACATTACAGTACATTACATTACATTACAGTACAGTACACTAAATGACATTACATTACAGTTACATTACCATTACCTACCGTACAGTTACAATACATTACATTACATTACAGTACATTACATTACTTACATAAATTACATTACATTACATTACATTACATTAATTACAGTACAGTACATTACATTACATGACATTACATTAATTACATTACATTACATTACATTACATCTACATTACATACATTACAGTTACATACATAATTACATTCATACTTTACATTCATTACAGTACATTACCATTACATTCCAGACGTACACTCATTACATACATTACATTACATTACACTACTTACACTACATTACATTAATTACATACATTACATTATATTATATTACATGACATGACATACATTACAGTACATTACATTAAATTACAGTACAGTACACTACATACATTACATACATTAATTACATTAAATTACAGTCCACTCATTACATTACAGTACAGTACAGTTACAGTACATGACAGTACAGTACATTGCATTACATTAAATTACATTACATTACATTACAGTACATTACCTACATTACAGACATGGACAGGACAGGACAGTACAGGACAGGCACATTACAGGACATGAAATTACAGTACCAGTAATGACAGGACAGGAAAGGCCATGAACAGGACAGGGACAGGACAGGACAGGACAGTACACGACAGACAGGACAGGACAGGACAGTACAGGACAAGGACCGGACAGGACACGACAGGACAGGACAGGATCCGGGACAGGACAGGACAGGACGGACAGGACAGGAAGGACAGGACAGGACAGGACAGGACGGACAGGACAGGACAAGGACAGGCAGGACAGGTACACGACCGACAGGACAGGACAGGACCGGACAGAAACAGAGTACAGGACAGGCCAGGACAGGACAGGACACGACAGCGACTAGGGACATACATGACAGGACAGGAAGGACAGGACACGACAGGACAGGACAGGACAGGACAGGAACAGGACAGGAACGAGACAGGACAGGACAGGCACAGGAAGGACAGGAAAGGACAGACAGGACAGACAGGACGTACAGGACAGAACAGGACACGCAGGACAGGACAGGGCAGCAGGACATGACAGGACATGACAGACCAGGACAGGAAGACAGGACAGGACAGGGACACGACACGAGGACAGGACAGGACAGGGACAGGACAGGACAGGACAGGGACCAGGACAGGACATCACAGGACAGACCGACCAGAAGGACAGGAAAGCGCAGGTACAGACAGGACAGACACGGACAGGACAGGACAGGACAGGACAGGACAGGACAGGACAGGACAGGGACAGGAACAGGACAGGACCAGTGACAGGACATGACAAGACAGACAGGACAGGACAGGACAGTACAGACAGGACAGGAAAGGTACCGGACAGGAACAGTACAGGACAGACAGGACAGGACCAGGACATTACAGGAAAGGACATGACAACGACAGGACAGGACAGGAAGGAAAGGACAGGACAGGACAGTGACAGGACAGGGAAGAAAGGACAGGAAGGGACGGGGGGAAAAAGACAGGGACAGACACGACAGGACAGGACAGGACAGGACAGGACGGGAGGAAAGGACAGGACACGGAAAGGACAGGACAGGCAGTACAGGACAGGACACGACAGGTACAGGACAGTGCCAGGAAAGGGACACGAACAGGACAGGACAGACAGGACTCTGAAAGGATCAGGACAGGACAGGACAGACAGGACAGGACAGGATAGGACAGGGACAGGACAGGAAGGACAGAAAGGACAGGACAGGACAGGGACAGTACAGGACAGGACATGCAGACAGGACAGGAAGGACAGGACAGGACAGACAGGACAGGACAGGAACACGACAGACAGACAGGACATGACGGACCAGGACAGTAACATTACAGTACAGGACACTAAGGACAGTACATTACAGGATCTTGTACCTTAAATTACTTACATTTAATTACATGACATTCAGTACATTACATTACATTACATTACAATGACATTACAGGACATTTACATTACATTACATTACATTACTTACATTCACGTTTTTTAATGAGGGTGTATGAGACTCTGTGCGTAAACAAAAAGAAAAAAGGCGAATATCAGTATAAAAAGGGCAATCAAACATATGCATTTCATCCTCAGGTCTTTGAAACCCACACAGTTGACAGTGTCTTATTGAACGGGGATGTGTGCTCCATCCACCACCCTCATTCTTTCTGTGTTCAGCCAATGGGAGCCCATTCTAAACTGTGCAATAGAACGAATCTGATCCCGCTTATGTAAGGCGGATATAAAGGGAATCGAGCCATTCTCATCATTACTGTTGGCAGCGAACAATTTCTGGTATCGGAGGCGTTTAAAGCCAGCCCTTTTCTCATTAGGGATGTTAGGGAGGGCAGCAGCGCTCTGACTGCATTGGTGTCACTCGGGTACTTGAACCTCCATGACTCAAACACTTCAGACATAGCACCTTTGACATCGATAGCCTTCAAAATGTTAAGGATTTTACTGGATCCTAGCTTGTGGAGAGCACAACGCAAGTCATGAACCCAGCCAGTGTTGGAATCAAAAGATTCCTCAGGAGCCATTATAATGATATCCTCAGATTCTTTATCTATGATCTTGTTCCAGAAGCGCTAACCATGCCACCTGCTGATCAGGTCAATCAACTAACCATGCCACCTGTCGATCAGGTCAATCAACTAACCATGCCACCTGTCGATCAGGTCAATCAACTAACCATGCCACCTGTCGATCAGGTCAATCAAGACAAGCTTCCATGGTTTCCATGGGGTGGGTTCCTATTTTGGTCTTGTTTTGATGTGTTCCGACATTTGTTTTGTAATTGAGTCATCAGAAAGGGAGAGGAGCCTTCTTGATTTGGATTGGGTGGGGGTCAGGCATGTGCACATGGCACAGGGACATGCATTGCACCTTTGCATAGTGTTATGTTCCGCATAAGAAATAAATGTGAAAACTCATTGTAAGGGGTAAGTTAATTTTGGGACCCCCTAATGGTATGAATCATATTATTTGAAAAAAAAGAAAAACATATGGAAATAATGATTTGCAAAAATGATTGGTGATGGGGTCTATATGGGACTGCATAGTATGAAACACATTATTTAAAACAGGGTTTGAAAGAAAGAAACTGAAAAAAAATGAAAAAGAAAATAAAATAAATTGAAAATCATGATTGGAAAAAATGATTTGAATGTTGACGTTACAGGGACCTTGACCCTGGCTGTTGCCAGTTCAGATCTTCTTTGGTGATGGGGTCTATATGGGACTGCATGGTATGAAACACAGTATTTGTAAAAAATGACAAATAAATTGAAAAATAACGAAAATAATGATTTGCAAAAATGATTGGTGGATGGGGTCTGTATGGGACTGCATGGCATGAAACACATTATTTGAAAAGACAAACAGAAAAGCAATTGAAAAACAATAATTTGAAAATCATGATTTGCAAAAATGATTGGTGATGGGGTCTGTATGGGACTGCATGGCATTAAACACGTTATTTGAAAAAAATGAAAAATCAATTGAAGACACAAATAAATAGAATGAGTTTCAAAAAATGGTTGGTGATGGGGTCTATATGGGACTGAATAAATATTATATGAGGTGTATTTTGATTCGCATATATGAGTTAAATACAATATTTAAAAAATATGATTTAAAACAAATGATTTGAAACAATGATTTCATACAACCGATTTGAAAATAATAATTTGATAATATGATTTGAATGTTGATGTGACAGTGAAAGTAGCTTGAACCTGGCTGATGCCAGTTGACATCTTATGTGGTGATGGGGACTGAATGGGAATGCATGGCATGAAAATTAAATTACATGTGTATCTCGATCGTATAAGAGATTAGATGAGGTATACTTTGATTAGCATTCCTGATTTGATAACACGATTTGTAAAAAATGATTTTTAAAAATGATTTGTAAAAAATAATTTGATAACAATTAATTAAAACAAATGTTTTGACAATATGATTTGATTGTTGATGTGACACTGAAAGTAGCTTGAACCTGGCTGATGCCAGTTGACATCTTATGTGGTGATGGGGACTGAATGGGAATGCATGGCATGAAAATTAAATTACATGTGTATCTCGATCGTATAAGAGATTAGATGAGGTATACTTTGATTAGCATTCCTGATTTGAAAGCAATATTTGTAAAACATGATTTGCAAAAAATGATTATAAAACAACTATTTGAAAATATGATTTGAAAATAACGATTTGGTAATATGATTTGAATGTTGATGTTACAGTGAAAGTAGCTTGAACCCAGCTATTGCCAGTTGAGATGCAGTGATGATGGGGACTGACTGGGACTGATGGGCAATGGGGGGGGGGGGGGGGGGGGGGGGGGGTATATGTGTAAACGTGTGTGCTTGTGTGTAATGGGCATACTTACTACCCTCTACTCTATACTAAAACCCAATACCAACTGACCATGGGGACATTTGGTGGGTCCGAAAGTTGTATGTATCTATAATTGCACTATATAGAAATTAAAACCATAAACCAACTGACAAAGGGAACATTTGGTTTGTGTGCATGAATAGAAATATAGGCAGATGCAAATATTAAAAAAAGTATAAATTAAAAATAAAACACGAACATCAAAATACAAACATGAAAACCATATACCAACTAACCATGGGAACATTTTGTGCATGTGCATATAGAAATGCATAGATAGATACAAAGATAGAATAAAATATATAAATAAAATACCAGACGCACACAATACAAAAAATCCAAATATTAAAACCTATCCGCCACCCTACCTTTGGGAACATTTCATGAGCATATAGAGATAGATAGACAGATAAAAATACCAATATAAAAACCACATGCGAACTGTCCATGGGAAGATTTGGTGCATGTGCATATATATATAAATAGACACATGGAAATATAAATGAAATAAAGTAATAATAAACAAACAAAATACAGATAAACAAACATAAAAATACAAATATAAAAACATACCAACAGACCATTGGAACATTTGGTGGGTCCGTAAGTCTCCTGTATCTGTGAGTGCATGGTCGCTTCTGGATTGTTTCACAGCCATCTCCCGTCCAGCCTGCAACCAGTGGGTGAGTGGGTGTGGGCGTACGTAGGTGGGTGGATTTAGTGTGTGTGTATGTGTGTATGTGTGTACCCACCACTGCTGGTAACAATAAACCAGGTCGCGATTACAGCTGCACCCACACCCACTGACCCACACCCACTGACCCACACCAACTGACCTACTCCCACCCCCCGCCTGCTGGGCACAAGAAACCCCCAGGTCGCGATTACAGCTGATTGCAACACAACCCACTGACCCCCACCAACTGACCTGTATCACCCCCCCCGCCCCTGTGGCACAAGAAACCCCCAGGTCGCGATTACAGCTGCAACCACACCCACTGACCCACACCAACTGACCTACTCCCACCCCCCGCCTGCTGGGCACAAGAAACCCCCAGGTCGCGATTACAGCTGCAACCACACCCACTGACCCACACCAACTGACCTACTCCCACCCCCCGCCTGCTGGGCACAAGAAACCCCCAGGTCGTGTTTACAGCTGCAACCACACCCACTGACCCACACCAACGGTACCCATACTCCCACCCCCCGCCCATGCTGTGGCAAAAGAAAAACCCAGAGGTGCGATTACAGCGCACCACACCCCACTGAACCCACACCAACTGACCTACTCCAACCCCCGCATGCTGGCACAAAAAACTCCAGGTCGCGATAACAGCTGCCACTACACCCAATGACCCACACCCAACTGACCCTATCCCACCCCCCGCTGCTGGGCCAAGAAACCCCCAGATCGTGTTGACAGCTGCAACACACCCACGACCCACACCCAACCTGACCCACTCCCACCCCACCGTGATGGGCACAAGAAAACCCCCAGGTTCAGTGTTACAGCTGCAACAACACCATGACCCACAACCAACTGACCTACTCCCACCCCCCGCCCTGCTGGCACAAGAAACCCAAGGTCGCGATTACAGCTGCAACTACCACCATGACCCAACCACCAACTGACCTACCCCACCCCCCCGCATGTGGGCACCAAGAAACTCCCAGGTAGCGGGATTACAGTGCAACCACACCCATGACCCACAACCAATGGACCCTACTCCCAGCCCCCGCCTGTGGGCGCACAAGGAAACCCCAGGTCGCGGATTACAGCTGCAACCACACACACTGACCACAACCAACTGACTACTCCCACCCCCGGCCCTCCTATGCTTGGGCACAAGAGAAACCCCAGGTAGCGATTACAGTGAACCCACCCACTGACCACACCAAACTGACCTACTCCAGCACCCCGATGCTGGGGCACAAAAACCCCCAAGGTCGCGACTTACAGCTGCAACCACACCCACTGACCAAACACCAATGACCATAACTCCCACCCCCCCGCATTATGGGACAAGAAACCCCCAGGTCGCGATTACAGCTGCACACTTACACCCACGGACCCCCCACAACTGACCCTACTTCCCCCACCCCCCGCCTTTGGCTGGGAAACAGAAACCCTCAAGGTGTGTTCCAGCTGCAACCACAACACGGAACCACCCATCTGACCTAATCCCACCCCCCGCAGCTGGGCAAAGAAGTAAACCCCCAGGTCGCGCATTACAGCTGCACACCACACCACTGACCCACTCCCAACGGACCCCTACTCCACCCCCCGACTGCTTGGGCACAAGAAACCCCAGGTCGCGAATTACCAGCTGCAACACACCCACGACCCCACAACCAACTGGACCTACCCACCCCCCGCTGCTGGCACAAGGACCCCGGGTCGCCCGATTACAGCTGTAACCACACCACTGAACCCACACCAACTTGACTTACTCCCACCCCCCGCTGTGGGCAAAGAAACCCCAGGTGGGGGGGGGGGGGGGGGGGGGGGGGGGGGGGGGGCCGCGATTTACAGATGCAACCCAACCAACTGAACCACACAAACTGACCTACTCACAACTTTCTACCCCCGCTGTGGGCCAAGAAACCCCAGGTCGCGATGACAGGCTGCACCACACCCACCTGACCCACACCAAACTGACCTACTCCACCCCCCGCCTACTGGGCCCAAGAAAGAAACCCCAAGGGCCGGATTACAGCTGCAAACTTACACCACAATGAACCACACCAACGACCTACTCCCACCCCCCGCCCTGCTGGGACAAGAAACCCAAAGGTCGTGTTTACAGCTTGCAACCACAGCCCACCTCTTGACCCACCCCAAATGACCCCTAATCCCACCCCCAGCCTGCTGGGCACAAGAAACCCCCAGGGGTCGCGATTACAGCCGCAACCAACCCACTACTTTTCCCCCACGGGACCTACAACAACCCAACTGACCTACTCCCCACCCCGCATACCTTTCGCTGGGCAACAAGAAACCCCAGGTCGCGATACAGCTGCAACCAACCCACTGACCCACACCAACTGGACCACTCCCCACCCCCCGCTGCTGGGCACAAGGTACCCCCGGGTGCGATTACAGCTGTAACACACCCACTGACCCCCACACAAACTGACCTACTCCCACCCCCAGCCTTGCTGGGCACAAGAAACCCCATCGGGGTGCGATTAAGCTGCAACCACACCCATTGACCCCAGCCAAACTGACCTACTCCCACCCCCCGCCTGCTGGGCACAAGGAACCCCCAGGTCGCGATTACAGCTGCAACCACACCCACTGACCCACACAACGACCTACCCCCACCCACCGCATATGGGCACAAGAAACCCCCAGGTCGCGATTACAGCTGCAACTACACCCACTGACCCACCGCCAACTGGACCTTACTCCCACCCCCCGCTGTGGGCACAAGAAAACTCACAGGTGTGTTTACGTGCAACCACACCCACTGACCCAGCACCAACTGACCAAATCCCCACCCCCCGCCTGCTGGGCACAAGAAACCCCCAGGTCGCGATTACAGCTGCAACCACACCCACTGACCCACACCAACTGACCTACTCCCACCCCCCGCCTGCTGGGCACAAGAAACCCCCAGGTCGCGATTACAGCTGCAACCACACCCACTGACCCACACCAACTGACCTACTCCCACCCCCACCTGCTGGGCACCAAGGTACCCCCGGGTCGGCGGGATTAAGCTGTTAACCCACCCACTGCCCCACCCAACTGACCTACTCCCACCCCGCTTGAGGGCACAAGAAACCCCAGGTAGTGTTTACCAGCTGGCAACCACACCACTGACCCAACCAACTGTAAACCTACTCCCACCCCCCGCCTGCTGGGCACAAGAAACCCCCAGGTCGCGATTACAGCTGCAACCACACCCACTGACCCACACCAACTGACCTACTCCCACCCCCCGCCTGCTGGGCACAAGAAACCCCCAGGTCGCGATACGCGCAACCACCCATGGACCCACACCAACTGACCTACTCCCACCCCCCGCCTGCTGGGCACAAAGAACCCCCAGGTCGTGTTTACAGCTGCAACCACACCCACTGACCCACACCAACTGACCTACTAACACCCCCGCCTGTGCTGGGCAACCAAGAACCCACAGGTCGCCGATTACAGCGCAACCAACACCCACTGACTACACCAACTGACCTACTCCCACCCCCGCCTGATGGGCACAAAAAAACTCCCAGGTCGCGGATAACAAGCTGCAACTACACCAAGACCCACACCAACTGAACCTACTCCCACCCCCGCCTGCTGGGGCACAAGAACCCCCCAGGATCGTGTTACAGCGGAAAACCAAAACCACTGAACCCACACAACTGACCTATCCCACCCCCCGACGCTGGGCACAATAAACCCCCCACACGGTCGTGTTTACAGCTGAAACCAACACCCAGACCCACACCACTGACCTACTCCCAACCCCGCTGATGGGACACAAGAAAGACACACAGGGTCGCGATTTAAAAGCTGTCAACTACAACCAAGGACCCTCACACAAACTGATTCATCATACTACCACCCCCCCCAGCCATTGACTGGGACACAAGAAACTCCCAGGTCGCTGATTTACTAGCTTTGCCACCCAACCCACTGAAACAAACCAACGACCTACTCCCACCCACACGACTGATGGGCACAAGGAACACCCCCAGGTAGAGATGTGTCTTCACCCAACTGACCCACAACCACTGACCTAATCCCACCCCCGCGGCTGGGGCACAAGAAACCCCAAGGTCGTGTTTACAGCTGCAACCACACCCACTGACCCACACCAAACTGACCTACTCCCACCCCCGCCTGGCCTGCTGGGCACAAGAAACCCCCAGGTCGCGATTACAGCTGCAACCACACACACTGACCCACACCAAACTGACCTACTCCACCCCCGCCTGCTGGGCACAAAGACACCCCAGGTCGCGCGTACAGCGCAACCACACCCACTGACCCACACAACTGACTACTCCCCAACCCCCCGATGCTGGGGCACATGAAAACACCCAGGCGTTGTTACAGCTGCAACCACACCCACGACCCACACAACTGGACCTACTCCCCCCCCCCCGCCTGAGGGCACAAGGAACAAGAAACCCCAAGGTCGCGATTACAGCTGCAATTACACCCACTGACCCACACCATATTGACCTACTCCCACCCCCCGCCTGCTGGGCACAAGAAACCCCAGGTCGTGTTTACAGCGGCAACCAACACCCAATGACCCACACCAAACTGACCTACTCCCAACCCCCGCCTGCTGGGAACAAGAAACCCCCAGGTCGCGATTAACAGCTGCAACAACACCCCCAATGGACCCACACCAACTGACCCTACTCCCACCCCCAGCCTGCTGGGGCAAAGAAACCCCCAGGGGTCGCGATTACAGCCTGCACCACACCACTGACCCACACCAAACTGGACCTTACTCCCACCCCCGCCTGCTGGGCACAAGAAACCCCCAGGTCGTGTTAAAAGCTTGCAACCACACCCACTGACCCACACCAACTGACTACTCCCCCCCCCGCCTGCTGGGCACAAGAAACCCCAGGTCGCGGATTACAGCTGCAACCAAACCCACTGACCACACAACTGACCTACATCCCAAACCCCCCCCCGCCTGCTGGGCACAAGATACCCGGCTCGTGTTTACAGCTGAAACCAACTACTGACCCACACCAATGACCCACACCAACTGACCTACTCCCACCCCCCGCCCCTGTGGGCACAAGAAACCCCAGGTCGCGATTACAGCTGCAACCAACCCCACTGACACACACCAAATGACCTACTCCCCCACCCCGCCTGATGGGACAAGAAACCCCAATGTCGCGATACACTGCCAACCACACCAACTTGACCCACACCAACTGACCTACTCACACCCCCGCCCTTGCTGGAACAAGAAACCCCTAGGTCGTGTTTTAAAGCTGCACCACAACCCACTGACCCACAACCAACGGACTACTCCCACCCCGCCTGCTGGAACAAGAATCCCCAGGTCGGTCGCGGAGTACGTACAGCTGCAACCACACCCCACTGACCCACACCAACTGAACCTACTCCAACCCCCAGCCTGCTGGGCAAAGGAACCCCCAGGTCGCGATTACAGCTGCAACCACACCCACTGACCCCAACAAACTGACCTACCTCCCACCCCCCCGCCGATGGGAACAAGGAAACCCCCAGGTCGCAATTACAGCGGAAACCACACCCACTCTGACCCACACCAACGACCTACTCACCACCCCCCGCCTGGCCCCCTGCTGGGCACAAAAAAAATCCAGGTGCGTTGGATTAGGGTTACAGCTTGCAACACACCCACTGACCCACACCAACTGACCCCTACTCCCCACCCCCCCGTTGCTGGGCACCAGAACCCCAGGTCGCGAGACAGCTGCAAACCCACCCAACGGACACACCAACTGACCATACTTCCCCACACCCCCCTGCTGCTGGGCACAAGAAACCCCCAGGTCGCGATTACAGCTGCAAACCACACCCACTGACCCACACCAACGGACCACTCCCACCCCACGCCTGCTGGGCACAAGAAACCCAGGTCGCCAATTACAGCGGCAAACCAACCCCATGACCCACACCACCTGGACCTACTCCCACCCCCCCGGAATGCTGGGACACAAAAACTCCTAGGTCGTGATTACAGCTGTAAAATACACCACGACCCCACACCAAATGACCTACTCCCACCCCACGCCTGTGGGCACAAGAAAACCCCCAGATCGTGTGTTTACAGCTGCAAACAACACACACTGACCCACACCAACTGACCTACTCCAAAACCCCGCTGCTGGGCACAAGAAACCCCAGGTCGTGTGTACAGCTTACAACCCACCCACTGCCCACACCAACTGACCTACTCCACCCCCCGCCGCTGGGCACAAGAAACCACCAGGTCCGATTACAGCTGCAACCACACCCATGACCCCCCCCCCCCCCCCCCCCCCCCCCCCCCCCCCCCCCCCACACAATGACCTACTCCACCCACGCCTGCTGGGCACAGAAACCCCCAGGTCGCGATTAAGCTGCAACCCACACCACTGACCCCCACCAACTGACCTCTCCACCCCCCCCGACTGGCGGGGCACAAGAAAAACCACAAAAAAAACCCCCAGATCGTGTTTACAGCTGCAACCACACCCATGACCCACACAACTGACCTACTCCCCCCACCCGCTGTGGGCACAGAAAACCCCAGTCGTGTTTACATGCTGCACCCAACCCACTGACCCACACCAACTGACCATCCACCCCCCGCCCTGCTGGGACACAGAAAACTCCCAGGTCGTGTTTTACAGATGCAACCACACCACTGACCCACACCAACCTGACCCCTTACCTCACACCACCGCCTGGTGGGCACAAGAAACCCCCAGGCGTGTGTTTACAGCTGCAACCACACTCACTGACCCAACCACAACTGACCTACTCCCACCCCGCCTGTGGGCACAGAAACCACCCCAGGTCGTGTTTACAGCTGCAAACACACCCGCGGACCCACACCAAATGACCCTACCTCCAACCCCCCCGCCTGCTGGGCACAAGAAACCCCCAGGTCGCGGTACAGCTGAAAAACTACACCCACGACCCACACAACTGACTCTCCCACCCCCGCCCTGATGGGCACCAAGAAACCCCCCAGGTAGTGTTTACAGCTGCAACCACACACAACTGACACCACACCAATGACCTCCTCCTACTCCCACCCCGCATGCTGGGCACAAGAAACCCAGGTCGCGTTACAGCTGCAACCACAACCACTGACCCCCACACCAACTGACCTTACTCCCACCCGCATTGCGGGCACACGAAAACACACAGGGGTCGCGATTTACAGCTGCACAACAACCACTGACCCACACAAACTGACTTTACTCCAACCCACCGCGGCCTTGGCCACACGAACACCCCCAGATCGTGTTTACAGCTGCAAACACACCCACTGACCCACACCAACTGACCTACTCCAACCACCACGCCTGATGGAACAAGAAACACCAGGGTCGTGTGTTTACGAGCTGACAACCACCACCCACTGTGTGACCACACCAACGACCTACTCCCACCCCCCGCTTGCTGAGGCCACAAAAAAAACCACCAAGGTAGTGTTACAGCTGAAAAAACACACCCACTGGACCCCCACCAACTGACCTACTCACACCCCGCCTGCTGGGAACAAGAACCCAACAGGTCGGGTTTACAGCTGCCAACCACACTCATGACCCACAACCCAACTGACCTACTCCCACCCCCCGCATTGTGGGCCACAAGAAACACAAGGTCGTGTTTACAGCTGGCAACCACACCCGCTGAACCCCCCACACCAACTGACCACTCCCACCCCCCCGACTGCTGGGCACCAAGAACCCCCAGGCGGATTACAGCTGCAACTAAAACCCACTGAACCCACACCAACTGACCTACTCCCACCCCCGGCCTGCTGGGCCCACAAGGAAACCCCCAGGTAGTGTTTCAGCCTGCAACAACACCCATGACCCACTGACCACACCAATGACTACTCCCACCCCCGCCTGTGGGCACCAGACACCCCCAGGTCGTGTTTACAGCTGCAACCACAACCCAATGACCCACACCCAACTACCACTCCCACCCCGCCTGCGGGCACAACGAGAAAACCCCCCAGGTCCCGATTACAGCCGCAACACCACCCACCTGAACCCACCCACCATGACCTACTCCCACCCCCGCCGCGGGGCACAAGCAACCCCCCCAGTCGTGTTTTACAGCTGCAACCACACCCCTTACCACACCAACTGACCTACCTCCCACCCCCGCCTGTGGGCAAAGAAACCCCCAAGGTCGCGATCCATCAGCGCAACTACCAACCACTGGACCCCACACCAACTGACCTCCCTCCCACCCCCCGGACTTGCTGGGCCACAAGAAACTCCCATGTCTCGATTTACAGCGAAACCACACCAACTGACCCACACCAAACTGACTACTTCAAAGACCAGGAAATGCTGGGCAAAATAAGAAGACAAACAACAGGTTCGCGATACAGCTGCAACACACCCACGACCCACACCAACTGACCTACCTCCCACCCCCGCCCTGCTGGGCCCAAGAAAAACCCCCAGGTCGCGATTTACAGCTGCAACCACACCCACTGACCCACACCAACTGACCTACTCCAGCCCCCGCCTGTGGGCACAAGAAACCCCAGGGGGGGCGTCGCGATTACGCTGCAACTTACACCCAATGACCCACACCAACGACCCTACTCCTCACCCCCGCCTGCTGGGCACAAGAAACTCCAGGGTCGCGATTAACAGCTGCAACCACACCCATGACCACACCAAATGACCATACTTACCAGACCCCGCTCCCTGCTGGGCACAACGAAACCCCCAGGTCGCTGATTACAAGCATGCACCCCACCCACTGACCCACACCAAACTGACCTACTCCCAAACCCCGGCCTGAATGGGCACAAGGAACCCCCAGTAGCGATTAAAGTATGAAACCAAACACCAATGACCACACCAAACGACCCTAAGAAGCACCGACGGATGGGCACAAGAAACAACAGGGCGGATGAAAGACCTGACCAAACCACTGACACAACAACAAAATGGACCTTTACTCCAACCACCCGACTCTACTGGGCCACAAGACACCCCCAGGTCGCGATTACAGCTGCAACTACACCCACTGACCCACACCAACTGACCTACTCCCACCCCCCGCCTGCTGGGCACAAGAAAACTCCCAGCGTCGTGTTTACCAGCTGCATACCACACCCACGACCCACACCAACTGACCTCCCTAATCCCACCCCCGCCTGACCTGGGCACAAGAACACCCCCCAGGTCGCGATTACGCTGCAACACAACCACTGACCACACCAACTGCCTACTCCCACCCCCCGCCTGCCTGTGGGCACAAGAGAACCCCCAGGTCGCGGATTACAGCCTGGCAACCACACCCAGACCCACCCAACTGACACCTACTCCCCACCCCCGCCTCTGTGCACAAGGTTACCCCCGTGGTCGCGATTACAGCCTTGAACCACACCCACTGACCACACCAATGACCTACTCCCACCCCCCGCCGCTGGCAAAGAAACCCCCAGGTCGTGTTCACGCTGCAAACCACACCCACTGACCCACACCAACTGACCTACTCCCACCCCCCGCCTACTGGGCACAAGAAACCCCCAGGTCGAGATTACAGCTGCAAACTAACCCACTGACCCACAACAACTGAACCTACTCCCACCCCGCATGATGGGCCAAGAAACTCCCAGTCGTTGTTTTACAGCTGCAACCACACCCCATCCCCACCAACTGACCTAATCCCACCCCCCGCCTGCTGGGCACAAGAAACCCCAGGGGGCGGATTACAGCTTGCAACCACACCCATGACCTATCACCAACTGACCTATTCCACCCCAGCCCTGCTGGGCAAGAAAACCCCACAGGTCGCGATTACAGCTTCACCACAACCCACTGACACACACCAAACTGACTACTCCCACCCCCGCCTTGCTTGGCACAAGGTACCCCCGGGTCGCTTAAGCTGTAACCACACCCACTGACCCACAACCAAACTGACCTACTCCCACCCCCACGCCTGTGACGGCACCAGAAGAAACCTCAAGGTTAGCTGAATGACAGCTTGAACCACACCCACTTGACCACACTCACCTGACCGACTCCCACCCCCCGCCGGCTGGGCACAAGAACCCCCCAGGTCGCGAGTACCGCTCAACCACACCCACTACCCACACCCAACTGACCTACTCCCACCCCCGCTGACGGGCACAAGAAACCCCCAGGAGGGCGTTGCGATTACGCTGCAAACCACACCCACTGACCCACACCAACTGACCTACTCCCGCCCCCCGCCTGCTGGGCACAAGAAACCCCCAGGTCGTGTTTACAGCTGCAACCACACCCACTGACCCACACCAACTGACCTACTCCCACCCCCCGCCTGCTGGGCACAAAGCACCCCCGCCAGGTTCGCCGATTACAGCTTCAAAAACAACCACCCAATGACCCACACAACTGACCTTACGCCCCCACCCGCCTGCTGGGCCCAAAAAAAAATAACTCCCAGGAGGTCGCGGATTTAAACAGCTGCAACTACACCCCACTGACCCCCACCAAACTGGGACCCTCCTCCCACCCCCCGCCTGCTGGGCACAAGAAACCCCCAGATCGTGTTTACAGCTGCAACCACCCCACTGACCCACCACCAACTGACCCTACTTCCCACCCCCCGCCTGATGGGCACAAGAAACACCAGTCGGTTACAGCTCGCACCCACACCCACTGACCCACCCCAACTGACCTACCCCACCCCCCGCTTGCTGGGCACACAAGAAACCCCAAGGTCGCGATTACAGCTGCAAAACTTCCAACCCATGACACCACACAAACTTGACCCTACTCAACCCCGCATGCTGGGCACAAGAAACTCCCAGGTCGCGAATTACAGCCTGCACCCCCACCCACTGCCCCCAACCCAACTGCCTACTCCCAGCCCCCGCCTGAGGCCAAAAGACACCCCCCAGGTCGCATTACACTGCAAACCAAAACCCCGACCACACACCTGACCCTACTTCCAACCCCCGCCCTGCTGGGCACAAAGAAACCCCAGGTCCGGTATTACAGCTGCAAAATAACCACTGACCCAACCAACTGACCTACTCCCCCTCCCCGCCTGCCTGGGCACAAGAAACCCCCAGGGTCTCGGATTACAGCTGAAACCCACACCCACTGACCCACACAAATGACTACTCCCACCCCCGCCGGCTGGCGCACAAGAAACCCCCACGTTCGTGTTCACAGCTGACAACGACACCCACTGACCCACACACAAAACTGACCTACTCCCACCCCGCTCTGGGCACAAAGAAACCCCCAGGTCCGATACAGCTGCAACCACCCCTGACCACACAATCCACTGACCTACTCCCACCCCCCGCCTGCTGGGACACAAAGAAACCCCCCGTAGGTCGTTGTTTTACCGCTGCAACCACACCATGACCCACACCAAACTGACCTAATCCCACACCCCCTGCCTGCGGGCACAAGAAAACCCCAGGTCGCGATTACAGCTGCAACCACACCCACTGACCCACACCAACTGACCTACTCCCACCCCCCGCCTGCTGGGCACAAGAAACCCCCAGGTCGTGTTTACAGCTGCAACCACACCCACTGACCCACACCAACTGACCTACTCCCAGCCCCGCCTGCTGGCAAAATGAAACACCAGGTTGCGTTTTACAGCTGCACTTCACACATGAACCCACACCAACTGACCTACTCCACCCCCCGCCTGCTGGGCACAAGAAACCCCCAGGTCGTGTTTACAGCTGCAACCACACCCACTGACCCACACCAACTGACCTACTCCCACCCCCCGCCTGCTGGGCACAAGAAACCCCCAGGTCGCGATTACAGCTGCAACCACACCCACTGACCCACACCAACTGACCTACTCCCACCCCCCGCCTGCTGGGCACAAGAAACCCCCAGGTCGCGATTACAGCTGCAACCAACACCAATTACCCCCACCAACTTACCTACTCCCACCCCGCCTGCTGGGCACAAGAACCCCCAGGTGTGTTTACAGCTGCATACCACCCCCACCTGACCCCACACACCTGACCTACTCCCACCCCCCGCCTGCTGGGCACAAGAACCCCCAGGTCCGCGGTGATTACCAGCTTGCAATGCAAACTACACCCCACTGACCCACACCAAACTGACCTACCTACCACCCCCCGCCTGTGGGGGCCCACAGAAACTCCCAGGTTGCGGATTACAGCTGCCACTTCCACCCCTGACCACACCAACCTGCCCCTTACTCCCAGCCCCCCGCCGCTGGGCAAAGAAACCCCCAGGTCGTTGTTTACCGCTGCACCACCACACCCACTGCCCCACACAACTGACCCCTACTCCCACCCCCCGCCTTGCTGGGCCACAAGAAACCCCAGGTTCGATTACAGCTGCAACCACACCCCCTACCAACCTTACTAGCTCCCATCCCCCCCTCCTGCTTGGCACCAAATAAACCCCCAGTCTTCAATATTACATCTTCACTACAACCCACTGACTACCAACACACCACTCGACCTAACTCCCACCCCCTCTACTTCCCACCCCGCCTGCTGGGCAAAAGAAACCACCAGGTCGTGTTTACAAGCTGCAACCCACACCCAATGACCCCACCCAAACTGAACCTACTCAAAGCCCCCGCCTGGTGGGCACAAGAAACCCCCAGGTCGCGATTGACAGACTGCAACCACAACCCATGAACCACACAACTTGACCTACTCCCACCCCAGCGGCTGGGCAACTAAAGAACCCACAGGGTGCGACTACAGCTGCAAACAAAAACACACGGACCCAACAACGATCCTTACTCCACCCCCGCCGCTGGGCCACAAGAAACCCAGGTAGCGATTACAGCGACAAACAACACCAACTGAACCCCACCAAAGAACCCCACCCCGGCCCTGCTGGGCACAGAAACCCACAGGTCGCGATTACAGCTGCAACCACACCACTGACCCACACCCAACTGACTTACTCCCTCACCCGCCTGCTGGGCACAAGAAACCCCAGGTCGTTGTTTACAGTGCACCACACCCCACTGACCCACACCAACTGACAGACTCCCACCCCCCGGCTGCTGGGCACAATAAACCCCCAGGTCGTGTTTACAGCTGCACCCACACCCACTGACCCGCACCCACTGAATTGAATCACTGAATTGTCCCTCACCACAAAAAATAACCGTTTGGGTGCAAGCAGGAACCCTGGTTGTGATGGACAGCTGGCCCTAACCCATCTGGACCCCCCAGCCCACCACCACACCACACCAAACCCAAACACCAACACACCAGTGACCAACTCCCACCCCCCGCCTGTTGGGCACAACAAACCCACAGATCGCGATTACTGCTGCACTCACACCCACACCTCACCCCACACCCACTGACCCTTAAACCCACTGACCCACACCCCCACACCACTGACCCACACCCACTGACCCACACCCAAACACTGACCCAAAACAGTGAACCTACACCACTGACCCACCACCCACCCCACTATGACACGACTCACACACACGATGCTGGGCAAAAGCAGACCCCCAGGTCGTGATTAAAGCTGACCCACAGACCCACACCCACACCACTGACCCACACCCACTGAATTGAATCATTGAATCACCACCCACCCACACCACTGACCTGCTGGGCACAAGCAGACCCCCAGATCGTGATTACAGCTGCCCCCCCCCCCCTCCCTCCCTCCCTCCCTTCCTCCATCCGGTCACAACCCACACTTGCCCACACACAACTGACCCCACACACACACACACACACTCCACACCACTGACCTGCTGGGCACAAGCAGACCCCAAGGTCGTGATTACAGCTGCCCCCCCCCCCCCCCCACCCCACAGTGATGCCCCCCCCCCCCCCCCCACCCCCCCCCCCCCCCCCCCCCCCCCCCCCCCCACCCCCCCCCCCCCCCCCCTCCCTCCCTTCCTCCCTCCCTTCACACCCACACTTGCCCACACACACTGACCCACACCCACACACCCACACTCCCACCACCACTGACCTGCTGGGCACAAGCAGACCCCCAGGTCGTGATTACAGCTGCCCCCCCCCCCCCCCCCCTCCTCCCTTCCTCCCTCCTGTCACACCCACACTTGCCCACACACACTGACCCACACACACACCCACACACTCCCACTACCACTGACCTGCTGGGCACAAGCAGACCCCCAGGTCGTGATTACAGCTACCCACTGTATTGCATTGGTTGGGGCAGTTCAGGTCTCCCCTAGGTGCAGGGCCATAAGCCAGCTTTGGTCGGTTCAAGAACTTTTCACACCAATCCCCTTTTGTGAGCTGGCAAGAGTCCTGTGGGTGTGTGGGTGTGGTGTGTGTGGGGGTGGGTGGGTGGGTGGGGTGGGGTGGGGGGGGTGGGGGGGGGGTAGGGGTTGTGTGTAGGGGTTGTGGGTGGGTGGGTGGGTGGGTGGGTGGGTGGGTGGGGGGATGGGGGGGGGGATGGGGGTGTGAGTTGGGGGAGGGGGGGGGGGGGGGGGGGGGGGGGGGGGGGGGGATAAGACCAATTAAAATGCATAGCCAGGCATAGCAGTCATAATGACAATTTTAATTGCAGGTTTTTTCTTTTCGGCTTTTCGTAGCAGCTTCCAGGCAGCTCCCTGAGCCAACCAATTGGCCGGACAGAACTTTTTCAGCAGTTATGGACAGCTGATTATGTCAGCTTCAAGGTGCTTGAGGTTGCGCCAAAATTTGCTGAATATCCAATCAGCGGAGCTGCTTGGAAGCTGCTGCTCGTTCCTGAAAACAAACTGATTAAATAAATAAATAAACAAATAAATAAAGAGATAAATACCTGTTTACATATAAATAGAAGCACTGTTTACATAAACACATGAATAAATAAATAAACAAATAAATCCATAAATGAATAAATAAATAAAAACACTGATTAAAAGTTAGCTTACTCGGTCCAACCCAGGAGGGATAGTATGTTTTGAATCATATTTTTTGGCGGAGCCCCCCCTTCTGGGGGGTGGGTGACACGTCAGCCAACGGTCTTTTAACTAACTGGCTTCGGTCCACTCGATTCCGTTTCCAGCACCCTTTTAATGTTGTTTTTCATACCAAGCGCCTTTTGTGAGCTGGGGAGAGTCCTGGATATGCATGTTACAGTCCAGGGATGGGCCAAATAGGCTAAAAGGACTTGCCCAACCGTGACAGTAAGGGCTAAAAAGAAAAGGCCATGGAACTACAATTGTATGTATGTTGCAGTCCAGGGGTAGGCCAAATAGGGTATAAGGACTTGCCCAACCGTGACAGGAAGGGCTACAAATAAAGAGCATTGGCAAACAGAACCCCAAACAATTGTTTTACCCACGGGGGGCCCTGAGTTCGTGCTACAGTGATAATTTAATAATACAATTATAATTAAATCGTCATCCCAGATGGGTGTGGGGAGTATAAGCCAACCTTGATTTAAGAAGAAGAAGAAATGACACACACACACGCAAGCACATGCTCATGCACACACACACACACACACACACGCAAGCACATGCTCATGCTCATGCACACACACACGCAAGCACATTCACATGCACACACACACACGCACACGCAAGCACATGCTCATGCTCATGCACACACACACACGCAAGCACATTCACATGCACACACACGCAAACACATACACACACTCGCATGCACACACACGCACACGCAAGCACATGCTCATGCTCATGCACACACACACACACACACACGCAAGCGCATTCACATGCACACACATGCAAACACATGCACACACTCGCATGCACACACACACACACGCAAGCACATACTCATGCACACACACACGCACACACACGCAAGGACATGCACATGCACACACACACGCAAACACATGCACACACTCGCATGCAAACAGACACACAAGCAAGCACATGCGAATGCACACACACACGCAAACACATGCATACATTTAAATTATCAAACAACAGGAGGACAGGACAAAGTAACAATAGCATACAGGATACCGCAAATGCAAAGTCATATGCAAAGTTCCAACCCAAGAAGTGGACATGTGCATGCACACACATATATACACACATACACACACATACACAAACATACACACATACACATACAAACACACAAATACACACATACACAAACACACATACACATAAATACACATGCATACACACATGCACACACAAACACACACATATATACACACATACACACACATACACAAACATACACACATACACATACAAACACACAAATACACACATACACACACACGTACACATAAATACACATGCATACACACATGCACACACAAACACACACATACACACATACACACACATACATACATAAACATATATACACACATACACATACAAACACACAAATATACACATACAAACACACACATACACATAAATACACATGCATATATACACATTCACACGCAAACACACACATACATACACATGCATACGCACACATACATACACATGCATACACACACATACACACACATGCACATGCAAACACACACATACACACACATACACAAACATACACACGCACACATACACACACATACACACATACACACGCACACTCACATACACACATTCATACACACATACACTCACACATACACACACACACATACACATACACACATATACACCTACACACGTACACACATACACACACAAACACACATACACACACATACACACATATACACATACACACGCACACACATACACACATGCACACACATGCACACACATACACACATACACACACATACACACGCATACAGACATATACATACACATACAGTTGTCAGATTGCGAGCAAGACAAGGCCATGCAACCCGACCCAACCCATCCCAACGACCCTACCCCACCCACCCCACCCCACCTTACCCCACCCCACCCTCTCCCATCTTAACTTTGCTGTACCTTTTCACCACTCGACCTACCAGGTGTTGGGTATTAGCTGTCTTGCTCCACCCACCAACCCAACACAACACCAAGGCCATGCAACGAGCAGAATGAACAAAACAGGGATGGGCTTACACACTAACATATATACTAACAAAAAATCAGATACACACATGCCTGCATTAGCCCTGAGCTGGCTCCCAGACTCAGGCAGTACATAAGTACGAAAAGAAAGTATAGAGGTACAGCCTGGCTCCATGGACCACCATGCATCCCAAGAGATGAGCCCAACATGGGCGAGCTGAGCTGATTTGGGCAATAAACTGTAACTCCCTATTCCGGCTGACTAAGGCTAGGTGCTCAGGCTGCCTGCTCCAATGTAGTATCTGGGGGGTGTCATCTCATGGGAGAGTTCACGAAAGAATTTCGTGATCGAGGTCGTCAAAAGAAGAAAGATTACAACGTGATCGTCAACGATGGACTGGTTGAAGCGAGGAAGATGGTCAGATCCGAGGAAACGGTTTTGGAGATCGTCCTAGATTCGCCTGCGTGGATAATTTTGTGTACTCGGGACTAGGGTCAATAATTCGTGTAGTCGGGAGGGTATCAGTAGTTTTTACAATATCCATACTTCCTTCGCCCGCAACTGGTGAGCAGCCTAAGGCTAAAAGACCTTTTAACCAAACCAGCCAACCAACTAGCTATGTCTGCGCGGGGAAGAGGGCCCACAGCGGCCCATAGTCCCCAGGCCCTCACTTTTTAAACTTCATACACTTTTTACACAAAAACGCGATGTTAGAACTTCTTCCTCGACGCGAGTTGCGCTTTTTCCTCCAGTGGCATTGTTCTCCGCGTTGCTTCCTCTGCATCATCAAATCGGGCCGATCTGATATCCTGCCCCGAAAATGACCGGAAGCTTCTGAACCGAAACGGTCTGCAAACCGATTCTGGCCTCCAGAATGGCCCAGAACAGAGGGCCTCTGGCTCAGAAGAGGCCTCAATAACGGCTTGTGGCCTCCATTTTTCATGCGCCCGATGCACCAGCCAAGCATCTGAAATCCGAATAAATTCCCACACCTGGGAGCCTGATGGACCAAATCGGCGAGCAGTCAAATTGCTGGCTGAAGCTATGTAACCAAGATCAAGTTAAAATTGGGTGAGCGCGAACAGTCGGGCTTACTCTAACCCCACAGAGTTGGCTGATGACGTGTCAAGCACTCAAGTTGCCGGGAACAAACTGTGAAGGGAAGGCCTGAGGACCTGATTACAGTAGCGATGAAGAAGGCGAACATTGAGAGGCTTCAAACACTGAGACAATTAAAATTAAAATTCGAAGGCAAACACTGACGCCGGACAAAATTGATAGATCCTCGCATGCTACTTGTTATCCGGGCGATAACATTGGAGGACTTGGACCTGGAAGAAAGCGAGCAGTCTATCATAAAAACACACACACCCATCCCCTCAGGTTCGACCCATGTGCACAACCTGCTCAATGTTTAGGTTAAGATCTACCAGTATAGAATTCAATTTAATTCCAGAAGTGAACCTTTTGTCAGCGGAAAAGACTCTGATTTACCTCTAGTCATATATACTATACTTGTCTACCAACACCACAAAAAAAACAGTGGCTTGACCGAGTCAACTGCCGCAATCCTATGCTCCCTAAGCCTCACACACACAGCTCAGCACATACAGCACCGCGCAATACATGGCAGTACAGAGGAATGACATATCACAGCGCAGCTCAGTGCCGTACCGTGCACCAGAGAGAAATGCTAACCAGGTTGATACTACGACATCAACTCATTGCCATGCAGTACATTGTAGTACCATCAGGTTGATACCATGACAGCAACTCATTACCATGTAGTACAGTACAGTATTTTCAGAGAGCATCATGTGCCCAGGTTTCAACGTTCGGCTGCAGACATTGTGTCAGGGGCAAGTCGGTAATAGTCGGTAGTAGTGTTGTAGTCTGTAGTTAACAGTCTTTCGTTATTCGCAGTGCTTTTATTTTGGGCAACAAGCACCAACTTCTAAGCAGCTCCCATACGTGGCTCCTCAATCCAGTCTAGCGTAACCAAGTACAAGTGACAATGTCAGCTTACCAGCGCTCTTGCAGTCCTTGGGTTCAGCTTCATGGCTAGCCCAAGGAGCCGCCTAAAGGCTGCTGGCTGTAACGTATTTCCCAAGCACTACACGTGTCCTAAAAGAAAGACACTGGCCAATGGTAAACAATCACAAGTCAGACCCGCCCCTTGATCATAGCTCACACTCATTAACACACCACCACATTCTCAGCATTCATGACGTGGTCAGAACCATGCAGCAAGTGCTTGTCTTCTGCATGCCACTGACATAACGTTTTTACTGCCAAGACGGCGAGCTGCCAAATTGCTGGCTGAAGCTAACCAAGTTCAAGTTCATGGCACTGACCTTGACAAGTCGTTAATCGGTCGGTGTAGAGACCTGGACATGTAAAAATCAGTCTGGGTTCAAACCCCGTCACATTCCCTGGTTTCTGTGGCTGTCGCACGGGAGTGTTGTATTCTGCAGCCGGTTAGATGCCGAGTTGCCAGCGACCCTTGTAACAATTACTATTCTTCTGCATGGCCTAGAGAAATCTTTAAAGTGCGTAATCCGCTTTGAATGCTCCCTGGTTCCCCTGGGATCAGCCCTGGGGACTTGGGATGGAAGGAGGGCAGAGCACCAAGACGTATTGAGGTGTAGAGCATCAGTGTGATGCAGTACTGCTCGGCAGAGCACTCCAATGCATTGCACGGCAAAACGCGGAAGAACAGTGCAACGCATTGCAGTATTGCCAGCAGGGCATTGTGTAGGATACAACATTGCGATGCAGTACTGCACGGCAGAGCACTCCAATGCATTGCATGGCAAAACACAGAAGAACAGTGCAACACATTGCAGTATTGCACGGCAGGGCATTAAGTTGTAGGATTCTACCTCAAGCCCAATGCTTTCAGCTGCATTTGAATACCAGCCAACTGAAGGACCTGTATTAGCCCGCCTTGGGTTTGGTCAAAGGACGAGGAACGCTGCTGCCTGGAAGCTGCTACGCGTAGCCAAAAGCAAACACGTATGTATGAACATATGTATGAAAACTGTACATCAATATCCCACTGGCAGCGTAAGTCAATGCAAGTAGCTCATGGGCATGAGCACTTCATGCTGTTGGTCGCCAAAACATCCCGACGCCAGTCATATGGCAGATTGGCATGACGATGCATGCACGGCAGTATTTCCCTTTCGGGATAAGATATATCTGCGCAAAGCTGGGTTTCTAAAAAAGGGCAGAGGGCGCCTTCAGAAATCAAGGTCTGGTTGTATGGTAAGGGCATAGGGTACCACATCACAGTGTAGGCCGCTTCTAGAACCATAATGGGATTTCTGGTATCTATCTGATGTAACTGCATTTATTATGGGTATTATGGGTATACCAATTATATCTATTTGCTTATATAGATCTATATAGATATATATTTTGGGCCAGATAGATCTAATTGCCGCACCCTAACCATGTATTAGATATCCTTGCGCGCCCCCAAGGCTTGACAGCCATCTGCAAACGCCACCTTAGGCACTTAGCTATAGTTAGGTGATGGTCCCTCAGCCTACCGGACAGGTCACTGGTTCGAGCCTACACTCAGCGATTTTTCTTTCCGCCGGGAGAAGAGGTTGCGACCTCAGCCAACCCGACGAGGGCTTGGGCCCCCCCAGGACTTGCTTGACCATGATGATCATTGGTTTCCAACTCCATGCGAAACATTTGACCCATGGCTCTTCAAGCATGCATGTCACATACTAGGTCAAGTGGATGTTTTGACATTAGTGATGGACAATGTCGCCCAGGACTGGGCTATACTAAGGAAAAGAACCATCATACCATAAAGGTAATGATAACCTCTGGTGGGGCGTGGTGTTCAGTTACCCCCCCCACACACACCCCACCCCACACCCACACCACCCCCAGCTACACAGTGGCTGCTCACAGCACCAGTCCCTTTCTTTTCTTAGAAGGTACATCACTACCGTCACTGGAAGCTGGGGAGGGCTGCTTGGTCTTCGAACGGTCCGGTCCGTCAATGTTGACTCCTGTGATTGGATGGGAAGGTGCACCTAGTTCAGTACACATTGTGTGGGTTGGGTTGGGTAGGGTAGCTTTGGGTTTGGGTTGGGTTGAGGGGGGTCCTTCAGTGTTGGCTCCTGTGATTGGATGGGAAGGTGCACCTAGTTCAGTACACATTGTGTGGGTTGGGTTGGGTAGGGTAGCTTTGGGTTTGGGTTGGGTTGAGGGGGGTCCGTCAGTGTTGGCTCCTGTGATTGGATGGGAAGGTGCACCTAGTTCAGTACACATTGTGTGGGTTGGGTTGGGTAGGGTAGCTTTGGGTTTGGGTTGGGTTGAGGGGGGTCCGTCAGTGTTGGCTCCTGTGATTGGATGGGAAGGTGCACCTAGTTCAGTACACATTGTGTGGGTTGGGTTGGGTTGGGTAGGGTAGCTTTGGGTTTGGGTTGGGTTGAGGGGGGTCCGTCAGTGTTGGCTCCTGTGATTGGATGGGAAGGTGCACCTAGTTCAGTACACATTGTGTGGGTTGGGTTGGGTAGGGTAGCTTTGGGTTTGGGTTGGGTTGAGGGGGGTCCGTCAGTGTTGGCTCCTGTGATTGGATGGGAAGGTGCAGCTAGTTCAATACACATTGTGTGGGTTGGGTCGGGTTTGGTTGGGGGGCGGGATGGATGGTTTCGAGTTTGGGTTTGGGTTTGGGTTGGGGGTTGGGGGGGGGGGGGGGATTACAATACCATATGATCACACAAATTTCATCATATGATATTGTATATGACTGGTAACTTTAGCCTAGTCAGATTGCTGGCATCATATGATGACATGATATCATATTGCCCTTCCCTAGAGATATCTAACCAGCAATATCACGACATGGGCAAAATCACACAGAACATAGATATAGATCCATGAGATGGCGCAACATTCACCCCCTGCCCCTTTGTATGACTGACCTATGCATGGCCACCAGCCTATCCATTCTCATTCCCACTCAATCCTAGCCCTTGTACATAAATCACCTAAGCCACTAGCCTACCAATTCCCACTCACCCCCAACCCCTGCACATAACTAGGGACCGGCAAATCATATGATGCTGACCAAAGACGAGTATGATATCATATGATATCATACAAATATCATATGATATCATACAAATATCATATGATATCATACAAATATAATATGATTTAATATAATATGATGCCTCAGGCCAAAGTTACCTAGTCAGACCGCCGGCATCGTATAATATCATATGATGACATGATATCATATTGCCTATCCCTATACATAACCCACCTGAGCCACTAGCTTGTAAGTTGCCAACCTGTGACGACACTCCCCATTGTTCCCCATTGACACCAGACGACGCGTGCTGCGCAGCCAACCTGAGAAGCGCATTGGAGTGCATTGCAGGCATAGGATTGACTGGCTGAACCTGCGCCTTGCTGCTCTTATCCCCTAGGCCGTTGTTGGGGATCTGGAAGAGGTTGAACGAGCTCAGGCCTAACTGATTCGCCAAGTCCATCTGATTCGACAGCTGGGCCTGGGGCTTAGAGGTTGACACTAGCTGGCCCTGAGCATGCGCCTGCAGTTGCTGCAAGGCGAGACCATGATTGAGGCCGGGAATCTGTTGGGGGTTTCCCAACCCGCTCAAAAGGAGTTGCCCGTTGTTTTCAGCCTTCAGCAGTCCCTGATACTGCTTTAACAAGTTAGGGTTGCTCTCTAGGTTGCTGACGGTCAGCAGCTGTTGACCTTGAGACAGCTGCATTTGTTGCTGAGACATAGCCTGGGGTTGCTCTAAGCGGGGGTTGCCTAACATGTGTTGCTGCTGCAGCTGCTGGAGAGCCTGCTGTTGGGAATTTCCCCAGGCTCCACCTAATTCAACATTGTCGGTTGGAGTAGGCCCTCGGGAATTGTTTGTAGGCATTCCCATGCTGCCCATCCCAGGTTTACTTCTCAACTGGGTTTCGAGATCAGAGACCCGGCGCTTCAGAGAATCGATGTGCTTGATGACCTCCTCCAGGAAGCAGGCCGTGTTGGCACGCTCGGCATGTGGGACGATCTTCCTCAACAAATCCAACCTACGGGCACGTGGGGGGTGGGCAGAAGTCAAGAAGGGAATTGCAAGGTATAATGAGTCCGAATACTAGTCCGAATGGAAAACGACAACCGTGGTTGGAGGCAGACAGGCCAAGACTTCGGAAATTCGCATGAGACATTTTAACAATCAACAATAGCAGTCTGAACAAGGTTGTCAAGGTCACAAGGATAATAAGGTCGTTTCGCGGCTTTTTCCGCGTGGGTGGGATGCTCAAATTGTCAACAGCCACAGGCGAGCTCGAAAGCTGGATTGAGCTGCGCAGAAATGGAAATTGGATAAGTGGGGGCTTCTCGAATCACGGGCATCATAGGGGGCGGAGGGGGGGGGATTGAAACGGGCAGCTTATCGTAGAAGAGCGCAACCCTTCAGAGGCTGGGCTTGGTCGCGCGCCGTTGCCTGGTGCGGTGGCGATGACGGCATTTTAGAGGGCAAGTCATGCAGCTGACAATAATGATCAAGGGCATTTACGAAGCTGGATACAGTGGTGGGGGCGGCTGAGTGCGCATCGGCTTGCCTTGGGCAACTGGGTAGCTGGATTGAAGTTGGGGAAAGATTTCGGATCTCAAGGCCAAAGATAGCATTTGAAACGACGTTCTGTCCTGCATCCATCCGTAGTCGCATTGGCAGTCAGGCAGACAATCATGTGAGGGACTTGCAAGTGAGATATACCATTTCCAGAACGAACTTCTGAGCAGACGTACAGAGAAATACCAGGATTGCGACTCGCATCCTAACTCATGGGCTCGCAATACCTCAAGCAGCCTATGCCTGTCGAGCCTACGCCTGTCGAGCCACCAGGATGGCGCGTGATGCTCGATTCAAACATATTATCTGCCAACATGCCCAGCAGGCAGCATCCTTGCAAACATAATTTATGCACTTACAAGAACAAGCGCATCGTAACCTCGTCTCCGTTAGCCAGAGAATCACCCAAGGACAAAGCTGGAAAACAAAATTCTGCCCAGAATAGAGAGGGCAAGCGTTTCTGGAGGAAGAGCGAATGTGCATACCGTTCGTTGATTCTTGTCCGGCGTCGTTGCTCAGCAGCTTGATGGCGGGAAGCGTATGCTCCTGACCCCCTGCTGTCCTGGCTTCTACTTGGCCCTTTCCCACGCAACCCCTGAAGTCGCTCTTCGCTCAGCAAGCTGTCTTCGGGTCCAGCTGATTCATTGCCCATTTGATGCGGGAACATCTGGTTGCCTTGACCAAATAAAGTATGCTCAGCGTACCCGGCACTTGGCCCGTTACTTAAAGGGAACGAGTTCAAGGAGTTAACAGGAAGGCCGCTGAGCACCGCATTCACTCGAGCGGCATCTCCCAAGTTCAGAAATTCCTGGCCGGAGTGAAACGTCAACGGCCTAAGCGGCTGATTATTCATGAAATCCAGCTTGTCCAGTCTAAGCTGCGACTTGCAGCGATGAGGGAAAAAGAAAGAAGTGTGTGAAAGCTTCCAGACGGCAAAGTGCTGCCCCATCAGCCCGTGCGTCAACAACTACCCCCACGTGGCTTGCTGGCCTTGGAATGTTTTGTACATCGACTGTACACATCACACAATAAAACGTGATGTTAGCCTTCATCCGCCCCCCCCCCCCCCCCCCCCACACACACACACACACACACACACACCACCACCACCACCACCCACCCGCCCCCGGGGCCACCCTTCTTTGTACAGCACTCGCACTCGCCAAGCTTCACGACCTCGACGACGCAGGAAATGGTACCATGGCTGTGTATGCCTCAAGGCGTCTACCTGTCTGCAGACTAAAAATCGTTCCCTTCATGATATTGCCAATCTTCTTTCAATTTGACTTCGGGGGAAATTTGATCGGGGTGAGAATTTGATCGCTTCTGGTTCTGGGGCTTCCTCCTTTCTGGAACCAGTTTGGGTCGGGGTTCTGGCCCTGGCGTCGTCTTGCTGAAATGCTGAGTGCGTAACGAACTCCATGCTTGCTTGCTTGCTTGCTTGCTTGCTTGCTTGCTTGCTTGCTTCAGGGGTTGAAATGTACTTGCCGAACCGACTTTGCAACAATGAAGTCAAACGTTAGAGGCTGGCGAGCGCTAATCTGCCAGCGCATCGTCTGACGAGTGTTGTCGCGACCGTTCATGAAGACAAGATCATCTCCGTACATCTAAGCCACGTCATACACCACGGGATAGCACGGGATATAGCCAAGAGGATCACATCATCCAAATACCTGCCCCATGCCGCCCCATGCCCCGTTATTATCGTAACCTACCTGCATGGGGGAGCGGGGGCGTGGGGCGTGTGGACTGTGGATGTGTGGTAGGAGCGGATAGATCTGAGCGGACAGAAATTGAAATTGAAATTGTTACATCCGAGTAATGCGCCACTCTCAGGACGTGAAGTTGAGGACACCACTGCGTAGAGCGGATAGATCTTACATAAGTTTGATCCAAGAACGCGAATGAGTGTAAGGACTAGAATGCTCGACCTTCGGAGTACACTTCTGTTTAAGAGGCAGCCGCAGGTCGACTGATGACAATTGCGAGGGCCCGGGAATCGGTCGCAGAAGAAGTTCTTCTCTGCCAATGCCTCCGAAGTCAATTAGCTGAATATCCTAATTGTGTAACCTTGTGCGGGGTTCAGAGAAAAAGGTGCGCACATACGGCTGTTGATCTGTTGAAGGCACGTGTAATGCATTTCATATTAGAATGCCCGTTAAACGTTGAGGATAGAAAAATTATTTTCATTTGTAAAACAATTTATAAAAATGCGATAACAATCGCTCAATTAAATTACCACCCCAGATGAGATGATGATTTAATTACCTTACATTACTACATTGTAGAATTAAATTATCACTGTAGCACGAACTCAGGCCCCCCGTCGGTAAAACAATTGTTTTGGGTTCAGTTCATCGGCACTTTTTCTTTTGAAGCCCTTCCTACACGGTTGGGCAAGTCCCTTTAGCGTATTTGGCCTACCCCCGGCCTGTTTATACATACACAACATACATACCGGTACATGGTGCTTAGTGCTGCAGCCTGCTGGACATGGCACTGCATTTTTTGCAAACAGTAGAGTCCTGGATTTAGGACCAGTGGATGACTGCTTTGTCGCATGGCCATGTTCCTGATGTGTAAGGGACTGAATACTGCCATTTGGGGGGCCTTGGTCCCAAGCAGACCTCCTGGACATGATTTTTTTCTTAGGATAGCTGGTCCACAGCCTCCCCTGGGTGCCTGGGGGCTACAGCCATGATCTTGGAGTGATTAAGGGCCTGGGTCAAAAGTCAAGGCTCCTCGAGCGAACATGCAGACCTCATGGATGTGATTTTCTTCTTTGGATACCTGGTCCACAGCCTCCACTGGGTGCCTTGAGGTTACAGCCATGGTCTTGGAGTGATCTAGGGCCTGGTTCAAAAGTGAAGGCTGCTTGAGTGGCCCCTAACAGTTTTTTGTGTGCCGATATAGCCATTTAAGGGGGGCATAAATCCATGCAGATCGCATTTGTTTCGTTGGATTCCTGGTCCACAGCCTCCACTGGATGCCTTTAGGCTATTCGAAACCCTGAACTTTAACCTGCAAGACCCATTGTATGCCTGACAACTAGAACCATGAGCTATCAGACCACTCTACCACACTGAAGGATGACAATTATGGAATTTGGGAATTATAGTACGATATATGTTCGAGATCCGTTCGCTAAACAGCACGATATATCTAGGGCTGTCAATACCGTACGGTATTTTCAATTACCGTACGATATATCGTGATATACCGTACGGTATCGATACCGTACGATATTTTTATACCCTTTTTTGGGGGAATCAGTTAAAGACCAGGGGGATATAACAGGAAATACCGTTTACACGTCCTTTCACTTCAAATCAAGTCAAATGAACCAATACTGAGGGAGATAAAAAAACACGGTTATATCGTGGTCTATTACCGTACGATATGTCGTGATATATCGTACTGTACAAGGCGGTATACTTAATTCCCTGGCCCAGACTCATGTGTTCCTGGCGAGAATCGAACCGCCAACCTGCCGAGTGTTAGATATTTTCGTAGACCACAGGACCACAGGATATGGTTAAATATGATACATTGTACGCTAAAGACGATATATCGTACGGCAATCCCAAAAATACCGTACGCTGGAACTTTATTACCGTACGATACACGGTAAAATAATTACCGGGCGATATAAAGCTTGACATCCTTAGATATATCGTATTATGTAGTACAAATATCGTACAAGGAACGAACGTTTTTAAAGTTGTGAAAGGACTTTCACCCCAGGAGGTGGGTCTCCCGACAAAATCAGCGATACGTGTTATAGACCGGTTCTCCCGGTCCAGCTAGAGTGTCTTAGTGCGCCAGGCCCTCCACCTGGAAGCATCCGTTGTAGTGCCTCTGCCCGATAGGGCCAGCACCTAGCGGCGGCAGTACCCTGAGGTACTGTCGTCTTTCCCTTATTATACCTGCCATGTCGCCTGACATGGCATCACGCTTGTAAGCTTATGCCCTAGTCCCTTCCCTGTGTCAGTACTTACGATATAGCGCTCAGGAAAGCTAAAATACGTTGTGTTCACTATCTGGTGTGCAATCCATAAGTGGAAGGTTGTACAAAGCTATCCCTTTTTATCCATGGACGTAGGAAGAGATAAGATCAGGTATATTTTGGTAATAATGCTTATATATTTGCTACTTTTATGTTGTTTTGATAACAGCTACCCTCGACTTCCCCTGGGAATATTGTTTACTACCGCTGACGGCGAGCAGCCAAATAACCCACATTGCTGGCTAGAGCCATTAAACCAATTCTGGGTTTATAGTGACATTCCCTGCCTTTTCCAACGTTAACTTCCCCTCCTTCCTTTCTGAATCCTCATTGGGCGCTGTGTGCACCATGTCCCACCTTCTGGGGTGAAATCCCTTTCAAAGCAAACAACAAGTTGGGTGTCGGTGTGGTTATATGCACGCCGCCTGCAGATGGCGACCAGCTCAGCAGCCTCATTATCATTCCAGATCCAAGCAGGCAAATTGCTCGCTGAAAATATGTAACCAAGTTCAAGTCCCAAATCACACCTGCACCCTCAGGTGAGAGAAGGAGACAGGGGGAGGGGAGTGTACGGGTGGCAAAATTTCATATCAAGACAAAACCAGCACAGACGCAAGTGCTCCCATTAGAGCACGAGTTAGTTGCAAAAATAAATAGTTCCAAGCGGCGGTTAAGACACCCAAGAGGCTTTAACTTGTCAAAACCCCAGACGACGGCAAGCAGCCTAACAGTTGAAGCCACACAACCAAGTTCAAGCCCAAGCAACCAGCTGCTCGTAGCCCAGGGGCGGGCAAGCACACTAAGACTGGCAAGCACGCACAAGCAAGGAGCAGCAACTACGCAAACACGAATGGGAGACATGCTTTAAGTTCGCATCCGGGAGAAAAAGACCCTGGCACTACAATTCTAGCTTAGTAAGCTCCGGAAGCTTCCACTGATCCCTTTACATGTACTTGTCGATGGTCTGTGCGAGGGTAGCTTTGGGCACGGCTCCAATGATAGTGTCCATCTTCTTACCGCCCTTGAAAATCATAACCTGAGGGGGTGAGGGCAAAAAGGGGGTCAGTTAAGTTCGGTACAGTTGTTTTCAAGCAATTGTTGCTACCAGCCGAATGGCTCTGGAAGCAGAACAGAAACAAAACAGGAGGGCTATAAAAAGTACAAAATCATCCTGGTTTTGGTATTTAGTACAAGGTACGGTAAAAAGTATGGTTCCAGTATACAGTATGGGTTGAAGGCATGGGTACTATGCAGGCTACTACTTGGCGCGCGCGGCAGCGCTGTGCCACGCTGCCTTTTTGAGCCCCTCTGCGCGCTTTGCGCAATTTTTTAAACCCCCTGCGGGCGCAGCGCGCAGTTTTTGCACTAAAAAGCGCTGACCAATTTGACGTTTGTGCGCTGTTTGCACTGAAAAGCGCTGACCAATTTGGTTAGAAGTAGTACCCTGGTACTAGGTATGGCTTAAGGTATGAGGTTCAGTTTCGTTCACGTGATCCCGCTCTGTTCTCAGGGCTAGTCATAGAGTGTGTGTGCGCTGAACGTGTATGTGTGTAAGTGTGCTGTGTATGCTTAGCTATTATGGAGCTTCCACAGGGCTGATCATTGAGTGTTTGTGCTTGTGTGTGTGTGTGCTTAGTTATTATGGAGCTTCCACAGGGCTGGTCATTGAATGCTTGTGTGTGTGTGTGTGTGTGTGTGTGTGTGCTTAGCTATTATGGAGCTTTCACAGGGCTGGTCATTGAGTGCTTGTGTGTGTTTGAAGTGTGCGTGAGTGCGGAAGTGAGTGTTTTAGCGAGCGTGAGAGCCTAAGTGAGTGTTTTAGCGAGCGTGAGTGCCTAAGTGAGTGTTTTAGCGAGTGTGAGTGCTTATGTGAGTGAGCGTTTAAGTGAGTGTGTAAGTGTGCTCTCTCCACCCTTCCACACTTCGGACAGCTCGAACCTCGCCAATTTTTTTGAACATTCTCTCCTCCACTTTCTGCGTCCCATGCGACGCGACTAGGACTTATTCCGTTTCAGGAAGGGGGTCTTCTGGAATCGAGTGAAGCGGACCGAAGCCAGGGCTCACGACAGAGGCAGGGTCCAGTCAGGGCCAGGGTTACGCGTTGACAACACGACAAACGGACAACAGGGTGACTCTTGGGGCTCCAGCCCCCCAGAAGGGGGGGCTCCACCAAAAAATGGGCTGCGTATGTGCGCATGATCCAGTTCAATTGTAAGCGACTAGACTAATGGGACCCCGCCCAGTGTCTATTTGTCCAGTATCGTATTCGGAGTGCTTCTTTGGTTTTACCAGTCTTGATCCACAGGCGGAGTTCTATATTTTGCATGTGTGTCTAATATTATATTTGGTATGTGTGTCTAATATTATATTTGGTATGTGTGTCTAATATTATATTTGGTATGTGTGTCTAATATTATATTTGGTATTTGTGTCTAATATTATATTCGGTATGTGTGTCTTAAGACTACACTTGTTCCACAGGTGGACTGACCCCCCCCCCCCCCCCCCCCACACACACACACACACCTCCATTTGGACATCTATTAAACCCTAAACCCTACCGCCCCCCTCGATTCAGCCATCCATTAAACCCTAAACCCTACCCATCGTCCATTTCTTCCTCCCATCCTTCTCCCACTTCTTGTACATATGTGACAGTCCAAGGTAGCCTCCTAGGCTAAAGGGACTTGCCTAAACTCTAATAACCATAAACATTAATGGATTGCTTCGAGGGGCTAATTGAAGGCTAATTGAAACTGGGAGACTATTGCGGGGCCAAAGGTGGGGCTAATTGAAATAGGGGGGCTATTGGGGGGCTCAATGAAATAGGGGGGCTATTGGGGGGCTCAATGAAATAGGGGGGCTATTGGGGGGCTAATTGAAATAGGGGGGCTATTGGGGGGCTCAATGAAATAGGGGGGCTATTGGGGGGCTAATTGAAATAGGGGGGCTATTGGGGGGCTAATTGAAATAGGGGGGCTATTGGGGGGCTCAATGAAATAGGGGGGCTATTGGGGGGCTCAATGAAATAGGGGGGCTATTGGGGGGCTAATTGAAATAGGGGGGCTATTGGGGGGCTCAATGAAATAGGGGGGCTATTGGGGGGCTAATTGAAATAGGGGGGCTATTGGGGGGCTAATTGAAATTGGGGGGCTGTAGGGGGGCTCAATGGGGGACTATTTGAAATAGGGGGGCTCTCCAGGGGCCAAATAAGGGGCTAATCAAAACTACCATGAGTATAGGCCGGCATATCATATGATGTTGATGAAAGGCGAGTTTGATATCATACAAATTGCATCATATGATACTGTATATAAATGGTTAGTTTAGCCTAGTCAGACTGCCGGCATCATATGACATCATTTGATGACATGTTATCATATTGCCGTTCCCGAACCATGGGTGACAAGTGTACCAATGTGCGTAAAGATGTCATTCGTGTGCCTCCGGCCCAACTACTAAGGGGTGGCGCTTCGTGCTGCACACTACAAAATCCAGTGGGCTACTCAACTTTTCTGAAATCAGGCTAGAGTGGCCCACCCAGCTACACAACCTTGCCTATAGAAATCTGAAATAAAAAACACTGGTGATGACTGATCTCCAAACAATGTACCCCCTAAAACAGATATCGGTACAAGATTTCTCACTTCAAACAATCTGCCATTCCTGTAATCAAGCCAATCACACCAACCCACCTACTCACCAAAACTACCACACGCACACACACACAAAGCTTCAAACATTCAAAACCCTAAAACAGATATCAGTACAAGCTTTCTCGGATGTAATAATCTGCCATTCCTTTAATCAAGTCAATCGCACCAACCCACCTACTCACCAAAACCACCACACGCACACACAAAGCTCCAAACATAACAACCCCTAAAACAGATATCGGTATAAGCTTTCTCGGATCTAATAATCTGCCATTCCTATAATCAAGTCGATCACACCAACCCACCAACTCACCGAAATCACACACAGCTACTAACATGGCATCTAGGCTGCATGCCCAAGCTAACAAGGGATTTGTGCACACACATGCAGCTCCTAACCATATGGCATCTAGACTGCATGGACAAGGTATTGCATGGTTTGTGTACAGCCCCCCACCCCCACCCACACAGATACAAACCTGGCATCTAGGCTGCATGTACAAGATTGTGAGGGATTCGTGCACACACACATGCAGCTCCAAACCACATGGTATCTAGACTGCATGGACAAGGTATTGCATGGTTTGTGTAGAGTCCCCCCCCCCCCCCCCACACACACACACACCCCCACACATTGTCGAAGTCCCCCTTGACTCCGTCAAGCCGAGGGCGCATTTGGAGTCCAGTAGGGCACCAGGAAAAATGTAATAATTATCATCATCACCATCATCATCATTGTCCTGGTTTGGGTCTACATGTGCTGATGCATACTAGGCTGAAGAGTCTACACCCAGCATTGCTCAAAATGTAACTAAGAAATATCCGACCAGACAGGTGAGGATACACCACCACCACCCACACCACCATCACCCACACATTGTTCTGGTTTGGGTCTACACGTGCTGAGTTTCGCTAAAAATGGAGCATAAGAAATACTCTTCCCACAAGTCAGGTAAGGATACCCACTTCCACCCACCCACCCACAGGCTATAAGTGCAAGCTAATGCATGGTTCATGTACCTCCCCCCCCCCCCCCCCCCCCCACCCACACACCCACCCACACACCATATGTGCAAGCTGATGCATGGTTTGTATACAGCTTCCGCCCAGCCCCATGCATGCCGACACACTCCAGACCCCCATGCATGCAGCTTTTAACCCTGTGGAAGCTGCACTATATATATGAGCTGAAGCGTGGGTCATACACACAAACTTACACACATACATACACACACGCACAAACATACACACACGCATACATACACACGTAACCACGCATGCATACACACACATACACACGCGCAAACATACACGCATACATACACACGTAACCACGCATGCATACACATACACATACATACACACACGTAACCACGCATGCATACACATACACACACATACATACACACGCAAACATAAACATTCATACACACACTTGCACACAAGCAGCTCTGAACCATGCAGCTCACTTCACTGTATGTGGAAGCTTAGTCAGAGCTCTTGTACAGCTACCCACCCAGCCTCATGCATGTGCAAGCTTAGTCATAGTTATTGTACAAGGTAGTGTTTATTTGGGGTGTGCACGAAACACGTGTGTGCTCGAAACACACTCACAGACACACACATGCAGCTTCCAACCATGGGGCAACTATACTGTACGTACAAGCTTACGCATGGTTCATATACACACACGCACTCGCACACACTCGTACACATGCAGCTCTGAACAATGCGCCGACTTCACTGCATGTGCAAGCTTAGTCATATTTGGCGGAGCCCCCCCTTCTGGAGGGCGGGAGCCCCCAGTGTTACCCATTTGTCTGTTCGACCGACCAACCGTCTGACCATGATGAAGCCAGACACAGCCAGCCAGCCAGCCAGCCAACGGTCTCGTAACTAACTCGCTTCCCTTGCCACCTGTTGCTCCGTCACGATCACTCTCCACCAATTTTTAGCCTCGCAGGCGACACTGCATCGAACTTATTCTTGTACAGCTACCCACCCAGCCTCATGCATGCAGCGTTGAACCACATACCATCTAGATTGCATGGACAAGGTACCGTTTGTTTTGTGTGTGCACACAAAACACACTCACACAGACACACACATGCAGCTTCCAACCATGGGGCAACTATACTGTGCGTACAAGCTTACGCATGGTTCATACACACACACACTCGCACACATGCAGCTTCCAACCATGAGGCAACTATAATGTGCGTACAAGCTTACGCATGGTTCATACACACACACACTCGCACACATGCAGCTTCCAACCATGGGGCGCCTAGGCTGTATGTGCAATCTTAAGCATAGTACGTGCACAGCTACCCACCCACCCACATGAATGCAGCGTTGAACCACATGGCATCTAGTACGCACAAACAAGCTGGTGTATGTTTCATGTGTGCACACAAAAAACATTCACACATTCACACACACACATGCAGCTCTCAGCCATGGGGCAACTATGATGTATGTGCAATATAACGTATGGTCAGTGTTACGCCACCCACCCAAACCCAAGCACAAGCTAATGCATGGTTCGTACACACACATACACACATGCAGCTTCCAACCATGCGGCAACTACACTGTGTGTGCAATCTAACGCATGGATTGTGTGCTTACCTCCATAATCAGCAGCCCCCCTACGAAAGCACACACCGGCAGGGGCATGTTCTACCCAGGCACCCACAAACAAGCATGTCGCACCCATGCACGCACTAACCAGACCCCCCCCCCCCCCCCCCCCCCACACACACCTCCTTCACCCCACTCCACATCACCCCATACATTAACCCACCAACCAGTCTACCGGACTCACAGTGGGGATGCTCCTAATTCCGTAGTCAGTAGCCACTTGGGGGCTCTCGTCGGTGTTCAGCTTGGTGCACTTTAGCTTATCTCCGTACTCAGCAGCCAGCTCGTCCACGATGGGGGCGATCATGCGGCAGGGTCCGCACCAGGGGGCCCTGGACGACGGCAAGGGGGGCACGGTGAGACAAGACGGGAACCGGTTGGCATTCGATGTGAACAACGCGGCAGACGTGTGGGTGAGGTCAGTTAAGGTGCATACGATGCAGTGTGTCTAACCTTGTTCCTACCCTTGTGAACCTCATAGCTGCCCTTGTGGCTGTTCTTGCGAGTGGTGTGTCTCATATACCGCGCTTTGGTACACAGTTGCGCGTTGCCTCATAAACTGGGGCTATGCACCCTCCGCCTGTGACTAGGCGGCCTTCTTCGTGATGACTACCAAATGCAAAAGTGAAGTGGTTCGGGGCGCAGTTTAACTTAAATGTACCTGGAAGATGAGGTGATGAGACTGACCATAGAAAAGCAATCATGAAGCTATGCTTCATGCTTAGATAGTTATTATGTTCCGATGCCTCATACGCACAGTCGAATAGACCCATGTTTGTGTGCGGGTGTTTGGGTGGGTGTGGGTGGTGTGATGCATGGCTAAGATACATAGAAAAGCAATCATGAAGCTATACATAATTAGATAGTTATTGATTTTCTCATTTACAAAATATATAATGCACCGAAGCCCCCTTAATTAGTATATTATGTTCCGATGCCTCATAAGCACAGTCGAATAGACCCATGTGTGTGTGCGGGTGGGTCTCCCGTGTGCCCTTCGCAATCATCACCCTGTAAGGCCTCCCTGGACGAATGCAGCCAATTTCCAAGTACAATGATTTCAGCCTTAACAGGCGCAGCCCATGATGAACACCTGCCGGGGGTTAAAGCCCTCATGGACAGCTATTCCTACTACCAGGTGACCCATCAGGTGGTAACACAGCCCACACACATAGCTGGCTATCCATGCGCTACCACACAGCAGTGCACACGCACATACACACATAGCTACCTGTTTCGCTTTTGTGCTGCCATAGCTAACCCCAGCCTTCGCACCCTAATTAAGGCAAGAGCTCTTGCCTTAATTAGGGTGGAAGGGCTGGGGTTGGCTATGGCAGCACAAAAGCGAAACAGGTACAGGAACATCACCTGTGTCCATGCTTTTAGAACAACCCCCCTGTTAACTTCTTAGTTAGCTGGTTAATCATTCGTTTTTAATATCAAAAACAGGGGGGTTGTTTGAAAAGCATGGAACCTCCCTTATGCGATGTGAACAACGCGGCAGACGTGAGGGTAAGGTCGGGTAAGGCAGACGGTTGGGATGCCGTAAGAAAACCGTTGGGCGGTGGGGATACGGTAGGTCGACGGTGGAGCAAGGCATCGAGCCCCGACGTTGGCTGGTTGTGAACGTTCGTGACACTATTAAGATGACGTTGATGGTGTCGATGCTGATGGTGAATTTGACGACGATGACGTTGATGGCTAGATTATCACAGTGCCATGTTGGATGCCAAGCGTGCGAGCGACTTGAAACGGTTGAGAGGGATTTCGTGGTGGCGGTGGCGGGAGTGGTGGTGATGACTTTCGATGGTGCAAGAGAGCGCGTATCCGACGGTGTTTGCTCGACTACTACCCCAAAACGATGTTGATCTTTGGCCGCGACGGCGACTCAGGTGCATTTGGTGCGAACAGCACCAACAGCATCATAAAGAGAGGGAAGATAATAAGATAACGAATGGCAAGTTCCAAGGCGGGACCAACAGTTGCGGGGATGCATCAGTGACGGAAAATTCCGACATGCACGAAGGGGGAGCAATTAGGCGCCCCAGGATGAGTTGAGAATCCCAGCAACCCGAATGAGGGAGCACACTAGTGGCAGACAGGGAAAAGCGGCAAAGCTAGTCGGAGAGCGAGAGAGGAGGAAGTGGTCCAGCACAAACGGACTTGACGTGTTAAGTACCGTTCGGCTAGCCTATCTGATCATCCAAACTGTCGCTTGTCATTCAGACTCGCATTGATGGCGTATGAATCACGCAAGTGCAAGTCACTGGAGAAATAGCATTGCCACCGACCCCAAAACAGTGCGGAAGTGTAGACTCGCAGCACTACACTGCGGAGATCTATTCACCTCGGGCCATCGCGATGCTTGAGCTGGAAGTTGCAAAGATGCTGCCACTAACTTCGGGCTGCAACTAAGCATACGGCAGGAATGAAAAGCCAGCGAGCTTCGAGCTTCAATCCCAACGACCTTCCCACCCTCGCTACTGAACAACGATCCATCAATCACGCTATAGCGCATTTTGCAACATCCGTGCATTGGGGACTTTCGTTAGAGGCATCACGAACCCCCCAGGTAGATGCGTCCTGGTGCAGCCGTACCAGATGTCGGACTGTTGGACCGATCGACGGGCAACGTTGATCATAATCGATCATTTACGATCTTTCCTTCAACAATCAGCCTCGGCTGCTTCAACGCCATCCAAGCACTTCACTCCACTACACGCATCACCATCATTATCTTTGCCTATCAGTGCCCTACCAGAAGTCAACCAGTACGGGGACAGAGCTCTTCAGGACCTCATCGCCGAAGGTTGTATCGTTGACGTCCACAACAGCGGCGCGCACAGCAACAGAGCGAGGAGCCACACGGGGGGCCCTGAGAGCAACCCTGGGGGCAGAGGCGCCAACGCGTGCTATCAACATGCTCTTGCTAGACAGGGCCATAGTGAATAGTGAGGGAAGTTTTATGGGGAGGTAAGAGAAGGGGCTAGGATGCTAAGTATGCGTGCCTGTTCTAACTATAGGGGGCGTGTTGTGGCTCAGATGAGGCTCAGGCAGTACACTCAACCGTCGTGAGAGATCTACAACGACCTTGCGGTCCCCCTTGGTCCCCCGGGTAGGTCCACGGACCCCCAGCTCACCCCAGCTGGCTGAGCCGATGGGCCGGGTCGCGGGTCCCCACCCCCACTGACTGCCACTCTGATCCAAGGTGGAGAACTTTTCAGGGGGGGAAGTTCCCCCCCCTGAATCCCATGAATCATTATCACGTCAATGTCGAGATCCTTCAAGAGAGGGAGGTAGAGAGAGATTCCACTCCTACAAAAGAGCAGGCGCACTTTATGTATGTTACAGTCCAGGGGGGTTCAAATTATGCTAAATCGACTCGACCATCCTTACATAATTAAAATCAAAATGGTTGTGCAAAGAGCTGGCACAGAGCATATACTTCTCTGTGCATAGATGTACACAGCAGTGACGCCACAACGGCACACGTGCTCCACATGTTAGCGCACACAGCTTTTTAGAGTTGTGAAAGGAATTTCACCCCAGGAGGTGGGTCCTCCAATGCGCACACGCCTAATAATTCAATATACATACAATATACCTTCTGATCATACCGTGCGCACATGCATCACTTTTTTTTGCGATGCATGCCCATTCGGACGATGCACGGCGACGCATGGATCCTGCTAAACTAGTCAGAAATGCCCCTCCCCCCCCCCCCCCCCCCCCTCCCCCGGGGTCCGCACTTCAGTTCGGAAGGCAGTGCGTCGCACTGAGTCGCTCAATTTGCGAAGCGTCGCGCGAAATAAAAATAGTGATAAGCATCATAATTCAATGTACGCATATTACTGATCACGGCTTGCCGCAGGGCTCCTTAGGACAGTTTTGATTTGTATTGACTTAGATAGCGATTTATATTAGCTTATGTAGTACTGCCACAAGGAACTTGAAAATATCTGTATGATGTACAGCATACATTTCCTTTTCAGATACTAGCAGCAGCTTCCAGGCAGCTTCCCTGCCTTGCTACCCAGCAAACCCTATTGGGCGATACATATATGTGTTCTACTACTATAATACTATTTAAATTGATGCTGTAAAAATCCCCATGCAATTTGAGAAAGATATGACCCTTTTATCCCACTTTTCACTAATCGATTTTGGGGTATTACCGGTAATACCCGGCCACACAGGACAAACACTAACTCTACAGCGACCCTGCCTTACTACCTAGCTAATCCTTTAGTGCACCTGGAAGCTGTCATGTTGATCTCTGCAGTACTGTTGAAATCGTGGGGCTTGGCCCAGTGACTGGATCAGGGATCTGCCTAGAAGCTGCTGCATTGGGCCGAAGAGAAAAGCTATGCTGTATATTATACAGAACATTTCAAGGTACCTGTGGCAGTGCCATACAAATAGGGATAGGCAATATGATATCATATGATATCATGTCATCATACGATATCATATGATGCCGGCGGTCTGACTAGGTAACTTTGGCCTGGGGCATCATATCATATGATATTAAATCATATGATTTTTGTATGATATCATATGATATCATACTCGTCTTTGGTCAGCCTCATATGATTTGCCGTTCCCTACATACAAGCTAATATATCAAAGTATAAGTTAATACGGTACTAAATCATGAAATCGATTATAACTTTGTATGGCTTGTCGCGTGGCTCTTCAGTCTTCACAGCCCGGTAGCTGCTTAGAAGCTGCCTAGGACCTGTCGTTCGCTGGGGAAAAGAAAAGCTATGGCTTGCCATGTGGCTCTTCTGTCTTCGCAGCTCAGTAGCTGCCTAGAAGATGCCTAGAAGCTGCCGCTCGCTACCCACAAGAAAAACTATGGCTTGCCTCGTGGCTTTTCAGTCTTCACAGCCTGGTAGCTGCCTAGAAGCTGCCATTCACAGCGGAAAAGTAAAGCTATGGCTTGCCTCGTGGCTCTTCAGTCTTCAAAGCCTGGTGGCTACCTAGAAGCTGCCTAGAAGCTGCCACTCGCTGGGGTTAAGAAAAGCTATGGCTGGCCACGTGGCTCTTCAGTCTTCCCAGCCCGGTAGCTGCCTAGAAGCTGTCGCTCGCTGCGGAAAAGAAAAGCTATGGCTTGCAGCGTGGCTCTTCAGTCTTCACGGCCAGTAGCTGCCTAGAAGCTGCCGCTCGCTGGGGAAAAGAAAAGCTATGGCTTGCCGAAGGCTATTCAGCCTTCACAGCCCGAAAGCTGCCTAGAAACTGCCGCCCGCTGCCGACAAGAAAAGTTTTGGCTTGCCAAGTGGCTCTTCAGCCTTCACAGCCCTGTAGCTGCCTAGAAGCTGCCGCTCGCTGCCGACAAGATGAGCTGTGGCTTGCTACGTGGATCTTCAGTCTTCAGGGCCCGGTAGCTGTCTAGAAGCTGCCGCTCGCTGTGGAAAAGAAAAGCTATGGCTAGCCGCGTGGCTGTTCAGTCCTCACAGGCCAGTAGCTGTCTAGAAGCTGCCTAGAAGCTGCCGCTCGCTGGGGAAAAGAAAAGCTATGGCTTGCCAAAGGCTATTCAGTCTTCACAGCCTAGTAGCTGCCTAGAAGCTGCCTCTCGCTGCCGACAAGAAAAGCTATGGCTTGCCACGTGACTCTGCTATCTTCAACGCCCGGTAGCTGCGTAGAAGCTGCCGCTCGCTACGGAAAATAAAAGCTATGGCTAGCCGCGTAGCTCTTCAGTCTTCACGGCCCGGAAGCTGCCTAGAAGCTGCCAAGAAGCTACCGCTTGCTGCCGACAAGAAAAGCTATGGCTAGCCACGTGCCTCTTCAGTCTTCACGGCCTGGTAGCTTTGGTCCTTGCCATCTTTATGAGCTGCGGCAGCAATCTGCGCCATCTTGATTTGGTTGTACCAACCGAAGCCTAGCAGGCTGACGCAATATCCGATGCCTTGCACGCCTGTCACCACCTCTCCTAGGAAAACAACACCAAAGACGACCAACAGGGAGTTCTTCACAGTACCCAGCACCTGGGGAGGGGGTGGGGTGGGGTGGGTGGGTGGGTGTGGGGGGGGTTAACAAATAAAAGCTTGGTGGAGGGGGGTGGGGTGGGGTAACAAATACAAAGCTTTGGGTGGGTGGGTGGGTGGGGTGGGGTGGGTAGCCAGTCACCACCTCTCCCAGGAACAAAACACCAAAGACAATCAGCAGGGAGTTCTTCTCTGTACCCAGCACCTGAAGTGTGTAGGTGGGGGTGGGGTGGGGGTTAACAAATACAAGCTTGGGGGCGAGGGGTGGGGTGGGGTGGGGTGGGGTGGGGTGGGGTAACAAATTAAAAGCTTGGGGGGCTGGGTAGCCAGTCACCACTTCTCCCAGGAACAAAACACCAAAGACGACCAGCAGGGAGTTCTTCACAGTAACCAGCACCTGAATGGTGGGTGGGTGGGTGGATGGGTGGATGGTTGGTTGGTTGGTTGGTTGGTTGGTTGGTTGGTTGGTTGGTTGGTTGGTTGGTTGGTTGGTTGGTTGGTTGGTTGGTTGGTTGGGTGGATGGGTGGATGGGTGGTTGGTTGGTTGGTTGGTTGGTTGGTTGGTTGGTTGGATGGGTGGGTGGGTGGGTGGGTGGGTAAGAAATACAAGCTTGAGGGGTGGGGTGGGGGTGTGTGGGGGGGTAACAAATAAAAAACTGGGGGGGGGGGGGGGGGGGGGGGGGGGGGGTAGCCAGTCACCACCTCTCCCAAGAAAACAACAACAAAGACGACCAGCAAGGAGTTATTCACAGTAACCAGAACCTGGGGGGTTGGGGTGGGGTAACAAATAAAAGCTTGTGTGTGTCTATGTCTGTGTGTCTGTGTGTCTGTGTGTCAATGTGTCTATGTGTCTGTGTGTCGGTGTGTCTATGTGTCGGTGTCTATTTGTCTGTGTGTCGGTGTGTCTATGTGTCGGTGTGTCTGTGTCTATGTGTCGGTGTGTCTATGTGTCTGTGTGTCTATGTGTCTGTGTGTCTGTGTGTCTATGTGTCGGTGTGTCTGTGTCTATGTGTCTGTGTGTCTGTGTGTCGGTGTGTCTATGTGTCTGTGTCGGTGTGTCTGTGTCTGTGTGTCTGTGTCGGTGTGTCTATGTGTCGGTGTGTCTGTGTCTGTGTGTCTGTGTCTGTGTGTCGGTGTGAGCGGGGTAGGTGGTTGGTTGGGAGGGTAGGCAAGAGTGAGTTGAGAGGTAGGTTGGGGGGTTAGGTAGGTTGGATGGAGGGGGGACCTGGGTGTGGAGGGGGTGGGTGGGTGGGGGGTTGGGTGTGGGTGTGGGGGTGTGGGTGTGGGTTGTGGGTGGGGGGGGGGGGGGGGGGGGGTGGGGGGTAAAAAATAAAAGCTTCTTTCTGGGCAGCGAGTACGAGGGATCTGAGTTGAAATATTCGAAACGAATACGCCAGACGCAATATATCCCAGGACAAGTCCTATGCAGCGTCGCAAGCGACGCGGATAATTGGCAGCGGAACGACAGGTGGCAACGATGGAGCTGACCGAAGCCAGTCACGTATGAGACAGTTGGCTGACGTGTCAGGCTTCGTCTCGGTCGTCAGTCGGCCGGTCCGTCGGACAATGTGGTGAATCTGGGGGCTCACGCCCCCCAGGAGGGGGGGCTCCGCCCAAAACAACCCCCAAAGGCGACCAACAGGGAGTTCATCACAGTGCCTTGGACCTTCAGCATGGCGGTGTGTGTATGTGTGTGGGTGCGGGTGTGGGGTAACCCATTAAAGCATGTGTGGGTGTGGGTGAGGGGTAACACATTAAAGCATGTGTGTGTGTGTGTGTGTGTGTGAGGGGCAACACATTAAAGCATGTGTGTGTGTGTGTGGGTGGGGGGGGGGGGGAGGGGCAACACGCAAAAGCCAAGGAGTTCTTCATAGTGCAGAGGACCTTCAGCTTAAGGGGGGTTGGGCTGGGAGGAGGTGGGGTTGGGGGTGGGGTTGGGGGTTACACATAAAGCGTGTCACCACTTCTCTCAGGAAAATAACCCTAAAGGCGACCAACAGGGAGTTCATCACAGTGCAGAGGAAATTCAGCGTACGGTGTGTGTATGTGTATGTGGGTGTGGGTGGGGTGTGGGTGTGGGTGGGGAGTAAAACGTTAAGGCATGTGGGTGGGTGTGGGTGTGGGTGTGGGTGGGGAGTAAAACGTTAAGGCATGTGGGTGGGTGGGTGGGTGGGTGGGTTTGGGGAGAAACACATAAAAGCCTGTCACCACATCTCCAAGGAAAAGAATCCCGAAGGCGATCAACAGGGAGTTCATCACAGTGTAGAGGAAATGCAGCATGACGGTGTGTGTAAATGCGTGTGTATGTGTGTATGTGTGTGTACGTGTGTGCGTGGGGAGCAACACATAAAAGCATGTGTGTGTGTGTGTGTGTGTGAGGGGGGGGGGGGGGGGGGGGGGGGGGGTAAACGCATACAAGCCTGTCTCTACTGATCTCCCTGGAAAATAGCTTCAGTAAGAGAAGATGAGAGAAAGGGACGAATGATTTCAAAAAGATGAGAGAAAGGGAAGAGAGAGAGAGAGGAAAAACGAGAGAAAGGACTTGACTATTTGTTCACCCCCCCCCCCCCCCCCCCCCCCCCCCCCCCCCCCACCCCCCCCCCCCCCCACACACACACACAACACACACACACACCCCTCCCCCCCACCCACCCCACACACAAAACTACCCCCAACACACACACAAAAACCTACCCCCCCCCACCCACCCACCCACCCACACCCCTCCCCCAACCCACCCACACCCCACACCCACCCACCCACACACCGCACCTTCAGGGTGAGAGACGATGCGAGCTTGATGGATGTGTAGGCCAGGGCGTTGACAGCAAAGCCCATGACAGCAGCAGCGCAAAAATGCATCGGGTAGGCCTGGGTGGGGGGTGGGGGGTGGGTGGATGGTGGGTGGATGGTGAGTGGATATTGGGTGATGGGGTGTGGGGTGTGGGGTGTGGTCGTGGAGTTTGGGTGGGGCGGTGTTTGACCTGCACAAGAAAGCAGCGAGGTCAGAACAACCTTTAATTTAACTATATTTTATTGAAGAAGAATAAGGTAGGCCAGGGCATTGACGGCAAAGCCCATGACAGCAGCGGCGCAAAAATGCATCGGGTAGGCCTGGGTGGGGGGTGGTGGGTGATGGGTGGTGGTTGATGGGTGGTGGTTGGTGGGTGGTGGTTGATGGGTGGTGGTTGATGGGTGGTGGTTGATGGGTGGTGGTTGATGGGTGGTGAGTGGATGGTGGGTGGATGCCAGACCTGGTCACAAAATCAGCGAGGTCAGAACAACCTGTAATTGAACTAGATTGTATTGAACAAGAAAAGGGTAGGCCAGGGCGTTGACAGAAAAGCCCATGGCAACAGAAGTGCACATATGCATCGGGTAGGCCCTGGGGTGGGTGGATGGTGGGTGGGTGGGTGGTGGGTGGTGGGTGAGGGGTGTGGGTGTGGTCGTGCGGATTTGGGTGGGGCGGTGTTTTGACCTGCACAAGAAAGCACATGCCAGCTCAGCGCAAAATGCATTGGGTCGGCCTGGGTGGAGTGGGTGGCGGTGGGGGGTGGGTGGTGGGTAAAAAAAAAAGGGTGATGGTGGGTGATGGGGTGTGGGGTGTGGTCGTGGGGTTGGGTGGGGCGGTGCTTGCTTGGGGTGCGTGACCTAAAAACAAGAAAGCCTGGGTAAGGGCCATCATGTAGGCCTGGAGGGTGGGTGGTTGGGGGTGGGGGGTGGGTAAGGGGGTGGAGGGGGGGGGAGGGGGTGGTGGGAGTGGGGAAGGGGGGGGTGGGGGGGGGGGGTGTCGGGGTGGGTGGGGGGGAATGGGGGGAGGGTGGGGGGGGGGAAGGGGGGGGATGGTGGGGGCGGGGGAGTGCGGGGGGTGAGGGGAACCGGGGGGAGGGGGGGTGGGGAAGGGTGGGGGTGGGTCGGGGGGGGTGGGAGTGGTGGGGTCGGGGGGGTGGGAGGGGAGGTAAGGGGGTGAGTGCGGGGGGGGGGATGGGAGGAAGTGGGGGGGTGGGGGGCGGGGGGGGGGGGGGAGGGGGAAGTAAGGGTGAAGGAGGGGTGTGGGTGAAGGGGGGGAGGGGGGGGGGGGGGCGGGGGGTGTAGGGTAGGAATGGGGGGGATGGGGGGGTGGGAAGGCGGGGGATGGGGAGGGGGGATGGGTGGGGGGGGGGGGGGGGAGGGTGCTGTGGGTGGGGGGGGGGGGGAAGGGGGTAATGGTGGGTGGGTGTGGGGAGGGGAAGGGGGGGAAGCGGGGGGGATGGGGGGGGTGGGCGGCGGAGGGGGCGGGTGTAGGTGGGGTGTGAGGTGGGGGGTAATGGGGGGAGGGGCTGGGGGGGGGGGGGATGTGCGTGGGGGGTGGGGGTGGTGGGGAGAAGGCGTGGGGGAGGGTGGGGGGGGGGGGGGAGGCGGGTGTGGTGCGGGAGGTGGGTGGGGGTATAATGGGGGGAGTGGGGGTGGGGGGTGGATGGTCGAGTGGTGGGTGGGGGGGGGGTGAGTAAGGGGTGGATGGTGGGTGGTGGGGTGCATGGTGCGGGGGCGGTGGGGAGTGGTGGGTAATGGGGATGGTGGGTGGTGGGTGGATGGTGCGTGGTGGGTGGTGGGTAATGGGTGGATGGTGGGTGGGTGGTGGGTGGTGGGTAATGGGTGGATGGTGGGTGGGGGGTGGATGGTGCGTGGTGGGTGGTGGGTAATGGGTGGATGGTGGGTGGGGGGTGGATGGTGCGTGGTGGGTGGGGGGTAATGGGTGGATGGCACACACACACCACCTACACTCACACACCTGGATGGTGCCCATGCCCCCCTCTACAATCATCCTGGGGTACTCAAAGATCAGCCCCCCCAGCATGAGTCAATAGAGCACACACCACCCACCACCAAGGCAACTTGGCTTTTTGCAACTCTGGTCTCACCACCACCACACACCCCACCACCACCACCATCCACGCATTACCCACCACCCACACACACACACTGCACACACCCCACCACCACCACCACTACACACACAACACACACTGACACATCACCCACCACCACCACCACTACCACACCCACAATAGCACACACCCCACCACCACACACACACCCACACACATACCACTGCACACCCGCACCACCACACCAACCACTACACCCACACCCGCACCCACCTGGATGTGACTTTGCCCCCCTCTACAATCATCCTGCGGCTAATCGAGATAGCCCCACCCTCCCACACAACACACTGCACACAACCCCCACCACCACCACTACACCACACACCCACACCCACCCACACGCGCCACACCTGCGACGGGCCAATGCCCCTGCTGCAATCATGCTGGGGTTACTCAAAGATCAGTCCCCCCAGCATGAGCTAATCGCAGCATGACCACCCACCACCCCCACCCCCACCCACCCACTCACCCACCCCATACCTCGCACCTTCAGCTTCTCTGGACTACTTGCCCCCTCCCCACACACACCCCCAACACCCTCCCACAAACTGGATGGTGTCTATGCCCCCCCTGCAATCATCCTCGGGTACTCAAATGAGGCCGCCCATCATGAGCCCCCCCCCCCCCACACACACACACACCCCCAACACCCACCCACATACCTGGATGGCGTCTATGCCCCCCGCTGCAATCATCTCGGGTACTCAAAGATGACGGCGCCCCCATCATGAGCCCCCCCCCCCCACACACACCCCAACACCCACCCACATACCTGGATGGCGTCTATGCCCCCCGCTGCAATCATCCTCGGGACTCAAAGATGAGGCCGCCCAATCATGAGCCCCCCCCCCCCCCACACACACACACCACCCCAACACCCACCACATACCTGGATGGCGTCTATGCCCCCCGCTGCAATCATCCTCGGGTACTCAAAGATGAGGCGCCCCATCATGAGCCCCCCCCCCCCCCCACACACACCACCCCCAACACCCACCCACATACCTGGATGGCATCTATGCCCCCCGCTGCAATCATCCTCGGGTACTCAAAGATGAGGCCGCCCCATCATGAGCCCCCCCCCCCCCACACACACACACCCCAACACCCACCCACCATACCTGGATGGCGTCTATGCCCCCCGCTGCAATCATCTCGGGTACTCAAAGATGAGGCCGCCCATCATGAGCCCCCCCCCCCCCCCCACACACACACACACCCCAACACCCTCCCACATACCTGGATGGGTCTATGCCCCCCGCTGCAATCATCCTCGGGTACTCAAGATGAGGCCGCCCATCATGAGCCCCCCCCCCCACACCACACACACACACCAACACCCACCCACCATACCTGGATGGCGTCTATGCCCCCCGCTTGCAATCATCCTCGGTACTCAAAGATGAGGCCGCCCCATCATGAGCCCCCCCCCCCCCCCCCACACACACACCACACCCAACACCCACCCACATACCTGGATGGCGTCTATGCCCCCCGCTGCAATCATCCTCGGGTACTCAAAGATGAGGCCGCCCATCATGAGCCCCCCCCCCCCCCCACACACACACACCACCCCAACACACACCCACATACCTGGATGGCGTCAATGCCCCCCGCTGCGATCATCTTGGGGAACTCAAAGATCAGCCCCCCCATCATGAGGCCCCCCCCCCACACACCACCCCCACATCCACCCAACCTTGCACCTTGAGATTGTCTCGACTATTTGCCCCCCCCCCACACCACCACCTCCCCACAGACCTGCACCTTCAACTTCTCTTCACTATTTATACACCACCCGACCACCCCACCCCACCCCCACACACACGCGACCCACCCACATACCTGCACCTTCAACTTCTCTTCACTATTTATACACCCCCCACCCCCACCCCACCCCCCACACACACGCGACCCACCCACATACCTGGATGATGCCTATGCTCCCCCCTGCTATCATGCTGAGGTACTCAAAGATCAGCCCCCCCATCATGAGCCAACCGCAGCATGTCGGGGCACCTTCGGCTTCCCTTGACTACTTGTCCTCCCCATCACCACCACCACCACTACACCCACCCCACCTACACACATACCTGGATGGTGCCTATGCCCTTTGCTGCAATCATCCTCGGGTACTCAAAGAGCAGCCCCCCCATCATGAGCCCCCCCCACCCCCCCACCCACCCACACACACACACACCCCAACACCCACCCACATACCTGGATGGTGCCTATGCCCCCCGCTGCAATCATCCTCGGGTACTCAAAGATGAGGCCGCCCAGCATGAGCCAACCGCAGCATGCAGGGGCAAGGTACATGAGTCCCTCGATGGGATGGAACTTGAGGCCCACGAGGAGGTGCTGGGTCATGACCAGGCGAACGGCCTCGCCGGTTTCGGAGCTAAACATGAAGATCATGCCCATGATGCTGAGGTTGACCTACACGTGCACGCGTGTGTGTGTGTGTGTCTTGTTGGTTTTGGAGCTGGACATGAAGATCACGCCCATGATGCTGAGTAGGGCCTACACTTGCATGTGTGTGTGTGTGTGTTTGTGTGTGTGTGCCTTGTTGGTTTTGGAGCTGGACATGAAGATCATGCCCATGATGCTGAGTAGGGCCTACACTTGCATGTGTGTGTGTGTGTGTGAGTGTGTGTCTTGTTGGTTTTGGAGCTGAACATGAAGATCATGCCTATGATGCTGAGGTGGGCCTTCGCAGGGAAGGGGGGGGGGGGGGGGGGGGGGGGGGGGGGGGCTTTGTTATGGTTTGGCTTAGTTTAGTTTTTTATACTTTGGTTTGTAATGGTTTGGTTAGGTATGGTTTCATATGGTATGGAATGGTTTGTTATGGTTTGGTTTGTTATTGTTCGGTATGGTTTGTGATGGTTCCGTATGGTTTGGTTAGTGATGGTATGGTTTGTGATGGTTCAGTATGTTTTGTTATGGTTTTATTTTGGTTCTCTTTCTTTGGTATAGTATGGTTTGTGATGGTTCGGTATGGTATGGTTCAGTATGGTTTGGTTTGGTTTGGTTTGGTTCGGTTCGGTACGGTTTGGTATGGTATGGTTCGGTATAGTTTGGTTAGGTATAGTTTGTGATGGTTTGTGATGGTTTGTGATGGTTTGGTATGGTTTGGTATGGTTTGTTATGGTTTGTTATGGTTTGTTATGGTTTGTTGTGGTTTGTTATGGTTTGTTGTGGTTTGTTATGGTTTGTTATGGTTTGTTATGGTTTGTTGTGGTTTGTTGTGGTTTGTTATGGTTTGTTATGGTTTGTTATGGTTTGTTACGGTCAGTTATGGTTTGTTATGGTTTGTTATGGTTTGTTATGGTCTGTTATAGTTAGTTATGATTTATAATGGTTTGCTTTGTTATGGTTTAGTATTGATGGTTCAGTTTGGTTTGCTATGGTATGGTGTGATCTGTTATGGTTCATTGCGTTTTGTTTTGTTTTGTCTTGGCTCGTTATGGTATACGACCCATACCCCCACCCTACCCCACCCTACCCCACCAACACACACACAACCCAGCCCCCACCCCACCCTTCCAACCAACCACCTACCTCTCCATAGGCAGCCAGCCCAGTGCCTGCCGCTACAAGCAACACTGACATCATCATTGGGGTGTTGGGATCCTCTAGACCAGCCAGATAGAGACTGAACATGGTGATCACGGGGCGAGGGACAGAAAATACAAGAAAAACTACACTCCCCCCCTACCCACCCCACGCACCTATCCCCCAGCATCTCGCTCTATCTCGTCTCTCTCTCTCTCTCCTCTCTCTCTCTCGCGCTGCGCTACACCAAGAGACACACACCACCACCACCACACCACAAACACGCCCCCCACCACCACCAACCACGACCTCTCCATACGCAGGCCCAGCCAGTAGTGCCTCCTGCCGCTACGTTACAAGTAAACACCGAAATGATTTCATTGGGTAGTTGTTTCCTGGCGTGGTGGATCCTCGAGACCAGCCAGAGGACAAGGCAAAAACAACAAAACCACCAACAAAAACATGCAACCCAAAACAAACAAACAAACAACCCAACCCAAAAATGGTGAATCACGGGGTTTGGAATACTTCTATATTTCTTATCCAGTGGGGTGTGTTGGTGGGCGCATGGTGGTGACTAGTGGGGGGGGGTTCGGGATTGGATGGAGAAATGATGTCAAAAGGCAGATGGTGAGTGAAGGCACTGCCGGTGCACTGGGAAAGGGTACGGTAGACAATAGTGTGTGCCGTCCAAAGGGGCGTGAAGGCCCATTCGGGCCATTTTGAAGGGAAACAACAGGGAGGATCTTTGTCAACCCCTGGGGGAGGGTGGGGGGGGGCCGGCTATTCGCTGGAGCGTTTTATTCCGCGGCGGGCGTGTGGGGTTAGGGTGTCTTTGGGAATATGGGCGGGGGCATTTAGAGGATGCAGTCCGGAGTCTTTCATTGATTTCCACTGTGGATGGGTGCTTTTAAGTTGTGCGATGATTTGGGATCTATGTGCGTGTGGTGGTGGTTCTTCTTTTGGGGGCCGGCTGGGGGGCGGGCATTTCTGTACGTGGACTCGTTTATAAAATGCTTAACGGTTCGGGCGTGGGTTTTGGTGCCGGTTACGGGGGTTGGGTAGGGCCCCAGGGGCTTTTTTGTGTAGTTCTTATATCCGGCACTAGTCCATTTTTTCTGTGGGTAAGGAGGGGTGGGGGTGGTTCATTTTGGGGCCGGGTATTTATGGGGCAGTTACCGCGTTACCTCTTCGTTATTTGTATGGCGAGGGTGGGGGGGCTCTATCTTGGGGGAGCGACATGTCGGGCAGTTTGGTGTTTAGTTGAGGTTCTGGGCCGGGTATTTTTAGGAGGTGTGGCGGGGTACTAGTGTAACGTTGAATATGTTGGTTGTTGTAGGTTGGAGGGGGGGTAGGAGTTGTTGGCCCTCCGTTTGTTGTGTGCGGTTTTGCTTCCTGTGTGGGGCGGGATCCGGGGGGGGGAGGGGGGCATTGGGGAGGGAACTCTGGGGGTCGCAGGGTGGGTTGGAGGGGGGTTTTCGGTACCTCGTTGTCGCCAGTCCACCGGGGTGACGCCCTGTGAAGAAACCAACAGGAGAATCCTTGTCAACCCTGGGGGAGGGGGGAGGAGGGGGGTGGGGGTGGAGTTGGGTGTTGGGGTGGGGGGGGGATTGGGGTTTTGTGGTAGTGTGGCGCATCCGAGAAGGTTACAGGTAAGCCTGGCAACAGTATGTCATGTACACCTCGTTGCCAGTCCCGGCCTGCGGCCGGGTGACGGAATGAAGAAACCAATAGGGAGGACTTTGTTCCCGTTTCTGACGGCCCAGGAAGGAAACCAATAATAGGAGGAGGACCTTTGTCAACTGCGGGGTTTGGTTCTGTGGTTCGGGTTTGTGGTGGGGTGGGGGGTGCTTGTGGCGTAGTGGGTGGCGTTAGCGGTGTTTGGCGTGTGTTGGAGTTGGACAGGAAAAAACAGTATTTTTCGTCAACCTGGGGGTGGAGGGTTGCTGAGTTGCTGAGTTGGTGTTGGTGTTGGGGTGTGGTGGGGCGGAACGAAAGAAACCACCATTTTCCGCAAATGTGGGGTGGGGGTTTCGGGAAGTTTGGGAAGTGTTTGGTTTTGGAGTAGTGTTTTGGGTTCGGGAAGGAAGAAGTGTTTTTTCGTTGGCTGGTTGTGGTAGTTTTGGTGGCAGTTCGGTGCAGGTTGCAGTGGTAGTGGCGCCCATTAGAGGAATGGGTACAGGTAAGCATGGCGACAGTCAGGTACAAGTACACCTCGTTGCCAGTCCACAGGGTGACGGCCATGAAGAAACCAACAGGGAGGATCTTTGTCAACCTGGGGGAGGAGTGGGTGGGTCGGGGGGGGGGTAGGGCTGGGTGTGTTGGTTGGAGTGTGTGGCGCCAGAGAAGGGACGGTAAGCATGCACAGTCCGTAGAGGTACCCGTTGCGGTCCACAGGGTGACGGCCATGAAGAAACCAATAGGGAGGATCTTTGTCGACCTGGGTTGGGGTTGGGGTTGGGGGGTGGCGTTAGTGGTGTTGGTGGTGTTGGTGTCGGCAGAAAAAACAATATTTTTCGTCAACCTGGGGGTGGAGGGTTGCTGAGTTGGTGTTGGTGTTGGTGTTGTTGGTGGTGTTGGTGTTGGTGGTGGCGGAAGAAACCAACATTTCCCGTCAATGTGGGGTTGGGGGGGTGGGAAGTGTTGTGCGTTGTGGTGGTGGTGGTGGTGGTGGTGGTAGCGGTGGCGCATAGAGAATGGGTTTTTACAGGCCGCATGGCGACAGTCAGTTTTAAGGTACACCTATTGCCAATCCACAGGTTGACCAGCCATTGAAGAAACCAACATCGGGGACCTTGTCAACTGGGTGAGGGGGGGGTGGGTGTTGCGCGTTGGGGTGGCGCATAGCGAGGCGGATATACCAGGTAAGCATGGCAACAGTCATGTACAGGTACAAGTACACCCTAGGCCCGTCCAAACAGGGTGACGGAATGACGAAACCAAAGGGAGGCTGTCATAAACCTAGGGTGGAGGGAGTTGGGGGAAAGGAGATCGATGCGGTGCACTTTAGGGTGACATGAGCGCATGGGCGCATGGGGCACATGCAGCACATGGGCGCATGGGGCACCAAACCACAGCAGCACATGGATCACATGGGCGAATGAGGAACCAAACCTCAGTAGCACATGGGACACCATTTTGGAAACAGGGCACATGGGGTTCATTGTTCATAACACCACATGCAGCACCAAACCTCAGCAGCACATGGGACACCCTTTGAGAAACAGGGCACATGGGGTAAATTGCGCATAACAACAC
>JACBWV010000610.1:46446746-46576746 GCA_013435795.1 Chlamydomonas sp. ICE-L | reverse complement strand
CAGGCAGGGTAGCTGCCTAGAAGCTGCGGCAGGTAGCTGAAAAGAAAAGCACTGCCCGAGGCTCGACGTGTCGTCTTGGGGGACCTAGAGAGGCCCATGACTAAACTCCAACAAGGCCCATTACTAAACTCCAAACATGTCCTCTCAGCTGGCACAACAAATCCAGCTCATCCTGCTACCCATGTAAGCTGATCAAGCCAAGCCAAGCAAATCAAGCCGAGCCAAGCTGATTATTATTGGGTCAACACTGGCCTGTCTATGGCAATGTAACGTAATGTAATCAAATCCGAGGTTGGGCAAGTCCCTTGATGCCTATAGGCTTTACCCCTGGACAGTAAAACACACAAACTGTAAACACGCACACGCACACGCACGCAAACACACACCTGGACTGTAACAGACATTCATGGGGCCTCATAAGGGAGCGCTGTCTCAAGCTAGGATAAGGTCAGGTGATATAGATGCAAAACATTAACCTAGTTCCTTGTTTCTTTCGTCCATCCTCCCCACCTGGTTGATGTAAATAACCTCTAGAGTCAGTTCGGGCAGGAAAGAAAGAACTGTTGTACCCCCTCATACAGTAATATGAACCTTTGTATTCCCTCATTTAGTCTTATGAACTTTTGTACCCCTCAGATCAAAGGTGGTATTTCAATCACTGGGATGGCCCAGAAGACAAGGGTGTCAGTAGATGAAGTAGTAGATGTTTCCCAGCGCTGAAGAGGGGGATGAGTGGCGTCCTATTGCAGAGCAGATATGTCGATTTGTTGTTGCGAGTTAGCTCGACCCTCAAGGGACCAGCCAACGAGGTGTTCAAACGCATACAGACAGATAGCATCATGAATCGGCGAATGGGAGTTCCCATAACGGAGCATGCGCACCTTGTTGAGCAGGATGAGCATCGATGAGACGGCCATCCACGACATGGTCGCGATGACCGCGAGAAAGACTCGAACAGCGCCTTGAGACCGCATTGCAAGCAATTACCGAGATGGATGATCAGATGAGCTAGATGGGCTAGAATCCTAGGATCGAAGGGATCCAGGGAATATAGGAAGCAAAGAAAGAGAGAGTGACACCAGGAGGCGAGGCTTTATAAGTAGCAGCGCAAGATCTAAAGTAAGAGCGGGTGTGAAGGGAGGTACTGAATTGTTAGGCAGTTTTTAGCGGATCTTGAAGAGCAATGTCGGAAGAATTGAGGGGGGGGGGGGGGGGGGATCAGGAGGAATGAACAAGGCTTGCCCTGCACGAATTGCTGAAAGTGAGACTGGGAACGATATGCAGACCCTTTCAGACCTGAACTACAGAAGAGTGAAAATACCCTCCTGTCAATAATGAGACATAAGTACGAGATTTCGCTTAGGGCACAGATGCCACGCTGGTCCTGCGAATAAACACGCTTTCGCTTGCGAACGACTGAGCTGTCGCATGCGAATTTATCTTGCATTACTAGGGCAGTGAGCCCGTCGTACCGACGGCAGATAAAAGAAGGGAGGAAACACCTGCACTGGGAAACACGATAACATCGTGCTCTTCTACCGTACGAAATGTCGCCCTGCATCGTACGATTCAAGCCTTGTCCACGAAACCGTTTCGTAGACAAGGCTTGAATCGCCCTTGAGGCCAGGCGGTGGGTCTCCTTACATAAACCAGCGACTCTGGGGATTAAGTTCGAATGGCCAACTTAATCAACTTCGAATTCGAAGTTGTCACTCCTACAAATATCTGAGGGGTGTTCCCCAAATGAAGATGATGATAACCCACCTCCTGGCTGGGGTGAAAATCCTTTCACAACTAAAAAAGAAACTGTCTGCTAACCTGTTGTTACATTTTTTTAATCTGGAGTTTGGAGAAGTAGTATTTATGCTACCCATGTTTTACCCCGCCAGCAGATGGTGAGCAGCCTGAAGGCTAATAGACCATGTAATACAAACAAGCTGAAAACAAGCTATTTGGCTGCCTCTGGACTGTAACAACATACATGCTAAAATGTATCTTGTTGTTGTTGTTCCAGTCTAGGGGCAGGCCAATCAAATAGGCTAAAGGGACTTGTCGAACAGTGCTAAAGGGGCTAAAACGAAAAAGCACTGAATAACTAACCAGAGACAATCGATTTACCAACGGGGGCCCTGAATTCGTGCTACAGTATATATTTTAATTATATGGTTCGTCATCCCAAATGTGGTTGGCCCCAGTGCAAGCAAACGGGCTGGCCCCCTCAACCTCACGCCTATAAGGTGTACTTTTTATCTATTCACCCCAAATGGGATATAATCATTTAAATCTGCCATATACATGCTAACATTTATCACCACCCTGGCAGGACTACTACTAAAGCAACGACTTGCAGTGCCCTCGTCTTAGCGAGCAGCCAAATTACTGGCTAAAGCTATGTAACCAAGTCCATGTTTAAATTCAAGCTCTTGTCTTGTGACCCAATTGTAGGACTATATTGAAGAATAAATAAATAAATATATAAATCTTAACTTCCAAGATATGTCACCATGACACTTCGAAGGACGTGGGGTTAAGGGAACCGGCTCGTAAGTATGCGATGGACGGGCTCACATCACACCTAGAGTCCAGTTATCGTGCAGGTCGACGACCCTCCGGGTGGGCCCAGGTGACCTCGTTGGAGTTTCGAAGCAGCAACCTGATAAGATCCCGCACCAAGAAATATATATATTGGAAGCCCAGTGAAAGAAAAATATGCTGAAGGTGGATGGCCCCAGTGAAAGCAAACGGGCTGGCTCCCTCAACCTCACGCTTCGTAATAGGGTGTACTATTTATCTATTTATGCTAAAGGCGAAAGCTAAAATATTATCGTCTTCTTCCATCCTACCCTTGATCAGCCCCAAGCACCCCACCACTACCACCCGACCCCAACCCCTTGCTACCTAGAGTGGTTGGTTGCCACCTAGAGTTTGTGTGTGTGGGGGGTGGGGGTGGGTGGGGGTGGGTGGGGGGGGGGGCTCTGTTGATCTATCTTGTCAGCAGATACCTCTAACCAGCCTGCTCTGGGTGGTTGGGTGGGTGGGTGGGGCTCTATTGATCTCTCTCACGAGCAGATACCCCTAAGCAGCCTGCCCTGGGTGGTTGGGGGGTGGTTGGGGTGGTTGGGGGTGGTTGGGGTGGTTGGGGGGGGGACCTCTATTGATCTCTCTTGCAAGCAGACACCCCTTGACAGCCTTCCCTGGGTGGTTGGGGTGGTTGGGGGTGGATCTCTATTGATCTCTCTTGCGAGCAGACATGCCTGACCAGCCTGCTGTGTGTGTGTGTGTGTGTGTGTGTGTGTGTGTGTGTGTGGGGGGGGGGGGGGGGGGGGGGGGGGGGGGGGGGGGGGGGGGCTCTATTGATCTATCTTGTCAGCAGATACCTCTAACCAGCCAGCCCTGGGTGGTTGGGGGGGGGGGGGAGGGGGGGGGGGGGGGGCTCTATTGATCTATCTGTCAGCAGATACCTCTAACCAGCCAGCCCTGGGTGGTTGGGGGGGGGAGGGGAGGGGGGGGGGGCTCTATTGATCTACCTTGTCAGCAGATACCTCAAACCAGCCAGCCCTGGGTGGTTGGGGGTGGTTTGGGGGGACCTCTGTTGATCTCTCTTGTGAGCAGATACCCCTAACCAGCATGCCCTGGGTGGTTGGGGGTGGTTGGGTGGGACCTCTGTTGATCTCTCTGGCAAGCAGACACCTCTAACCAGCCTGCCCTGGAAGGTTGGGGTGGTTGGGGGGGACCTCTATTGATCTCTCTTGCGATCAGATACCCCTGGCCAGCCTGCCAAGGGTGTTTGGGGTGTTTGGGGGTGTTTGGAGGGGGGGGGGGGGGGGACCTTTAATGATCTCTCTTGCGAGCAGAGACCCCAAACCAGCCTGCCCAGGGTGGTTGGAGTGGTTGGGGTCATTGGGGGTATTTGGGTGGTTGGGGTGGTTGGGGGGACCTTTAATTATCTCTCTTGCGAGCAGAGACCCCAAACCAGCCTGCCCAGGGTGGTTGGGGTGGTTGGGGGTGGTTTGGGAAGGGCCTCTATTGATCTCTTTTGCGGGCAGACACGCCTGAAAAGCCTGCAGTGAACACTGACTTGGCGGTGGCGTTGGGCAGCAGGAATGGCGCGGGTGAGGACGACACGGGCAAGGGAGAGGGGTTCACTACTGCATTCGCATCTGCCTTCTTCTCAACGTCATCACCGACAGGGCTCGGAGGTGTGATTGGGGCGATCATCTTTAAGTGGGTGTACCTAAGGGGTTGGAGGGAGGGGAAGGGGGCAGATGGATGGTGTGTGGTGTGTTGGTGTGGTGTGTGAGGTGGAGTGGGGTGTGGGATGAGGTGTGTGGTGTGGGGTAGTGTGGGGTGGGGGGTGAGGTGGTGCGACGTGTGGTGAGGAGGACACAGGTGAGTGAAAAATGAACAGCCGACAAGCCTAGGAGGTGTGGGCGGTGCGGCCATCTTTTAGTGGGCGCACCAATGGGTTGGGGTTTGAGGGGAAGGGGCCAGAGGGGTGGGGTGGGGTGGGGAAATGAAAAATGAACAGCCGACAAGCCTAGGAGGTGTGGGCGGTGCGGCCATCTTTTAGTGGGCGCACCAATGGGGTTGGGGTTTGAGGGGAAGGGGCCAGAGGGGTGGGGTGGGGTGGGGAAATGAAAAATGAACAGCCGACAAGCCTAGGAGGTGTGGGCTGTGCGACAATCTTTTAGTGGGAGCACCAATGGGGTTGGAGTTGAAGGGGAAGGGGGCAGAGGGGTGGTGTGTCGTGTGGTGTAGGGTGTGGGATGCCCATTTGAAGATTTAAGATGCGGATTAATGTGTAAATATGTGAGGATACTGCCCATGAGGGTGCGAGCGGGTCTGTGTGGGGGTGGATGGGTGGATGGGTGGGTGGTGGTGAGGGAGTTGGGTGATGGTGGTGTGTGTGTGTGTTGGGGGGGGGGGGGGGGGGGGGCAGTTGGGTGACAGGGGTTTGCCACAGAATGCCACAGAATTAAGCCGGCGAGCACACACACTAGCATACACACACACATTAGCACACTCAAACAAGAAGAGACACATCCACACACTAAATTTCCCAACAACTGTGTGCAGGTGGGCCATCTGCCACAAATGCCACAAATGCCACTAAATTAAGCTGGCGAGCACACACGCTAGCATACACACACACTAGCAAACACATTAGCACACACACACTAGCATACACACTACACACTCTAGCATACACACACAGCACACACACACTAGCACACTCAAGCAAGAATAAACACATACACACACTAAATTTCCCAACAAATGTGTGCAGGTGGGCCATCTGCCACAAATGCCACTGCAGAAGTCGGCAAACACACACGCTAGCACACACACACACACACTAGCACACTCAAGCAAGAACAAACACACACACATTCACATACTAAATTTCCCAACAAATGTGTGCAGGTGGGCCGTCTCAACACACTCATTATCTTATCATTACACAGACAAGCGCACACACGCACAAGTACACACACGCACACACTATCACAGTCGTGCACACACTAATTTTGCGAAAACTTTGTGCGGGTGGGCCATCTCAAGACCCTTATTATATTGACCTTACACACACAAGCACACACACACGCTATTACAGTCGAGCACACACTAAATTTCCCAACAACTGTGTGCAGTTGGGCCATCTCAAGACCTCATTTTATTATACTTACACACACAAGCACATACACGCTATCACAGTCGAGCACACACACTAGCTCACACACGCTATCACAGTGGAGCACACACGCTAGCACATACACGCTATCACAGTCGAGCACTTACGCTTTCACAGTGGAGCACACACGCTAGCACATACACGCTATCACAGTCGAGCACACACGCTAGCACATACACGCTAGCACAGTGGAGCACACACGCTAGCTCACACACGCTATCACAGTGGAGCACACACGCTATCACACACACGCTATCACAGTCGAGCACACACGCTAGCACATACACGCTATCACAGTGGAGCACACACGCTATCACACACACGCTATCACAGTCGAGCACACACGCTAGCACATACACGCTATCACAGTCGAGCACACACGCTAGCACACACACTAGCACACCATATGATTCCAGACATGGCGATGCCCACTCCAAGAAGCTTGTTGGGTGGCCTGTTCAGGTTCAAGGAGGGTGCTGAGTTAGATCCGAGTTAGATCGTGAAATTGATTACGAGTTAGATCATGAAATTGATCATGAGTTCAATCATGAGTTTGATTATTATATGGATCACACGGTAGATCAAGTGTTCAATCATTAGAAAAATCGCAGGGTGGATCATGAGTTTGATCATGAGTTTGATTATGAGTTTGATCATGAGTTTGATCATGAGTTTGATCACGAGTTTGATTATTATACAGAACATGAGTTGGATCATGAGTTCGATGATTATATAGATCACAAAGTAGATCATGAGTTGGGCCACAAGAAAGGTCGTAAGATTGATCACGAGTTTGATTATTAGGTTGGTCACGAGGTCCATAATTATTTAGATCACAACGTAGATCACGAGTTGGACCATTAGAAACGTCGTAAGATTGATCATGAGTTTGATGATTATATAGATCACAACGTAGATCACGAGTTGGACCATTAGAAAGGTCGTAAGATTGATCATTAGTTGGATGATTATATATATCACAAGGTAGATCATTAGTTGGATCATGTGTTCGATAATTATATAGATCACTAGGTAGATCATGAGGTGGATCATGAGTTTTATAATTATATAGATCACAAGGTAGATCATGAGTTGGATCATGAGTTTTAGAATTATATAGATCACAAGGTAGATCATGAGTTGGACCATGAGAAATATTGTAAGATTGATCGTGAGTTTTATGATTATAAATATCACCATGTAGATCATGATTTAGACCATTAGAAAGGTTGTAAGCAGGGTACTACTTTTTGTCAAATTGGTCAGCGCTTAAAGCGCACAAACGTCAACTTGCTCAGCGCTTTCTAGTGCAAAAAGCGCAAAAACTGCGCGCTGCGCCCACAAGGGGTCGAAAAACTGCAGTGGGGCTCAAAAAGCGTGCGCGTAAACACGCTGCCGCGCGCGCTTTATAGTACCCTGGTTGTAAGATTGATCATGCGTTTAGATTTGGTGTTGGTAAGGATGTTTTGGAGGTTGACCCAATACTCACATACTTTCTCCAAAGAATAAGCATCCGCCTGTCAATATAATGAGGGTTTAGGGTTTGACCCAATACTCACATACTGTCTCCAAAGAAGAAGCATCCGCCTGTCAATATAACGAGGGTTTAGGGTTTGACCCAATACTTACATACTGTCTCCAAAGAAGAAGAATCCGCCTGTCAATGTAATGAGGGTTTAGGGTTTGACCCAATACTTACATACTGTCTCCAAAGAAGAAGCATCCGCCTGTCAATATAATGAGGGTTTAGGGTTTGACCCAATATTTACATACTGTCTCCAAAGAATAAACATCCGCCTGTCAATATAATGAGGGTTTAGGATTTGACCCAATACTTACATACTGTCTCCAAAGAAGAAACAACCGCCTGTCAATATAATGAGGGTCTTGAGATGGCCCACCTGCACACAGTGTTTTGGCAAATTTAGTGTGTGCTCGACTGTTATAGTGTGTGCATGTGTGTGTAAGGTCAATATAATGAGGGTCTTGAGATGGCCCACCTGCACACAGTGTTTTGGCAAATTTAGTGTGTGCTCGACTGTTATAGTGTGTGCATGTGTGTGTAAGGTCAATATAATGAGGGTCTTGAGATGGCCCACCTGCACACAGTGTTTTGGCAAATTTAGTGTGTGCTCGACTGTTATAGTGTGCGCATGTGTGTGTAAGGTCAATATAATGAGGGTCTTGAGATGGCCCACCTGCACACAGTGTTTTGAGAATCTTAGTGTGTGCTCGACTGTTAAAGTGTGTGCATGTGTGTGTAAGGTCAATATAATGAGGGTCTTGAGATGGCCCACCTGCACACAGTGTTTTGGGAATTTTAGTGTGTGCTCGACTGTTATAGTGTGTGCATGTGTGTGTAAGGTCAATATAATGAGGGTCTTGAGATGGCCCACCTGCACACAGTGTTTTGGCAAATTTAGTGTGTGCTCGACTGTTATAGTGTGTGCATGTGTGTGTAAGGTCAATATAATGAGGGTCTTGAGATGGCCCACCTGCACACAGTGTTTTGGCAAATTTAGTGTGTGCTCGACTGTTATAGTGTGTGCATGTGTGTGTAAGGTCAACATAATGAGGGTCTTGAGATGGCCCACCTGCACACAGTGTTTTGGCAAATTTAGTGTGTGTATGTGTTTGTTTTTGCTTGAGCATGCTAGTGTGTGTGTGTTTGTGCTAGTGTGTGTGCTCGATTGTGATAGTGTGTGTGCTTGTGTGTGCTAGTGTGTGTGTTCTTGTGTGTGTAAGGATAAGATAATGAGGGACTTGAGATGGCACACCTGCACACAGTTTTTGGCAAATTTAGTATGTGCATGTGTGTCTGTGTTTGTGTTTGCCTGAGTTTGATAGTGTGTGTGTGTGTGTGCGTGCGCGCTTGCTTGTGTAATGATACGATAATCAGGTCTTGCGATGGCCCACCTGCACGCTGATGTAGGTGAATTTAGTATGTGCATGTGTGTCTGTGTTTGTTTTTGCCTGAGTTTGTGTGTGTGTGCTTGCGTGTGTAATGATACGATAATCTGGTCTTGCAATGGCCCGTCTGCACACAGTTTTTGGCACGTTGATTGTGTGTATGTGAATGCGTGTGTCAGTGTGTTATTGTTTGTTTGTTTGTATGTATGTTTGTGTGTGCGCTAGCGTGTGCGCTCGACTGTGAAAGTGTGTGTGTGTGTATGCGTGCTTGTGTGTGTAAGGTCAATATAATACTGGTTTTGAGATGGCCCACATGCACACAGTTGTTGGGAAATTTATTGTGTGCACGACTGGGATAGTGTGTGCGTGTGTGTACTTGTGCGTGTGTGTGCTTGTGTGTGTAATGATAAGATAATGAGTGTGTTGAGACGGCCCACCTGCGCACATTTGTTGGGAAATTTAGTGTGTGCATGTGTGTGTGTGTGTGTGTGTGTGTGTGTGTGTGTGTGTGGATGTGTGTGTGTGTGTGTGCTCGCCGACTTCTGCAGTGGCATTTGTGGCAGATGGCCCACCTGCACACAGTTGTTAGGAAATTTAGTGTGTGTATGTGTGTGTTTGTGTGTGTGTGTTTGTGTTTGTGTGTGTGTTTGTGTGTGTGTGTGCGTGTGCGTGTGTGTGTGAGGGTGTATGTGTGTGTGTGTGTGTGTGCTAGCATGTGTGTGCTTACGTGTGCGCGTGTGTGTGTGAGAGAGAGAGAGCTTGCGTGTGTGCTTGAGTGTAGTTGAGTGTGTGTGTGTGTTGCACCTCCACACGGTTGTTGGCAAAATTGGTGCACGAGTATGTGTGGGAGTGTGGGTGTGTTTGCTCAAGTGTGCTTCTGTGTGCTAGTGTGTGTAATTGACTGTGGAAGTGTGTTTGTGCGTCCTGCAACTGCCCGCGGTTGCCGGCAAACTTGGAGTGTGAATTTGTGTTCTTTCTTCGAGGTGCTGGCGTCCTTACTTTCATAGTGATACCTTATTTGTGTGTGCCGCCACAAGTGCACGTTTTTGTTGGAAAATTTGTGCCTCAAATTTTCTTTGTGTTGTCCGAATTTGCTGGAGTGTTTGCTAAACTCTGCAAGTGTGTGCGTGCAGGTGTGAGTGTGTGAACTGCAAGTGCAAGCATTTATCTGCAAACTTGGGGTGTGAATTTGTGTTTGTGTTTTGCTCATGTTTGCTGGCGTGTTGGCTCAACTGTGATAGTGTGTGTGTGTTTTTGTGTGAGTCCTTTAACTGCCTGCGGTTGTTGGCAAACTCTGAGAGTGAATTTGTGAGAAGGTTTTACTGGAGTTTGATAGTTTGCTTGACTGCGGTAGTGTGTGTGTTTGTGTGTATTTCAGTATGTGTGTGTTTGTGCGTGCTTGTGCGTGCTTGTGCGTGTATGTTTGTGCTTGTGTTTCTGTGTGTGTTCGTGAGAGCTTGTATGTGTGTGTTTGTGCTTGTGCGTGTGTTTGTGTGTGCTTGTGTGTGTGCTTGTGTGTGTGTGTGTGTTTGTGTTTGCTTGTGTGTGAGTGTTTGTGTGTGTGCTTGTGTGTGTGTGTGTGTTTGTGTGCTGTGAGTGCTTGGAGGGTGAGTGTTTGTGTGTGTGCTGGTGTGTGTGGGTAAGGTAAGGTTGGACGTTGTGTGTTTGTGTGTGCTTGTGTGTGAGTGTTTGTGTGTGTGCTTGTGTGTGTTTGTTGTGTGCTTGTGTGTGAGTGTTTGTGTGTGTGCTTGTGTGTGAGTGTTTGTGTGTGTGCGTGTGCTTGTGTTTGTGTGTGCTTTTGTGTGTTTGTGTGTGCTTGTGTGTGTGTTTGCGTGCGTATACTGCAACTGAAACATACTTATACGCGAAGGCACCCTACTCGCCACTCTGTCTGTTACAGTAGAAGTCTATTAGCTGCACATACAGTGTGTGTGTATGTGCTTGTGTGTGTGTGTGTGCTTGTGTGTGTGTGTGTGTGTGCTTGTGTGTGTGTGCTTGTGTGTGTGTTACCTCCACTCACCACACTGTATGTTAGAGAAGGGGGGTCCCGATGACAAAGCATAAAGACAAGCTGACCAGTGTGTGTGTGTTTGCCCATGTGTGTGTGTGTGTGCTTGTGTGTATGCATCTGTTTGCCCATGTGTGTGTGTCTGTTAGCTGCACACACCACATTGTATGTTAGATTAGAAGTGGCCTTTATGACCAAGAACGTAGACAAGCTGACCAGTGTGTGTGTGTCTGTGCCCATGTGTGTGTGTGCTTGTGTGTATGCATCTGCGTGTGTGTATGTGTATGTGCATGTATGTGTCGGTTAGCTGCACTCACCACATTGTGTGTTAGAGAAGAGGTGGCCCCAATGACCAAGAATGTTGAGAAGCTGACGAATGCGTGTGTGTCTGTGCCCATGTGTGTGTGTTAACTTGCGTGTATGCATCTGCGTGTGTGACTATGTGTGTGTGTGCTTGTGTGTGTCGGTTAGCTGCACTCAATACATTGTATGTTAGAGAAGAGGTGCCCCCAATGACCAAGAACGTTGACAAGCTGACCAGTGTGTGTGCATGGGTGTGTGTGCTTGTGTGTATGCATCTGTTTGCGTATGTGACCATGTGTGTGTGTTTGTCTTAGCTGCACTCACCACATTGTATGTTAGAGGTGCCCCTAATGACCGAGGACGTAGACAAGCTAGCCAGAGTGTGTGTGTCTGCGCTTATGAGTGTGTTTGCTTGTGTGTATGCATCTGTGTGCATGTGTGTGTACTTGCTTGTGTGTATGCATGTGTGTGCATGTGTGTGTATTTGCTTGCGTGTATGCATCTGTGTGCATGTGTGTGTATTTGCTTGCGTGTATGCATCTGTTTGCATGTGTGTGTATTTGCTTGCGTGTATGCATCTGTGTGCATGTGTGTGTGTTTGCTTGCGTGTATGCATCTGTGTGCATGTGTGTGTGTTTGCTTGTGTGTATGCATCTGTGTGCATGTGTGTGTACTTGCTTGTGTGTATGCATATGTGTGCATGTGTGTGTATTTGCTTGCGTGTATGCATCTGTGTGCATGTGTGTGTATGCATCTGCGCTTATGAGTGTGTTTGCTTGTGTGTATGCATCTGTGTGCATGTTTGTGTGTTTGCTTGTGTGTATGCATCTGTGTGCATGTGTGTGTGTTTGCTTGTGTGTATGCATCTGTGTGCCCATGTGTGTGTGTCTGTTACCTGCACTCACCACATTGTATGTTACAGAAGATGTGGCCCTTATAACCAAGAACGTAGAAAAGCTGACCAATGTGTGTGTGCCCATGTGTGTGTGAGTGTGCTTGTGTGTGTCTGTTAGCTGCACTCACCACATTGTATGTTAGAGAAGGGGTGGCCCCAATGACCAAGAATGTTGACAAGCTGACCAGCAAACCCAGGAGTGCGCTGATGACGATGGTGATGATGGCGATGACGACTTAGCCTATGTGGCTACCCCTAGAATGTATCATACACAGACAAGATCACGAGATGCACCCCACTCACCACAATGTATGTTAGAGAAGAGGTGGCCCCAATGGCCAATAATGTAGAAAAGCAAGCCGAGGAGTGCACTGATGACGATGGCGATGATGGCGCTGGTGATGATGGGGTGTGATGGCGATGATGATTTAGCCTATTTGGCCACCCCTAGAATGTATCATACAAGGACAAGATGCACCCAACTCACAACATTGTAGGTTAGAGAAGAGGTGGCCCCAATGACCAAGAACGTTGACAAGCTGACCAGCAAGCCGAGAAGTGCGCTGATGACGATGGCAATGATGGAGTGCCATGTAAATTGGAAGCCAAGCAATGTGTCAGGACCCCGCTGAGTAGCATCCCAGCCCATGGGCTCGGCACAGGGTACCAATATTGCTAACATGATTGTGGCCTGGGGAGGTGTGGGGGGAGAATGGGTGATGGAGGGTGAGGGGTGGGGGGGTGGGGGTGGGGGGGTACAGTAAGGGGGAGTGAGGGGGTGCAGAGAGGTGGGGGCGATAATGACGATGGCGATGATGGGGGTCCATGTAAAGTGGAAGCCAAGAAATGTGCCTGGACCCCGCTGACTAGCATCCCAGCCCATGGGTTCGGCACAGGGCACCAACATTGCTAGCATGATTGTGGCCTGGTGAGGTGGGGGGGGAAGGGGTGAGGGAGGGTGTGAGGTGTGCGTGTGTGTGGTGGGGGGGGGGATCGTAAGGGGGGAGAGGGGGGGGGGGGGGAGGGTGTGGAGGGTTGTGAGGGGTGTTAGGAGGTACAGTAACGGGGGGGGGGGAGGCAAGTTAGGTGGGGGGGCCATAATGACGATGGCGATGATGGGGGTCCATGTAAATTGGAAGCCAAGCAATGTATCAGGACCCCGCTGACTAGCATCCCAGCCCATGGGTTCGGCACAGGGTACTAAGATTGCTTGCATGCTTGTGGGCACTGGGGATGGTGATATGGGTTGGAGGGGGGGGGGGGGGGGGGGGGGGGGGGAGTGTATGGTTGAAGATGGTAGGGTGGATGGTAAGGTGGATTGGGGTAGGGGATGGGATGGGAGTGGATGGGAGTGTGGATGGAGGGATGGGATCGGATGGATGGGATGGAAGGGGAAGTGTGAATGGTAGGGTGGATGGGGTATGGGATGGGATGGGAGGGATGGGAGTGTGGATGGAGGGATGGGATCGGATGGATGGGATGGAATGGGAGTGTGAATGGTAGGGTGGATTGGGGTAGGGGATGGGATGGGAGTGGATGGGAGTGTGGATGGAGAGATGGGATCGGATGGATGGGATGGAATAGGAGTGTGGATGGGAGTGTGAATGGGGGGATGGGATGGGGGGGTATGAGGTAGGCGCAGTCAGCCCACCTAGATGAGGGGCGTAGCAGCTGCATGCTCCTCACGAGAAGTTGCTTAAGTTTAGAAAAAGCGGCCACTTTTACACCATTACATATTCCACACCATGCAACACACCACACTGTCCCACACAACACCATACACAAAAACAAACACACACACCTACCTGAGGGGTATAGCAGTTGCAAGCTCCTCACGAGAAGTTGCTTAAGTTAAGGAAGTGGCCACTTTTAGTCCATTACATATTCCACACCACACATCACACCACACCATCCCACACCCCTCCCCCACCCACACCCCCACCCCTCACCCGTCACACACCTACACACCTGGGGGGCATAAGCGTCACACCGTCCTGCACCAAACCACACACACCCGACTACCTGAGGGGTGTGAGCACCCAGCAGTTGCATGCTCCTCACGAGAAGTTGCTTAAGTTTAGAGAAAGCAGCCACTTGTAAACCATTACATGATCCACACCATGCAACACACCCATACTGTCCCACACAACACCACACACAAAAACAAACACACCTGACTACCTGATGGGTGTACCAGTTGCATGCTCCTCACGAGAAGTTGCTTAAGTTAGAGAAAGCGGCCACTTTTACACCATTACATATTCCACACCACACAACACCACACACAAGAACAAACACACACCTACCTGAGGGGTGTACCAGTTGCATGCTCCTCACGAGAAGTTGCTTAAGTTTAGAGAAAGCGGCCACTTTTACACCATTACATATTTCACACCATGCAACACACTAACAACACCACACAACACCACACACAAAAACAAACACACACCCAACTACCTGAGGGCTATGTGCTCCACGCCGCAGTTCCTTTGTTTATGACGCACACCCAGCGGCACTTTTTACTATGAAATACACCCCCACCCCACCCCCCCCACCCCACAACCCCAACCCACACACACCCACCCCACTCCACCCCCACCACACACACCACCACCAACCACAACACCCCACTGACAACACTCAACACTGAGGACTATAAGCATCCAACGAACTGAATGTGTCACGCGCCATTCTTTCTGTCAGGTAATGCGGCTACTTTTAATCCATTAAATATACCCACCTCCCCCACCCACCACCACCCCACCACCACCACACACACACCACGACATGGTGTTGTGTGTAAACCCCAACAGCTGCATTTACTATTCACGCGCAGTTCTTCTGTGAGGAGGAAGCAGGCCACTTTTACACCTTTGTACATTTCACACCACACACCATACCGCTCCCGCCCCCCCCCCACCCCCCCCAACAAACACACACACCCGCCACACACCACCCGCACCTGAGGGGGGTAATAAGCTGTCCAAACAGCTGCCTGCTTCTCACGACGCCCTTCGGTCTGTTCAGATAAAGCGGGATACTTTGTACTCATTAATATACACCACTCCCCCCCATCCCCACACCCAAACACCACCACCCCACACCCCCAACACACACACACACGCACGCACCTGGGGTTGTGTAAACCCAAAACAGCTGGTGTTTTTTTTTATTTCTCCTTTTTTTGGAATATCACGAGCAGTTCTTTCTGAGGAGGAAGCAGCCACTTTTACACCTTGTATATTTCCACCACACACAATAACCGTCCCGCCCCCCCCACCCCCCACCCCCCCCACCCACCCCACAACACCACCACACCCGTTTTCCACACACACAGCACCTGAGGGGTATAAGCGTGCAACAGCTGCTGCTTTTCACGCGCCTCCTTCTGTTCAGATAAAGCGGCTACTTTTACTCCATTAAATATCCCCCCCCCCACACCCCCCCCCCCCACCACCAACCAACACCACCCCACCACCACACCCGTCACACAACACGCACCTGAGGTGGGTTTAGTATAAGCTCCAAAAAGATGCATACTGCTCACGACGCCTTATTTCTGGTCAGAGAAAGCGGCTACGTGCTCAATTTAAATATCCCCCCCCCACACCACCACCCCACAACCACCACCAACCACCACACCCGTCACACACACACGCACCTGAGGGGTATAAGCGTCCAACAGCTGCATACTGCTCACGCGCAGCTCTTTCTGTTTAGAGCCAGCCCAGGTCTGGTAGAGAGCTGTGATGATAGTGGCGCAAACTCCCACCGCGATTCCGGTAAGGTTGCGAATCTGCAGTGGCAGGGGGGGTTAGAGATATGGAGTACGGGGTAGGGGGCTTAGGGAGTAGGGTTAGGGGTTGTGGTTAGAGAGCTTGTGATGAAGTCGCGCGGCCAAACTACACCGGATTCCGGTAAGGTTGACGCATCTGCAGTGCAGGGGGGGTTAGAGCTATGGAGTACGGGGGGTGGGGGATTAGGGGAAAGTAGGTTAGGGTTGTGGTAGAGAGCTGTGATGATAGTGGCGCAAATCCACCGAGATCCGTTGGTTGAGTTAAGGTTGCGAATCTGCAGTGGCAGGGGGGGTTAGAGATATGGAGTACGGGGTAGGGGGCTTAGGGAGTAGGGTTAGGGGTGTGGTAGAGAGCTGTGATGATAGTGGCGCAAAAATACCACGCGATGCGGTAATAAGGTTGCGAATATGCAGTGGCAGGGGGGGTAGAGATATGGGAAGTAAGGGTGTAGGGGGCTCTTAGGAGTGGTTTAGGGGTTGTGGTTAGAGAGACTGTGATTTAGTGCGCAAACTCCAACGCAATTTACGGTAAGGTTGGGAATATATGAAGTGGCAGTAAGGGTAAGGGTGCGGAGTAGAGGGTCGGAGGTCAGGGGGGTGGGGGGGTAGCGGTAGGGGGTAGGTAGTAGGGGGAATAGGGGTAAGGGGTGAGAGATATGGAGTATGGGGTCGGGGGCTTAGGGGGTTGGGGGTAGGGTTAGGGGTCTGGTAGAGAGCTGTGATGATTGTGTTCTCATACTCTCACGGCAAATTCCGCTCAAGTTGCGAATCTGCAGTGGCAGGGGGGGTTAGAGATATGGAGTACGGGGTAGGGGGCTTAGGGAGTAGGGTTAGGGGTGTGGTAGAGAGCTGTGATGATAGTGGCGCATACTCCCAACGCGATTTTGGTTAGGTTGCGAATCTGCAGTAGCAGGGAGGGTAAGGGGCTTGGAGTATGGGTTAGGGATTAGGGGGTTGGGGGTTATGGAAAGAGTAGGGGGGTAGGGGCGTGGGGGTAGGGGGGGTAGGATAGGTGTGGGTAGGGGATAGGGGTAGGGGGGGGGAGGGGGTTGGGAGGATAGGAGGGTAGGATAGGAGGTTAGGGGGTGGGTAGAGGGTAGGGAGGGGGTAGGGGGTAGGAAGTATGGGTAGGGGTAGGTAGTAGGACGGGAGGTTAAGGGTTAGGGGGTAGGGGGTGGTGGTAAGGGGTAGGGGGTGGGGGAAGTAGGGAGGTAGGGGGAGTAGGGTTAGGAGGGTATTTGGGGTAAGGGGGGAGGGAGGGTGGGGTATAGGGTAGGGAAGGGAGCGGCCGTAGGGGGTAGGGAGTAGGGGGTAGGTAGTAGGGAAGACGGGGTAGGGAGGGTGAGGGGGTTAGGGGGGTAGGGGGGTAAGGGGTAAGGGGTAAGGGTGAAGGTTAAGGGTAAGGGGTAAGGGGAGGGGATGGTAGGGGGTAGGGAGGGTAGGAGGTAGGGGGTTGTAATAGGGGGTAGGGGTAGGTTAGGTAGGTAGTAGAGGGGGTAGGGATAGGGGTAGGGGGGGTAGGGGGTGGGATAGGGTAGGCAATTGTTGAAATGAGCAGTACATACCATTTGTGTGTCCGTGACTGTTGCTACACTTATCCCGATGCAGACTACTAACACAGACTTGATGATCTTTGGCTTGGGCAGGTGGTGAGGTTGGGGTAAGGGTTAGGGGGTGGTGGTAGGGGGGGTGGTAGGGGGGGGTAGGGGGTAGAGGGTAGGGGGCAGGATAGGGTAGGCACTTGTCGAAGTTAGCAGCACATACCATTTGTGTGTCCGTGACAGTTGCTACAGCTATCCCAATGCAGACCACTAACACAGTCATTATCATATTTGGCTTGGGAAGGTGGTGAGGTTGGGGTAAGGGTTAGGGGGTGGGGGGGTAGGGGGTAGGGGGTAGAGGGTATGGGGTAGGATAGGGTAGGCACTTGTCGAAGTTAGCAGCACATACCATTTGTGTGTCAGTGACTGTTGCTACAGCTATCCCAATGCAGACCACTAACACAGACATGATAATCTTTGGCTTGGGCAGTTTTCCGAAGAACAGCAGATCCACAACGATGACTGTTGGTGCGACAGCGATCTTCATCACCTGAGCAGACAAGAGACGTTGGGCTTTTTGAGAAATTAGGAATCGAGCTTGATTCCTGAACATGTATATAATATACAATATACAATCCAAGGGTTGTACAGGGCCGTGTAACCTTTTTGACAATTTTTGACTTTTTAATTTTATTACCGATCATTATTTTTTACCGGTCCACCACGATGACTGGTTGTGCGACAGCGATCTTCATCACCTGAGCAGAGCAAAGAAACGTTGGGCTTTTTGAGAAATTAGGAATCAAGCTTGATTCCTGAACTTGCATATAATACACATATAAAAATATAATAATATACATACAAAAATATAAAATCCAAGGGTTGTGCAGGGCCGTGTAACCTTTTAATTACCGGTCATACAATTTTGGACGTTTGTATTTTATTACCGATCGTTATTTTTTACAGGTGCACCACCATGACTGGTTGTGCGACAGCGATCTTCATCACCTGAGCTGACAAGAAACGCCGCATTTCCCACACAGTAGTGGGTGAAATGGAGTATTCAGACGCGCGACGTAAGATTCCGCAGGACGCATTCATATTTCAAATACCCGTAAACCCCCGGGCAAAACCAGGAGTAACCACCGCCAGTGTTTTCCTAGCAGTACTGTCCTGCCCGGTATATAATCAAGTGCACAGTCACCGGGGGCACTAAACTCTTGGTGCCCCAAGCTGCTAAGCCTTGATCTTTACCAATTTTTCGAGTTCCCACCACCATCCCTCTGTCCCACAGGAGTTATATCTTCCAGAAGCTACCAGAGCCTCCCAGGGGAAGTGACTCTGTTATTATTTGACAGTAACGACTCTATTGGTAGTAGCACAAAGACAGACCTGAACAGTCTGGACTTACAAGCTAGATAGTGCAGTTGACTTTATTTAATGGTAAAAGCTGATAAGACCAGTAAAGCCAGCCAGTGGTGTGATATACCCCCTAATTAAGGGAAATATCACACACAAAGCTAAAACTTTACAAGGCCCAGCATACACCTTAAATATGTCTACTAGCACTTGTACCAATGGGGGCCCCATCTGAAAGATCACTGGACCTCTCGTGCAGTGTCTCAATGTCCAGCAAGCAGGCCCCCCATACTTTTGCAAATATAAGTACTGACAATGATGAAGCCTGCATGTGCTTATTTCCTCAACCCTTAAGGGTAAATTGTAAGGAATCTGAGTCAACCGTTTGAATGTTGGGCTTTTTGAGAATTAGGAATCAAGCATGATTTCTGAACGTGCATAAATGTTAGGTTCTTGCAAGAGGTGCCCAAACCTCCAATTGTTTACTCCTCACGATCGATCGATTCATTCAGAGAATGGGGCTATAATGGCATGATTCATGGCGATGATTTAGTCATGTTTCTGGCCATTCTGAGCACCTCATTTAGGGGTGGGTGGGGGGGTGGGTGGGGGTGGGGGGAGGGGTCAGCTCTCCTCAGGTTTCTTAGGGATGACACAGGAGGAGCCCAGGCCTTCAAAAATTCAGTCATGCCGATCGATGTTTTCCAAGAACAGGGTTACAGTGGCCTGATTCATGGCGATGTTTTTTGTCATGTTTCTGGCCATTCTGAGCACCTCAATTGGGGGGGGGGGGGGGGGGGGGGGGCAGCCCCCCTCAGGTTTCTTAGGGATGACACTGGATGACGGGTCCATTTATTTACTACTCCTGGGTCTGGTAACCTTTTTTACCGGTCATACATTTTTTTACTTTTTGTTTTTTTACCAATCATAATAGTTTTTACCGGTCATACATTTTTGGACTGATGTATTATTTTACCAATCATAATAGTTTTTACCGGTCATACATTTTTGGACTGATGTATTATTTTGACCGATCACAATTTCTTTTCCGGTCATACATTTTTGGACTTAATTTATTTTTTTACCGATCATTGTTTTTTACTGGTTACACATTTTTGGACTCATGTACTTTTTTACCAATCATAACTTTAACTAGTCATAATTTGTGTACCCATCAGAAGGGATTATGTTTTAATTGTCCACCACAACTGACTGTCGGGGCGACAGCATTCTTCATCACCTGAGCTGGGGTGGGGGGTGGGGTGGGGGGTGGGGGGGGGGGGGCAGGGGGATGCACGCGTGGTCCGTTAAGAAGAATGATAGATGTCAGATCTCAGATCTCAGATCTCGGGTGAGATAGCCCACATCAGGCTTTGCATTGGAGTGGGGGTGGGGGAGGGGGGCGAGCCACACTGAGTGCCTGACAAAGAATGATAGATGACAGGTCTCAGATCTCAGATCTCGGGTGAGATGGTCCACATCAGGCTTTGCAGTGGGGTGGGGTTGGGGGTGGGAGGGGGGGAGGGGGGCGAGCCACACAGAGTGCGTGACGAAGAATGAGAGGTGACAGATATCAAGTGGACCAGTCCCCAATCTTGAAGGACTGATCTCAGATCTCGGATCTCAGATGAGATAGCCCCAATATATATAGGGACTGATCTCAGATCTCAGATCTCAGATCTGACCCATCCACAGCAGCCCACTCCCCTATTTTGTAGCCCACTCCTCTCCTCCTACCCCAGCAGACTCCTGCCTCATAGAAGCCCATAGTGTTGATGTTCAGGCTAAGGTTGCAAATCACAATCTAGCCTACATAGGACGCTGCCAGCTGCATCACCCCCTACCCCCCCCCCACCAACAAATACAAAGAAGAAGCCTCATACTCCAAAAAAAAAACAGAAAGAAAAAAAAAAAAACAAAAAAAACACAAAAAAAAAAAAACCAAAAAACAAACAAAATGAAAAAAAAAAATAAAAAAAAAAAAAAAACAACAAAAAAAAAAAAAAAAAACAAAAAAAAAAAAAACAAAAAAAAACAACACCCCCCAACCACACCACACCCCCCCCCCCACCACAGAACCCCGCCCAACCACCCACCCCAACCCAAAATAAGACAAACACACCCACAACACAACACAAACCAAAAGAAAACACACAAAAAAAACAAAAAAACAACCAAAACAAAAACAACCAAAAATCCCAAAACACAAAATAAGAAAAAAAAACAGAAAGAAAAAAACCCAAACACAACAAAGAAAAACACCACACCAAAAACCCCCAAAACAAAAAAACAAAAACAACACAACCAACAAAAAAAAAACAACAAAACACACAACAAAACAAGAAAAAATAAAAACAGAAAAAAAAAAGAAACACCACACCCCCAAAAAAAAAAAAAAAAACAAAAAAATAAACAAAACAAAAATAACCCCACACCCCCACCCCACCCCACACCACCCCCCACCCCCCCCCCACCCCCAACACACACACACATGACACACCAAACCCCTCCCCCCAGGGACTCCTATATGATTTAGAGCCCACAGTTGTTTTGATGTCCAGGCTAAGGTACCAAATCACAATGTAGTATACATAAGAACACAGCCAGATCATCACCCCCTACCAACCCCCCACCACAAATACAACAGAGAAGCCTCATACTCCCTACTCGCCCTACTCTACTCCCCCCCCCCCATCCGCCCCTACCCCCCCCCCTCCCCCGCCCCCCTCGCCCCAACCAACCCACAACACCTGACACACACCCAAACCCCTCCCCCCAGTAGACCTCCTAATGATGAGAAGCCCACATGTTGATGTCCAGGCTAAGGTAGAACCAAATGCATGCAATGTAGTCCTACATAGAACACAGCCATTCTGCAATCAACACCACCTAACCGCCCCCCCCATCCACAAATACACAAGGCGCTCATCTCTCCCCCTCCCCCCCCCCCCCCCCCGCCCCCCCCCAACACACCCACCCCGCTGACACCCCCCCCCCTCCCCCATTATACCTGCCTCTCTTCCATAGAAAGCCCACAGTGTTGATTTCCAGGCTAAGGTTACCAAATCACACCACATGTCAGTCTACATAGAACACGCCAGCTGCACAAACCCCTACCCCCACCACCACAAATACAACAGAGAAGCCGTCAACTTCCCCCTCCCTCCTCCCCCCGCCCCCCCCCCGCCTCCCTCCTCCCCCCCCCCCGGCCCCCCCCCCGCCCCCCCCCCCCCCCCCCCGCCCCCCCCCCCCCCCCTCCCGTTCCCGCCACAGCCGCCCCCCCCGATACCCCCCCCCCCTCCCCCCAGGAGACCCTATCATGATGAAGCCCACAGTGTTGATGTCCGGCGAAGGCAACCAAAATCCAATTTGTCTACATAGAACACAGCCAGCTGGCATCAAACCCCCTACCTACCCCCCCCCCCACCCAAATACACAGAGAAGCTCATACTCCCCCCCCCCCCCCCCCCCAACACACACCACACTGCACAGACCCCCACACCCTCCCCCCAGGAGACTCCTATATGATAGAAGCCCACAGTGTTGATGTCCAGGCTAAGGTACCAAATCACAATGTAGTCTACATAGAACACAGCCAGCTGCATCCACCACCCCTACCAACCCCCACCCACCACACATACACAGAGAAGCCCTCAAACCCCTACCCCCCCGCCCCCGTCTTACCCCCCCCCCCCGCCTCGCCCCCGCCCCGCCCAGCCCCCCCCACCCCCCCCCCCCCCCCCCCCCCCCACACACACACACACACACTGACGAACACACACACCCCTCCCCCCAGCAGACTCCTACCTGATAGAAGCCTACAGTGTTAATGTTCAGGCTAAGGTTGCACAGCACGATGTAGCCTACATAGGACGCTGCCAGCTGTGCAAGTTTCCTTTGCTCAATGTACTTCCGCTCAAACACTCCAAAGTGGCTGAACAGGGACATGCCCACAACAGTACACATGGTGTGTACGAGGGTCAGGGCGTAGGTGAACTTGAAGCCTTGTACGAAGACAGCCTTGTTGGCAAACACAATACCACTGGGAACAGGAGAGTGTTGACATGTTATTCAGTTTTGAGTTGTTTTGTGTTGTGTTGTGTCGTTTTGTGTTGGGTTGTCGTGTGTTGTGTTGTGCCTTGTATTGTGGTTTACACATGGTTTGTATGAGTGTCAGGGCGAAGGTGAATTTGAAGCCTTGTACGAAGACAGCCTTGTTGGCAAATACAATACCACTGCGAACAGAATAATGTTGTCATGTTATTCAGTTTTGAGTTGTTTTGTTTTGTTTTGGGTTGGGTTGGGCTGTTTGGGTTGGGTTGTTGTGTGTTGTGTTGTGCGTTGTATTGTGCTTTACACACTGTTTGTATGAGGGTCAGGGCGTAGGTGACCTTGAAGCCTTGTACGAAGACGGCCTTGTTGGCAAACACAATACCACTGGGGACATAAGAGTGTTGTCGTGCTATTTAGTTTTTTTTGTTGTGTGTTGTGTTGTGCGTTGTATTGTGGTTTAGACATGGTTTGTATGAGGGTCAGGGCGTAGGTGAACTTGAAGCCTTGTACGAAGACGGCCTTGTTGGCAAACACAATACCACTGGGAACAGGAGAGTGTTGTCCTGTTATTTAGTTTTTTTGTTGTGTGTTGTGTTGTGCGTTGTATTGTGCTTTACACACTGTTTGTATGAGGGTCAGGGCGTAGGTGACCTTGAAGCCTTGTACGAAGACAGCCTTGTTGGCAAACACAATACCACTGGGAGCAGGAGAGTGTTGTCCTGTTATTTAGTTTTTGTGTTGTGTGTTGTGTTGTGCGTTGTATTGTGCTTTACACACTGTTTGTATGAGGGTCAGGGCGTAGGTGACCTTGAAGCCTTGTACGAAGACGGCCTTGTTGGCAAACACAATACCACTGGGAACAGGAGAGTGTTGTCCTGTTATTTAGTTTTTTTGTTGTGTGTTGTGTTGTGCGTTGTATTGTGCTTTACACACTGTTTGTATGAGGGTCAGGGCGTAGGTGAACTTGAAGCCTTGTACGAAGACGGCCTTGTTGGCAAACACAATACCACTGGGAACAGGAGAGTGTTGTCCTGTTATTTAGTTTTTTTGTTGTGTGTTGTGTTGTGCGTTGGATTGTGCTTTACACACTGTTTGTATGAGGGTCAGGGCGTAGGTGACCTTGAAGCCTTGTACGAAGACGGCCTTGTTGGCAAACACAATACCACTGGGAACAGGAGAGTGTTGTCCTGTTATTTAGTTTTTTTGTTGTGTGTTGTGTTGTGCGTTGTATTGTGGTTTAGACATGGTTTGTATGAGGGTCAGGGCGTAGGTGAACTTGAAGCCTTGTACGAAGACAGCCTTGTTGGCAAACACAATACCACTGGGAACAGGAGAGTGTTGTCATGTTATTTAGTTTTGTGTTGTGTTGTGTTGTGTTGTGTTGTGTTGTGTTGTGTTGTGTTGTTGGGTTTTGTTTAGTACGTTGTTTTGTGGTTAACACATGGTGAGTATGGTGGTCAGGGCGAAGGTTAATTTGAAGCCTTGTACGAAGACAGCCTTGTTGGCAAACACAATACCACTGGGAACAGGAGAGTGCTGTCATGCTGTGTGGTGTAGTGTGGTGTGGTGTGGTGTGGTGAGTGTTTATGCCGGGGGGGGGGCAAAAACAAAGTGAAATACACCATCCCCAAAAAGTGCTAAGGCACCCTTCTGCAGACCCCCCCTCCCCCGGCTCCGGAACCCACTATACAGCCAGTATCTCAGCCACCACTTTGTGTTATGGTGTATAATTAGGCTCATATTACAGGGTTTTCAAAGGCCTATCCATTGAGGTTGGTCTCAAGTCCATTTGGGATGTTTGAAGCATATAAAATCATGATCATCAATGTAACATTGTTTGGTGGGGCTTGGGGGTCAGGGCCCCATGGCCCCTATTGTGCCCACCTTCAATATTCTTCAATAATCAGGTATTCAATAACCAGGTCTTCAATCCAAGCTTCAATCGGGCATTAAATAATCAGGTCTTCAATAATCACTAATGTATGTGTGGCTGAAGGGCACAATGTAGTCCTGTACAACATGTGGTCTTAGTTGGTGACGTCATCGACCACCATTCTCCAGAACAATGCCGGCGCGTCTACTAGGGATGCCTCAAGCCGCACTTGAGCTCGCTCCCTTTGCACACACTGGGCATAATGTGTGGTGGATCTCTCCCCAAATAGCATACATGGACTGGTATTTAGTAGAGGAACACCCTAGTTCCACTCCCATGTCATCTGAGGGCTAGAAAAAAAGTGCTTGAAAAGTACCTAATTTTTTGAAAATGTAGATTTTCTCCTCAAACACCCCCCCTCCCCCCCCCCCCCCCCCCCCCCCCCCCCCCCCCGAGGCCCTAAACTTTGGAGGACCAACACTTTTTTCTACTGGGCCAAACTAAGAAATAAAACCTGATTCTTCATCCTCTCTATGATATCTACAAAGTTGAGGGATGGTGTCATTTTGGTTTGAAGTTGCCCCCCCTCCCCCCCCCCCCCCTGGTTTTATGCTGTGTTTTTCTGTTTAGTGTTTTTTTGTGTTGTTGAGTGTTTGTTTTTGTTAACCACCATGTGTGTATGGGGGTCAGCCTGACCCGGTCAGGGCATAGGTGAACTTGAAGCCTTGTACGAAGACGGCCTTGTGGCAAACACAATACCACTGGGAACAGGAGAGTGTTGACATGTTATTCAGTTTTTAGTTGTTTTGTTTTGTTTTGTTTTGGGTTGTTTTGGGTTGGGTTGTTGTGTGTTGTGTTGTGCGTTGTATTGTGGTTTACACATGGTTTGTATGAGTGTCAGGGCGAAGGTGATCTTGAAGCCTTGTACAAAGACGTCCTTGTTGGCAAACACAATAGCAATGCGAGCAGCAGAGTTTTATTTTGTTGAGTCAAGTGCTGCTTTGTTTCGTTCGCTTTGCTCTTGCACAAGAGTGCAGCTTTGTTTCATATGCTTTGGTCTTGCTATGTTTTGCGTTTTTTTGCATTGTTTTGTTCATTGTCTTGCTTATTGTCTTGTCCAGTTTGATTTTTACAGTTCATTTGTTTTCTGTTTGATTAGCTCATTGTTTTGCTCATTGTTTAGTCCAGTTTTGCATTGTTTGCATCATTTTGCTCTGCTTTTAGATACCACTGCGAGCATGAGAGGCTGCTCTGTTTCTGTTGAAGGATAGTGCTGTCTTGTTCTGTTTTACTTTGTTCCATTTTGCTTTGCTTTGCTCAATGTTTTGCATCATTTTGCATTGCTTTGCGTAAAATTGCATCATTTAGCATCATTTTGCTCCGCTTTTAGATACCACTGCGAGCATGAGAGGCTGTTCTGTTTCTGTTGAAGGATAGTGCTGTTTTGTTCTGTTTTACTATGTCTTATTAATCTTTTTTTGTTTTCTTATTTTCTGTTCTGTTATGTACTCATGTATTGTGGTACCAGGGTGAGCAGTATTTGTTGGCTTTGTTCTGCTTTGTTCTGCTTTGTTTCGCCTTGCATTGTTTTGAATTGTTTTCCTTTGCTTTGTTTTGCATTTGTTAGCATTGTTTTGCATCGTTTTGCATTGTTTTGCATCATTTTGCATCAGTTAGCTCTGTCTTGAGATACCACTGCGAGCAAGAGAGGTTTGTTCTCTTTTTGTTGAACGTTTGTCCTGCTTTCCTTTCCTTTTTATTTTTTACTTGTTTCTTTTTCTGCTGCTCTGCACTTTTGTATTGTGATTCTACTGTTTTGAGATACCACTGCAAGCATGAGAGGTTTGTTCTCTTTTGGGTTAACGTTTGTCCTGCTTTCCTTTAGTCTTTTTACGTTTTACTTGTTTCTTCGCCTCCTGCTGCTATGCACTTATGTATTGTGATTCTACTGTTAGCATGAGTGATTTAATTTGTTCTTGCATTGTGAGAGTGCTGCTTTGTTTCGTCTTGCTTTTTTTTGCCTTTTTTTGCTCTGGTTTAACTTTATTTTTTAGCATCATTTTATCTTTATCATCATTTTAGCATCATCATTTTAGCATCATTTATATTTTAGCATAATTTTAGCATATATTTTAGCATATATTTTAGCATATTTTAGCATATATTTTTAGCATCATTTCTATTTTAGCATCATTTTAGCATCATCATTTTAGCATCATCATTTTAGCATCATTTTAGCATCATCTTAGCATCATAATTTTAGCATCATTTTAGCATCATTTTAGCATTCATCATTTTAGCATCATTTTAACTTTATTTTTTAGCATCATTTTTTGCTTTTTTTGCTTTTTTTGCTCTGGTTAAACCTTATTTAGTATCATTTTGCTCCGTTTTTAGATGTCACTGCGAGTGTGATAGGTGTATATACTGTTTGTGTTGGACACTGCTGCTTTGTTTTGTTTTACTTTGTCTTACTTATTTTGTTGTGTGTTACTTATTTTCTGTTCATACGTGTACTCATTTATTGTGATATCACTCTGAGCAGTATTCTGTTTTGTTTTGTTTTGTTTTGCATTGTTTGCATTATTTTGCATTGTTTTGTTTTGTTTTGCATTGTTTTGCATTGTTTTGCATTGCTTTGTTTTGTTTTGCATTATTTTGCATTGTTTGTTTTGTTTTGCATTGTTTTGCATTATTCTGCATTGTTTTGTTTTGTTTTGCATTGTTTTGTTTTGTTTTGCATTATTTTGCATTGTTTGGTTTTGTTTTGCATTGTTTTGCATTGTTTTGTTTTGTTTTGCATTGTTTTGCATTGTTTTGTTTTGTTTTGCATTGTTTTGCATTGTTTTGTTTTGTTTTGCATTTTTTTGCATTGTTTTGCATTATTTTGCATTGTTTTGTTTTGTTTTGCATTGTTTTGCATTATTTTGCATTGTTTTGTTTTGTTTTGCATTGTTTTGCATTGTTTTGTTTTGTTTTGCATTGTTTTGCATTGTTTTGTTTTGTTTTGCATTGTTTTGCATTATTTTGCATTGTTTTGTTTTGTTTTGCATTGTTTGGTTTTGTTTTGCATTGTTTTGCATTGTTTTGTTTTGTTTTGCATTGTTTTGCATTGTTTTTTTTTTTTTTGCATTGTTTTGCATTATTTTGCATTGTTTTGTTTTGTTTTGCATTGTTTTGTTTTGTTTTGCATTGTTTTGCATTGTTTTGCATTATTTTGCATTGTTTTGTTTTGTTTTGCATTGTTTTGCATTGTTTTGCATTGTTTTGTTTTGTTTTGCATTTTTTTGCATTGTTTTGTTTTGTTTTGCATTATTTTGCATTGTTTTGCATTGTTTTGTTTTGTTTTGCATTGTTTTGCATTATTTTGCATTGTTTTGTTTTGTTTTGCATTGTTTTGCATTGTTTTGCATTGTGTTGCCCTGTTTTGAGATACCACAGCGAGCATGAGAGGTTTGTTCTGTTTTGTTGAAGGATTGTGCTGCTTTGTTCAGTTTTGCTTTGTTCCATTTTGCATTTTTTCATTGTTTTGCTCATTGTTTTGCTCGTTGTTTTGTCCAATTTGTTTTGTCCAGCTTGTTTGTTTGTTGTTTAGCTCGTTGTTTGACCAGTTTTTCATTGTTTTGCATAATTGTTCTCCGTTTTTAGATACCACTGCGCCCATGCCAGGTTTTTTCTGTTTTTGTTGAAGGATATTTCTGTTTTGTCCAGTTTTACTTTGTTCCATTTTGCATTGTTTTGCATCCTTCTGCTCTATTTTGAGATACCACTAATAAGTGGTTTGTTCTGTTTTTTTTTTTTTTTTTTTTTTTGCAATGGGTTTGCTTTGTTTAAGCTTTGTTTTACTTTGTTTTTCATTTTTATTATATTTTGAGATACCACTGCAAGTATGAGAGGTTCGTTCTGTTTTTGTTTACTGTATGCCATTTTTCTCTTCTTCTTCTGCTGTTTTGTACTTATGTATTGTGGTACGTGGAGTGGTCTGTGGTGCGTGCAGTTATATTTAGTCATCTTGCAGAGATGATATTCAAAGCAATTTGAACCGCTTTGAATCATGTATCACCTTTCAGAAATGATATTAAAGGTTTCGTACGCAGCCGCCTTGGTGTTGTTGTGTTGTGCTGTGTTGTGTTGTGTTGTGTTGTGTTGTGTGGTGTTGTGTTGTGTTGTATTGTGTTGTGTTTTGTTTTGTTGTGTTGTGTTGTGTTGTGTTGTGTTGTGTTGTGCTGTGTTGTGTTGTGTTGTGCTGTGCTGTGTTGTGTTGTGTTGTGTTGTGTTGTGTTGTGTTGTGTTGTGTTGTGTTGTGTTGTGTTGTGTTGTGCTGTGTTGTGTTGTGTTGTGTTGTGTTGTGTTGTGTTGTGTTGTGCTGTGTTGTGTTGTGCAGTGTTGTGTTGTGTTGTGTTGTGCATTGCTTCTTTATCATTTATCACCATTCGGAAATAATATTAAAAGCTTCGTAGGCAATCGCCTTAGAGTATTTATTTAATTTTGTCTTGTGGTTGGTTATGTGCAGCAACTTTGTATCACTTCTTCATCATCAATCACCTGGCAGAGATAATATTCAAAGCTCCATAGGCATCGCCTATTTTTTCGTGTATTGTTGTGTTGTTTCGTGTTGTGTTGTGTGCATCAATTTGTATCGCTTCTTTATCATTTATCACCTTTCATAAATGATATTATTAGCTCCGTAGGCAACCTCGAAGGAGTTTTTTTTAGCGTTGTGTTGTGGTTTGATGCATACAACAACTTTGTATCACTCCTTCATCATCAATCACCTGGCAGAGATGATATTCAAAGCTCCATAGGCAATCGCCTTGGTGTTTGCCGAGTTCCATCTAGACTCTGGCTGTGGCATGAATGACTCCCCCATCCCTGAGGTGGTGCAGGTAGCAACAGGAGCAGCAGGAGCAGTGGTTCACTAACTTCTGAAGCAGATGCAGCTGCAGCACCAGCAGTCCACAGTATGCGGGTAGTAGCTACGGCTAGTACCCTACAATTAGGAGACAGATTTGCTAGGTACAATTAGTAGCTGCGATTAAAAAGAGAGGACGGAAGAAGACGTCAGGAGGCGTGGAGTCAGAAGCTTATCTGCAGAAGTGCGGTGTCATGTCGCCCATGTCGACGAAGAGTGGGTCGCGATTTAGCTGTCGGGTCAAATTGACAGGTTGTGCACTTTGAGACGATATTGAATGCTCTGGGTCGTAACATGTAAGGGAAGCAGATGATAAGCGGCGAGATTAGAGCAGTGGCCTTGGAGGCAATGGGGCGTCTGTCTCTGGAATGGGCCAGTAAGATCGGGCATGCGCGTTCGAAAACAAAATGTTAAATCCTCGAGGGCAAGATTTATGCTTGGCGCTAACTAAGGGAATAAGTAGCAGCTGCCGAGACAAGCGGCCGATCTGGTGTGAAGGGAGACCGAACAAGGACTCCGGCAGGAGCGAAAGATCCGCGATCGGCCCCCGCAGTACGAGAGGTCCTATCAAAGCTGTCCGCTATAAAGTGGGTTTCGGAGCCGGTCTCGGGAGCCGGTGGGTGGATGGTTGCAGTGGGGTGTCTTGGCCCTTCGTTAGGATGGCGTCTAGCACGTTCGTGATTATATTTCCTGGTAATTTGCCTTTACTACCAAGATGGCGAGCAGCCAACTGGCTGGCTAAAGCTATGCAACGAAGATCAAGTTCAAGTTGCGTTTAAACTACTCATGTTTACTCAGCTCGCAGACTGTGAGCAGCCTGAAGGCTGATAGACATAGTGCTACCCCTGCCCTGGGGCCCTAGACTGTAACTTGAGTACCGAACTTTAAACCATCCACAGTTCCACACATGGAATTTTTTAGTTGCCCTTGAATGTGAGGTTTGGCATGTCCCTTCAGCCTAAGTGGCTACCCCTGGACTGTAAAATATAGGGAACGGCAATAGGATATTATATGATATTATGTATTTATGTCATCACACGATATCATATGATGCCGGCAGTCTGACTAGGCTTAAGTAACCATTTACACACAATATCATATGATGCCATTTGTATGATATCACACCAGCCTGAGATGAGTTTCATATGATTTGCCGATCCCTAGTCTAGTATCAGGTAAGGGTTGCTCCAAACCGGTACGTCTTCCAAACATGGGGCAAATTTTGGAGGGCCTGTTACGTTGCAAGCTTTGCGTTGTGGTCATGCGGTGGTCAAGCAACACATATTATGAAAACAGATAGAAGCGAAAGAGTAGATTTGGGAGAACCCTTAAACAACCCTTTAACTTACATGCACATGACAGGAATACTAAATTCAGACAAGGTTGGGGACTCTTTAAATGGTTTGTGTTTACACGGGTGTATACATTGTCCCAGACCAGGCTTTACGGGGATGCAGGCATTGCTCACTGGCTCCCCAGATACATGTCTAAATTATATGGTTGACGCATTCGTAGAGGAACTCAGCGACTACCGTAGGTTCTCCCCTTTTGTTACATGGGATGGTCCCCCGCATCTTCAATCTAACGACCACAGGGCACTCCAAGAACCAGGGGTGCCAGTGGCCAGTCCCTTGGGCCAATCTAGTAGCTTGTAGCTGAACAGCTACCCCGGACTGTAACATTCTTGCTATCATACAACAAGGGGTCAGTGTATGATTTGTACCATGGCGTCAGATAAGTTCTCCACCGCCAGCGCTACACAGTCAGATGAGTGCTCCACCACCATTGCCTCCCCCAGCTCTTGCTGTTCAGCTCAATCCTCCCTGCACCAGAACGCAGTAGGATGATATTTGAGTGTGTGCTTGTGTGTTGTAGCCGAGATTGTGAGTGTGTGTTGCGAGTGTGAGTTGTTGAGTTGGTTATCAATTATAATATGTGTAACTGAATGTGCTGCTAGGGATGCTGCACTGTGTGTTACTGCTTGAGCTGCAGTGTGTGTTGCTGTGTTTCCTGCTGTTAGTTTTGCTGCTTTTGCTGTTTGCGTTTGTGTTTTGGTGTAGCTAAATGTACTGCTGTGGGTGTTGCAGTGTGTGTTGCTGAATCTGCATCTTCGCGTGCTGCACCATTTGTTGCTGTCCAACCTGCAGCGTACGTCGCAGCTCGAGTTGCAGTGCATGTTTCTGTGCTTTCTGCTGTTTATTTTGCTGTTTGTGTTGCGGAATGTGATGCTGTGCGTGTTGTAGTGTGTGTTGCTGTTTCAGCTGCATTGTGTCTTACAGTGTGTGTTTATGAATGTGATGCTGTGGGTGTTGCAGAGTGTGTTTCTGTTTGAGCTGCAGTGAGTTTTACAGTGCATGTTGCTGAATGCGATGATGTAGGTGTTGCAGCGTGTGCGGCTGTTTGAGCTGCATTGTGTCTTACAGCGCATGTTGCTGAATGTGTTGCTGTGGGTGTTGCAGCGTGTGCGGCTGTTTGAGCTGCAGTGTGTTTACAGTGCATGTTGCTGAATGTGATGCTGTGGGTGTTACAGAGTGTGTTTCTGTTTGAGCTGCAGTGTGTTTACAGTGCATGTTGCTGAATGTGATGGTGTAGGTGTTGCAGCGTGTGCGGCTGTTTGAGCTGTAGTGTGTTTACAGTGCATGTTGCTGAATGTGTTGCTGTGGGTGTTGCAGCGTGTGCGGCTGTTTGAGCTGTAGTGTGTTTAACAGTGCGGTTCGCTGAATCTGCTGTTATGCGTGTTGCTGTCTGCCTAGCAGATTGTGGTGCAGTGTGTGTTACTGAATGTGATGCTAAGTGTGATGCACCGTGTGTTGCTGTTTGGGTTGCAGTGTGTACTGCTTTGTTTTTGCTGTTTATCTTGCTGTGTTGCTGTGTGGCAAGGGCAAGGGTTGAGCTAAGGGAGAGGACCTCCCCACACACACCACCACTAGCACCACACCCTGATCATATTAACTCACATGTCGGACTCGACCAAAGCAGCCTTGGCGGCTGATTCCGCCTCAGCCAGGAGCTCTGCGGGTATCTGCAACAGCACGACAGGTGGGGTAGGGGGCTGAGTGGGTGGGGGGGATAGTGGCGAGTGTGTTTGCCTTTGCGGCTGATTCCGCCTCAGCCAGGAGCTGTGGGTATCTGCAACAGCAGCACGACAGATGGGGTGGTGGGCTGAGTGTGGGGGGGGGATAGTGGCGAGTGTGTTTGGGTGTGTGTGTTTGGGTGTGTGCGTGTGTGGGGGGGGCTGGGGGGTGGGGGGCTGAGTGAAAACAACAGGGCAATCCAACATCCTGGTATGTTACCCTAACTCCACTGTTCCTTCAGCAGTCCATGCTTTGTGGACAACCACATGATCTAATCTCGACAAATGATATAAAATGTGCACCAATGAATGATCTTGTATGATCTAATCTCGTCAAATGTCCAATCAAATGCCCTACCCGTTGATGCTCTCGGTTGGTCTCCTCGCAGATCCAGCTGATCTCCAACTCAAAGGGCTTGCCATCCTCATCGTGTACCTTATGCAAAACTTTAGCAGCCTCCATCACAGCCTGCAAGTGGCGTTTTGTATCGTGTGGTTGGCAGTTGTTTTGTTGCTGCTGGTGGTGGTGAACTGGTGGTGGTGGTGGACAGACAGCAGTGGTGGTGATGGTGGACTGGCGGAAGTGGTGGATCACTGGTGGTGGTGGTAGTGGTAGTGCTTTGTGGTGGACTGGTGGTAGTACAGTGGCGTTGGTGGGCGGGTGGTGGTGTTTTGTACTGTGTCGTCGGCAGTTGTTTTGTTGTTGCTGGTTGTGGTGAACTGGCTGTGGAGGACTGGTAGTGGTGGTGTGACTGGCAGTAATTGTGGAATAACGGAAGTGGTGGATTGCTGGTTGTGGTTGTGGTGGTGCTTCCTGGTAGACTGGTGGTAGAGGACTCAGGGCGGAGGGCTGGTGGTAGTAAGGGCGGACTACTGGTAGTGGTGGAGTGATGGTAGTGGAGTCTTGGTGGTAGTGGCGTGCAGTGGTGGTAGTGATGGTAGTGGTGGAGTGATGGTAGTGGAGTGGTGGAGGTGGCAGTGGAATGGTGGTGGTGGACATAATATGGTTGTGGTGGAAAGGTAGGGGGGGACTGAAGGTGGCGGTAATGCTTTGAGGTGGACTGGTGGTGATTGATAGGCCGGGGGTGATTCTAGTCAAATGTATGTGTGCAGCACATACAACATTGTGTAGAAATTACTACAAGGAAGTGTGGTGCAGCAGAGTTTGTTCTGACCGAGTTTTTACTGACTGAGTTTGTACTGACCAAGTTTGTACTGACCGAAATTGTACTGACCGAGCGGCAGAGTTAGTACTGACCGAAATTGTACTGACCAAGCAGCAGAGTTTGTACTGACTGAGTTTGTACTGACCAAGTTTGTACTGACCGAAATTGTACTGACCCAGCAGCAGAGTTTGTACTGACCGAAATTGTACTGACCGAGCAGCAGAGTTTGTACTGACCGAAATTGTACTGACCGAGCAGCAGAGTTTGTACTGACTGAGTTTGTACTAACCAGGCAGCAGAGTTTGTACTGATCAAGATTGTACCGACCCAGCAGCAGAGTTTGTACTGATCAAGATTGTACTGACCGAGCAGCAGAGTTTATACTGGCCGAGATTGTACTGACCGAGCAGCAGAGTTTGTACTGACTAATGTTTGTTATGCCTGCGAAAGGTGGGCTGCCTGAAGGCTGATAGACCATGCAATCGAACAAAACAAAACCTAGTGCCCACCTGCCTACAGCTCATGTCAGCTAGCTTGAGCTTCTCAATCTCATTGCGTGCAGCCTGGCGGCCCTTGCCTACAGCTGTACCAAAGTAGCGGTAGCATGCGCCAGAGGGCTCGACCACATGTAGCTGAGGGCCAGCCTTGCAGAACGTAGCTAGGAGGAGAGTGGCACCATAGGGCCTATCATGAGGAGGGGTGGGAGGAGGGGGGGTAAAAGAGTTGGTGACAGTATTATGTATGAGGCGTGTGTGTGGGTGTGTGGGCCAGCCATGCAGTATGTAGCTAGGAGGAGAGTAGCCGCGTTGGGCCTAACATGGGGTGTGGAGTGTGGGGGGGGTAGACTTAATGGTACTGGGGTTTATGAGTAAGGTGTGTGGAGAGCGGATTGGGGGTGGGGGGGGGCGATCTTACATCTCCTCATGGACAAGTTAACAAATCCTAGGAGCGTCATTTTGTAAATAAATTGACGCTCCTAGGATTTGACGCTCCTAGGATTTGACGCTCCTAGGATTCACACACACACACCCCTCTCCCCCGGTCCGTACCCTAGAGACACATGACACCCGTAACACTTTAACGCACCATGTATCCCCCCACCCACCCCAGCCCCTGCTCACCTGAATGACCAGTACAAGTTGAACATATGTGTCCAGGTCGCGACTCGTTCGCTGAGCACACTGCCTGGGATTGGCTCGCCATAGGTCTTCTTATAGTTGGCGGCCTCATCGCATGCTGTGTTCACCACCTGCCTACCATCAGGTGCTAGGCCAGCAACAGCACCACCTGCGTGCTTATCAATGTTGTAGATCCTCCTGTTGGATCCATCCACTAGCAGCTTAGAAATGATGGGCTTCTCTACGGCCTGGGGGGTGGGGGGGAGACATGGTGAGTTAGGGTGTTACGGTGTTACGGTGTTGTGGTTCTTTGGTGTATGTGCCAAGGGTGGGGGAGGGGGGGGGGGGGGGGGGGGGGGGGGGGGGGGGGGGGGGGGGGGGGGTCTGGTGAGCTGAGCAGGCATGCTTATCTAACCTTTCACTTGCTTGGTTTTGCTAAAATACTGTGTGAAGACAGCAACAATGTGGCATCGTCATATTCTCCTTGGACAATTATTCCATCTATGAAGTCATGGATATCTCGACCACAGTCTAACGATATGCAAATCAAGTTATGCGCGCAATTTATTTATGCCTCTGGTGATAGACAGAGCATCATGCCTTCTCCATAGACCAACCAGGCACCATGACTCAATCAGACCATACTGAATTGAGATTTTGATACTAGGGGATCGTGCTTATCTTGACCTGGCCTAGTGCAAAATAATATTTCTGGGTACAAGTATCCTATCGCCTTCTTTCCCGACCAACCAGGCACCATGACACTATATATCGGACCATATTGAATTAGGGTCTTGGTATGTGGGGATCATACTGTTTTCCAAGAGGCCTAGTGCAAGAGAATTCTAGCTGGAGATACCCAGTCATCTTCTTTTCAATCACCATGACTCAATCAGACCATGTTGAATAAGGATCTTGGCACTTCACATCGTCCTCAACTTTTAGGGCCTAGTGCAACAGAATCCATCCGCCTGAACATATTATATCGTCTGCTCTCCTGATCACTCCAAAACCATGACTCTATAAAACCGTGAATAATTTTGATATTGCATAGGGGTCTCGCACAATTCTAGAAGTGGCCTGGAGCTTATGGACAATCCTGGGTTGAGATATCAATTTATTGACTTTCACAACTACCCACCACCAGTCCTCTATGGTTCTTTCTGGACATCATGAATCATGCCATGACTAGACTATCTTGAAACATAATCCTTGAGCAAAGGCAAGAAAATACCTGGTGCCACAGAATCTGATTTGGGACAGGATTCTTTGAAACGCAACAGGAGCTTACCAGGACAACTCCATCCTTGCACTTCAGTCCTATCGCGGTGCTGCGGGCAGGACATGGGACATGGTCGTGAATTGGGTGGGCTAGATGACCAGAAACACGAACAGAGAAAAAGAGAGGTGCACGAGATGAGAAGGCGAGTAGGGAGAACTTTTTGCCAAGGCTCACCTGGTGCTATCAACTGCCTTCTGGGCATACTCCGTCTGGAAAACCTTTCCATCGGGGCTGTATGTCGTTGATGACAAATCATACTGCACGCAAGAGAGCGAACGCAATGAGCCAAAACTTAGATCGGAGCTTTGAAGTAGATCTGCATCCATCTCAGGTGCACGCGAGAAAATCCCTCGATCTGAATAACACGCTCACCCCAGTACCAATGCCTGAAGCCATTCTTCTGACGGAGATACGTAGTTAAGCCGAAGCAGAGGTCTGAAACGTGGACCCTCCTAGACAGATTGCGCAATTAGGATCTCGGCAGACGAGCGCAGCAAATTCGAACTGCAAATAGAAGACGAGCACTTGCAAGCAGGGCGAGCTTCAACTCACTGTACCTGCCTGAAGAACCACCTTGAAGTACAACAGTACGATTCCCAAGCCAAGCCAAAAGCCAAGCTGGAATTTCCCCTGCCCTGGATGGAACAGCCAAGGAATTCCCCTAGCCATTAACAGACTTCCTCTGAACTCCCCACGCCTCATTCCGGGTTTCGCTTGCCTCCTACAGGCATCACCTTCCCTCATATCTTTCTGCTCTCATTTATTGCACTTTTCTCGTTTTCTATCATCTCGACAAAATCCTACCAGTGTACGGTATTCTTAGCCTTTGCCTAGCCCAAGGAGCAGGGTTGTTCAAAACATCACGTTCCACGTCTCAAACGCAGAATTAGGGGGGTCCACTTCATTGCAACATTAGTTTTTGGTTCGTGAATCTCATATTTGTATCGCACTTCAGTATCCCAACGTAGCTTTTGAAATATCCTTGAACAAACCTGGCAAAAAAAAACTCGTGATAAACAAAACCTGAACGAAACAAAAACATATTTTGGGGTGAAAAACTGAAAATACCTCAATTACAAAATCAATAAACCATTAAGATAATCAGATAAACCTCCTACCTAACCTATCCCATTCTGGATGTCTTATACATGACAAAATGTAGTACCCTAGTCATTGTGTGATGCACTCCAACAGCTATATATGGCGGTGGGGTACGACCGGTGCCCAGGTCTACAGCAGGCACATCATCCCTCACATCCACATACCAGATGCTGCCCTTAGGCCTTCTCAAGGTACTATTAGTACACCTGCTGGTGGTAAACCTTCGCCCAAACTGAAATGGAAAGACAACTATGTCCAGATGTATGCACACACAATTAAGCGTGATCCAGACGTTAACCGATTACTTGACAATGCACTCCATAGCTCATCTATGGAAGATTCAGAGAAGGGGATTGCTAGTGCTATTGAACTAGCCATAAGCAAATGCACACCATGTCACAAACCTGTAGCTAAGCGTAAGCACGGGCCCGTGAACGCATGGTATGATGATGAATGCAATCGTGCTAGACAGGCAGCAAGCCAAGCAGAACATCAACATGGCTCTAGCTCTGACTTGGCTGGTTCTATGCACAAGGAGTACAAGAGGATTCTCAGAAGAAAGAAGAGGAAGTGGCTAGAAACACGCATGGAGAACCTTCATACGAATCTTCGGCATAATCCGAAAAGTTTTTGGAAAGACGTGCGTGAGCCTAACAAGGCCACTACGGCAGATATCACAATTCATGATTGGACTGATTATTTTGCAGACCTCTTTGATGTGCAAGTAGGTATTGATCCAAGTCTGGATGCTAGGGACTTTGTCCCTCAAGCTGATGGACCTCAGATAGAGGCCGCACCAACATGGTTATGTCAAGACTTTACCACCCAGGAGGTGTTTTCTGTTCTCCGATCCCTACGGAAAAACTCCTCCCCCGGGGTAGATGGTATCCCTGCAGAATGGTACAGATTTGCTTCCCATGAGGCCAACTCCCGATTTGTACAAGCTATGACTAACCTGTTTAATCTCATCTGGAAGACTTCTTACCCTAGCCAATGGGCTGCAGCTGCCTTGGTACCCGTACCCAAATCCAAAGGCAGTGTGTATGACAAGGACAACTATCGAGGTCTTGCGGTGAGCAACTCCATAGGAAAGATCTTCTCCCTTTGCATGCTACGTAGACTAGATGATTGGTCAGAAGAATTCAACCTCAGAGCCGCTGGCCAATATGGATTTAGAAGTGGTAGGGGTACTGCAGATGCATCATTCATTCTTAACCATATTGTAGATAAATATAGAGAAAAGAAAAAACCACTCTTTGTGGCTTTTGTTGATTTCAAGAAGGCTTATGATTGGGTCAACAGAGACTTGCTATGGGATTGCTTAGCAAGGCTAGGAGTCAAGGACCCCTATCTCAGTATTCTGAAGTCCATGTATAATCATGTTGTTTTCCAAGTTCGCCTACATGGGGACATTGGACCCTCCTTTCCATCCCTTGTAGGAGTTAAACAAGGAGACCCCCTATCCCCACTCCTATTCGGTCTGTTCATTGATAGAATTGAATCGTTCCTCCAATCCAAGCTCCCAAATGTAGGGGCTGAGCTTAGGGGAAAGATTCTGCAACTGTTACTTTATGCTGATGACCTAGCTATAATGGCAGAATCCCCGGCAGATATGCAAGCGATGCTTGACTGCCTGAGAGATTTCTGCGAGGCTACTAAGATGGCTGTGAATATAAAGAAAACTGAGATTGTCGTTTTCAACAAACAATTCTGTGATGAGGCCCGCATGGATCCTGATTACAAATTTGTCTATTACGTGGAGTCAAAGGGTGATTTTGGGGAAAGGATATTGTGTAATCGGGCCATCTCACTGCCCTCGCCGGCTATTCCTTTATGTTGCACAGCTTGGCAAAACAGATACTGTTACAGGTGGTAGGTGATGACACGACCGCCAATTATGGAATTGGCACAGGTAACAGGCGCCAGTTTTTGTCACGATTCAGTACTTCGACAATTCTAGTTAGAATTCCTCTGGCATTAAGGTGAACAAGTCTGTAAACTGTAGATTCTGCTTAGAATGCTCCCTGGTATCCATGGCCTGGAGGGGACTTGAAATTGGGAAAGGGTGAGCAGCCCAGAGCTGGCTGAAAAATCATGTAACAATGCAAATCCAAATCCAAGCATGTTAGACTGTTGCTTACCCCCCCCCCCCCCCCCCCCCCCCCTCCCCACCCCACCCCCCCACACACACACCACCACCACCACCACCACCACCACCACCACCACCACCACTACCACCACTACCACCACCACCATCACCATCACCACCACCACCACCACCACCACCACCCACCATTACCCACCACCACCCACCACCCACCACCCACCCACACACCTCCCCCATTCCCCAAACATACACATCACTACCAACAACAACAACACACACTTACGGTATGCCTACAACAACAACAACAACAACAACAACAACAACAACAACAACAACAACAACAACAACAACAACAACAACAACAACAACAACAACAACAACAACAACAACAACAACAACCGCACATACGGTATGCCTTGCTTTGCATGTGTCGAGGTAATAAGACAATATGAGCAGATGTAGCTGAAAGAGCTGTAGCAGCTGCAGCAAAGGAAACCATAAGCTGTTATTGACCGACTTCCATGTCGGCTACTGAGTAGCCAAAGTGCACACTGGTCATCGTTCCCTCCTGGACCCGTGTTGCCTGCCGCCAGGTCATAGGCTAGCTATGGCCTGCTCGTACCTGCAGTCCCCTGCAGTACGCCTCCGATCTTTCCATATATCGCTCTGTTGCGTCTAATAGCTATCTTCTCCTATTGAGTCTAATACCGTTGTAAAACACTCAGACTAAAATGAGCATCCCATTGTTCAAACTTTAAAAAAAAAACGTTGCAGAGGCCTCAGCTGAGTCCTTGCTTGCAGTTAAAGTAACTTAATTCCAAAATATATGATCTGCCCCCCCACCCTCCACCCCACCCCACCCCACCCCACCCACACACACCATTGAATAATGTTGTATACTAAAATTAACACTGTAGCACGAACTCAGGGCCCCCGTCGATAAGACGATTGTTTGGGGTTCAGTTCATCAATGCTTTTTCTTTTGAAGTCCTTCCTATCACGGTTGGGCAAGTCCCTTCAGCCTATTTGGCCTACCACTGGACTATAACGTACACACACGGTAGTTGGGTAGATTTTTATTAGTTACAGCGAGATAGCTTTCCAGATGCGATGGCAATAGGGGGGCAGGTCAGCTTTTTATTCGCCAGGTTCACCCGTGGCACTGGGGGAAAATCATTGTCGAGAAACTGAAAATTGTACCTGAATTGGTTGATTAAGACACAAGCACAGTTTTGTTTAAAGGGAAATTGGGACGGTTCTCATAACGATGGGTTTTATCGCATAGTGCATAAAAACCCTGACCCATCACGAAGCTGGTTATGAATCCCGATTCCACTTAAGGATGGAAATAACAAAGCATTTATTTTAGAAAATGCGATAAGAATCACACAATTAAATTATCACGTGGGATGATGATTTAATTTTAATTGTGTAGCACGAGCTCAGGGTCAACGCTGGTACAAATATTGTTATGGGTTCAGTTCATCAATGCCTTTTCCTTATCCCTGTCTAGTGATATTCCTAAGGATTTCGCCATATACGTTTAATATCGGGCTGCACGATGCCCAGGTGTAACATTTGGGAATGTATAACCGTTTAAAATCGGGCTGCACGATGCCCAGATGTAACATTTGGACATTGAAAACGTTTACAATCGGGCTGCTTTTTTGCCTGCCCAATTTTAGTATCAGGCTGCACTTTCCCTTACATTTAAAAGTTGGCATTTCTGGTTCTTCGGCTTACAAAATTAAACCCAGATAAACTTGGCAAAAAATGACACTCATGAACCCGGATCAATAAGGCAAAAATGACACACTTGAACCCAGGTCAACTAGGCAAAAAATGACACACTTGAACCGGATCAACTACGCAAAAATGACACACTTGAAACCGGATCAACTAGGCAAAAAATGACACACTTGAACCGGATCAACTAGGCAAAAATGACACACTTGAACCTAGGCCAACTAGGCAAAAAGCGACACACTTGAAACCGGATCAACTAGGCAAAAAATGACACACTTGAACCCTGATCAATTACCGGTAGGCAAAAATGACAAACTTGAACCCAGGTCAACCTAGGCAAAAGATGACACACTTGAAACCGGATCAACTAGGCAAAAATGACACACTTGAACCCAGGTCAACTAGGCAAAAATGACACAATTCAAACCAGGTCAACTAGGCAAAAAATGAAGGCAGTAGTGCAGACTACTGCACTAGATAAACCTGATTCAATTGGACTCGAGAAGCAATTAACTGCATCCTGCTACGACTTTGACTCGGACTGGAATCTGGGAGCTCGTGTCTTGAAAACTTGAACTTGGCCTGCCGGTGAGAACTGCTCATGACCAGCGCGCGATGCCTTTGTACTGTTGAAACGTTTATCATCGGGCTGTCCGATGCCCAAGCCAAGCACCTGCAATCCCGAAACGTTTATAATCGTGGCAGCCCGATGCTCAGGCCAAGCATCTACCATCCGCAAATGTTTATAATCGTGGCAGCCCGATGCTCCACCAAGAGATCTGATATCTGGAAACGTTTCCCACACCCGGGAGCGCGATAAACCAAAACGGTTTATAATCAGGCAATCCCGATCAATCGTGGCAAGGAATATCCCTGTCCCTGTCATGGTTAGGTCAGGCCATTAAGCCTATCTGGCCAACCCCTGGACTGTAACACATACAGTGGGGGTAGCGGGGCAGCCCTTCATCCACCAGTTTCAGCAGCTCAGTAGCTTCTAATTGGCCTTGGGTTGGCACTGGACCTGGGGATGTATCATGCTGGATTTCTTCTTGCCGCACAAGAGCATGATGGCAAGAACAGCCACAATAATCGTAAGTGTGCCGCTGATGCCGACAGCCACAATGGCTATTGTGATTGCCAGATTGTCATTGTCACTGCCCCCTTCGTTCTCATCACTAGCAGAAGCAGGGGAGTGGGGAGGGGCAGACGCGATGCGCGCCACGGGTGTGGAAGGGATCACTGTGACGCCTTCGACGCCAAAGTTTGATGCAAAGGATCCAACCGACATGCCCACACTGGATGCCTCCTCGAGGGCACTGATCATGCTATCGCTAGCTGTCACTCCTGCCAGAGGAACAGTAGTGTAAAAAGGTTTTAGGAAAAGGATTGTGGACCTGAACAGGAAATGTGTTGAGGACAATAACCAGCATTATTTAAGTTATGAGAACACCTGGTGGCATGTGGTATTAAGGGAGCCCCATCTTACGGCGGTAGAGAACAGGCTGCTACTTCACCTGGACAAAGCTGCCATGGCGATTGACAGAGACCCGATCAGCATCATAACTTAAACCATGGTAGGTGTTCCTAGTCGGCCCCCAGCAGCCTTTTGGGTGTTCCCAGCAGATGTCCCCCCCCCCCCCCCCCCCCCCCCCCCCCCCCCCCCCCCCCCCCAAAGCACCCCCACAATACTGTAACCTAGCATCCCCAAAACATGGAGGTACACTGAGGTACAAAATGATATTACGCACGTTGCTACACGTAGTACTAAATTATTTGCTCCATTCTATTATGAAACATGCATGCATGGAACAGCCTAGCATAGAATAGCATGCTCGTGTGTCATTGTTGTTTGCACTTCATACACTTCATGATAGACTCATAAACTGGTATGTATCATTACATATATTAAATATGTATATCATGATGTAAATCGTTATTAACTGCCTGTAGGGGGCTATCTAAACAACACAAATGGTGCAATACCCCTAGTTGTTTTTAAAGTGTAGTAGTCTCATACACTGCAAATTTGGGGGGCCTTAGGCACCCTTTTATGCACCCCATATGGCAGCTTTGTACACACAGAATACACCCTTGTACACACATAATACACCCTTGTAAGACAAATCAAAGGGTCACGAATGAATACATGATAAGTAGTGCACATACCTGTGGGCAGGTTGATAGAGCTGCTGGTAATGACAGTGGGGCTGGACTGCAGCAGGCTGCGATGGGAGCGGCGGGAGCCACATACAGGATTCACCGAGGTTACCTCCACGTCGCCGTTCTTGATGGGGGTGCTGGGGTTGAAGATGTTCCAGTCAGAGGCAAACTGGCCAAGGAGAACAGAAGGGTCGGGCCGTGAGGGAGGGGTGGGGTAATCGGTTTTATATTTGTTCATACAGGGTTTATATATTTGTTTATACAGGGTTTATATATTTGTTTATACAGGGTTTATATACTTGTTTATACAGGGTTTATATACTTGTTTATACAGGGTTTATATACTTGTTTATACAGGGTTTATATACTTGTTTATACAGGGTTTATATACTTTTTTATACAGGGTTTATATATTTGTTTATACAGGGTTTATATACTTGTTTATACAGGGTTTATATATTTGTTTGTACAGGGTTTATATATTTGGTTTTTATATTCATGTTTTATATTTTAGAGGTCACCTATGTGGCTCTGCTCTATCTTGATGGGGCAGTGTTAGGTTTGGTGTGTGTTGTTGGGTTGGTGCGTGTTGTTGGCTTGGGGTGTGGTGTTGGGTGTGGTGGCGGGGTTGGAGGTTTTCCAGTCAGAGGCGAACTGGTCAAGGAGAACAAAAGGTTTGGGGCAGTGAGGGAGGGGCGGGGTTATCGGTCTTATTTTTGTTTTTATATTTGTTTTTATATTCACCTCAGTGGCTATGCTCTATCTTGATGGGGCAGTGTGTTGTTAGGTTTGGGGTGTGTTGTTGGGTTGGTGTGTGGTGTTGGGTGTGGTGTTGGGGTTGTTGGTGTGTGGTGTTAGGGTCGGAGGAGTTCCAGTCAGAGGCAAACTGGCCAAGGAGAACAAAAGGTTTGGGGCCGTGAGGGAGGGGCGGGTTATCGGTCGTATTTTTGCTTTTTATACTACCTCTGTGGCTCTGTTATGCCTTGATGGGGAGGTGTGTTGGTAGGTTTGGGGTGTGTTGTTGGGTGTGTTGGGCTGTGTTGTTGGGGTGTGGAATTGGGTTAGGGGGTGTTCCGGTCATTCTGAGGCAATCTGGCCTAGTTAGAACAACAAAAGAGGTTGGGGCCAAGCAGAGAAAGGAAAGGTGGGGGAGGGAAAGGGGGGGCAGGGGGGGTTGGGGCAAGCAATTAAGGTAAATGGGGCAAGGGAGGTAGGAGGGCCGGGAGGGGAGGCAGGGAGCATGGGGAGGGGTGGGGTGTGGGGGGGGAGGGGGAAGGGGCACACTTGTTTGCAAATATAAATGTGGATGGATGGGATGCATCTTAGATAGACAAAGCAAGTATAATATGCATGCATGCATATTATATATATATAGATAGATAGACAAAGCAATTATATATAGATAGACAAAGCAAATATAATATGCATGCATGCCATATGGCGATGCACCCCGGCCCACCATCCTCACCTGTTCCTGGAAAGCCAGGATGAATGGAGTGGGGTTGGCAACAATAGCTTTGCAAGCCTCATCAGAGACAGTCAAAATGACCTCGGAGGGAATGGAATCGAACTTCTCGTTGAGTACACGGGAGGTGGTGGTGATAGTGGGCGTGGGCCCAGAGCCATAGGGCTGAGCTGGGGGCTTTGGAGGGAAGGGGGGTAGAGGAGGGCGAGGGGGCGGTGATGGGAGGTTTGGAGGATTAGGGGGAGGAAGGATGATTGAAGGAAGGGTGCTTTGGAGGGAAGAAGAAGGAAGGGTGCTTGAAGGAAGAGAGGGAGCAGACGAAAACAGAGGCATCTGCGGAGTCGGGTTAAATTGGAGAGCAGGCAGCTTGTCCCCCATCTCAGCCACTCTACCACCCCTAGATACGGTATCACTGAGGCCCAATTGCCCAAATTTGTTCCCACCCCAACACTTGACGGAGTTGTCGTCCAATAAGGCACAGCTGTGCTGGCCATTAGTAGTGATGGTGATGGCGGTGCGGTTAGTGCCAAGATCCACCTCAGGTAGGTTATCGCCCATCTCTCCTGCATCATCACCCCTTGACTTAGTATCTTCGAGACCCAGTTGGCCCAATTCGTTGTATCCCCAGCACTTCAGCTTGCCATTGTCAAGAAGGGCGCACGTGTGATGTCCTCCAGCAGCAATAGCGGTGGCAGTACGATCGGTGCCCAGGTCCACAGCAGGAAGGCCATCACCCACAGTTGCATGGGTTGCATTATCACCGAGCCCCAGTTCGCCGGCAAAGTTGAAGCCCCAGCACTTGACTTTACCATTGTCTAGAAGGGCGCATGTGTGATACTCACCAGCGGCAATGGCGGTGGCGGTGCGATTAGTGCCCAGGTCTACAGCAGGCACATCATTACCCACAGTTGCACGGGTTTCTTTGTCGCTGAGCCCCAGTTGGCCCCAATTGTTACGGTCCCAACACTTTAGATTAGCATTGTCCAGAATGGCACAGGTGTGATACCCACCAGCGGCAATGGCGGTGGCGGTGCGGTCAGTGCCCAGGTCTACAGCAGGCAGGTCATCACCCATTTCTGCACAGCCTCCTGTGTCGCCAAGCCCCAGTTGACCCAAAGTGTCAGCGCCCCAACACTTCAAAACAGCATTGTCTAGGAGGGCACATGTGTGCTTTCCTCCAACAACAATAGCGGTGGCAGTGCGGCCCGTGCCCAGGTCTACGGCAGGAAGTTCATCACCCATCTCGAAAGTATAAATGCCGACTTTGGTTATGGCTTTCTTGACCCCCAGCTGGAAATCATAGTTATAGCCCCAGCACTTTATATCACCTTTGTCAAGGATGGCGCAGGTGTGAGAAACACCAACAGCAATGGTGGTGGCGGTGCGGCCAGTGCCCAGGTCAACATAAGAATCCAAGATGGATGGCAAGGTTTTAGTGCGCTCCTGGCTGACGGTGCTGCCTTTGGTTTCAATGATGCCAATGCCAAGGAAATCCAAATACCCCCAAAACTTGACTCTCCCATTGGTGAAGAGAACACAGGTGTGAATAACACCCACCATCACATCCCGAGGAACATCCTTGGAAAGGTCGACACCGGGGGGGTTGGGAGGCTGAGGCGGAGACGGAGGCGTTGGCGAAGGGGGGTCAAACTGAATAGCAGGCAGATTGTCACCCATCTGATCCACTCTATCACCCCTATCACAGTATTTGCCGTTGCCCAATTGCCCTCTTTCGTTCGAGCCCCAGCACTTCATGGAGCCATCGTCCAGTAGGGCACAGTTGTGATAGGATCCAGCAGTGATGGAGGTGGCGGTGCGGCCAGTGCCAAGATCCACCACAGGCAGTTTATCGCCCATCTCATTCACATCATCACCCCTAGTCACCATATCGCCAAGGCCCAATTGGCCGGCTCCATTAGATCCCCAGCACTTTACATCACCGTTGTCAAGCAGGGCGCACGTGTGAGCTGCTCCAGCGGTGATGGCAATGACCTTGCGATCGGTGCCTAGGTCTACAGTTGGAAGCTCACCACCCATAGCTATAGTTGCATCGTACCCACCCACGGATACATTGTTGCCTAGCCCCAGTTGGCCATCCCTATTCTTGCCCCAACACTTCAAATCGCCATCGTTTAGAAGGGCGCAGATGTGAGACTCACCAGCGGCAATGGCGGTGGCGGTGCGGCCAGTGCCCAGGTTTACAGGGACGATGTCGCCATATGAATTAGCTTGTTTCCCCAGTTGGCCATCATTGTTTGAGCCCCAACACACCATGGCGCCATTGTCTAGGATGGCACAGGTGTGAGAATTACCAGCGGCAATGGCGGTGGCAATGCGGCCTGTGCCTAGGTCTACAGCAGGAGAGCCAGAAAGGTCATCAAGCGCAACGTTATAGTTGTCCCTGTCATAGAAACCCAGTTGGCCAAAGCCAGCATATCCCCAACACTTCACAGCTCCATTGTCTAGGAGGACACAGGAGTGACTCTCTCCAATCGCAACGGCAGTGGCAGTGCGGCCGGTTCCCGGGTCTACAGTTGTATAGTCTTCAAAGTTATAGCCATAGGCTGAGCATACGTTATCGCCGTTTTCTAGGGTGGCGCAGGTGCTGTGAGGACCAGTAGCGATGGTGGTTGCGGTGCGGGTAATGCCCAAGTCAACATAATCCAGGGTGTACGGCAAGATTCCAGTGTCACGATAGCCTCCCCAACACTTGACTCAACCATTGGTAAAGAGAACACAGGTCGCGTGGGGGCCGCCAGCCGATATGGATCCAGGGACATCTGCATGGATGCATCAAGCAAGGAACACATGTCAACAGTATGTCAACACATGTCAACAGTATGTACACAGTATGTCAACACATGTCATCAGTATGTACACAGTATGTCAACACATGTCAACAGTATGTCAACAGTATGTCAACAGTATGTCAACACATGTCAACAGTATGTACACAGTATGTCAACACATGTCAACAGTATTCGAGTACACAAAGTTCAAATTTATGTGCCTTGCCACTGGGCGTGGGGTTGAGGGAAACTTCCCATTCGATTGCACTGGGGAATGGTTACTGTGGGTTTGGGTTTCGCAGGCTGCTACTATGCCTGAACTTGGATTACCGCACGACAGCACAAAGGCATACACTTGGGTTATATTTATTGTATTATAGTGAGCTTATAGAATACAGCTACTATAGCGGGGTGCTAGACCATTGGGCATATCATAATTGTAGAGGCAGTTCGAGATGTCACTATTATATTAGTGAATAAATAACATTATATAATATTAGTCGGACGAAACGTCTCACCAGAAATTTGAATGTATTTGAAAAACTTATATTATTGTGACACTATATTAATATTAGTTAATATTAGTTTGTCAAACACTAATATTAGTTGCCGTTACCTACACATGAGTAGGGTTGTCAAAGCCTATACCGTACGATATCACTGATTGCCAATATCGTACAATTTGGTTTAAAGTCACCTTACAATAGTTCGCATATCGCACTGATGTCTTCCTCCCTGGAAAAAACTGTAACTGAGTAGGGTTTTCAAGGCCGAATGATATCGTTTATCATTTATCTATCGCCATGACTGTTAATTTAACCGTATCGTGCAACATGGTAAACAGTCAAAGTACAATATTTTGCTTATAGCGCTGAAAAGTACTAATCTCACACTCCCTGGAAAAACACTGTAATAGGCATAACTTTGTTACCTTCAGTCATTGTGGTCATTCAGAGCGCAAGTCCTGAAAGGCCTTGATAGCCTCTTGAATTTGGCCAAGAGCAGAAACACTGCAACCAAAACTCAAGCCAACTGGCGCCAACAACGATATCGCGCTTCATATAATTAAATTCTGGGACATCATACAACATTTTTGGCAACCCTACATATAAGGGAATATGAGGTGCTTAGGATTTACACTGAGTAGGCTACAATGCTTTTTAGGGGGGTTCACTGCCACAGCTGCTCTGAGAATGTCACTCACCCAGACATTGGATGGGCTTGGAAACCAGGCCGACTAGAAGTACAGCCAACATCATGGCTGAGGAAGGGATCACACGTGCCGTGCAAGCAGCAGCACGGCGCGATGTTCCATGGAAGGATGTCATCTCTCTTTGTAGAGGTTGGAATTTTTGCTAGCTACGCACAAACTGACGACCTGCTGCAGGGGAGTAGGGGGCAGGCAAGGCTCCAGTAAGTGTCTCAGACTCTCAGCAAGGTAGGCCTGGCCCATTAATGTCAACCAGGCGTTTAGGGTGTTCATGAATCACACTGCGGTTTGAGGTCGGACTGGAGAGGGCGGGTCGGAGAGGTCCATAGTGGACGTGGGTCTCCCTCGGCCTGTAGTACACAGCCGCGAAAAGTAGGTTCACAACTAACGCAATGCATCGTGGGCTCAGTTTGAAACATCGATTCGTAGGTTGCTATGTGATGTGTAAGGCAGCCTGGTTCGCTTTAAATTTGGTCTGTTTGATTTGCAGGTTGGTCGTAAATAGAATCTTGGGCTGATAGTGCGCGCGGGCGGAGATCGGTTCCCGAATAACCAGCAGCAGTGGATGTGGCGCTTAGTGCCTGGAAGTAATTCCAGACCTCGCCGCAAGAACCGTGTCAAATGCCATATCCGTCCCATATCCACCTGGGGGCCCTGATATCCACGGTCCCTGTCCTGGTCAGGAGCATATCGGTCGACAGATGGACTTTTATCAGGCGCCACGCGCACGCGCGATACCGACAACGGTCCAGATATCTTCTGGCATGTCGGACGGAACTCATCATAAGGCTCTTATATCTCGCCACGCATTTATCGTCGCTTACTTCGTCAGCCCAGCAATCGCGGGCATGTCAGAAGACTATTTAAGGTGGCTCCAAAGCGATATGTCACCATCAGTGGATGCCGTCTACCTCCCTTTTTATTAAACGGGCTCTTTCCCTTCTTGACGTCCGATGGGACACATCACTTATAAAATTGGAAGCTCGAGATGATAGCTTGATATCACGGCCCTGTCACACCCTCACAGATGGTCAGTGGCATGCATTGATTAAGGGGGAGGTAAGTCGTCCCACCCCACCATAATATTATAATACGCACCCACCTCGATCTGGTTGTAGTCGAGAAGGCCAGGATGAGGCGGATGGGATGTTGGCCGGGTCCGTAGGTCTTCGAGCTTCGGTCGAAGCCAGCTCTGTAGGATGGGCAGATGATGTATGACCCTCCTTGTGGAGTATGAGTAGCCGTGCTAGTCGGTGTCTTTAACAACTGGGCGTCCAGGGTGTGCCCCTGAATATCGTGTAGCCTCGAAGACTCCAAAAACCCGACTTGTATATGCTTCCAGACTTTATTTCCTCACGTTTCTGCTTGCCCAAAGGAGCCGAATAGACACGAGAAGGGTCCTCGCGTACATTCAGCTGCTTTGGTACCCTCTTCGCCTCCCTTCACCCCATTTCTTCTTTTCTCGGTATCCACCCAACCAGCGTCACCCGCGCGTGCACCCGCCTCCTCATCTCCCTCATCTTCCGCGCCGCCCACCACTTCGTCTGTACCCGTCGCACTTCAGAATTTGCGACCATCTCTTCGCTCCCTCCCCGAGTCGGGACCAGATCTGGTTACACGTTTTGGCCTGTCTCAAGACCGGTGTAGAGGCAAATGGCTCCGGGATGTTTTAAGTATACCGTCATGACACCCTCATGTAACGGTATACTTTAGCAGAACAATTCCCAGAGCCTGTTGCCTGCGCACCTCCAAATAATGCCCCCAACATGGCTAAACAAACGGAAAGCGGACAACACAGTTACTATTTCTCCACCTTTCCCAGCCTTTTCCCCTCAATTCCAAAACACATATTGCCACAATCTCCAACGCTGGTAACACATTTTAATGGCCCGTATTTGGAATTTTGGATTGCAGGCTAGAAAAGTCAGATATCGAACATGTTGCCCCTAAACAGCCCCAAACGTGCACAAAATGTGAAAATGTCATGTTGCAGGCGTCCTACTCAAGTTACAAATACAGATCTGTTGCAGGTCACTTTCTTGAACTCTCCCAGCCAGGTGGATTTGGTTTAAAAGGTCACCCAAAATGAGAGATTTCACTTGAACAAGTACCTTACTAAGCTATTTCCAGCAGGGGGCCGAACAAGAAAAGAAGAATCGGACGATCGGACAGCGTGACACTGTTATGCAGGTCACGACTCACGAGCCTGCCTGGAACCTTCACTAAAGGGTTTTACGCCCCCCCCCCCCCCCCCCCCCCCCCCCCCTCCTTCTGGTTCCGAGTGTCGCACCCCGCCCCTGAGTTCCACCTCGTAAACGACCGCTTACCTCCTCCTGTCTTTTCTCAGGCCAAGCTCTTACCTCAAGTTAGGGTACAGCGCTACAGGGAACAGGGCGCTAGGAACCCATGACCCAACTAGGGTCGAGTTGCCTTTCGGAGGGGAAACTCTTGGGGTACAGGCGTCGACGCGAGGTGGCCAGGCGCGCCTGCAGGCGTCGGCGCCAGGCGTCGACGCCAACATTTGGTGTTACCTCCTCGTCATCCATCGCCTACCACTTTTCCGATAACCCCCTCCGAGCAGCCCCGTTAAACCAAGCCGACTTGGCGAACTGCGTTCTTTCTGCCTTTCTACCAACTCCAGACAATTGCGCTCTGCTCACGCAGGATTTATTTGGATTGGATTGGATTGGATTGGTGCATGTTTTTTCAGCCACCTCTAGGCTGCTCACCGTTTTCCAACTCCGGGTTCCCCCGTGCGATAGCCACAGAAACAGTACCCAGCCTTGCCTAAAAGCCCAACTGTCACCATCCCAACCTCCGCCTACCAGTCCTCTCCATGTTCGTTCAGAAGCATGCCTGCGGGCGTATGAGCTTGCGTAGCACAAGCCGTCCGAGGCATGCTGTTGTAGCGCAAGGGGCAAGGCGGAAGAAGCAATTCCTTCACGGCTGGCAGAGGGAAAATGTGGAGGACCCCCCTGAGTACGTGTCTAGGAAATTGGCTTCAAAGGGGGGTGCTAAACCCCAGGTTCCAGCAGAGGAACCCATTCCTCCCCCCCAGGTCTCCCAAGCAGGCCAAGAAAATCAAGTAGCATGGTGGGATATGGAAGAGGAGCCTGCCAGTGCCCCAGCCTCAGCCCCCGCCCCCACCCCCGCCCCCACCACTAGCACAGATTCCCTTGAGCTAGACCCATGGCAGGAGGAGAGGTTAGTGGAGGAATTCGCCCGAGGTAGAAGGAAGATGAAAATCCTGGACCTGTCGATAGAGCTGGGCATTGCACGATCTGAGCTGCTTGACTGGGTCAAGGAGTTCTCTCAGAAGCAAGCTGCTGAGCAAACTGCGGCCTTCGAGAGGGTGAGGCCTGCGATCGAGGCTGCCCAGGCAGCAGGAAAAAAATTCCAGGCCAAGCAGGCCTCCGAAGTAATTGATACTGATTCACAGGCAGCAGCTTCAAGGTCCCAGGCCAAGCAGGTGTCCGAGGCAGGTGAAACAGATTCATGGGTAGGGGGTGCTACCCAGAGTGCGGCTTCCTCTACAAAGGAGGTCCCTAAGGATGATGATGCTGAATCACAGGCAGGGGGTGCTACCAAGAGCGTGTCCCCCACTGTGAAGGAGGTCGTGAAGGGTGAAGGCTTCATCCCCTACTACACCCGTAAGGAGATGGGGCAAGACCCAGGGGCTAAAGGAAAGAAGAGGCTGTCAGCAGACACCATGCGCACCTTAGAGTCTATCTACCAGCGGACAGACTTCCCCTCCAAGGATATCATCAAGGGTCTGTGGGATCTTCACAAACTCCCTCGGGAAATCGCCTTGGACTGGTTCACCCAGCGTCGCGATAAAGATGGAGTCACCTCCTCAACACAGAAGCGAAGGCACAAGGAGAAGGACTTCCTCGACTACGGTGAGGATAATGCCGACCTGTCTGTCACAGGGGACAAGATGTTAATCTCCTTCATGGGGGATGTTGTCCCAGTGCCTGCTGCTGCTGCTGCTGCTGGTGCTCCCGCTGAGGCAAAAACCAGTGTGCCTATGACCTCTGCTGACATGGCTGCCCTACGATCTTCCATGCCTAGTCCAAGGAAGTTCAAGGGGAAGAAGATTGCCGAGGAGATGGGGATCACATCTACACCTGCATCTGATTCGGCTGCAAGTTCAACTACCATCGGCAATGTAGAGTACGTCGAGCAACCGAAGGAAATAGGCACCGCGCCTTCTTGGTCTAACATTTGGCGGTATAGGAATTCAGAGCCTGGAGTTGGAAAGCCTCTCATTCTTAAAAATAGGGAAAAGAAGGTGAAGGAGGAGAAGAAGGCTAGTGAATAGTGACATCTGCTGCAAGCTGGGGCTGCCCGGTGCTAGAAAGCCCCTCTTCAACTTTAAAAGCGGAAGGAGAAAAAGGATAAGAAGGCTAGTGAGTAGTGAATAGTGACATCTGCTGCAAGCTCGAGCTGCCTGGTGCTGGAAGCCCCTCATAAATTTCAAAAGTGGGAGGATAAGAAGGATAAGAAGGCTAGTGAGTAGTGACATCTGCTGCAAGCTCTGTTTACCTGGTGCTGGAAGCCCCTTTCAAAAGTGGAAGGAAAAGAAAGAGAAGAAGGCTAGTGAGTAGCGAGTAGTGACATCTGCTGCAGGCTCTGTTTGCCTGGTGCTGGAAGCCCCTTTCAAAAGTGGAAGGAAAAGAAAGAGAAGAAGGCTAGTGAGTAGCGAGTAGTGACATCTGCTGCAGGCTCTGTTTGCCTTGTGCTGGAAGCCCCTTTCAAAAGTGGAAGGAAAAGAAAGAGAAGAAGGCTAGTGAGTAGCGAGTAGTGACATCTGCTGCAGGCTCTGTTTGCCTGGTGCTGGAAGCCCCTTTCAAAAGTGGAAGGAAAAGAAAGAGAAGAAGGCTAGTGAGTAGCGAGTAGTGACATCTGCTGCAGGCTCTGTTTGCCTGGTGCTGGAAGCCCCTTTCAAAAGTGGAAGGAAAAGAAAGAGAAGAAGGCTAGTGAGTAGCGAGTAGTGACATCTGCTGCAGGCTCTGTTTGCCTGGTGCTGGAAGCCCCTTTCAAAAGTGGAAGGAAAAGAAAGAGAAGAAGGCTAGGGAGAGTAGCGAGTAGTAGTGACATCTGCTGCAGGCTCTGTTTGCCTGGTGCTGGAAAGCCCCTTCAAAAGTGGATGGAAGGAAAAGAAAGGACGAAGGAAGTGAGTAGCGACGTAGTGACATATGTGCAAGCTTGTTTGCTGGGCTGGAAGACCCTTTCAACGGGAAGGGAAAAGAAAGAGGAAGAAGGCTAGGTGAGTAGGAGTAGTACATCTGATGCAGGCTGGTTTGCCTGTGCTGGAAGCCCCTTTCAAAAGTGGAAGCGAAAAGAAAGCGAAGAAGGCTAGTGATAGCGAGTAGTGAATTGCTGCAGCTCTTTTGCCTGGGCTGGAAGCCCTTTCAAAAGTGGAAGGAAAAGAAAGAGAAGAATGCTAGTGAGTAGCGAGTAGTGATTAGGGACATGTGCTGCAAGCTCGAGCTGCCTGGTGCTGGAAAGCCCCTGTTGAACTTAAAAAGCGGAAGGATAAGAAGGAGAAGAAAGCTATTGAGAAGTGAATAGGGACATCTGCTGCATCAATGAGTCAGGGCCTCTCTTTTCAGCTTTTCATAACAGCTTCTATGCAGCTCCCTGTGTCGGCCACTGTACTTCACCCAGGTGTTTCAGCCTTTCTGGCCAGCTGGTTGTGTCAACTTCAAGCTGCATTAGGTTTAACTGTAGAGCCAGCCAGGGTGGGGAGCTGTGGAGAAGCTGCTGCTGGTAGAGAGTCAATGGCGGTATGGAAGCTGCGTAGAAGCTGCTGCTGGTAGAGAGTCAGTGACAGTATGGAAGCTGCGCAGAAGCTGCTGCTGGTAGAGAGTTAATGGCAGCACGGAAGCTGCGTAGAAGCTTGTGCTGGTAGAAAGGCAATGGCAGTATGGAAGCTGCATAGAAGCTGCTGCTGCTATAGAGTCAATGGCAGTATGGAAGCTGCGCAGAAGGTTGTCCTGGTAGAAAGTCAATGGCAGTATGGAAGCTGCATAGAAGCTGCTGCTGTTAAAGAGTCAATGGCAGTATGGAAGCTGCGCAGAAGCTGCTGCTGTTAGAGAGTCAATGGCAGTATGGAAGCTGCGCAGAAGCTTGTGCTGGTAGAAAGTCAATGGCAGTATGGAAGCTGCATAGAAGCTGCTTCTGTTAGAGAGTCAATGGCAGTATGGAAGCTGTGTAGAAGCTGCTGCTGGTAGAGAGTCAATGGCAGTATGGAAGCTGGGTAGAAGCTGCTGCTGGTAGAGAGTCAATGACTGGATGGAAGCATGATTGAGCAGGAACAGCAATATGATATCATATGATTCCGGCAGTCTGACGAAAGTTACCATTTATATACAGTATCATTTGATGCAGTTTGTATGATATCATATGATATCATACTGGCCTTTAGTTAACATCATATGTTTTTCAGACCCTAATAATAAAGAATAGCCTGAAATAGTGTGGGATATCGTGATGTATCGTGGAATATCATGGAATAGCCTGAACTAGCCTGGTCAACTGCGTAGAGCAGCAGAATGAAGGCAACGAACCTTATAGCAATACACGCAATCATGCCTTGTGTTGTTTGTGTGTGTGTGTTTTTGAGGGTGTTCGTGCAGTAGTGTTCGCATTTGTGTGTGTGTGTTTGCATATTTGTGTGTGTGTTGGTGTATAAGTGTTTGCATGTGTGAGTTTTGTGCATTTTTTTTGTGTGTTGGTGTGCATGTTTGACAAGTGCAAAGAGCTGCAGAATGAAGGCAACAGACCTTATAGCTTGTGGTCCCCTTATACCTTGGGGAATCCTCCTTGGTCCAATCTTTGGCGGTATAGGAATTCAGATCCGGAGCTGGAAAGCCTCTTATTGTAAATCATTGGAGGGGAAGAAGGATAATTGCTCAGTTTTGTTTTTATTTGATTACATGGTCTTACCGAGTGTTCACTTATATAGTGGGCATCGCACAGGGGGGACTAGGAATTAGAAGACGGTGAGCAGCCCAGAGCTGGCTGAAAAACTGTGTAACAATCCGATCCAATCCGATCCAACCAGGGTATCAAATTGGCCAGCGCTTTGTAGTGCAAAAAGCGCAAAAACTGTGCGCGGCGCCCACAGAAGGTTTTAAAACTGCGTGAAACACGCTGTGGGGCTCAAAGAGGCAGCGCGTGAAAGCGCTGCTGCGCGTGCTTTGTAGTACCCTGAACTACACGTATACTTGAACTTGGTCACATAGCTACAGCCTTTAAGTCTGCTTGCCTTCTCCGGCAGTAACCCAATCAATTCAAATCAAAGCATTATTATTAAATGTATTTGACCCATACAAATCTACAGCTTTTAGATATTTAAGGTATTTAACCACAGGAGGTGGGTCTTCCGACACAAACCCGACACTCAGGATTCAGTTCGAATGGAGTTGCCACTTATACAAAAGAGAAGGCGTACTCTTGATCAGGGTACTTTCATTGACCAAAATGCGCCAGCGCTTTAACGCACTTGAAAGAAAAAAATTGCGCTTTGTAGTACAAAAAACGCAAAAATTGCTTGCTGCGCCCACAGGGAGGTGTAAAAAACTGAGCGAAACGAACAGTGGGGCTCAAAAAGGCAGCGCGCCAGCGCGCAAAAGCGCGCGCTTGGAATTACCCTGCTCTTGATACGCTATATCTTCCTTGCGAATGAAAACAAGCAAAAACATTTTTTCACGTTGACATTTTTCTGGTTAATTTATTTTAACTGCCTTTGACGGCGAGCAGCCAAATTGCTGGCTGGAGCAATATAACCCAGGTCAACTTGGGAATCAAATTCAACTATAGCAGGGTGAATCTACTCACAGTTGTTGTACTCGACCAGTGTACCACATTTTGTCAAATTGGTCAGCGCTTAAAGCGCACAAACGCCAAATTGGTCAGCGCTTTTTACCGGTAGTGCTAAAAGAAGAAAAACTGCGCGCTGCGACCACAGGGGGTTGAAAAAACTGCGCGAAACGCGCAGGGGGGGCTCAAAAAGCGCGAGCAAAATCGCGCTACCGCGCGCACCTAGTACCGGTAGTACCCTGTACTCGACTCCCAGTATCACTATTTCTGTTTGGCGGAGACCCCAAGATTCACTATGGCCCGCTGCCTGTGTTCGCTGCCTGTGTTCTGTATTCACCCTGTTGCCCGTCTGTGCGTCCGTCCAACCGACCAAAAAATTGAAGCCTGACACGTCAGCCAACTGTCTCATAACTAACTGGCTTCGGTCAGCTCCAGTTCGTTGCCACCTGTTGTTCCGTTGCCAGCATACACCTCCAATTCTCCGCGTCGCCTAGGACTTGATTTGGCTACGCATGACAGCTTCCAGCCAGCTCCACTAGCCATCCCCTAGGTCAAGCCCAAAGATTTCAACTGCATGGGAATGCCTGCCATGCCAGCTTTCAGAGGCACTAGCTAGCTCCAGGTGTGATTCAAGGACGGGGGCTGAACAGGCTGGAGCCATGTAACCAATTCCAGAACTCTCCTCGTACCCTTACATGAAAAATGGAAATAATGATTTTTTCGCTTTTACATTTTTACTGCAGAAGACGGTGAGCAGCCAAATTGCTGGCTCAAGCTACAGATATGTAACCAAGTTCAAGTACCCTTATATTATTATAGCAGTCAAAGTTTTCCGTGGGTACCTCCACGTTTCAAAGTTTTCCATGGACTTGGAATCGAAAGACTGTGAGCAGACCGGAGTTGGCTGATCAACCTATGCGACTGCATCCTGTACGCAACGAGTTTGGTGTACTAGCCTTCGAACTACCCATGTTTACTTGACTCGCAGTTGTTGAGCCTGACGGCTGGTCGAAAAATGTCATCAAACCGTTTAACTATACAGGCTGCGAGTGCTTCTGGATATCTTGCAAGATGTGGATGTGGACATTTTGTAAGATCTCCAGGACGCACTCGCATTCCGTGTCGTTCACAGAAACCAAAAACGGTGGACAGGCCAGAGTTGGATGGAAAACCATGTAACAATCCAATACAATAAAGCAACAATCACAGATGAGTCCTGATATAAATTCGATTCAAAGAGGTCCCAACAAAACAGTGTTGCAAGTCCAATTTCAATTCACATAAGGAACCGTACAGGTATTCATCCTCGGTCTGAAGGGATGAAGGGACGGACTTACACCGACAAGGAAGTACCAACAGTAGTTTTGAATATTCATGTCTATTTTTTTTGCTAATATCCAGTAATATCGAATGATTTTCTATAATTAGTACCGGTATAAGAAATAACGAAGTAGCCTACTAAGTGATGTGTTATAATACCCCTGACGGTATCCTATGCATAATGTGTTACCTGCACAGACATATGAAACACCAGCATTGGCCCTCTCTAGAGCAATTGGTTTGTATGCCTGTCTAAGATGCTTAGTCGATTAAGCAGAGATGTTGATGCACTCATGGTTCTTGTCAATGCGCTTGAAAATGCCAGAAATAACCTTGTTGGGGCCAATCTCGTAACTCTTGGTCAAGCCCTTCTCCAGGAGGGTGTTCATGGAGGTCTCCCACAGCACTGGGGAGGTCACCTGGTGGTGGCACAAAACAACGGGGGGAGGGGTTAGTTGGGTTGGTTAGGCACAAAAACAGCAAGGGGGAGGGGGTAGTTGAAAATGCCAGGAATGACCTTGTTGGGGCTAATCTCGTAACTCTTGGTCATGCCCTTCTCCAGGAGGGTGTTCATGGAGGTCTCCCACAGCACTGGGGAGGTCACCTGGTGGTGGAACAAAACAACGGGGGGAGGGGTTAGTTGGGTTGGTTGAGCACAAAACAGCGAGGGGGAGGGGGTAGTTGAAAATGCCAGAAATGACCTTGTTGGGGCCAATCTCGTAACTCTTCGTCATGCCCTTCTGCAGAAGGGTGGTCATGGAGGTCTCCCACTGCACTGGGGAGGTCACCTGGTGGTGGCACAACACAAGGGTGGTGCAGGGGTTAGTTGGGTTGGTTATGCACTCACAAGGGTGTGGGAGTGGTCAGTTGGGTTGGTTAGGCACCAACAAGGGTGAGGGAGCGGTTAGTTGGGTTGGTTAAGCACTCGCAAGGTTGTGGGAGTGGTCAGTTGGGTCGGTTAGGCACTGACAAGGGTGAGGGAGTGGTTAGTTGGGTTGGTTAAGCACTCACAAGGGTGTGGGAGTGGTCGGTTGGGTCGGTTAGGCACTAACAAGGGTGTGGGAGTGGTTACTTGGGTTGGTTAAGCACTCACAGGGCTGAGTGAGGGGTTGGTTGGGTTGGTTAGGCACTCGTAAGGGTTGGGGAGGGGTTAGTTAAATTAGTTAGACACACATGGAGGTCTCCCACTGCACTGGGGACGTCACCTGGTGGAGGCACACAACAAAAGTGTGTGTGTGTGTGTGTGTGTGTGTGTGTGTGTGTGTGTGTGTGTGTGTGGGGGGGGGGGGTAGTTGAGTTGGTTAGGCACACATGACATTGCCCCCCCCCCCCCCCCCCCCCCCTCGAGATGAACACACATGTACATATCATACACATACAGAAATAAAATCTACATATCTTAAATGGATTCAATTGCGAATTTGAACTTAAACACTTTTCAATTTCAAATATACATATCTTAAATTAATTTAATACCTGTTAATACAATAAATTAATAAAACACCAACGCCTGCTTGGCCAGGATCTCTCTGTTTGTGTCCGGGTTAAGCTGGGCGTCGACCTTGGAGATGACATCTGCAAGTTTACATTTAATAATATTTACATATTTTAAATTAATAACACATCAACACCTACCTGCTTGGCGAGGATCCCCTTGATGGTGTCTGGGTCAGAGTGGGGTTGGTCATCGTTTGAGACGACTTATGTATTTTGTTTTAATTATTATATTTATTTAATTCATTGCAATTTAACAATATTATATAGGGTCAATTAATAACACACCCACACCTACCTGCTTGGCCAGGATCTCCTTGATGGTGTCTGGGTCAGAGTGGGGTTGGGCGTCAACATTTGAGATGACGGGAATGCGAGGGGTGGTGAACTCAGTGGTGGCTAGAGCAGCCTGTAGCTTCTCAACGGCAGAGGACATGTAGTTGGTGTGGAAGGCTCCGGCAACTGCAAGCTTGATTGCCATCCTGTGGTTGATACAAGGGTGTTAATGGGCTTATATATGGGTTTATACATGGGCAGTTATGGATATATTTATGGGTGGAAAAATGGGCGTTTATGGGTTTATTTATGAGTTTATACATGGGCGTTTATGTTTTTTATGGCTTAATACATGTGTATGGGTTTATTCATGGGTTTGTACATAGGCGTTTATGGGTTTATTCATGGGTGTATACATGGGCGTTTATGGGTTTATACATGGGCGTTTATGGGTTTATGTATGGGTTTATACATGGGCGTTTATGGGTGTAAATGGGTTAATATGTAGGGTAATATACGGGTGTTCATGGGTTTATACATAGGTATGCGTTTTATATGGCTTTACTAGGATGCTTCTAGGATACAAGGTTGCTAGGAGGGTAGGAAGCTCTCTCGCTCTCTTTCTCTCTGTTTCATGATGCTATCTTTCATTCTCATTCTCTCATTCTCTCTCTCTCTCTCTATGTTTCATGATGCTATCTTTCATTCTCATTCTCTCTCTCTCTGTTTCATGATGCTATCTTTCTTTCTCTCTCTCTGACTCATGATGCTATCTTTCATTCTCATTCTCTCTCTCTCTGTTTCATGATGCTATCTTTCTTTCTCTTTCTTTCTCTCTCTCTGACTCATGATGCTATCTTTCATTCTCATTCTCTCTCTCTCTGTTTCATGATGCTATCTTTCTTTCTCTTTCTTTCTCTCTCTCTGACTCATGATGCTATCTTTCATTCTCATTCTCTCTCTCTCTGTTTCATGATGCTATCTTTCTTTCTCTTTCTCTCTCTCTCTCTTTCTCTTTCTCTCTCTCTCTATTTCATGATGCTATCTTTCATTCTTATTCTCTCTCTCTCTGTTTCATGATGCTATCTTTCTTTCTTTTCTCTTTCTCTTTCTCTCTATTTCATGATGCTATCTTTCATTCTCATTCTCTCTCTCTCTGTTTCATGATGTTATCTTTCTTTCTCTTTCTCTCTCTCCGTTTCATGATGTTATTACTCTCTCCACAAGGGAAGACAATATTCTGTAGGGCCCCCTCCCCCCACCCTCTTCTCCCCCCGCACCCTCAATACGCTGTAATTACGCCCAATGTGATTAAGTGGTGATTGGTTGCTTTCAGGGTAGGAAGCTCTCTCTCTCTCTCTCCAAGGGAATTTGTGGTATTTACGCCCAATGTGATTACGAGGTAATTGGTTGCTTTTAGGGTAGGAAAATATCTCTCTCTCTCTCTCTCTCTCTCTCTCTCTCTTTCTCTCTTCATATGTGGTAATTACGTCCAATGTGATTATGTGGTGATTAGCTGCTTTTGGGGTAGGAATGCAACTTGTTGTTTGTGCCACTTGTCATCTAACTGGCTGCTTCAGTCTATCAGCTCCCCATGAGCACAAACAACTGACTGCTACTGCCTCACCTGGCCCTGGCTTTGCTCCCTATAAACATGTTTGTTTATGTTTTATTTTTAAATTGCTAGACTGCTACTGCCTCACCTGGCTTTGGCTTAGCCCCATTTTTTTATTGCTAGACTGCCACGACCTCACCTGGCCCTGCCTTTGCCCCATATAAACATGTTTATTTGTGTTAATTTTTATTTCTAAACAACTGACTGCTGCGACCTCACCTGGCCCTGCCTATACACCATTTAAAATCCCACACTTGGCCCAAGTATGTTTAAAGTGCAGCTATATAACTATAAGCATTTATTAGAGCTTGTTGAAATGATGAAGGTGCAGAGTTCGAATCCTTACAGGTGCGCTTTAGTGTTCGCAGTTGCCGTCAACCGCCATGGTAGCTTTGTCCAGGTTAAGTAGCAGCTCGTTCCCTACCGCCGGGAGTCGGAGCTCCCCTAATACCACGCCCTACCAGGCGTTATCATTACTTTTGTAAATGCATTTATATTCTTAATCAATATTTAGTTTATACAACACCTGGCCCTGGCTTTGCAACAGGCTGTGAAGGATCTCAACATGACATTGGAGCAACAGCCCCCCCCCCCCCCCACTCCACCCCAAAACAACTGAATGCATTTACAAATCCACACTTGACCCATGCATGTTTAAAGCGCGGCTATATAATTATACACAGCTTTTATTAAGAAGCTTTGCCCCATTTACAAACAGGCTACTTCCATTGACCTAATTGGCAAAATGACCTAATTGGCTTTGCCCCATCTACAAACAGGCTACTTCCATTGACGAAATTGGCAAAATGACCTAATTGGCTTTGACCCATTCACAAACAGGCTACTTCCATTGACCTAATTGGCTTTGCCCCATTTACAAACAGGCTACTTCCATTGACCTAATTGGCCAGCGCTTTAGCGCACTAAGAAAAAACTGTGCTTCGTAGCGCAAAAGCGCACAAATTGCTTGCGGCGCCCACAGGGGGTTGCAAAAAACTGCGCGAAACGTGCAGTGGGGCTCAAACAGGCAGCGCGCCAGCGCGCGCTTGGAAGTACAATGCTAAAAGTTGGCCCATGAATGTTTATATAACGGCTATATAACTGTTCACATTTATATTCTGAAAAATGCGTTTATACAGCAAGATCCCATTTCTTCAAATTGCTAGACTGCTGCTGCCTCACCTGGCATTCGCTTTGACCCATTCTTTTGGAGGAGCCCCCTCTTCAAGGGGGCGGGAGCCCCCAGGGTTACCCCTTTGTTCGTCCGTCCCACCAACTGACTGACCATCTGTCTGACCGAGACGAAGCCAGACACATCAGCCAACGGTCTCGTACCTAACTCGCTCCCGTTGCCACCAGTCGAACACTCCCCGCCAATTTTTAGCGTCGCTTGCGACCCTGCATAGGACTTGTTATTGCTAGACTGCCGCTACCTCACCTGGCCTTGGACCCAGGCTTAATAATTTAGAATACAAGAAGTCACGGGGGCCACCTGGAGTGGCACACTCTTTAAAGGTGGGTGGAAAAATAAAACGTTATATCTGCTTACAGTTGAGGGGAATGAATTCAATCCAAACTTTTTTCCTCTTCTAAAAATCAAAACTCGAAGTCAGGCTTCAATCACAATTTAAAATAAAAATAAGGCACTGAGGCCACGTGGAGTGGAGCACTCTTTAGAATCGTCAACGAATTGCATTTTTTTTTAAATATATACAGAGAAAGGTAGTACGATTATTTAAAGGGTGGGTGGAATAAATAGTATGCATTATATTTCATTGAAGTTTATGAGAATGAATTAAATTCATCCTTTTTCTTCTTCTATAATTTACCTGGCCTTGAATTCAGGCTTGGCCTTGGCGGCGACCCAATCACATCCCTCCTTGGACCCAGATACGGCGTAGTTGCCGGGGCACAGGTAGTTGGCAATCTGGATAGGCTTATCCTCTCCCACCTCAGCAGTGGCAGCCTACACATATATGGACATGTGTGTTGGTATGTGTTGGTATGTGTACATGTGTGTTGGAATGGGTGCATGGACGTGTGTGTGCATGGGGATGTGTGTGTTGGTATGTGTGCATGTATGTGTGCATGAACATGTTTGTTGATGTGTGTGTTTATGTGTTGGTATGTGTGCATGTGTGCGTGCATGAACACGTGTGTGTGTATGTGTGTTTGTATGTATTAGTATGTGTTGGTATCATGGACGTGTGTGTTGGTATGTGTTGGTATGTGTGCATGTGTGCGTGCATGAACATGTGTGTGTGTATGTGTTTGTATGTATTAGTATGTGTTGGTATCATGGACGTGTGTGTGTGTATGTGTTGGTATGTGTGCATGAACGGGTGTGTCACTATGTGTGTGTATATGTTGGTAAGTGTTAGTATCATGTATGTGTTGGTACGTGTTGGTATGCTTTGGTATACGTATGTGTTAGTATGTGCATGTGCTAGTGTGTGTATGGCCATGGCGGCAACCCAATCACATCCCTTCTTGGATCCAGGCATGGCGTAGTTGCCTGGGCACAGGTAGTTGACAATCTGGACAGGCTTATCCTCTCCCACATCGGCAGTGGCAGCCTACAAATGCATGGATTTGTGTGTTGGTATGTGCGTGTATGTGTGCATGTGTGTCTTACTATGTGCGTGTAAGCCTCTACCCATACCCATTGCCCCCCCCCCACCCCCCTAAAAACCATCCACACCCACCCACACGCACCTCCCCTTCCACCCTCAGGCCCTCCACCCACGCCTCCAAGCCTCCACCCATACCCATTGCCCCCCCCCCCCCCCCCCCCCCCCCCCCCCCCCCTCACACACACGCACTCTCCTCCCTATCCACAAACTATTCCACCCAACCCTCCAACCTCCAAGCCTCTACCCATACCCCCCCCCCCCACCCACCCACCCACCCACATACTCCTCCCCAGCCACCAACAATTACAATCAACCCTCCAACCACGCCTCCAAGCCTCTACCCACCCATCCCAATCCTGCAACAAGTGCATTTCCCTAACCCTAAGCCCACCACACCCACCTTGCACAGCTCAGCAGCCTTGTCCAAGGCCAAGCCGATTACGGACACCATGCCCTAACCTCATCACACCTACCTTGCACAGCTCAGCAACCTTGTCCAAGGCCAAGCCGATCACGGACACCATGCCCTAACCCCATCACACCTACCTTGCACAGCTCAGCAACCTTGTCCAAGGCCAAGCCGATTACGGACACCATACCCTAACCCCATCACACCTACCTTGCACAGCTCAGCAACCTTGTCCAAGGCCAAGCCGATTACGGACACCATACCCTAACCCCATCACACCTACCTTGCACAGCTCAGCAACCTTGTCCAAGGCCAAGTCGATTACGGACAACATACCCTAACCCCATCACACCTACCTTGCACAGCTCAGCAACCTTGTCCAAGGCCAAGCCGATCACGGACACCATGCCCTAACCCCATCACACCTACCTTGCACAGCTCAGCAACCTTGTCCAAGGCCAAGCCGATTACGGACACCATACCCTAACCCCATCACACCTACCTTGCACAGCTCAGCAACCTTGTCCAAGGCCAAGCCGATTACGGATACCATACCCTAACCCCATCACACCTACCTTGCATAGCTCAGCAACCTTGTCCAAGGCCAAGCCGATAACGGACACCATACCCTAACCCCATCACACCTACCTTGCACAGCTCAGCAACCTTGTCCAAGGCCAAGCCGATTACGGACACCATACCCTAACCCCATCACACCTACCTTGCACAGCTCAGCAACCTTGTCCAAGGCCAAGCCGATCACAGACACCATGCCCTAACCCCATCACACCTACCTTGCACAGCTCAGCAACCTTGTCCGAGGCCAAGTCGATTACGGACACCATGCCCTATCCCCATCACACCTACCTTGCATAGCTCAGCAACCTTGTCAGAGTCCAAGCCGACTACGGACACCATGCCGGAGGGTTGGGCATCAGCAGCAGCCACCAACTATTCCACCCAACCCTCCAATCACGCCTCCAAGCCTCTACCCACCCATCCCAATCCTAAACCAAGGGAATTTCCTTAACCCTAAGCCCACCACACCTACCTTGCACAGCTCAGCAACCTTGTCGGAGTCCAAGCCGATTACGGACACCATGCCGGAGGGCTGGGCATCAGCAGCGGCCTGCATGCTCTCACCACGCAGCTTGACCAGCTTCATGGCATCCTCAAACCTGATGTGGTGCGTTTGTGTGTGTGAGTGTGTTAGTGCGGGTGTGGGAAGGCGGATGCGTATGTGTGTATGCATGTGTCAGAGTGTGTGGTTGTATGCTTGTGTGGGTGGGTGTTAGTGTGGGTGTGGGAAGGCGGATGCGTATGTGTGTATGCATGTGTCAGAGTGTGTGGTTGTATGCTTGTGTGGGTGGGTGTTAGTGTGGGTGTGGGAAGGCGGATGCGTATGTGTGTATGCATGTGTCAGAGTGTGTGGTTGTATGCTTGTGTGGGTGGGTGTTAGTGTGGGTGTGGGAAGGCGGATGCGTATGTGTGTATGCCTGTGTAAGAGTGTGTGGTTGTATGCTTGTGTGGGTGGGTGGGTGGGTGTTAGCATGCATGTTTGTATGTGTGTTTCCATGTGTGCGCGTGGGAGTGTGGGGGGGAGGGAGTGGTGTGTGGGTGTGTGGGGGGGACTCAATAATAGTTTCAAGAAAACCCACTTGACAGAGCCAGCAAAGCATAGAGCGGTGCACTCTCCAAGAGAGAGACCAGCAGCCATGTCAACCAACTGTGTGTGTCTTTAAGTGCATGTGTGTGTGTGTGGGGTGGGGGGGGGGTGGGGGTGGGGGGGGCACGTTGCAATGCTGTACAATTTCCTGTTTTCTGCCTGTAGCTACAACAAACCCACTTGACAGCACCAACAAAGCATAGAGCGGTATAATCTCCATGAGAGAGACCAGCAGCCATGTTAACAGACTGCGTGTGTCTTTAAGTGTGTGTGGGGGGTGCTGGGGTGGGGGGCTCGTTGCAACACGTTACGATTAGTGCTTTCTGCCTGTAGCTACAACAAACCCACTTGACAGCGCCAGCAAAGCATAGGGCGGTGTACTCTCCCAGAGAGAGACCTGCAGCCACGTCAACCGACTCGAGGGCAGCAGGGTCATCAACGCGCAGCTTCTCGATAGCTGCCATGCTGCATACGAAGATGGCGGGCTGGCTGACAGCAGTAGAGTCCAGCTTCTCCTTAGGTCCCTCGACACAGACCTGGGGGTGGGGGTTAAGGGGAGAGGGGGGAGGGGAGAGGGTTAAAGGGAGAGGGGGGAGAGTATAGGGGGGAAGGTTAAGAAAGGGGAGAGGGTTAACGGGAGGGGTGAATGAGTTGTAAATGTGGGTGGGTGGGTGGGTGGGTGGGTGGGTGCCGTTTGGACTATCACACAATCTGTGCTTAGGAATTCTGAGGATGCCTTTGTGTGCGCCATAGTGTAAAGACCCAGAATCCATATATAATTTCAAGTCGTGCCTCTTATTTTTATAGAAGGGGGGGGCGGGGGGGGGGGGGAGGGGGGGGGGGGGCAGCCCTCCTCAGGTTTAATAGGTTTAGGTGTGTGAACTAATTTTGTCCTGCCCGTGCTGTTTTAATTTATTTTATCCAGATTTATCATGGGGGGGGCAAGGTGCCTCGAGACTATTGGAATGTTTGAAACATAAAATATTATCATCATTCACATTACATTGTATGGTGGGGCTTGGGGTCAGTCAGTCAGTAAAAACAAAATCAGTCAAAAAAGTCAGTAAAAAAAGAAGAAGAAGTGAACTACCACGACGTTTCGCTCTGTATGTCGTTGTACTCGTGGTTAGGGCATTGTGTGTGTGTGTGGAGAGAGAGAGAGAGAGAGAGAGAGAGAGAGAGAGTCAGAGAGAGAGAGAGAGAGAGAGAGAAACCCTGGACCCCCCCCCCCCCCCCCCCTCTGCCCTAATATAATATGAGGTGGATCTCTCCCCCATATATGGACTGGTATTTATCAGAGGAACACCCTAGTTCCACTCCGATGTCATTCTGAGGGCTAGAAAAAAGTGCCTGAAAAGTACCTGATCTTTTGAAAATGACAGATCCCCCCCCCCCCCCCCCCCCCCCCCCCGCCCCATCCCACGGCCCCAAACTTTGGAGGACCATTACTTTTTTTCTACTGGGCAAAATTAAGAAATAAAACCGGATTCTTCATCCTCTCTATGATACCTACAAAGTTGGATGATGGGGTCATTTTGGTTTGAAGTTGCCCCCCCTTTGAGATGTATCTTCTTATTTTTATTCGAGCTTACCAAGATTTATTTATATTATTTTATTTGCTTTCATAACCCAACATTGGACAAAAAAAATCATAACCCAAGATTATTTATATTATTTTGTTTTTTTCATAACCCAAGATTTTTTTATTCGAGCTTACCTGGAGGAGATCATAACCCAAGATTTCAGAAGCCTTGTCAAACAGAGCCTTGGCGGCTGGGACTTCGGCAGCCAGGTCCTTGGCCATGCCAACGGTCTGGAAAGGAGGGGGGGAGATAAAAGGGGGGGGGGGAGGATGTGGGGATTGGAACGGTGTGGGATAGGATGTGGGGGTGGGGGTGGGGGGATGGGAAAGGGGGGGTGGGGTGGGTGGGGTGGGGGTAAACAAAAGAAGGGTGTGGTGAAGGGGATGGGGGGGTGGGGAGTGTGCGGATGGGGGATGTGTGGGTAGGGGGGTGCGTGGGTGGGTGGGGGTGTACAGTAGGCTCTGTCGAACAGTGGCGGCAGGGACCTAAGAATCCAGGTCCTTGGCCATGCCACCAGTCAGTTCTCAGGGGGAGAGATGGGAGGGGGGGAGTTAGGAACATAGGGGGGGGGGGGGGGGGGGGGGGGGCGTGGTTGGGTTGAGTGGGGTGGGGGGGGGGGCAGTGTGGGTGGTGTGAAGGTGGTTGGAATGGGGGGGTGGGGGCGGTGGGGTGGTGGTAAGTGGCTGGGGCGCGGTAGTAAGGCTGGGGGTAAAGTAGGCTCTGTTTAACAGACACTGTTTTTTTGAGTGCTACAAATGGTAGCTTCTTACCAGCTCCGCTGGCCAGTCACTGGGTCAATTCCACACCTTTCAGCAACATTGGAATTTCCGATGTTAGCTTTCATTCACACTAGCAAGCTTTACGTTTCGCTCAAGGATATGGGAAGGAAGCTGCCTAGAAGCTGCCTCGTGTAGCCCCCGAAATAAACAGTGGTGCCAGGCTGCTAGCCTGTTTCCTCAATGCATGGACTACTTTACAGATTGGATAAACAGTACGAGCAGATCAGGGCGCACAGTTCACAACAAGCTGATAGCATGATCTGGACTGTAAAATCACATGTAGATACTCATGTGGTCTGAACTGGGAAATCAGGAACAGATCACCATGCGATCTGAACATGCTGAGTCATCAGTCTGAAGGATATATCGCGGGTCCACGTCAGCCAAGGTGCGGCGCGATGGGCATGGGAATCGGCAAAGTGTGTTTCTGGCCACTGTGTGCAGCTCGCAATAAGACACGAGCTGCAACGGTCATGCAATGAAGACAGGGACATAAGAATGCTTGGCGATGCGCGATTTATGCCGCGCAGGCCTGGGGAGCCTTCATGCATCCCCGATGCCGATTTTTGCGCAGATGATCATCGAAGAAGGGATAATAGGCTTCGAGAAATGGGCATGGGAATCGGCGTATCGATGAATCGATGGACGGCGGAACTAGCGGACGCGGACAGGACGACTGCCAGATCAGTCTTAACTTCATCCAGCCATCCATCCAATAATCCACAATCCATCCATCGAGCTTCCGTCAACGATTTCGGGAGCCCACAAGAGCTGATGGGTCTCTCACAACAGCTTATCAACTCCCCGAGATAGAATGACCAATTAGAAGCGGCGATATTGCGCGAAATTGTGATCTAGGGTCGCGGATTGAGACGAATGGGAGGGATTATGTCAATTAACAAGCAGGCACAGGAATATGATGGAGGAATGATATAAGCATGTACCTGGGCGCCCTGGCCGGGGAAGAAAGCAGCAACAGTGGGCTTGTAAGAGGCGAAGGCATCATCGGCACCGGCTGCGACGCGCACAGCGTAGCGACGAGCCACCGAGGGGCGGGAAGCAGGAGCCATAGCGCGGTTCATGGTGCGGGAGAGGAGCATCTTGCCTGGAGCAAGGAAGAAGGGGGACTATTGATCAAACTGGGTCCGCCAAGAAGAGTTCAGGGTCCATGCAACTGCCGAAGACGGCAAGCAGCTTTAAGACTGGAGTTATGCAGTCGAGTGCAAGTTGAATAAGAGCAGCAAGGAGGAGGGGACAGACTAAGTCCGAGGGAGGAAGTAGACCAGTTGGTGAGCATGAAGACTAGATCAGGAGCTGATATGCGATCGTGTAATTGGCAGCATTATCTTGCAGGCATGCAGGCATCGAGTTGATCCGCGCATCTGAATTGTGATCAGGTGCGCGTTGCCGGGAAATAGTTGGAGGGAGGGACCCTTGCTTCCATGCAAAGACTGCCACATTCGTCATTGCAGTCACTCAAGGTCGCCACCTGCAACCTACCTGAGAGCTTGAAGAGCAAAAGGAGGTGGAATGGATTATGAGTATGGAAGATATAACAACGGAGTGCGATGGATGCCCCCGGCCTAGTGGTATTTGAGCATTTGGCCGGAACCAACCGAAGCCGCGAGTCATTGTAGGGCGAGTTTCAACCGCTCATCAACCGACTGTCAACGACGAGGAAATGTCAACCACGAGGCAAAAGTCCAAGGAAACAGCTGACGAAGAGTTCATCCTGTTGCACCGATGTATCAATCAAATATATAAACCGAAGCCTGCCTCAACTCTGGTCCCAAACTCGGTTTCAACTCTGGTCTCGAGTTTGCGCTATACGGCCCAACAGGCTCCCCAACAGGCCTCCCAACAGGCTACCCGAGGCTAACCAGTACTGCCAGCTACGAGAAGAACCACGACCCAGCTTTTCATTTTTCACAAAACTTTCAAACTCGAAAGGACCCCCCGCGAAATGTGCGACCGGACAGCTAGCTGATACTTACTTGCTCCTCGAGCCAAGCCTGCGGTGACCCTTTCAGTCCCTCCCCTTCATGCCTTCCTCCTACGTGCCTTTATTCCTTCGTACTTATTTTTTTCCTGCCTGCCTCTCCCCCCATTTGCAAAGCATCCTCGGAACTTCTTCCGCCCGTTTGTTCTTTACCCCTGACGCATCCGCCCCCATTCCTGCGTGCATAATTCTCTCCCTGCGCGCAACCATTTCCTCCAATCGTTTGCTATCGAAGGTATATTCTGTCCCTGCGCCTTCAGCCCCGCCTACTGTCGCCAACTGCTCAAGTACTTACACTTCGCCACAGCTGTGGTGCCGAAGATCTCCGCACGTAAATGGAGCTAGACCACAGAAACATATTCGAAGAGGCCTTCCAATGCTCCCAGAGTTTGGGCCTGACAGGTATGCTGAGGGTAGTGCATATAGTAGCTCGGTTACCAGATTGGCAACGAGCAGCCTTGAATAATGGCTTGCCTAAAACAACTGTAATGATAGTACTATCTAATAGCAATCACTCACCCACCCCTCGGGTCTGCTTCACTGACAGCTATGCTGATGGCAGTACACATAGCAGTTTGTGGATAACCAGGTAGGCTACAAGGGACTTGCTCAGCCTTGAATGATGGTCTGCCCCAAACGCCTGCAACGATAGTACAATCTACCAGCAATCAATCATTGACTAGGGCGTCTGCTTCACAGGCAGGTATCACGCCTAGACGCCTGGGTGTCAACAACTGGTCGGTGACAACAGTGAAAGTCGGGGATCCTAGAAGCTCCAACATGTAGCCCAACAGCCCAACATAAGAACAATGGATTTTCTCACATAATGTCTCACACAACGCCATCTAGATTTACTCACAAAACGTCATCTGGACTTCCTCATCTGGATTTGCTCACATGATTTGCTCACATCACATGCTCACAGGCTCACATCTGAGTTTGCTCACACAACTTCATCTAGATTTGCCCTTATGATGTCTCACACAAAGTCTACTGTGACATAGTTAGGGCCAGGATGACAAACAACCTGACAAATGGGTAACCATGGGGGCTCCCCCTTCCCTTTTTAGGGGGGGGGGGGGGGGGGGCTCCGCCAAAAAATGACAGGACGTTGGACTCTTTTGCTGATCAGTCATACCTCAAGCTGTAATGTGCATTCCCAAATTGTCGATGCACACATACGCAATAATCACTCTTCAGCACAAATCGATTCAAAACATTGTTGTCAAGAGAACAGGTCAAAAACAGGCCTAAGCGGGTCACCAAATTGGCCCAAACGAGTCAAAAAAGGCTTCAAACATGTATAAATAAATGACATAAAGTTGGACTCTCTTGCTGACCAATCATACCTCAAGCTCTAATGTGCATGCCCCCATTGCCCATGCACACATACAGATTAATTACTCTTAAGCAAAAACCTATTCAAGAGAACAGGTAAAAACAGGCCAGAATGGGTCACAAAACATGACAAAACAGGTCAAAATCGGCCACTAACAGGTATAAACAGTGACAGGACATTGGACTGTTGCTGATCAATCATACCTAAATCTACAATGTGCATGCCCACGTTGCCCATGGACACATACGCATTAATAACTATAAGCACAAACTGGTTCAAAACATTTGTTTCGGAGAGCAGGTCAAAAACAGGCCAGAATGGGTCACAAAACAGGTCAAAACAGGTCACAATCAGCCTCATACATGTCAAAACAATGACAGGACGTTGGGCTGTTGCTGATTAGTCATACCTAAATCTGTAATGTACTAATGTGCAAGCCCACGTTGCCCATGTGCTTGACCTTGGTTACATGGTTCCAGCCTGCAATTTGGCTGCTCGCCGACTACGGCAATAATTATTTTTACCAAGAAAACGAAGAGACCATGCACACGCTCACAAATGCACACGTACGCATTACTTATACTCAGAGAACGGCAATATGCTATCATATGATTTCTCATTTTTTCCTCTTCTTCTGAACAATAAAAAACAGTACAAAAAAACAATAATACCTAAACAAAAATGCTTGGTTCAGTCTCTAAGCTGACAGGACGGACATTCCTGTGTAGCTGAAAGCTCTGGGCTTGGCTTAGTGGCTAGCTAATGGAGCTGGCTGGAAGCTGCCATGTGTAGCCAAAAAAGACATCAGCCAGCCAGCCATGTGTAGCCAAAAAAGGAACCAGCCAACCAGCCAGCCATGTGTAGCCAAAAAAGGAACCAGCCAGCCAACCAGCCAGTCATGTGTAGCCAAAAAAGGAACCAGCCAACCAGCCAGCCATGTGTAGCCAAAAAAGGAACCAGCCAGCCAACCAGCCAGCCATGTGTAGCCAAAAAAGAAACCAGCCAGCCGACCAGCCAGCCATGTGTAGCCAAAAAAGAAACAGTGGACGTTGGACTCTTGCTGATCAATCCTACCTCAAACTATAATGTGCATGCCCGAATTGCCCATAAAAAGCTCTCAAACTCACACATACACATTACGTATATTGAAGCACAAAACATTTCAAAACAAATTTTGAAAGAACAGGTCAAAAACAGATCAAAACAGATTACAACAGGTAAAAACAACAGGTTGAAACAGGTAAAGAGACAGTGGACGTTGGATTCTTACTGATCAATCATACCTCAAACAATACTGTGCATGCCCGAACCGCCCATAAACACGCTCTCAAATGCACACATACGCATTAAGTATATTGAAGCATAAAACATATAAAACAAATTTTGAAAGAGCAGGTCAAAAACAGATCAAGACAGATTAAACAGGTTCTAAAACAGGTATAGAACAGGTCTCAATACGGGTAAAAACAGATTAAAATAGGTAAAAACAGATCCCAAAAGTACAGAATTTGACTCTTACTCATCAATCATACTTCAAGCTATAATGTGCATGCCCACATTGCCCATGAACACGCTCGCAAATGCACACATACACATTAATTATATTGAAGCACAAAACATGTGAAAACAAATTTTGAAAGAACAGGTCAAAAAAAGGTCTCCAAACAGATTAAAAAAGGTCAAAAAAGGTCTCAAAAGAGGTAAAAACAGTTAATGACAGGTCAAAAAAGGTCACAACAAGACAAAATTGGATTCTTACTGATCAATCATGCCTAAAGCTTTAATGTGCCTGTCCATATAACTAAGGATACCAATATCGTACGGCTCCCCAAAATTATCGGGTGATATATCATACGATATCGTTTGAATTATATTGTACGATATATTGACGCATTACTTATTACTTCGCATTACTGTCACACTTACGTCATTGTGCACTGCTGTACAGGAGACATAGCTCCGAAACCATCTAGCCAGGTGGTCAGGGGCCTCCAACAGCTGGCCACCTGCAGCCAGCAGAGCTACGAACTTCGCAGTGAACTTCACAAATTGCAGGACCAGGCAGATATGGGCCCTGCTCTGGCCGCCCGAGTGCTGCACGAAACCATGGACCAGCTGGGGCACGCATCCAGCATCTTACAAACTATAGTGAGAGATCGTGGAACCCTAGGTCAACGCTTTAAAGACGTTAATGCCAAACCTACAATCCCCGTTGAGTCAGACCACCTCAAACCCTTCTCTGAGCTGCTAGCTAGGGCCAACACAGACCAGGGAGCACTAGAGGCAGGGCTGCAAAGGCTGCTGTGGGTCAGCCAGTATTCCGAGGCACCTGATCAGTGGGAGCAGTACCTGGCCCCCCTGTCCTCTGCAGTAGGGGCATGTGAGCAGTACCAGCTCATCCTGAGGCAGAGGAGTGAGGTTCTGAAGCGTACATCAGGTTGAATGCACATGTGAGCAGTACCAGCTCATCCTGAGGCAGAGGAGTGAGGTACTGAAGCGTACATCAAGTTGAATGCACATGTGAGCAGTACCAGCTCATCCTGAGGCAGAGGAGTGAGGTACTGAAGCATACATCAGGTTGAATGCACATGTGAGCAGTACCAGCTCATCCTGAGGCAGAGGAGTGAGGTACTGAAGCGTACATCAGGTTGAATGCACATGTGAGCAGTACCAGCTCATCCTGAGGCAGAGGAGTGAGGTACTGAAGCGTACATCAGGTTGAATGTACTGTTCGACAATGCATCGATTTGAATTTGGGCCATGTAGTGCTTTTAGAAAATTGAAATTTATGCGCCCTGCCACGGGGCCTGAGTTTGAAGGAACCTTCCCGTTCGCTTGCGCTGTGGAATGGTCACTGTGAGTTTTTTGTTTTGCAGACCGCTACTGCGCCTGAGCTCAGACTACCGCGCAATCAAGGAGGGAAGTTCTCAACCTCTTCCAAGGCGGCAGGTCTGAAATTATGAAGCAGTGCTTTTAGATTTACTATCTGCTGTACCTCACAGGGTACTACATTTTGTCGAATTGGTCAGCGCTTAAAGTGCACAAACGTCAAATTGGTCAGCGCTTTGTAGTGCAAAAAGCGCAAAAACTGCGCGCTGCGCACACAAGGGGTTGGAAAACTGCGCGGAACGCGCAGTGGGGCTCAAAAAAGTATGCGCGTAATCACGCTGCCGCGCGCGCTTTGTAGTACCCTGGTACCTCTGCAGTCGTTGGCTGGAAGAGTTGTGCAACTCGTAGCTTTCCTTTTCGGCCACGAGCAATAGCTTCTAGGCAGTTCCCCTGGCCAGGTATTCAGCCCAATATAAAGCAACCTAGTGCAGCTTGTAGCTGACACCATCAGCTTTCCAGCACTGCTGACATATTTGGGAGTAGCCCAGTGGCTGGCTTCAGGAGCTGCCAAGAAGCTACTAAGAAAAGCCGAAATTACATGCCCTGCGCTTCACCCATCTAGTAATGATAACGCCTGGTGGGGCGTGGTATTAAAGGAACCCGTCGTACGCGGGCAGAGAACGGTCTACCACCTCAACTGAACAAGCTACCATCGCGGTTGACAACGACCTGCACCGCTCAGGGCGACCGTAGAGGGAATTGAACCCCCGACCCTGCTTCGTTTCAGCAATTTGGTGTACCACTAGACCAATCTCACCCATATGGTAAGAAGTTGTTAACAAGAGAGACAGGAGGCGAGAGCATGACCTCTTGGACGATTCAAGCGATTTACAGAAAGAAGAAGCTGTTCAAATCATTCAGGTTTGGATTTATGAAAGCTCGAACCACAAGATTCAGTCACCCTCTGTGCTGGCACCGGACAAGCCATGATATACAAATAAAAATAAGCAGTACGCCTTATTGCGAGGAGTGAGGTTGTGGGGCCCAGCCCGTTCCCTTGCGCCTAGCCAAGCACCAAACAAGACACAGTATAGTCTCCGCGTATTGTTGATGTGTGCTGTAGATAGATACAGCAAGAGGGAAATTCAAATATAAGGGGATAGAGGTGGTTACGGTGCTACAGTGGCACCGTTACCCTCAACCTAGATATTCAAATAAGAAACCGGTAGCTACACAGAAGGTGCATGGTTTCATCTAAGAGGGCGGAAGGACAGACAGGCAGTCTACAGCTAAATGTCTGATTACATTATATTGTCGCAGACAGCCCATAGTTGACCCACGGCCCGCTCCACAACATCCAGGGGGGTCTTTCAACCATCCTCAAAATTGCTGGGTACAAGCAATAAAGCAGATAGGTATTAGCCTGTACATATGTGTATTTTTATATCCTAAAGTGAGGCTACAACATCGAAGTAGCTCTCGAACCCAGGTCCTCTGCCGTACGCGTGTATGTATGTTGTTACAGTCCAGGGGTAACCAAACAGGCTTAAGGGACTTGACCAACCATGATATCAGGAGGGGCTAAAACGAAAAAAAACTGATGATCTGTACCCCAAACAATTGTATTACCTACAGGGGCCCTCAGTTCGTGCTACAGGGATCAATTAATTTTGCGGTTTTGCTTCGTATACTGTTGGGGAGTGGGGGATAGGGGACAATTTCATCAGGTGTTTATTTAATTAGTTTATATTAGTTTATAAGTCAACAACTGCTCAACAGCCATTATTGTGTATGCGTTAAATGATTCTTGTAGTCAGCCCGGCAGCCTCTAGAAATTAACATGTGCTGTTTTTGTCCGGGTTTTTGTTAAAGTATTTTCACCATAGCGTATTTGTAGGGCTACGCGTAGCAGCTTCTAGGCGGCTCCCTTCGGTCCAAACCTCAAGCTAGATAGTGTTTCCGGGGGCGTACGTGACAGGCATTCCAATGAAGCTGAAAGCTTTGGGCTTGAACCAGTGGCTGGCTAATGGAGCTGGGTGGAAGCTGCTACATGTAGCAAAAAATGGTGGCACTCCAGGAGGTCCCACCCTTTGAGGCGAAAAATCCTCTGTAAATTAAGTAAGGCTGGCTGCCCCTTGAAGTATGGAATATGCCTACAACCAGCCCTCCTAAAATCTAGAGCTGATCCTGAGCTGATCTTGATAAAAGTATGTATGTTACAACCCAGGGGTAGCCCAAATAGGCTAAGGGACCAACCGTGATAGGAAGGGCTTAAAAGTAGAGGCACTGATGAACTTGATTGTTCGAGGTTGTGCCAGTCACTGGTCAAAGTCGGCTGCCCCTCGACTGGAACATACCAGGGTTGTTAACATACCCTCGAACGTCGCAGACGCAGACGCAACGTTGGAGGGTCCGTTGCGTCCTGGGACGCAACGTAGGAACTGGGGAGGGTCCGTTGCGTCGCAGGACACAGGCTAAGGGTCGATTGTGTCTCAGGACGCTGGCTGTAAAATTGGTAGCGTCTCGGGACGCAGTGGGGTCCTCCCCCGCCCCGGGGTCCTCCTGAACAACCCTGAAACGTAAGTGCAGTCCTGATCATTTATGATAAAATGCATCAATATTATGTCGAGGTTACGGGAAAGGTGTAACCCTCCCATGCAATTGGTGCAATTAGTTGGAAGCCCCATCCCGCCCCCTCCTGGATGTTGCGGAGCGGGCTTGTCTTCAGCCAACATTGGCCTGTCGATGTAATGTAATTGTCCCCTCCAACTATTTCCGGATTTCCTGAGTTGATCCATCCAACACAATGCCAATCTATCGCATCTGGTTTCATGCTGTCTTATATCCATTCATAATCAATTTCCGAACCGCTGGCTGATAGCGCAAAACTTATTTTTGGTTTTTACCTCTATCTTCAAGTTACTCGCGCTGAATTTTATCTTGCGCTGTAAATATCATTAGCTTTGTCCTCACGCAGACTTTGCAAAGCTGCTTGTTCCCTACTTCCCTTACTGCGAACGCCTTCCTCTCTAAATATTGGCATCTCTAAACTCAACCAGATTTTTCAAAGTTCCAGTCCTCCTAAGCCTTGCGCTCTAAATATTGATAGCTCTAAATTCAAACGGATTGTTCGAATTTCGCTGTTTCATTCCTCTTGAAATCTCGCGCTCTAAATACTGCTGGTAGTCTAGCATCGATCAAGCATGGCAGCATACGGAGAAGACCTGGGCTGCCAAATTTTCATCTCCCTCAGAAAAGGGGACTCGTGGCCTGCAACGTGTACCGACGTCAGGTGAGACCAGTAAACGACAATTTGGGGAAGGAACACAAGGAGGATCCAACTCTTGTCATCAGGCCTTTGCATTTTCCAGTGTCTTCTAAGTAGTAGTTAGCCAATTAAGTCGACTGCTGTATTACAAGCGTGTATGTATGTATGTTACAGTCCAGGGGTAAGCCAAGTAGGCTAAAGAGACTTGCCCAACTGTGTAGGAAGGGCTTGAAAAGAAAATAAGTTAGTAAAAATAATAATAAATAATGAAATGAACCACAAACAATCGTTTTACTGACGGGGGCCCTGAGTTCGTTCTACAATGATCATCTAATTCTACAACACAATTCAATAATAATCGCATTTGGGATGATAATTTAATTGTGCGATTATTATCGCATTTTTTATAAATTGTAAACAAATTATGAACTGTATAAATTGTGAGCGTTCTACAGGCTACACCTTCAGAGAAGTTGTTCGATGGAAACCCACCCTTAGGCTAAAAGGGCTTGCCCGATCGAACATCCCCCACCGACGAAGTGCGCTTACTCTATAATAGGATTGGCAGCGCCATTCGAACTGAATCCTAGGTGTCGCCGGTTTGTGTTGAGAGATTCAATCTTCCTGGGGTGAAATAACTTTCACAACTATATAAACAAATCAAGAAACATTGCAGTACATCTTACTAGGGGGGGCCAATGGAAAGAAATGTGAAGTCAGTGACTCTGGATTTATTGAATGGGGTGATTTCCATCTTTTCACCCCGAATTCACTACTGGAATGCATGCACTGCTATAATTAGCGATTGCTTTTATAGTTTTATGACTGTGAGCGCGCACAATCACGTACAATTGTTCACCCCATTCAAGCGATAATGTTTTAATCATCTTGAACATGAGCCAGCTGCCTAGCCCCTCTCACCAGTCATCTGTTCACAGCCTACCACCAGTCACCAGTCACCACCTACCAGCCCTCCCAGTCACCACCTTCTAACCAGTCACCACCTGCCACGATTTACTAACATCCACCACCTACCAGCCCTCTCAGTCACCCCCTGCCACCACCTACTAGCCAGTCACCACCAGTAACCCCCTGCCACCATTCACCACCAGACGCCACCTACCACCAGTCACCACCTACCAGCCCTCCCAGTCACCCCCTGCCACTACCAGCTAACCAGTCACCCCCTGCCACCAGTCACCATCATCCACCGACTGCTAACCAGTCACCACCAGCCACCACATACCAGCCCTCCCAGTCACCCCCTGCCACCATTCACCACAAGCCACCATCAGCCACCACCTAGTAACCAGCCACCACCAGCCACCACCTACCAGCCCTCCCAGTCACCCCTTCCCCCATTCACCACCAGCCACCACCTGCTAACCATCCACCACCATCTACCACCTAGCGGTTTCTCTCGAGATATCCCTTTTTTATTGACAGGATTTCCACCCCTTGATACCTCTCATTTGACCTCCCACCACCAACCACCAACCACCAACCAACTCCCAGCCTAATATTATTTCACATGCCTCTCTCCCTTCTTCTAACAGGGTGCGGTACGAGCAAACAATTGGTGAGTGTGACCAATACCAAGGAGTGTGACCAATGGGGAAAACGCGGTTTCCGATGAGGGGAAGTCTCCGTGTATTATATGTAGGGATCGGCATATCATATGATGTTGACCAAAGGCGAGTATGATATCATATGATATCATACGAATTGCATCATATGATATCGTATGTAAATGGTAACTTTAGCCTAGTCAGACTGCCGGTAAATGATATCGTATGTAAATGGTAACTTTAGCCTAGTCAGATTGCATCATATGATACCATGTTGCCGTTCCCAAAGTATATGGGCCCCCTACCATCTCAAACAGTGAGTGCCTTGTCAGCACTGTTTTGACTGGCCTTTACAAGTTGTACTGTCAACCGCCATGGTAGCTTTGAACGATGCAGGTGCGGGGTTCGAATCCCTACAGGTGCGCTTTGGTTTTCGCGGCCGCAGTCAACGTCCATTGTAGCTTTGGCCAGGTAAAGTAGCAGCCCGTTCTCTACCACCGTAAAACAGGGTCCCCTAAATACCACGCCCCACCAGGCGTTCTCATTACTTTATTTGACTGGCCTTATTGTAAACATAGAAATATATGTTTTTTTATATTTTTACAAGAAGGATTTATATTTATATTTATTTTTATTTTTATTTTTATTTATTTTATTTGTATACAAGAAGGATTTTTATGTTTATTTTTATTTATTTATATTTTTACAAGAAGGATTTCCGCCTCAATGGGTCTCTGTGCGCAAGCCCTAGACTCGAGTATTTTATCGATGTAATCAAATGGCAGTGTTGCCGTTGTATGCATGTATGGTTAGTTGGTGGCCGTTGCCTGTTGGTGAACCGGTACTCGACGCCTGCAGACAACACAACCAGGCCTCATTGAAACGAGCACCTTGGGCGCATACCTGCTGTGTGCATTTTGTTGCACTGCCTGATCTTATATAGTTATTTGCATCTTAAATGTTTTGTTGGTGGATGTGTAGGTTGGTGAGTGGGTGCGTGCGTGGGTAGGTATATTTCACTGTGGTGGTTGGTGAGTGGGTGCGTGCGTGGGTAGGTATATTTCACTGATGTGGTTGGTGAGTGGGTGCGTGCGTGGGTAGGTAGGTATATTTCACTGTGGTGGTTGGTGACTCTACGTGTTCAAGCATTTGTGTCACATTCTGGCCAAATCGTTTTGTATAACTCCATGGTATATCAGCCTTAAGGCTGCTCACCCTCGAAGCAACAGTACGACAGCAGTACAGCAGCAGCACTGGTGGTGGTTGGTGAGTCTGCATGTTGATAAATGTGCGTTGCATTCTGCTCAAATCGTTTTGTATGACTCCATGGTATATCAGCCTTAAGGCTGATCACCCTCGAAGCAACATTACAACAGCAGTACAGCAGGACAGCAGGACAGCAGTAGCACCGGTGGTGGTTGGTGAGTCTGCATGTTGATACATTTGTGTCACATTCTGCTCAAATCGTTTTGTTTGACTACATTATATATCAGCCTTAAGGCTGCTCACTGTCGAAGCAACAGTACAGCAGCAGTACAGCAGTACAGCAGTAGCACTGGTGGTGGTTGGTGAGTCTACGTGTTGATAAATGTGTGTCACATTCTGGTCACATCAATTTGGTTTGACTACATGGTATACCAGCCTTAAGGCTGATCACCCTGGAGGTAACAGTACAGCAGCAGTACCGCAGCAGCACCGGTGGTGGTTGCTGAGTCTGCATGTTGATCAATTTGTGTCACATTCTGGTCAAATCAATTTGGTTTGACTACATGGTACATCAACCTTAAGGCTGCTGACGGTCAAAGCACAGCAGTACAGCAGTACGGCAGTAACGGCAGAAACGGCGACTCGCACAATTATATAATCACTTACGCACGAACTCAGAGATTTGAACTTAAGATTTGAACAAATAAGCCCTGGTTTGGGTATTGGATGTTGTGAACATGGCAGTGCAGCAAGTGTATGCAATACCCATGTTACCACCTGACGTTGATGTGAGAAACAAGCAAGTGTGTGTCTGTGTGTGTGTGTGTGTGCATGCTAGCACCAATCAGACAAATTGTGTGTGTGTATGTGTGTATGTGTGGGTGGGTGGGTGGGTGCATGCTAGCACCAATCAGACAAATTGTGTGTGTGTATGTGTGTGTGTGTGTGTGTGTGTGTGTGTGTGTGTGTGTGTGTGTGTGTGCATGCTAGCACCAATCAGACAAATTGTGTGTGCGTGTATGTGTGGGTGGGTGGGTGGGTGAGTGGGTGGGTGTTGCTTTGTCCCTTAGCCTATTTGTATTGTAGAATTAAAGAGACAACAGACTGTGATCTGGAGAGAATCGTCTTACATAATTATAATATCGATAATAATCGCACAATTAAATTATCATCCCAGCTGAGATGGTGATTTAATGTTATTGTAGAATTAAATGGTCACTGTAGCACGAACTAGGTACTCGCAAGGCAGCTTTTCCTTGAGCTGCCTAAGACTTGAATGGCCAGTATAAAAACGTAGCTTTTCAAAAGATGAAGAAAAAAAAATTAAATGGTCACTGTAGCACGGACTCAGGGCTTCCGTCGGTAAAACGATTGTTTGGGGTTCAGTTCATAAATGACTCTTCTTTTTAGCCCTTCCTGTCAAGGTTGGGCAAGTCCCTTTAGCAAATTTGGCATAACCCTGGACCATAACATACATAAATGCATACATACAGAGTCGATTTTGATTATTCAAGGTCGGGCAAGTCCTCTAGCCTATTGATCTACACCTGGATTGTAACATACATAAAATATTGTGGAGCGGGCTTGTCTTTATGCATATTTTGATGTTTGTGGTGCGGGCTCGTCTTGGGTGAGTTTTGATGTTTGTGGAGCGGGCTTGTCATGGTTCAGTGTTGACGCTTGTGGTGCGGGCTTGTCTTGGGTCACTGTTGATGTTTGTGTAGCGGGCTCGTCTTGGTTCAGGTGTTTGTTGAGCGGGCTTGTCTTGCTTTATTGTTGAAGTTTTAGTAGCGGGCTCGTCTTGGGTCACTGTTGATGTTTGTGGAGCGGGCTTGTCTTGAGTCAACAATGGCCTGCTAAAGATCCAATGTCAACATGGAATCAGTGCTGATAATAATGCTTGCTTGCTGCAATATTTCCTTTCTTTTTCTGAGGATTTGTTGGAAGACCCCTCCCGGATGTTGCGGAACGGGCTTGTCTTGGGCCAACAATGGCCTGCTAAAGATCCCATGTTAACATGGAATCAGTGCTGATAATAATGCTTGCTTGCTGCAATCTTGCTTGCTTGCTGCAATATTTCCTTTCTTTTTCTGGGGATTTGTTGGAAGACCCCTCCCGGATGTTGCGGAGCGGGCTTGTCTTGGGCCAACAATGGTCTGTCAATGAAAGTATAATATAGTGTAATGTTGAAAATCCACCCATTGAAAGAAAACTTCCAAATTGTGCAGGAGATATCAAGTCTATGGTTTCGGAGAAGTTGGGAATCGACCGAGCAAAGATACAGCTCTTTCACCACAAAAAGGTACAGAAACTAAAGCTATGTATAAACTAGATATATAAACTATAGCTGCATATATATATATATATATATATATATGTATGTATGTGTGATACATACACATACATATGCATGTATGTATGTATACCTGTATACATATATATAGAGAGAGACCTACGAGTGCTACAACTAAATAAGTACACACACGCACATCATCACTTATAAGTACATGCACACACATCATCACGCATACGTTCAAACACACACATCATCGCATATACAGTCGTCTTTTTGAAGTTGTGAAAGGTATTTCACTCCAGGAGGTGGGTCTCTCTACATAAACCAGCGGCACCAAGGATTTGGTTCGAATGGCGTTGCCACTCCTACAAAAGAGTAGGCGCACTTCGCGAATTACCGACCACAAGCACAAGCACAAAAAGAAAAAGATAAAGAAACACTCTGCCAAACACATACGCACACACAAAGACACAAATTAAAAGAAAAATAAACACTCTGCCGAAAAACAAGAGCACAAGCACGAGCACAAGCGCAAAAAGAAAATGAAAAAGAAAAAGAAACACTCTGCCAAACACATACTGCTGGTTTGGACACACATACGCACACACAGACAGACATTCTGCCAAACACATACTGCTGGTTTTGACACACACACGCACACACAGACACAATTTTTGCCAAACACATACTGCTGGTTTGGACACACACGCACACACACAGACAGACATTCTGCCAAACACATACTGCTAGTTTTGACACACACACGCACACACAGACACAAATTAACACGCTCACACACATGAACACACACACGCACATTAAAGCACACACAGTCTTCAGCAAAAGACCTGATACGGTTATGACCATCACCAAAAAACAATACTTGTGCAGGAGCTAACAGAATCGTATGATTCCAAGACCCAGACAGACATGAACATTCATACTGATGTTGTGGACACACACACACACGTTAACACACACACACACATGAACACACACACGTTAACACACACATTAACGCACACACAGTCTTCAGCAAAAGACCTGATACGGTTATGACCATCACCACAAAACAATACTTGCGCAGGAGCTAACAGAATCGTATGATTCCAAGACCCAGACAGAAATGAACATTCAAACTGATGTTGTGGACACACACACACATTAACACACACACATTAACGCACACACAGTCTTCACTAAAAGACCTGATACGGTTATGACCATCACCAAAAAACAATACTTGTGCAGGAGCTAACAGAATCGTACGATTCCAAGACTCTGACAGACATGAACATTCATACGGGTTTCTCTCTCTCTGGATGGGACCTGGTAGGTAGCTGGTTGTTTGGATGGTTGGTTGGATGGATGGTTGGTCTCTCTCTGGATGGGATCTGGTAGGTATCTGGTTGGTGGGTGATTCTGGTTGGTGGGACCTGGTGGGTATCTTGTTGGTGGTTCTGGTTGGTGGATGATTCTGGTTGGTGGGACCTGGTGGGTATCTTGTTGGTGGTTCTGGTTGGTGGATGATTCTGGTTGGTGGGACCTGGTGGGTATCTTGTTGGTGGTTCTGGTTGGTGGATGATTCTGGTTGGTGGTACCTGGTGGGTATCTGGCTGGTGGTTCTGGTTGGTGGATGATTCTGGTTGGTGGGACCTGGTGGGTATCTGGTTGGTTGGTGATTCTATCAGTATTCGAGAATCAGTATTCGTACTGATCGAATCGTCAACTACTACGTGATTTACTTTTTAATTATGTGAAAATATATTACAAACAAAACTGCTAACTGTTGATTCAACACAACTTCTGTTCAGTCCTAGCATCTGGTCAACAATCGTCTGTCAAAGACGATGTAATGTTATGTAACTCGTTGATATTTATCCCCCCCCCCCCCCCCCCCCCCCCACACACACACACACAGACAGACACACACACTCACCCCCACCACCACCACCACAACACCTATGGACTACCCTGTGAAAACTCGTTGATTTTGAGGATGGTTGGAAGACCCCCCGGATATTGTGGAGCGGGCTTGTCTTGTTTCATTTATGTCCTGTCAATGTATACAATTTTACTATATATGGCCTCATATATAGCCTCATCTATGGCCTGTCGATATATTATATTACATTACATTACATTACATGTTAAAGTCTACTTTATATATATAAACATTTACAATCCATACTATGCCTGTCGATGTATAAACGTATACAATCTAAGTATTTTAGCACTTCTAACTAACTTTTCAACCTACTGTATCCCTAATTCCACAGATGGGGCCTCCCATGTAAAAACATGTACTGGCCGCCAGTGGTAGTATTGATGCTTAATCGGTTAATCACTATCTCGGTAGAGTAGTATGGTGAACCTGTCAAGTAATATTGTTGATGCTTAATCGGTTAATCAGTATCTCGGTAGAGTAGTATGGTGAACCTGTCAAGTAATATTGTTGATGGCTAATCGGTTAATCGGTTAATCGGTAGCATAGTATGGCCAACCTGTCAAGTAGTATTGTGAATGGTTAAAGAGCCCTCCTATAATCTTGATTGTTGGAGGTTGGACAACTTATTAACCAACTTTTCAACGTCCTGTTCTTCCCTTATTCCACAGACGGAGCCTCCCATGTATTGGCCGCCAGTGAAGCAAACTCCCGAGGGCTTGGTGATTGATTGCTAACGACTTGGGGCATTGGATAAAGACTCCAGCATGAAGCTGGTCAGGAATCTTGATTCCTGTGATGGATGGAAACATTTGATATAATTTATACAAAAATCGATAAGAATCTCATAATGAAATTATCATCCCAGATGAGACGATAATTTATTTTTTATTGTAAAATAAAAGTATCACTGTAGCACGAACTCAGGGCCCACGTAGGTAAAACAATTGTTTGGGGTTTAATCGTTCAGTTCATCAATGACTTCTTCTTTTTAAGCCCGTCCTATCACGGCTGGGCAAGTCCCTTTAGCCTATTTGGCCAACCCCTGGATTGTAACATTCATACATACAGATGGTACTATCGATGTTTGTAAAAACAAAAAAATATAACGCCTGGAGGGGCCTGGTAAGGGGACCCGTGGGCTTGATGACTGATTACTAACATATGATATTATCGCAGTGTGTGTGTGTGTGTGTGTGTGTGTGTGTGTGTGTGTGTGGGGTGGGGTGGGGTGGGGTGGGGGGCTGTATCTGTACAACGAGAATGCGGTGGAGAAGCTGGAGACGATGGAGGAGGTGGATGGGGGGTCAATGGTGTGCGTGGGTATGGTGATTGACTGCTAATAGATGGTATTATCGCGGTGTTTTTCTTTTAGGCAGCTTTTCTTTTCTTCTAAGAAACTCTCTTGACTGGCTATTCAGCCCAAGCTAGTGTAACCTAAGAAGCTGACAGAATCCACTGGCCAGAACTGACAACATACTGGGTCTTAGCCCAGTGGCTGGCCCAGGGATCTACCTAGATGCTGCTGCTTATAGCTGACAAGAAAACGGTGTCTTCTCGATGTTCGTAAAAACAAAAAGATAATTCCAGGAGGAGCGTGGTGTTAAGGGGACCCTCTCGTATGCCGCAGCTGGTCCTCGATGTTTTTATATGTTTTACAGTCCATGGAGTAGCCGAGTAGCCTACTAGGCTAAAGGGACTTGAATCGATACAGTTACGAAGTATTCGTCTTCAATATTCACAGGCAAATATAATGGTTTGAGAACCTATGGTTTGTTACTTTGTTGATGACGATGCAATGTAGCGTAATGTAACAATATGCACAGGCAACTATATCGGTTTGAGAAGCAGAGTTGTTCAGTAATCTCCGTCCTCTGTCACACACACAACGTCGAAGAGCCCTTCGTCGAAGGACGCATCGTGGGAAGGGCCGGTTGACCGGAAAAAGGGTCCGTTGCGTCGCAGGACGCAGGCTGTACAATTGGTTGCGTCTCAGGTAGAAGAGCTGGGGGTCCTCCTGAAGTATCCCTTTTATCCAGGACGCGCCCGCTATGAGGATTTCACAACTTATCCTCAAAACAAGACAACGTCTCAGCAAAACTATACACTACATTACATGTTAAAGTCTACTTGACACCGCGAGGGTGTATGAGACTCTGTGCTTTAAACAAAAAGAAAAAGCACCCACAAAGCAAAAAAACCCATTACATCAGGGGTGTGTCGAGGACAAACAAACCAAACTCCCAACCACCGTTTTGGTGGCGTAGGTATTAAACCCCCTAGAGCAGGACCCAGATCTCAACCACTTACAGTGGCGGAGGTAAGAAGCTAACATATGAGAAGTCACAAGAAGAAAAAAAGGGATAATAAATTACGGTGCCACTAAGCAGTCCAGGGCTTCCTGTCTTGCTCTTCTACAAGTAGAAAGATAGTCGGCTAGGTTGCTCCAGAAAGTCTGAGTGCCAGATCTCAACCACTTACTATGAAGTTATACACTAATTCCATTCATCCATCGGGCATCCAAGTCCCGTTATATTTTAAAAGTTCACAAAGAGCGGTAGCTTGTCCAGTTGAGGTCAGAGACCGCCCCTACCCGTACGACGGGCTCCCCTAACACCACGCCCTACAAGGCGTTATCATAACCTGTCAAGTGTTACCACTTATTGCATTCGTCCATCGGGCATCCATGTTCCGGTATATAAACCTATAAAAGTCCACAAAGAGCGGTCGGGTTGGGAGGGAAAACATGGATTACATCGCATTGCCATAGGCAGGCCAGTGCTGACCCAAGACAATCCCACACCACTACGTCCGGAGGGGTTTTCCAACTTTTTTACCCATATTAACAGAATGACAGAGCTATTACAACCACCGACGACAAAACTGGCTAAGGGCAACCCTCCCCCATCAACATCCCACCCACACGCACGCACCTAAAACTGGTTCAAGTCCGTTCCCTTTCTTTCCCCCCTAATTGGCTACCCCTGAACTGTTACAACAACAACACTTCCCCTCATGGAATGCGCCAGCCTAGTGGCGCCCAATCTTCATGCCTACACTTCAACTGCTTGACAGGAAGCCCAGGCCCTTTGACACCACCAACTCCTTCAGAGCTGCAGCGTCCTCCTTTTCAGGGGAAAGGCTGCTCACGAAGCTACCTAGCTCAAGACCCGACTTGGACCACATGCCAGCTGCGGCCTCCTCACTCTTGACCTCCTTGACCCTGGACAGGAGCACAAGCAGGGTTGCCAAATTAGGGAAAATGCGAATTTAATTCAATTCAATTCAACAATTAAATTTAACACATTTAAAACAGTATAATGATCTCCACGAGTGCCAGAATTATCTCCAGAAGTCCTAGAACGCCCCTAGTTGAATCACAATAATTCCGACCGTTTAGGGCAAAAAAACGTACACCCTCCCCCCCCCCCCCCCCCCCACTCACTTGTTCAGAATGGTGCAGAGCACACCCAGGGCAAGGTCGGCGTCCACAAGGGGGGGATCTCCACCATCCTCCAAGGGCTCGCCCTCCAACATTGATTGACCAACTGAGCCAAGATCTAGTCCGTCCGCTGCCAAGAAGTCTCCGGCCAACTGAGCGACTAGTTCAGGTGCCTGAGGTGGGATGGTGGTGGTGGTGGTAATGGAATGTGCTGGTAGTGACGGTAGTGAGAGTTGTGGCGGCGGTAATGGGAGGTGCAGGTAAGCGCAGTTGTGCGTGTGTGTGGGGGGGTTGGGGGTGGGGTTGGGGGGGGCTTCGCCAGGAAGTCTCCGGCAAGCTGAGCGACTAGTTCAAGAGCCTGAGCACATTTGGTGGTGTTTGGTGTCTGAGGTGGGAGTTCATGGTGTTTGGGGTGGTGCGTAGGATACCTCTGGCGTGGGACGGGCGGGCGGCGAAGATCATCCTTGAAAAGGAAATAAATATGTTTTGCTTACCTTGGGCATATCCTCAGCTAGACTACTCAAGCCCGACATCAGCAGGCCCACGCCAGCCTGGAACTCAGCAGGTGACAGGGTGGCGGGTCCAGCAGCTAGGGCCGCCTCGAAAACCTCCTTGAAGGGCTTAATACGCTCACTCAGGTCCTTGCCTCGGAAATCCAGGGCCATGAGGACAAGTCCGTTAACAAGTTGATCCATTCCAGCCCCTCGCTTACGAATATCTCTCAAGCTCTCCAACGTCTCGTCCATGCTCTGGTTGGCCCAGTACTCCTCGACAATGGCTTTAGCTGCGGGATGAGTGCGTGTGTAGGTGAGAGTGTGTAGGTGTGTGTGTGGAAGTGTGTGTAGGGGTGAGCACTTCCGAATATCTCTCAAGCTCTCCTACGTCTCGTCCATGCTCCGGTTGGCCAAGTACTCCTCGACAATGGCTCTAGCTGCGGGATGCGTGCGTGCATGAGATAGTGTGTGTGTGCGTGGAAGTGTGTGGGTGAGTGCGTGGAAGTGTTTGTGGGTGGAAGTGTGTGCAGGGGTGTGTGTGTTTGTGGAAGTGGGTGTAGATGAGTGTGGGTGTTAAAGCAGTGGATGCAACCGATGCCTGTATGTGTGCGTGGTTCTGGTTGGCCCAGAAATCTTCAACGATGGCTTTAGCTGTCTGGAGAGAACCGAAAACCAGAGAGGGTCAGAGTGTGTGTGTGTGGGGAAGTGGGTGTAGATGAGTGTGGGTTTGGAAGTGTGTCGGTGTGTGTGTGGAAGAGTGTGTAGACGTGTGTGTGTGGAAGTGGGTGTAGATGAGTGTGGGTTTGGAAGTGTGTCGGTGTGTGTGTGGAAGAGTGTGTAGACGTGTGTGTGTGGAAGTGTGTGTAGGTGAGTGTGGGTTTGGAAGTGTGTCGGTGTGTGTGTGGAAGAGTGTGTAGACGTGTGTGTGTGGAAGTGTGTGTAGATGAGTGTGGGTTTGGAAGTGTGTCGGTGTGTGTGTGGAAGAGTGTGTAGACGTGTGTGTGTGGAAGTGTGTGTAGATGAGTGTGGGCTTGGAAGTGTGTCGGTGTGTGTGTGGAAGAGTGTGTGAACGTGTGTGTGTGGAAGTGGGTGTAGATGAGTGTGGGTTTGGAAGTGTGTCGGTGTGTGTGTGGAAGAGTGTGTAGACGTGTGTGTGTGGAAGTGGGTGTAGATGAGTGTGGGTTTGGAAGTGTGTCGGTGTGTGTGTGGAAGAGTGTGTAGACGTGTGTGTGTGGAAGTGGGTGTAGATGAGTGTGGGTTTGGAAGTGTGTCGGTGTGTGTGTGGAAGAGTGTGTAGATGTGTGTGTGTGGAAGTGGGTGTAGATGAGTGTGGGTTTGGAAGTGTGTCGGTGTGTGTGTGGAAGAGTGTGTAGACGTGTGTGTGTGGTAGTGGGTGTAGATGAGTGTGGGTTTGGAAGTGTGTCGGTGTGTGTGTGGAAGAGTGTGTAGACGTGTGTGTGTGGAAGTGGGTGTAGATGAGTGTGGGTTTGGAAGTGTGTCGGTGTGTGTGTGGAAGAGTGTGTAGATGTGTGTGTGTGGAAGTGGGTGTAGATGAATGTGGGTTTAGAAGTGTGTGTGAGAGTGTGTGTGTGTGTGTTGAAGCCGTGGATGCAACCGGTGCATGTATGTGTTTGTGCTGTGTGCTGTGTGTGTAGTGTGTGTTTCGGGCGGGGGGGGGGGGGGGGGGCTTCCTCACTCACCTGATGTGTGGGTCTCCTTTTCAGAGAGCTTGGGTGCAGGTGGAGGCGGTGCAGGTGTGGGTGGAGGCTGTACAGGTGTGGGAACGGAGGCAGTGGATGTAACCGGTGCACCACGAGGTGCAGCAGCAGCACTAGAGGAGGAGGAGCCAGCAGGGGGAGGGGGCGCAGCCCCCCCCATACCCATGCTCATGCCTCCGGGTTTTTGCCGACCAAAGGCCGGGGGGCGGAGGCTGACCTCAGAGGTCGAGCTGCGGATGGTGGAGGATTGCAATGTGCGAGGGACCTCGTCCTTAGACATCATGCGGTTATGCATATCCTGCTGAGCGCGAGGGTCAGGGCGATCGCGCTCGCGGTTGCCGCCGCCGCGGCCGCCCATGCGGCTGCCTTGTCGATCACGGTCGCGTTCGTCGCGGTCACGCTGCGCTTGCTGCTGCAGCTGCAGTGCAGCTTCTTTGTGCACGTCCTCGATCTTCTTGGGCCCCTCCTGCTTGACGCGGGGGATCCACTTCCGGGTACGCAGGTCGATCACATCCTGGTGGGGTAGAGTGTGGGGTGGGGGTGGTGAGATGGTGGGGAGGCAAGGAGGGAGGGGGGGGTGGGGGTATGGGATGGGATAAGGTGGGGGTTGGGATGGGGTAGGTGAGCGGGGTGGGGGTATGGGATAAGGTGGGGTAGGTGAGCGGGGTGGGGGATCCACTTCCGGGTATGCCGGTTGATCACCTCCTGTGGGGAGGTGGGGATAGTGTGGGGTTGTGGTAAGTGGGTTTGGGAGTTTGGGTGGGGTGCTGGGCTGGGAGGGGTGAGGATGGGTTGGGATAGGTGGGGTGGGTGGGTCAGCGGTGGGCGTAGAGAAGGGGGGGGGGGGGGGGGGGGGGGGGGGGGGGGGGGGGGGGTGGGGGGGGGGGGGGGGGGGGGGGGGTGGGGGGGGGTGGGGGGGGGGGGGTGCGGGGAGGGGGGGGGTGGGGGGGTGGGGGGGGGGGGTGGGGTTGGGGGGGTGGGGGGGTGTGTGATTTTTTGGGGGGGGTTGTGGGGTGGGTGGGTGTGTTTGTATGGGTTTTTGGGTTGGTTTTGTTTGGTTTGGATGTGTTTTTTTTTTTTTTTTTTTTTTTTTTGCTGTTTTTTTTTTTTTTTTTTCGTTTTGTTGTTTTTTTTTTTTGTGTGTTTTTTTTGTTCTTTTTGGTTTTTGTATGCTTTTTTTTTTTTTTTTTTTTCTCTATGATTTGTTTTGTTTTTTGTTTTTTTTGTGTTTTTTTTTTTTGGGGGGGGGGGGGGGACGTGGAGCATGGATTGGAGAGGGATGAGTGTGATCTGTGGATCTGGTTAGTTACGCTGGGTAAGGGTGGTTTGGGGGCAAGGTGTTGTAGTGTGGCGTGAGAGGTGGGGCGGGGAGGCCGAAACCCAGGGAGTCAAGTGTGGGTGTGGTGTGTGTGTGGGGGGGGGGGGGGGGGCAGACGACGGCAGCCAGAGCGCATTAAAACAGATTTCACATACTTATTGATTTACATACACACCTAAAGAATTTCGTCTATTTAAGTGACAAGGTGGCAGCAGATCAGGCATGCAAACACGTAGAATGCAACATAAGCAGGTAACGTGCCCAAGGTTCCTTTATCAATGAGGCCTGGTTGTGTTGTCTGCAGACGTAGAGTACCGGTTCACCATCAGACAACGGCCTCGAAGATGATGCCACACATATGGATTACATTCACACAGACATACATTTTCCACGCCTTGTTTCCGTGTTGTGAAGGACTCACCACGCACAGACAAAGCCACGGAGACTACAGTAAAAACAGATGACATAACGTTGTAATATGTAAGTGCCACGAACAATGAAGTCGATTCGGCTTTCCTTCCAGTCCTTGTTTTTCCGTCATAGCTCGACATGTGTGCGAAGTGCACACACACATAGACACACGGAGGCACACACAGGCAGGCAAATAGCAGGAAGACAGGCAGACTGATTATTTAGTCCTGTACCTGAACCATGAAGCGGATGCGGCTTTCCAGAGCCTTGTTGTCCTTCATGCGTGACATACGTGAGAAGTACACTTCCATGGCACTACGGCTCTCGTTCTTGGCGGAGCTGTCCAACAGGCCACCTACGGTCGACATCAGCTTGCACAGGCACTCGATGTCGTCAGCACGCGGGGTAGTTTCTTCTGCAAGTAGCGTGACCACACAGTTGTGCATGATCTTCTCCGTGAGCAGGCGCTGCTTGTACAAGTGGCCGATGAAATAGACGTTACCGAGCATTCGGCGGCGGGCCTGGTGGGTGGGGTGGGATGGGTGAGAGGACTGGTGGTGGTTGTTTGGTGTTGGTGATAATCTTTCTTGTGAGGAGGTGCTGCTGTTACAAGGCCGATAAAATAGAGACTTTAACCCGAGCATTCCGGCGGGCGGGGCGGGCCTGGAGGGCAGATGGGAAGTGGTTTGGTAGTTTGTTGGTGGGGATCATTTCAGTGAGGAGGTGCTGCTTGTATAAGTGGTTAGTGGTTGGTTGGTGGTTGGTGGGGATCTTCACCAAGAGGAGGCGGTGCTTGTATAAGTGGTTAGTGGTTGGTTGGTGGTTGGTGGGGATCTTCACCAAGAAGAGGCGGTGCTTGTATAAGTGGGTTAGTGTTGGTGGAGTTTGGTGGGATCTTTCCCGTAATAGGATGCGGTGCTGTATAAGTGGTTAAGTGGTTTGGTTGTGGGTGGGGAATCTTTTCAGTTATGAGGCGCTGCTGGTAGCAGTGTTAGTGGGTAAGGTTGGTTAGGGTTTTACCCCCCCCCCCCCCCCCCTCACACACATTAACCACACACCTTAAGCTCATTTGCCGCCTCCAGCCTGGCGATCTTCTTGATCTCTTTCTCAGTGAGCTCCTTTGTCTCCTCCTTGGATTCCTCCTTGGACTCTTCCTCCTCCTCCTCATCTCCGTCAGCCTGAGTAGTCTCACCAGTCTTTTCCCTGTCCTTTACGGCCCTCATGGCAGCAGTACCCATCTCGAACTCCACCTGAGTATTTATAAGATAAAAATCTCATTTATCATTTTTTTGTTTTCCATTTATGATTTGACTTCAAATTTATAATATTAATATATGTCTCCATCATTGCCGAAGTCAAAAACGCCTTAAGTTGGTACAATATTGTGGTACAGAGCCGTTCTGGCCCCAAAATGCTTGGAATCGAATTCTGTCTGGCCCACCTTTTCGACGCATGTGTCAGCGAGGCACGATGTATCGTCCTGTCCGCATTCGCATGCGGGTCGCGGCAGCCTTTATACGGAAGTGTTGGCTATTCATCAGGTGTCGCGATAAAGTTGTGAATAAAATCCAGACTCGCGCCAGACAGAGGCCGCGCCGAGCTATTCCTATCATGTACCACGGCCACCACCAACCCCGGACCACGGGAACTAAAGCCTTATCCAACCCCTACCGAACAGGTTCCGGAGGCCTGCGCTTCAGCCTTGGGGCCTCCGAATTTACTGAAATCGCAGTACAACTCTCGAAAATTCACCTTCACCCTGAAATCAATTCCCACCTCCCAACTGAGAAGTTTCACCCCCTTCCCAAACTCAATAACTAACTTCAATGTGGATTTTTTGAAATAAGTGGCAAAAGTTATGTTCTTGAATACATTTTGAAATAATTTTGAATTTTTGAATGTTGAATTTTTTTTTAAAAAAGTCTTTCGTGCTGCGAAGCAAAGCTATGACCCAAATGAAACATTTAGCTTTGGCCAATAAGCCCAATTGTTACCGACACTTAGGCAAATACCACAATAACTGAATAATCAGCTCTTTTTGTGGGGTCCATATTAATTCACCCACACTACTGCCTTTCTTAGCTCCATCCAAAACTGATGTTGACAATTTCTTATGAGCAAAGATGAGTACAATAAGCTGCTACTACTTTTTTTTTTACGAAAACTTGTTTGAATAGGCGATAGGCCCGGCCACTTCTACGAAATCCGTAGCCGCTTGGGAGCCCCATATTGAAACAATCAATGTTTTTGCTTTGCCTGCTTTCTCCACCCCCTGGAGACCCCAACGCTGACGTATTTAAATATGTTGACTGATGTGGTTAGGGTAATAGGTAAAAACATCCTATTACTCACTCAGGGTCACTGATGGATATCTATAGTATAGAAGTTAAAATAGTTGAAGGAGACTTAATAGACCAAAAACCAATACTACCTAATATACCTAAGATACAAAATCATGAGCAGGAAGACTTACTTCAGTTCTTTTTCACTCCCCCCCCCCCCCCCACCCCTCCTTTCCACCTGGCACTTTAAGCATATGCGCGTAAAAAACATTCCCCCTCCCCCTCCCTACTCAACCTCCCCTGCAATTGTCAGCAAGAACGGCGACAAATCCCCCCCCCCCCCACCCCCCCCCCCTCCTGACCCCCCACCCACCCACCCCCCTACCCCCACCGCACCCTCCCTACCACCCCCACCCACCTACCCTCTCATCTCTCTCCCCTCCTACCCGCCACCCACCCCCCTCTCTCCCTCCCTCACCCACCCACCCTCTCTCACCCACCCCGCCTGCACTTGTTCGCAGAGACGGCGCATGTCCACAGCTCTTGCTCCGGGCTCCTCGGCAGGGAAGTTCGGCAACATGGGATGGATGGTGCGACACAAGTTGGAGTACATTTCACAGAAATGACCCTCAACAAGTGCCTTGTCGAAGATTTGGTCAATCAGACCCTCGAGAGTCTTCTGGTGGGTGCGTCAAACCTGCACTGGAGTCACATTATTAAGTTGGGTGTTGTTGTTAGTTTAGTACGTTAGTTATTTAGTAGTTATTTGGGAAGATTTGTCAATACAACCTCGAGAGTCTCTGGTGGGGAAGTCACCTTCATTGGAGTCACCTTCGTTAGTTGGGTTGTTGTTGGTTAGCTTAGTGAAGTTAGTTAGGGTAGATAGTTAGTTGAAGATTTGGGTCATCAACCTCGGAGTCTTCTGGTGGGTGAAGTCAACCTGCATGGGAGTCACAGTCAGGTAGTTAGTTAGTTTATCACACCAACACTCAATTGCAACACGCACATGCACAAGCAACCAACAGACACAGACAAGCACACCAACACTCAACTGCAAAACACACAGGCACAAATAACCCACAGACAAGCACACCGACTTCAACTGCAACAAACACACAACCCTCAAACACACCAACATCCAACTGCAACGCACAGGCACAAACAACCCACAGACAAGCACACCGACATTCAACCGCAACAAACACACACAACCCACATACATAGTGACACGCACACCAACACTCAACTGCAACACACACACATGCACAAGCAACCCACAAACATACAGGCAAGCACACCAACACTCAACTGCAACACACACATGCACAAGCAACCCACAAACATACCGACATTCAACCGCAACAAACACATCAGCACACACAACCCACAAACATACAGGCAAGCACACCAGCACTCAACTGCAACACACACACTCACACACAAACCCCAGACATAGTGACACGCACTCCCACACTCACGAACACACTAACCACAGACATAGTGACACGCACACCCACACTCAACTGCAACAACAACACACTCACACACACACACAGGCACAAAACACACATACAGGCACAAACACACACACAGGCACACGCACACGCAGGCACAAACACACACATGCCAGCACAACACCACAGGCACACCACATGCCAAAAACCACAGGCACAAAACACAGCACCACACATTCACCAACCCACCCATACACAGGCACAAAACACACACACAGGCACAAACACACACACACACAGGCACAAAACACGCACACACAGGCACCCACACACCTCCACAATGGCCTTGGTCAGCTTGTCAAAGGTTTCCAGTGTGAGTTTGTTGCGCAGACCCTTCGAATAGGCTGGGCGAAACAAACTGACACGCACACCAACACTCAACTGCAACACACACACACAAACCCCGACGTAGTGACACGCACACCCACACGCAACGGCAACACACTCACTAACACACACAGGCACAAACACACCTCCACAATGGCCTTGGTCAGCTTCTCAAAGGTATCCAGTGTGAGTTTGTTGAGCAGGCCCTTCAGGGTCTTCTGCCTCTTCTCCTCGTCGGGGTCGTCAGATGTACTCTTTTGGCCGTCCCATTTGTTCGTTGTTCTGTGCAGAGACAAGCCCGACTCCCTAGGTGGGGGCGCCTTTCCTCTCTGCCACTGCCCGCCGCCGTCATTCTCCATGGCTCGGGACCCCGGTCGGCCAGGGGGTCCGTCCCGACCAGGACCCCCACGCATATTGCCAACCTGTCCACCACCAGGGGCCTGGCTGTACGATGCGGGCCCACCACGGCGTGCACCCCAATCGTCTCCCCCCCCCCCCCCCCCCGGGGGCGGTGCCGCCAACGGCGGCACCGCCCCCGTAGCCGCCACCCATAACGGCTCCGGAACCGCTCCTAGCAGACTGGAATGAGTTACCGCCGGATTGCATCATGCTGCTGGTGTCGAGCACGCCCATGTCAAAGGGTCGAGGCTTATCCATGATGATGCTTGGGTCTGTGCCCTCGGCCAAGGGGGGGCAGATCATGTTGGCCTTAGCTAGGGAGCGTAGAAAGTCCCTGGAGTAGACTAGACGCCCGCTGGAGTCGGCGGGGGTTTCGGGTTCCGGAATTGTGACTGAGGCCTGTGGGGTGGGTGCCACGCTGTCACCTCTGTTCTCCCAGCTATCGCCGCCATCTGTGGTGGAGGTCAGGGGGGCTGCGGGCGGCGGGACAGTTTGCTCGACCTCGATTCGTGGAGGGGAGGAGGGGGGGGGCCGGCCGCGGGGGGGGGCCACAATCGCTGGGAGTTGGCTTGGGGCTCGGCTGGGGGTGGGGGGGCTGGCTGGGTGGCGGGGGGGCGGAGGGGAGTTGTGCTTGGGCTCAGCGACAGGGGGGGAGGGGGTTGGTTTGGAGGCCTTGGGGGGCCTCGCATGTTGTGGTGCAGGGGCAGGGGCGGGTGCGGGGGGCAGGTGTGGGTGCGGGGGCAGCTGTGCCGGGCGCAAGGCGCAGGTGTGGGTGCTGGTGCGGGGCAAGGTGTGGGGCGGTCTCTGCAGGAGGTGGGTGCTGGCAAGCAGGGGTTGGTGCGGGGCAGCTGTTGCCGGCATGGTGGTTGCCTGTGGCGGGGCGGTGGGGGCAGGGGCAGCTGCGGAGTGGTGCTGTGCGAGCGGGGCATGGGTTGGCAGGGGGCAGCTGTTAGCCTGAAGTGCGGTTGTGCTGGGGCGGGGGTAGGGGCTTGGTGCGGGTCAGCTGCCGGGAGTGTGGCTGTGCTGGCAGCTGCTTGCGTGGGTTGCTGGTCTGGTGGGGGGGCATGGTGGTCGGTGCGTCGGTCTGGCTCTAGCTAGCCTCGGGGGCCTTGTGGTGCGCCGCGAACTGGGGAAGGCAGTAGATTAGGGAGGGTGTTCAGGTCATGATGTAGGGTGTGAAGTGGGTGTTGTGTGGGGGGTATTCAGCCTAATCGTGCATTGTGTGTTTGTGGTGCATGAGTCGTGTGTGTTTGTTGTGTGTTTCGTGTTTTGGTGTTGGGAGTGGGGGGGGGGGGGGGTAGTCCTGAAGGCAGGGTAGGGAACGGCAATATGATACCTAAAGCACATACATACGCTGGGGCCAGCCACCAATGCAAACCCTCTCATACCTTAGCAGCGGCTTCAGGTGTAGGGGCCTTGATTTCACGAGCTGAGGAGTGGGGTGGGGTTTGGGGGGGGGCTGGCTTCGGAGCCTCTACAGGTGCATAGGCGACGGCGACAGGGGGGGCTGCGGGCGCAGCCATTGCCGGTTTCGGAGCTGTGCTTGCAGCAACGCCCCCGACGTCAACGGCCTTTCCAGTGCCTGGATCTTTGATCAGCAGTACCTTGCGTGCGGGGGTGGGTGGGACCACCTTGCGCATGGGGAGTGCGTTGGTGGCAGGGGGGATAGCATTAGGGGGGCCCGCCCTAGGCACGCCCTGTGGGGGGGGTGCCCCGGGAAGGGGGGCGGAAGGAGGGAGGGGCTGCGCCACCCTACCATCTCCGTTGGTGCTAGCTGCGTGTGCACCCATGGGGGGGGGAGGGACGGGATGTGAGGGGGCTGGGCCCCCGGCAAGAGGGGACGGCATGATAGGGTACTTGGGGGTTGGGGGGGGGCATGTTATTTCTTCCCATGTACGGGCCTGGGGGGGGCGCCATTTGGTAAGGGTAGGGGTAGCCTTGGGGCACAGGGGGATAATTGCCTTGGGGATATCCCACAGGGTACATGACGTAGTTGGGTTGGTTGGGGTAACCACCCCTGTGGGGGCCCTGGGGAGGGTAGTGCTGTTGCTGAGGGGCGAAGAAGGGGGGGCCTTGGGGGGGTGGGCCAGAGGGGTGGAAGATCTGCCCATGTTGAGGGAGTTGCTGTGGGGGGGGTCCCTGAGGGGGGCCCTGTCCCTGGTGGTGCTGGGGGGGCTGCATGTGGGGGCCTGTGTTGGATCGGCCTCCGCCTGTGACCCGCCCTCCACCCTGTCCGTGGGGGGGGCCTGAGTAGCTTCCCTTGCCCACACTGCTAGAATGGCTGCTATGGTGGCTGCCAGGCTGGCTGCCAGCGTGGCCCTGCTTGAAAGGGGGGGGGGCTGCGACGGCGGCAGCCGTGGCGGTTGGGAGTTGATGTACCAGGGAGGCAAGGGGGGCGCTGTTAGCAGGGGGGGGCGGCTGGGGGGGCGCAGGGGGGGCCTGGGGCGCAGGCACAGGGGCGGCGGCTGGGGGGGCCTGTGCGGGGTTGGTGGATTGGTGGTGGTTGGTAGTTGGGAGTACGCGATGGTGGTGGTAGGTGGTGGTGTTCTTAGTGTTGAGGCAGGTGGTAGCATGTGGGCTTGTCTCAGGCTTTTTAAGCTTGTGTGTGTGTTTGTATGTGCATGTGTGTGCGTGTGTACATATGTGATTGTGTGTGTATTAATGTGTATGTGTGTGTATGCGTGTGTGCTTGTGTGTGTGTGTGTTTGTGACAGGTCATGTGTGGTTGTGACAGCTTGAGTATGTAGGTGTGTGTGCGTCTTTGTGATGGGTTTTTGCATATGTGTGCATGTAACAGTTTATGTGTATTTGTGCATGCATGCGTGTGCTTATGCCAAGCGCTGTGTGCGTATGTGTGTGCTTGTGTGCGCATGCGTGTGCTTGTGTGTGCATGTGCTTGTGTTTGTAGGTGTTAGTGTGTTAATGAGTGTATATGCAAATATATGCGTTTGTGTGCTTGTGTGTGTCTGTGTGTGTTCGTGTGTGCATGTGCTTGTGGCAAGTGGTGGTGCATGTGTGCATGTCAGCAGCAGAGGGTGCGTGTGTGTATACATACATAAATATAAATAAACTTTTCCCAACTTCATTTCCCCCCTCCATTTGTATGAAACTTTTTCCTTATTTCCCCAACGTTCATTGCCCCCCCTCCATTTGTAATGAACTTTTCCAACGTTCATTTTCCCCCCTCCCTTTGGAGAAACTTTTCCAACTTCATTTCCCCCTCTATTTGTATGAAACTGTTCCAACTTCATTTTCCCCCCTCCTTTGTATAACTTCCCAACTTCATTTCCCCCCTCCATTTGTATGAAACTTCCCAACTTCATTTCCCCCCTCCATTTGCATGAAACTTCCCAACTTCATTTCCCCCCTCCATTTGTATGAAACTTCCGCAATTCCCAACTCCCATCTGAATCGGACACCATGTTGAATGTGCGGTCAAAATCTGTTTCTCTGCCCCCCCCCCCCCCCCCCATCCCCAACCCCCCCGTAAATAAATATAAATAATTAAATATATATGAAGAGAGAGAGAGATGCACTCTTCACCATTCAGTGATGTGTGTTCATAATCCATAATTGTTAATGCGTTATTAAATCCAAGCCACACCACACAAGAGAGGGTGTCCGTGTGTGTGTGTGATCCTCTCTCTCTCTCTCTCTCTCTCTCTCTCTCTCTATATATATATATAGAGAGAGAGATGCGGTGATGTGGTGTTCTAGATCATAATATATGTTAAATGCATGTTTCTGCATCCAAGCCACACCACACAAGAGAGGGTGTCCGTGTCTGTGTGTGTGATCCCTTTCTCGCTCTATATATATATAGAGAGATGCACAGCGCACACATGCAGTAATGTGCTGCTCTAGATCATCTTAATGTTTAGTGCATGATTCTGCATTCAAGCCACACCGCACAATAGAGGGTGTCCGTGTGTGTGTGTGTGTGTCCGTGTGTGTGTGTGTGTGGGAGGAGAGAGAGAGAGAGAGAGAGAGAGAGAGAGAGAGAGAGAGAGAGAGAGAGAGCAGAGAGGGAGAGAGAGAGGATTCACAGCGCAAACCAGCAGTAATTTGTGGTGTTCTAGTCATCAGACTGTTAGTGGCATGATTCGCAAGTTCAAGCCACATCCACACATAGATGTGTCAGTGTGTGTGTGTGCGTGTCCTTGCGTGTGGGAGAGAGAGAGAGAGAGAGAGAGAGAGAGAGAGAGAGATGCACAGCGCAAACAAGCAGTAATGTGGTGTTCTAGGTCATCAGACATGTTTAGTGCATGATTCTGCATTCAAGCCACACCACACAATAGAGGGTGTCAGAGTGTGTGTGTGTGTGTCCGTGTCCGTGTGTGTGAGAGAGAGAGAGAGAGAGAGAGAGAGAGAGAGATGCACAGCGCAAACAAGCAGTAATGTGGTGTACTAGGTCATCAGACATGTTTAGTGCATGATTCTGCATTCAAGCCACACCACACAAGATAGGGTGACCCAACCTGTGTGCAGGCAAGAGATAAGCAGTACCTGTCCAGTACAAAATCATCATATGACCTGGCAATTGGCCAATGTGTGCAGGCAAGCGATAAGCAGTGTACGTGTATGTCCTATGTGTGTGTATGTATGTATGTGTGTACGTGTATGTCATATGTGTGTGTGTACGTGTTTGTCCTACGTGGTATAAGAGATGCAACGTGAAAAATGTCCAGTAAAAAAAAAGGATGATGAATGTAACGGGTCATGTCCTTCTCGTAGTGTGTGTGTTGTAGGTGGGACGGGAGTGTCCTTACGTGTGGCGTGTGTACGTGTATGTCCTTCGTGTGTGTGTGTGTGTACGTGTACTGTCCTGTTTGTTGTGTAACGTGTATCCTTCGCGCGTGTGGTGGGTGTGTGTGTGTACATTTTTCCTCTGCTGTGTGTATTGGTTGGGCGTGCACAAAGATGAAGTGGTGGTGTTTCTAGGGAAAGACTGCACCACTACAGGTGCTGGAGGAGCAGGTGCTGGAGGAGCAGGGGCGGGAGCTGGTGCAGGAGCTGGTGCAGGGGCTGGTACAGGGGCTGGGGCTGGGGCAGGTGCAGGGGCTGGTGCAGGGACGGGGGCTGGTGCAGGGGCAGGGGCTGGTGCAGGGGCAGGAGCCGTCTGGACAGCACCTGATAAGGCAACAGCAAGGACGATCAAAGGTATAAATAAATAAATACATAGACTAATCAAAAAATAGATAAGCAGATGGGTGGCTTATCATAAAATAGATAAAAGCAGATGGGTGGCTCATCATAAAATAGATAAAAGCAGATGGGTGGCTCATCATAAAATAGATAAAAGCAGATGGGTGGCTCATCATAAAATAGATAAAAGCAGATGGGTGGCTCGTCATAACTAAATAAAAAAAAGGCGATATGGGTGGCTCATCTAAAATAGATAAAGCAGATGGGGGGGTGGCTCATCATAAAATAGATACAACAGACATGGTGGCTCATCATAAATAGATAAAACAGAATGGGGGGGTGGCTCATCATAAAATAGATAAAAACCGATGGTGGCTCATCATAAATAGATAAAAGCAATGTGGTGGCTCAATCCATAAATAGATAAAAGCAGATGGGTTGCTCATCATAAAATAGATAAAAGCAGATGGGTGGCTCATCATAAAATAGATAAAAGCAGATGGGTGGCTCATCATAAAATAGATAAAAGCAGATGGGTGGCTCATCATAAAATTGATAAAAGCAGATGGGTGGCCCATCATAAAATAGATAAAAGCAGATGGGTGCGCATCATAAATAATAAAAGCAGATGGTGGCTCATCATGAAAATATATAAAAGCGAGATGGGGGGGCTCATCATAAAATAGATAAAAGCAGATGGGTGGCTCATCATAAAATAGATAAAAGCAGATGGGTGGCTCATCATAAAATAGATAAAAGCAGATGGGTGGCTCATCATAAAATAGATAAAAGCAGATGGGTGGCTCATCATAAAATAGATAAAAGCAGATGGGTGGCTTATCATAAAATCGAAGGTATATGTTGCATGATGGGTGGCTTATCATAAAAGCAGCTAATCTATTAGAACCCACGCACACACAAACAAGCTAAAAAAACAAAATTGGCACATACACATGCACAAACACGCTTACTCACAAAACATACCACAAACACGCGGATCCACACACATGCTCACAAAACCCTTCACAAACATACATACACATGCATGCAAAAACTGACGCATACACACCCCCCCCACAGTACGTACTGATGTTCTGATGCACACATGAAAAGATACAAACCCCCACCCAGTCCGTCATGATTCATGCCACACACAACAAACACACACACTCACACACAGTCGCATATGCCAGCAACACACATAACTATGACTCTGACTCCTCCCACACAACATCACACACAGTCGCATGATGTCATGCACACACATAACCCCCCCCCCCCCCGCCTAACCCCCCCCCCCCCGCCCCCCCCCCACACCCACACACACACGTACACAGTCGCGTGATGTCATGCACACACCAACCCCCCCCCCCCCCCCCCCACCCCAGTGCCCCCCCGCAAGACGTTTTACACAGTGCTGAGCCATGCACACACATACATTCCCCCTCCCCACGCACGTCCCATCCACAACACGTACACAAGCTTAGCCTGTGATTGTCAATGCACACCACATAACCCCCACCCCCCACACACCCCCACACAACACGTACAACAGTCGCGTGATGTCATGCACACACATAAAAAACACACACCAGGGGGGGGGGTGCCATGTCAATGCACACACATACCCCCCCCCCCCCTCCCCCCCCCCCCCCCCCACGTACCAGTACGCGTGATGTCAATGCACACACATAACAAACACACACACAACGTCGCACGATGTCATGCAAACACATCCCCCCCCCCCCCCCCACGTACCAGTCCGCGTGATGTCATGGACACACATAACAAACACACATATACACAGGCACAGTCGGGTAATGCCATGCACACACATAACAAACACACATATACACATGCACAGTCGGGTAATGCCATGCACACACATAACAAACACACATATACACACGCACAGTCGGGTAATGCCATGCACCACATAACAAACACACACCAGTCGCGTGATGTCATGCACCCACACAAACAAACACCCACCACCCACACATACAAACATGCACGTTCGAGTAATGCCATGCACACACATAACAAACACACATATACACATGCACAGTCGGGTAATGCCATGCACACACATAACAAACACACATATACACATGCACAGTCGGGTAATGCCATGCACACACATAACAAACACACACAGTCGCGTGATGTCATGCACCCACACAACAAACACCCACACCCACACATACAAACATGCACGTTCGAGTAATGCCATGCACACACATAACAAACACACACATACACATTTGAGAGATGCCATGCACACACATAACAAACACACACACACAAAGTGAACACACACTCAGACACAAACATACATTTGAATGGGCAGAACAGTACACAGTGAACAGTGAATCACAAGCGTAACACAAAAATAGTTAATCCTAGAGTACCCACACATACACACATGGCAGGGATGTTCTGACCACACACGGCGAACTAACACGCAAACAAAATTGCTAACACACACTTAGACGCAAACATACATTCGAATGGGCAGAACAGTACACTATGAACAGTGAATCACAAGCGTAACACGAAAATAGTTAATCCTAGAGTACCCACACATACACACATGGCAGGGATGTTCTGACCACACACGGCGAACTAACACGCAAACAAAACGGCGAAACACTCACTCAGACGCAAACATACATTCGAATGGGCAGAACAGTACACTGTGAAAAGTGAAACACAAGCGTAACACAAAATTAGTTAATCCTAGAATACCCATACACACATGGCAGAGATGTCATGCACACACGTGGCGGACACACACTCACACAAACACACACAGTCGAGAGATACCATACACACGCATAACAAACACACACAGTGGTGTCATGCACACACATGGCCAACACACAAACAAAACGGCAAACACACACTCAGACACAAACATGCATTTGAATGAGCAGGACAGTATACGGTGGGCAGTGAAACACAAGTCTAATAAAAATGAGTTCATCCTTTAATGCCCATACACACATGTACACATACATGGCAAACTCACAAACACTCAGACACAACGTTGCATTTGATGGCATGACAAGTATTCTTTCGTGGTCAGTGACACACAAGCCTATTAAAAATGGTCATTCTGTGTGCCCATACAACACACTTACACACATATTATGGCAAAACAAACTCCCAACTACTCCACACAAACAACAGTGGGCAAAAACACCCTGACAAACACAATAACCCTTAACCACTAAATACCCTTAACCCGTACCCCTTCACCCCCTAATAAATACCCTAACCAACCCTTACCACCCTTACTTAACCCCTTACCAATACCCTTATACCTTCTGTGAGCCGAACCCTACCTAGCCACAGGGGGGGGGGGTGGGCACCCCCCCTGGGCGAAGACCCCACCACCCGCCCCCCAACACCCACACAAACATAACAAAAATGGGCCAACAAACATGCACAAATATCCACCAACCCCTAAATAAAAAATAAAATCACCAAAAAAACCCCCCCCCCCCCACACACACACACAAAATAAACAAAATGGCCAACACACACAAATACCCCCCCCCCCCACACACACCACACACATACCACACACACACACATAAACAAAATGGCCAACACACACACACACACATAAACAAAATGGCCAACACACACACACACACATAAACAAAATGGCCAACACACACACACACATAAACAAAATGGCCAACACACACACACACATAAACAAAATGGCCAACACACACACATACTGTTATGAACTCACTGGGAGGTGGAGGCGGTTGTTCAATTACTGCTGGCTTAGGGGACACTGACACCCACACACAAAAACACACCCACACACAAAAACACACACGCACACAAAAACACACACGCACACAAAAACACACACGCACACAAACACACACACAAAAACATCCGCACACAAAATGGCCAACACACACATAATACTCACTCGGAGGTGGAGACGGTTGTTCAATTACTGCGGGCTTAGGGGACACTGACACCCACACACAAAAACACACACGTACACTAACACACACACAAACACACACACAAAAACATCCGCACACAAAATGGCCAACACACACATAATACTCACTCGGAGGTGGAGACGGTTGTTCAATTACTGCGGGCTTAGGGGACACTGACACCCACACACAAAAACACACACGTACACTAACACACACACACACAAACATTCGCACACAAAATGGCCAACACACACACATGATGTAATGAACTCACTGGGAGGTGGAGGCGGTTGTTCAATTACTGCTGGCTTTGGGGCCACTGACACACACACAAAAACACACACGCACACAAACACACCCCACCCCACCCCACACACAAACATACGCAAACAAATGGCCAACACACACACACATAATGCAATATTATCACTGGGAGGTGGAGGCAGTTGTTCAATTATTGCTGGCTTAGGAGCCACTGACACCCACACACAAATACATACACCCACACATACTAACACACACAAAAACACACACCCGCACACACAACCACACAGACACCCACACACAGACACCCACACTCACACAAAAACACTAACTAAATGGCCAACACACACATAATGCAATGCAATGTACTCACTGGGAGGTGGAGGCGGTTGTTCAGCTACTACGAGCTTAGGGGCCACTGGTGCAGGAGGAGGTGCTGGAGCCGGGGCTGGGGCTGGGGCCGGGGCCGGGGCTGGGGCTGGTGCTTCCTTGTTCTGCTTCAATTTTTCAGCAAAGGAAAGGCCTCCACCTCCGGGTTTCCCCCACCCTCCACCACCTCCAACAACGGGAGCTGCTGCTGGTGGCTTAGGAGGTGCTGGAGCTGGAGCGGGTGCTGCTGCTGGTGTAGCAGAGGCTTGTGGTGGTGGCTTGTCACTCCTACGAGGGAATTCCAAGAATGCAGAGGTCAGTGTTTGGTTGGTTGGTTGCTGAATTGGTTATAGGAGGAGCTGGTGCTGCTGCTGGTGTAGCAGTGGCTTGTCACTCCTAAGAGGGTATATCAAAGAATACAGAAGTCAGTGTCTGGTTGTTTGGTTGCGTGGTTGGTTGGTTAAAGCTGGTGCTGCTGCTGGTAGCTTAGGAGGTGCTGGAGGTGGTGCTGCTGCTGCTGCTGGTGCAGCAGTGGCTTGTGGTGGTGGCGTGCCACTCATTTGAGGGCATTCCAAAGAACACAGAGGTCAGTGTTTGGTTGGCTGCTTGGTTGGTTGGTTGGGTAAAGCTGGTGATGCTGCTGGTGGCTTAGGAGGTGCTGGAGCTGGAGCTGCTGCTAGTGCAGTAGTGGCTTTTGGTAGTGGCTTGTCACTCTTATGAGGGAATTCCAAAGATATTATGAGGGAATTCCAAAGAATACAGAGGTCAGTGTTTCGTTGGTTGCTTGATTGGTTTGTTGGTTAAAGCTGGAGCTGCTGCTGGTGTAGCAGTGGCTTGTAGTGGTGGATTGTGACTTCTATGTGTAATGTGAAAGCTTTCTGCCTTCGTTTGTTTTTCAGATCTTTGACCTTTTCTTGGGTCAAGCTATAAATAGGCAAATTTAATACATAATTGTATGAATCAAACTCTTTTGCCAACGCCATCGATTCCAATTTCTGAATAATATCAGTGTGTGGCTGGACCGCAGCTTGGTTGCGTAGCACCGTTCAACAAATGGCTCAATGGCTGGACTCCTTGTCCTACAAAGGTGCCGGTTTCGACTCCCCACAGTTGCCCCATAGTGTTTGCGGTCGCTGTCAACCGCTACGGTAGCTTTGTACAGGTAAAGTAGCATCCCCTTCCCTACAGCTGTAAGACAGGGTTCCCTTATAACCACGCTCCACCAGGCGTTATCATTACTAGCACTGTTCACCTTAGGCCAGGGAAGAATGAGAGGGTTTGTATAATCCTGGACATGTTCCATATACTGCACGCACACTGCACACACTCCCACTTGCGAACACACATAAACAAACACAAGCATTCGCATACATGTACACACATGTGTAAACCCACAAGCACACACACATGCAAACACACATGAATACACGCATAATCATACATGTACAAACCCACTTAAAAACACACTGCCCACACACTCACATACATGTACACACACATGTACACACCCACATGCACGTAAGCCCACGCATACAGACTCTGCCTCCACCTCCTTATCCCCCCCCACCCCCTCCCCCCTGACACACCGCCCCTAATAATGCTCACCCACCCATTCAACCACCAACACACCACAACCATCACTGTTGCATGCATCTTTGGATGGCAATAAACAAGCCGATGAACCCCCGCTATCACACAAGAGCTATTCCCCACCCAGTGATCACCCACACACTGCCTCAACTGCTCACCCACCCACTCACCCACCAACACAAAACCACCATCACTCTTGCATGCATCCTGGGATGGCAATACACAGGCTGATGGACCACTCAATATGACACATGAGAGATATTCCTCACCCACTGATCACCCACCCACACAAACTGCCATTTCTACTTGCCCACCCACCCAAAAACACCACAACACACCACCAACAGCACACACCAAAACAAACTATATAAACATGCATCCAGGGATGGAAACAAATATGCCCATGGACCAACCACTGACACAAGGGCTATTCCCCACCCACCCACTAACACCCACACACACAAACTACCCCTTAGACTCACCCACTACCACACGACCACCATCACTCCTTAATGCATCTTGGAATGGTAATAAACAGGCCGATGGACCAACCACTATGGCATAAGAGATTTTCCTCACCCACTGATCACCATACATACACTAACTGCCCCGTCTACTCACCCACCCACCCCGCTACCCACCACAAGCCACCACCGTCACACTAACAAGCTTCCGAAGATAGAGACAAACAAGCCAACGAGCCAATAACAGTCACAACTGTAAAATCCCCAACCACTGTCACACACAAATGGTGATCAAGCTTGGACCCTCTAAATGCTACATAGTGGGACTTGTCCAAGAAACCTGACAGGGAACGGTACACAGGTGGTCCCTCAAGGTTAATCAGCAGCGCATCTTTTTCGTTTGGTACAGGATAGCAATAACAAAGCAAATGTCGAGTTCTGGAGGAGTGGTTGGGGTGGGATTGGTTCTTGCTTCGGCGTGGCGGGACCTGGAGCCAACTACAACCACACCCAGCAACCACCCCTTGTCTTGTTGGGGCACGCAACACCAGTGCTAGAAAGTAGAGCAACTTGAAGGTTGCGCGAAAATTTCACGGGTGGGTAGCATTTCGTCCACCGCCAGACATTCGTATCCGAGATCTACTGCGCAACCCCACCTCTTAGCTTGCGCGTTATGCGCTCCGCGATCTCCGGCGCCTCGAGATCCTCTGCCACCATTGCTACTATTGTTTCCCCCGCGAACGGAGCCACTCTGGGCTCCATCCCCATGGGGGGCCCTAGGGGCCATGGCTGGAATGGAGAAGGGGGGTAAATAGGGCAAGAAAAAGGATTTTTCGCTGTTGTTGGTAGATTGTCCGAGGTGAATGAATTGCTCTGATCGTGGACAATTGATAGAACGGCGGGAAATCGGTTAAAAGTCGGTTGGGGGCGAGCTGGGGCGGCCTTGTGCCTCGGGGCCCTGAGCGGCCCTGAGCAGGATACTGCATGTGAATTCGACCCTGAGCAGGATACTGCATGTGAATCCTCGATATTGCCAGACGCCTGAAATATATCGGATGAAGCAGCTCGGATCTACGCATCGGAAACGAGGTAACTGTCAAGTGCGTCGAGGCGAGGCTTGGAGCCGGTATCTGGGCCCTGGTGATCAGAATTAGCTTATCCAGATTGATCACTAACACCTTTACCCGAGCTATAAGCCCAGTCTGGCCAGCGAACGCCAAGCTGCGCAACGATCAGCTGCAATTGAATTTTTCAGAATTGCGCCAGATCAATCTGGGTGCAGCTGGCTGCCCCCCTTGCCCACCGCCCCTTGCCCCCCACCACCTTCAGTCGAAGCCAAGCCAAATCTGACACCTCATTCGAAATTAGCGTCTGTCTGTTCTCGATCTGCTCTCAATTTTTCCGTCCTGCTCTACACTGCACCGTTTCATCTGCCACCTCCTATTCCGTCCTGCTCTGCGCTGCACCGTTTCTTCTGCCATCCCCAATTCCATCCCTTTTCTCTTCTTTCCTTTCTTTTACTTTCCTCCCTCTTTGTTTGTGGGCACAGCTACATTTTTCAGAGGTGAATTAGCCAAGCTCCCTTCCTGGCAGAAGACCTCAACCTCCGACAGCAATTTGCTCTGCTACTAGAGAAGACTAAGTTCATCAACAGCAAACTCCAACAGCATTTTGCTCTGCCAACTCCCGGACAGCTTCACAACTGAAGGGAGTTGGATCCCCCAGTGGGAGAAAAACTGCCCAAAGCAACATATTTCCAGCATAGGATCCAGCTGGGGACTAGGTCACCCAATGTTGCTTTCAATTATCCCCTACTCAGCTTAGGAAACTCCTACCAGTATTATCTTTACCCACACAGGCAGTCGACATCTAGAGACCCACCTCCTTCAGTGGGCATCCCCTCAGCAACCAATAGCCAGCAACTGGATCAGCTTAGGGAACCCCTACCAGCACATCGTCTTTGCTCAGACAGGCATTTGACATCTAGAGACCCACCTCCTTGGGTGAGCACCCCCTCAGCAACCAACAGCCAGCAACTGGGTCAGCTAAGGAAACCCCTACCAGCGTATCGTCATTGCTCAGACAGGCATTTCACATCTAGAGACCCACCTCCTTGGGTGAGCACACCCCCAGCAACCAATAGCCAGCAGCAGCAGCAGTGATCATGGATACCCTCACCAACGACAGTGACAAGGGCACCGAAGTGCTGGAGCGTTTTGAGGACGAAAGCATAAAGAAATTGCGCCTTCACAACAAGCGCATCATTTCAGTAGGGAGCCATGTGTTTGTGCAAGGTGAGTCTAACTCCTAGTCTAGTCTAACTCCTTGGGTTTTCAAAAATGATATTGTGGAGTTGCAAGGCCGTGCAAAGAGAAAATATCTTGGACCGTGTGCATGTGAAGGGAGAGAGGGTGGGTGCGTTGAGTTGTGGATAGGGGGGGGGGGGGGGGGGGGGGGGGGGGGGGGGGGGGGGGGGGGGGGTACATACAAGGGTGGAACCCCTTCTGTGACCCAGACTAGGACCCAGGACCTGGGTGGGTGGGTTGGGGTGAGGGGTGGCCAACAGCCACACAGGCAATTTACTAGTAAATATATGCATATAGTACATATAGTAAATATGTGAATTATACATCGATATACGATATACATCGGCTACATCAGACATTATTGTAATGTATGATGTAGCCGATATTTATTTATATACAAATTGGCAGAGAGTGTTCGTGACGGAGCAACAGGTGGCAACGAAAGCGAGTTGGTTACAAGACCGTTGGCTGACGTGACAGGCTACGTCTCGGTCAGACAGTCGGGCGTACACACAGACAAACAAATGGGTAACCCTGGGGGCTTTCGTCCCCTTGAAGAGGGGGCTCTGCCAAAAACTCACACCAGTAACAGGTCCGGCTGTAAAAAGGATGCATCACCTTTGGTGGTTGGCCCCAGTGTGAGCGTGGAGCCTGGGGGGGTTGGGAGGGCATTTCTGACTAGTTTAGCCAGACCCATGCGTCGCCATGCAGAGACCGAATGGCAAGGCGGCGTCGTAAAAAAAAGTGCATCTGACCCACCGCCCCCACCTCATGCACCATCTCAACCAGGAACGCGGCCAACTAATTAGCCCAACTCCCCCGACACCCACCGCGTACCACCCACCACCCATTAACCACCACCACACACCACCCATCAACCACCACCACACACCACCACCACCACCACCACCACACATCCACCACTTACCACACACCACCCATAAACCACCACCACCCACCACCCATCAACCACCACCAACCACCAACAACCACCACCTACCACCTACAACCCACCACCTACCACCCACCACCCATTAACCACCACCACCCACCAACCATGAACCACCACCAACAACCATCACCACCCACCACCTACCACCTAACACGTACCACCCACCACCCATTTACCAACATCACCTATCAAACGTCAACCACAACCAACCACCGCCTCCACATACCGCATACCACATTCCACCCACCACCCACCACCCATAAACCACCACTACCTAAAACATTTTTTACACCTCAGCAACAATGACACTGATCAGCTTCATTAGCCAGCCACTGCAAATTTGGCACACACACACACACACACACACATCCCCACCCACCCAAACACCCACACGCACACACACACCCCTCTGCCCCCCCACCTAAAGCATTTCTTACGCCACCACAACAATGACACTGGCAGGAGATCTTGAAAATGGCTGGGGCATCCCATTCATTGGTGTCATCAAAAAGGTACGTTTGGAAGTTGTTTTCTGCTGTATGTGTGTGTGTGTGTGTGTGTGTGGGGGGGGGGGGGGGGGCTGGTATATGGTGTGGTGGTTGGGGGAGGGGTGGGGGAGGGGGGATAAGATAGGCTTGGGGGGGGGGGGGGGGGGGGGGGGGGGGGGGGGGGGGGGGGTCAGGGGGTGAAAATAATAACTTCCGACCATGCATTCTGCCAACTTCATTCTTGCCCCCCGCTCGGATGAAAGTATGGAAAATGCATGTGCTGGAATTTAAAAAATGCATGTGCTGAAATGTATAGTGCATTCAAATGCATATGCTGGAATTTGTAAAAATGCATCTGCTGGAATGCCAAGTGATGAAATTCCTGAGCTTGAGCTTGAACTTGAACATGAACTTGGTCACATGGCTCCAGCCTTGGCATTCAAAAGTGGTGGAATTGAATTTGAATTTGAACTTGAACTTGGACTTGAACCTGAACTTGGTCACATGGCTCCAGCCTTGACATTCAAATGTGGTAAAATTGAATTTGAACTTGAACTTGAACTCAAACTTGGGCACATGGCTCCAGCCTCGAAATTCAAAAGTGATGAACTTGAATTTGAATTTGAACTTGAAGTTGATGTTGAACCTGAAAGTTGACCTGTACTTGGATATATGGCTCCAGCCTTAACATTCAAAAGTGTTGAAATTGATCTTGAACTTGAACGTGAACCTGGAATTGGTTATACGGCTCCAGCCTTGACATTCAAAAGTGGTGAACTTGAACTTGAACTTGAACCTGAACCTGGGTATATGGCTCCAGCCTTGAAATTCATAAGTGATGAACTTGAACTTGAATTTGAACTTGAAGTTGATGTTGAACCTGAAAGTTGACCTGTACTTGGATACATGGCTCCAGCCTTAACATTCAAAAGTGTTGAAATTGAACTTGAACTTGAACATGAACCTGGAATTGGTTACACGGCTCCAGCCTTGACATTCAGAAGTCGTGAACTTGAACTTGAACTTGAACCTGAACCTGAACCTGGGTATATGGCTGCAGCCTTGAAATTCAAAAGTGATGAAATTGAACTTGAATTTGAACTTGAACTTGAAGTTGAACCTGAAATTTGACCTGTACTTGGTCACATGGCTCCAGCCTTGACATTCAAAAGTGGTGGAATTGAATTTGAATTTGAACTCGAACTTGGTCTTGAACCTGAACTTGGTCACATGGCTCCAGCCTTGACATTCAAATGTGGTAAAATTGAATTTGAACTTGAACTTGAACTCAAACTTGGGCACATGGCTCCAGCCTCGAAATTCAAAAGTGATGAACTTGAATTTGAATTTGAACTTGAAGTTGATGTTGAACCTGAAAGTTGACCTGTACTTGGATATATGGCTCCAGCCTTAACATTCGAAAGTGTTGAAATTGAACTTGAACTTGAACATGAACCTGGAATTGGTTATACGGCTCCAGCCTTGACATTCAAAAGTGGTGAACTTGAACTTGAACTTGAACCTGAACCTGAACCTGGGTATCTGGCTCCAGCCTTGAAATTCAAAAGTGATGAACTTGAACTTGAATTTGAACTTGAACTTGAAGTTGAACCTGAAATTTGACCTGTAATTGGGTATGTGGCTCCAGGCTTGACATTCAAAAGTGGTGGAATTGAATTTGAATTTGAACTTGAACTTGAACCTTAACTTGGTCACATGGCTCCAGCCTTGACATTCAAAAGTGGTGGAATTGAAATTGAATTTGAACTTGAATCTGAGCTTGGTCACGTGGCTCCAGCCTTGACATTCAAAAGTGGTGAAATTGAAATTGAATTTGAACTTGAATGTGAACTTGAACTTAACCTTGCACTCAAACTTGGGCACATGGCTTCAGCCTTGACATTCAAAAGTAACGAAATTGAATTTGAACTTGAACTTGAAATTGAATTTGAACCTGAAATTGAGTATATGGCTTCAGCCTATACATTTTAAAGTGGAGAAATTGAATTTAAACTTGACCTTGCACTTGAACCTGAACTTGAACTCGAATTCAAACTTAAACTTGAACTTGAACTTGAACCTGAAATTGAGTATATGGCCTCAGCCTTGACATTTAAAGTGGAGAAATTGAATTTAATTTTGATTTGTACTTAAACTTGAACTTGGTCACATGGCTCTAGCCTTGAAATTCAAAAGTGGTGAAATTGAATTTCAACTTTTACTTTAACTTGAACCTTAACTTGGTCACATGGCTCCAGTCTTGACATTCAAAAGTGGTGGAATTGAATTTGAACTTGAACTTGAACCTGAACTTGAACTCGAACTTGGGTATATGGCTCCAGCCTAGACATTCACAAGTGGCAAAATTGACCACCACACACACCACATATACCCCCCCCACCCACGTACACACACACACATACACACATGCACACACCTCCCCTCCCCTCCCCTCCCCTCCCCTCCCCTCCCCTCCCCTCCCCTCCCCTCCCCCCCAACCACCAACCAACCAACAACACACACATACCCCCCTTACCCCACCACTGCACCTAGAGTCCCCCCACTGGTAAAAAAAAAAATCTACCGGTTGTGGTTACTTTTTAAAGGGTAAGTCGCCAGTTGAATTGCCGGTTGTTGTTGTTGTTGATATTAGGCTAAAACAAGGGTCTAATTGCTGTGGTTATTTTACCAGTGTCCCCCACCCCTCGTTCCCCCCACCCACATCCCCCCACACATCCACCCCACCATCCACCCCACACATCCACCCCACGTCTACCCACTCACATCCACCCACACATTTTACCAGTGCCCCCCACCCCTCATCCCCCCAACACCCACCCACACAAACATGCTTGCAGTTCTATTTTGACGACGAGGACGAGTGCTTGATGTGTAGCGTGAACTGGATGTACCGCTACTCGGAGGTACGCATGCGTTGTACAAATTGTGTACCTCGTGCTCTGTACTGCGATCCTTGTACCCCATGCTGTGTACCGCAATAATTGTTTCATCCGAATCTGTCCTGGAATCTGTCCTTTAATCCTGGAATCTGTCATGGAATCTGTCTTGGAATCCTGGAATCTGTCATAGAATCCTTGAATCCATGACTCTTTCCTGGAATCTGTCTTGGAATCCTGGATTCCGGCCATGACTCTGTCCTGGAATCTGTCCTGGAATCCTGGATTCTGGCCATGACTCTGTCATGGAATCTGTCCTGGAATCCAAGAATCTTGGAATCTGTCCTGCACTCTGTCCTGGGATTAGTTGTGGAAGCCAGCCTAGAATCCGGGAATCCAGGAATCCGTCCAAGAATCAGGCTTGGAACCTGTCGAGGAATCCCAGAATCTGTCTTGGAATCCGGGAATCTATCCTGGAATCCGGGAATGTGCCCTAGAATCTGTCCTGGAATCCTGGAATCAGGCTTGGAATCTGTCCCGGAATCTGTCCCAGAATTTGTCCAGGAATCCTGGAATCCTGGAATCCGACCATGACTCTGTCATGGAATCTGGCTTGGAATCCAGGAATCCAGGAATCTGTCCAGGAATCCATCATAGAATCTGTCCTTGACGACTTCGAATCTGGCTTGGAATCCAGGAATCCAAGAATCTGTCCTGGAATCCATCCTGGAATCTGTCCTTGACGACTCCGAATCTGGCTTGGAATCCTCAAATCTGTCCTAGAATCCGGCCTTGAATACTGGAATCCGTCCTGGAATCCTCGAATCCTGGATTCCGGCCATGATTCTGTCCTGAAATCTGGCTTGGAATCCGGGTATCCTGGGATCTGTCATGAAATCAGGCTTGGAATCTTGGAATTTATCTTGGGCTCCGTCCTGGAATCTGTCCTAGAATCATGGAATCTGACAGATTCCAGGATTCCAAGATTCGAGGAAAAAATCCAGGACAGATTCCAGGATTCCACGCTAACTGAGCACATTCATAATGACTCATATTGCATTATAGTGCATAGTGTAATGTGCATGTTGAATGTATGTTTATCTGAACACACGCTAAAATTAAGCAGTCTAAGCTTACACGCTAACTGAGCACATTGATAATGACTCACCGTGCATAATAGCGCATGTTTGTATGTATGTTTATCTGAACAAACACTAAAATTAAGCAGTTTAAGCTTACATGCTAACTGAGCACATTGATAATGACTCATACTGCATAATAGTGAACAATTTGTGGATGTTTTAATGTATATGTTAATATTTATCTGAACAAACACTACAATTAAGCGCTCCAGAATATCTGCGAACATTGATAATGTCTCATATTGCATAACAGTGCATGTTGCATAGTGCATGTTTTTATTTAGATTTATTTTAACTTATTATGAAAGTAAGCGGTATAAGCTTGCACGCAAATGGAGCAGATTGATACCGCCCACTCCACTCATATTGCATCACAGTGCATATTGCATAGTGCATGTTTTATTTATATATATATGAATGATTGATCAAGTATGTGGTATAAGCTTGCACACAAAAGGAGTAGATTCATACTTACCTGGATTCATTACATTTTATTTATATTTATTTTAACTAATGATGAAAGTAAGCGGTTTAAGCTTGCACGCAAATAGAGCAGATTGATACCGCCCACTCCACTCATATTGCATCACAGTGCATATTGCATAGTGCATGTTTTATTTATATATATATGAATGATTGATCAAGTATGTGGTATAAGCTTGCACACAAAAGGAGTAGATTCATACTTACCTGGATTCATTACATTTTATTTATATTTATTTTAACTAATTATGAAAGTAAGCGGTATAAGCTTCCCCGCAAATGGAGTAGATTCGTGCTTACCTGGATCCATTACCCCCTTCCACCCCACTCATATTCCTTGTATTTTGTACTGCAGCTCACAACTCACATTCCTTGTACTGGGTACTGCAGCTCACAATTCATAGTCCTTGTACTTTGTACTGCAGATCACAAATTATATTCCTTGCACTTTGTACCGCAGCTCACAATTCATAGTCCTTGTACTATGCAACGCAGATCACAAATTACATTCCTTGCACTTTGTACTGCAGCTCACAATTCATAGTCCTTGTACTTTGTACTGCAGATCACAAATTATATTCCTTGCACTTTGTACTGCAGCTCACAATTCATAGTCCTTGTACTTAGCACTGCAGATCACAAATTATATTCCTTGCACTTTGTACTGCAGCTCACAATTCATAGTCCTTGTACTTTGTACTGCAGATCACAAATTATATTCCTTGCACTTCGTACCGCAGCTCACAATTCATAGTCCTTGTACTTTGCACTGCAGATCACAAATTATATTCCTTGCACTTTGTACTGCAGCTCACAATTCATAGTCCTTGTACTTTGCACTGCAGCTCACAATTCATAGTCCTTGTACTTTGTACTGCTGATCACAAATTATGTTCCTTGCACTTTGTACCGCAGCTCACAATTCATAGTCCTTGTACTTTGCACTGCAGATCACAAATTATATTCCTTGCACTTTGTACTGCAGCTCACAATTCATAGTCCTTGTACTTTGTACTGCAGATCACAAATTATATTCCTTGCACTTAGTACCACAGCTCACAATTCATAGTCCTTGTGCTTTGTACTGCAGATCACAAATTATATTCCTTGCACTTTGTACTGCAGCTCACGGCTCCACCTCCAAGGCTTATCAAGTTCCCAACAGACATGGGGTGCAAAGGCAATTCGAAGGACAAGGAACCCAACGATGATGGCAAACTGAAAGAGGTGGGTTGGAGGGGAAGTAGGTAGGAGGGAGAGAGGTGGGTAGGAGGGAAAGAGGTGGGTCGGAGGGTTGAAAGGCAATTCAAAAGACAAGAAACCCAACGATGATGGCAAACTGAAATAGGTGGGTTGGAGGGGTAGTGGGTAGGAGGAAAATAGGCCGGTGGGAGGGTAAAAAGTGGAACGGGGGGAGAAAGGTGGGACTGAGGGAGAGAGGTGGGTAGGAGGGAGAGAGGTGGGTCGGAGGGTACAAAGGCAATTCAAAAGACAAGGAACCCAACGATGATGGCAAACTGAAAGAGGTGGGTTGGAGGGGTAGTGGGTAGGAGGGAGAGATGTGGGTAGGAGGGCGAAAAGTGGAACGGAGGGAGAGAGGTGGGTAGGAAGGGGAGAGGCGGGTAGGAGGGAGGGTTATAAGGCAATTCAAAATACAAGGAACCCAATGGTGATGGAAAACTGAAAGAGGTGGGTTGGAGGGGAAGTGGGTAGGAGGGAGAGATGTGTGTAGGAGGGCGAAAAGTGGAACGGAGGGAGAGAGGTGGGACTGAGGGAGAGAGGCGGGTAGGAGGGAGAGAGGTGGGTCGGAGGGTGCAAAGGCAATTCAAAATACAAGGAACCCAATGGTGATGGCAAACTGAAAGAGGTAGGTTGGAGGGAGAGTGGGTAGGAGGGAGAGATGTGGGTAGGAGGGCGAAAAGTGGAACAGAGGGGGAGAGGTGGGACTGAGGGAGAGAGGTGGGTAGGAGGGAGAGAGGTGGGTCGGAGGGTTGAAAGGCAATTCAAAAGACAAGGAACCCAACGATGATGGCAAACTGAAAGAGGTGGGTTGGAGGGGTAGTGGGTAGGAGGGAGAGATGTGGGTAGGAGGGCGAAAAGTGGAACAGAGGGGGAGAGGTGGGACTGAGGGAGAGAGGTGGGTAGGAGGGTGCAAAGGCAATTCAAAGGACAAGGAACCCAACGATGATGGCAAACTGAAATAGGTGGGTTGGAGGTAAATAGGTGTGTAGGAGGGAAATAGGTGTGTAGGAGGGAAATAGGTGTGTAGGAGGGAAATAGGTGGGTAGGAGGGAAATAGGTGGGTAGGAGGGAAATAGGTGGGCAGGAGGGAAATAGGTGGGCAGGAGGGGGAGAGGTGGGTAGGAGGGAAATATGTGGGTAGGAGGGAAATATGTGGGTAGGAAGGAAATAGGTGGGCAGGAGGGGGAGAGGTGGGTAGGAGGGAAATAGGTGGGTAGGAGGGAAATAGGTGGGTAGGAGGGAAATAGGTGGGTAGGAGGGAAATAGGTGGGCAGGAGGGGGAGAGGTGGGTAGGAGAGGAAGTGGGTAGGAGGGAAATATGTGGGTAGGAGGGAAATAGGTGGGCAGGAGGGGGAGAGGTGGGTACGAGGGGAAGTGGGTAGGAGGGAAATATGTGGGTAGGAGGGAAATAGGTGGGCAGGAGGGGGAGAGGTGGGTAGGAGGGGAAGTGGGTAGGAGGGGAATATGTGGGTAGGAGGGCAAAAAGTGGGACGGAGGGAGAGAGGTGGGTAGGAGGGAGAGAGGTGGGTAGGAGGGGAAGTGGGTGGGAGGGAATATGTGGGTAGGAGGGCAAAAAGTGGGACGGAGGGAGAGAGGTGGGTAGGAGGGAGAGAGGTGGGTTAGGAGGGGGAAGTGGGTAGGAGGGAAATATGTGGGTAGGAGGGCAAAAAAGTGGGACGGAGGGAGAAGAGGTGGGGTCGGCGGGAAATAATGTGAGGTAGTAGGAGGGCAAAAAGTGGGACGGAGGGAGAGAGGTGGGTAGGAGGGAGAGAGGTGGGTAGGAGGGGAAGTGGGTAGGAGGGAAATATGTGGGTAGGAGGGCAAAAAGTGGGACGGAGGGAAAGAGGTGGGGTCGGGGGGAGAGAGGTGGGTAGGATGGACTATGTGGGGAGGTGGGCACAAAGTGGGGACGGAGGGAGAGTGGTGCGGTAGGAGGAGAGAGGTGGGTAGGAGGGGAAGTGGGGTTAGGAGGGAAGTAGGAGGGAAAAGGGGGGGAGGAGGGCAAAAAGTGGGCCGAGGGAGAGAGGTGGGGAGGAGGGCGAGAGGCAATCAAAGGATGGAAGCACTCAATTGATGATGGAAACTAACAAGCGTTGGGATTGGAGGGGAAGTGGGTAGGAGGGAAAGAGGCAGGTAGGAGGGGGAAAAGTGGGACGGAGGGAGACAGATGGGTTGGAGGGAAAGTGGGTAGGAGGAAAATATGCGAGTAGGAGAGAAAGAGGCAGGTAGGAGGGCAAAAAGTGGGACTGAAGGAGAGAGGTGGGTAGGAGGGAGAGAGGCAATTCAAGGAAAATTGAAAATTGAAAATTCGTACGTTCAAGTAAGTCACACTGCCGGGGACAGTTGACCCTACTAAGGACGTGGTGTTATCGACACCGGTTCGTAAGCTCACCTTGCTCGAGTTGGCAACGAGGCTAGAACCAGTCACGTTTCATACGGTTGACGGCCACCGTGAGAACTGAAACGCTCCCGACGGGGTTCGAACCCGGCATCTCCTTCGATCAAGGTCGGAAACTCTACCATTGAGCCATTCCGAGTCCGGATCGGGGATAAAAGACAAGGAACTTAATGATGATGGAAGACTGAAAGAGGTGGGTAGGAGGGGAAGTGGCTAGGAGGGGGAAAGTGGGACGGAAGGAGAGAGATGGGTAGGAGGGGAAGTGGGTAGGAGGGGAAGTGGCTAGGAGAGAAATAGGCGAGTAGGAGAGAAAGAGGTAGGCAGGAGGGCAAACGTGGGACTGAGGGAGAGAGGTGGGTAGGAGGGAGAGAGGCAATTCAAAGGATGAATAACTCAATGATGATGGAAAACTAAAAGAGGTGGGTTGGAGGGGAAGTGGGTAGGAGTAAAATAGGCGAGTAGGAGAGAAAGAGGCAGGCAGGAGGGCAAAAAAGTGGGACAGAGGGAGAGAGGTGGGTAGGAGGGAGAGAGGTGGGTAGGAGGGAGAGAGGCAATTCAAAGGATGAATAACTCAATGATGATGGAAAACTAAAAGAGGTGGGTTGGAGGGGAAGTGGGTAGGAGTAAAATAGGCGAGTAGGAGAGAAAGAGGCAGGCAGGAGGGCAAAAAGTGGGACAGAGGGAGAGAGGTGGGTAGGAGGGAGAGAGGTGGGTAGGAGGGAGAGAGGCAATTCAAAGGATGAATAACTCAATGATGATGGAAAACTAAAAGAGGTGGGTTGGAGGGGAAGTGGGTAGGAGTAAAATAGGCGAGTAGGAGAGAAAGAGGCAGGCAGGAGGGCAAAAAGTGGGACAGAGGGAGAGAGGTGGGTAGGAGGGAGAGAGGTGGGTTGGAGGGAGAGAGGCAATTCAAAGGATGAATAACTCAATGATGATGGAAAACTAAAAGAGGTGGGTTGGAGGGGAAGTGGGTAGGAGTAAAATAGGCGAGTAGGAGAGAAAGAGGCAGGCAGGAGGGCAAAAAGTGGGACAGAGGGAGAGAGGTGGGTAGGAGGGAGAGAGGTGGGTAGGAGGGAGAGAGGTGGGTAGGAGGGGAGAGGCAATTCAAAGAACAAGGAACTTAATGATGATGGAAAACAGAAAGAGGTGGGTAGGATGGTATGCGGCTAGGAGGAAAATTGGCGGGTAGGAGGGGGGAAAGTGGGACGGAGGGAGAGAGATGGGTAGGAGGGGAAGTGGGTAGGAGGAAAATAGGCGAGTAGGAGAGAAAGAGGCAGATAGGAGGGCAAAACGTGGGCCATAAGGAGAGAGGTGGGTAGGAGGGAGAGAGGTTTGTAGAAGGGAGAGAGGTGGGTAGGAGGGTTTCAAATGATTTAACTTGCTAGACAAGGAGCTTATAGCTGACTGCAGGCTAAACAAGTCCTATGCAGCGTCGCAAGCAATGCAGAAAATTGGCGGAGTGTGTTGGCAACGGAACGAAAGGTGGCAACGATGGAGCTGACCGAAGCAAGTTAGTTACGCGACTGTTGGCTGACGTGTGAGGCTTCAATTTTTTGTTGTTTTTCGGTCGGACGGATAAATGGGTAAACATGGGGGCTCCCGCCCCCTTGAAGAGGGGGCTCCGCCAAAAAATATGGGTAGGAGGGGAGGTGGTGAGTAGTAGGAAAAGATGTGGGTGGTAGGGTAGAAAGTGGGTAGGATGGAAAGAAGGAGGTATTAGGCAAAAAGGTGGGTGGTGAGGCAGGAAGTGGGTAGGAGGGAACTACAGCCCCTAAACCCTAAACTCTGGACTCTGAATGCTGAACCCTGGAAATGGTAGCTTTTCTGGAGGTCCCACTACGGTCCCCCCAAACCCTGGACACTAAATCCTGAACACTGAGCATTGAACGCTGAACGCTTAACATTTAACATTGTAGCTATTCTGGAGCTCCAACTCTGATGATATTACCTCGGCATTTGACGTCCACCCCGTGACCGTCAGTAGCATAATAGCCATTCATTGGATGATTTGGATTGGGGTCTCGTAGTTCGTAGTTTGTACCTCCACTTTTTCAGGCAAAATTCTCATCAATTATCAGAATTATCAGGAATTATCAGAATTCTCGATTCTCAGGCCAAAATGACAGAAATCTCAGCCCAAATTCTCAAGTTCAAGGTACAAACTGCAAAATCCCAGGCAAAATTCAGGCAAAAATTCGGACAATTCTCAGAACTCCAGTGACATCCGTCGTCCCACCCCTTGACAGCAGGGTACTACAAAGCGTGTGCGGCAGCACGATTTCGCTCACGCTTTTTGAGCCCCACTGCGCGTTTCGCACAGTTTTTTCAACCCCCTGTGGGCGCAGCGCGCGTTTTTTGCGCTTTTTGCACTACAAAGCGTGTGCAGCAGCGCGATTTCGCTCACACTTTTTGAGCCCCACCTTGCGTTTCGCACAGTTTTTTTAACCCCCTGTGGGCGCAGCGCGCGTTTTTTGCGCTTTTTGCACTACAAAGCGCTGACCAATATGACGTTTGTGCGCTTTAAGCGCTGACCAATTTGACAAAATTGAGTACCCTGCTTGACAGTCATGGCGGTAAAACATGGAGTACCCTCCTTGACAGTCATGGCAGTAAAACATGGAGTACCCTGCTTGACAGTCATGGCAGTAAAACATGGAGTACCCTGCTTGACAGTCATGGCGGTAAAAAATGGAGTACCCTGCTTGACAGTCATGGCGGTACAAAATGGAGTACCCTGCTTGACAGTCATGGCAGCACAAAATGGAGTACCCTGCTTGACAGTCATGGCAGCACAAAATGGAGTACCCTGCTTGACAGTCATGGCGGTAAAACATGGAGTACCCTGCTTGACAGTCATGGCGGTAAAACATGGAGTACCCTGCTTGACAGTCATGGTGGTAAAACATGGAGTACCCTGCTTGACAGTCATGGCGGTAAAACATGGAGTACCCTGCTTGACAGTCATGGCGGTAAAACATGGAGTACCCTGCTTGACAGTCATGGCGGTAAAACATGGAGTACCCTGCTTGACAGTCATGGCGGTAAAACATGGAGTACCCCTGCTTGACAGTCATGGCGGTAAAACATGGAGTACCCTGCTTGACAGTCATGGCGGTAAAACATGGAGTACCCTGCTTGACAGTCATGGCGGTAAAACATGGAGTACCCTGCTTGACAGTCATGGCGGTAAAACATGGAGTACCCTGCTTGACAGTCATGGCGGTACAAGATGGAGTACCCTGCTTGACAGTCATGGCGGTACAAAATGGAGTACCCTGCTTGACAGTCATGGCGGTAAAAAATGAAAGCGAACAATGCATTATTTGAAAACAGATTGAAGCTTGAACCTGGACCATTGCAGATGTACTGGATATTTGTAAAACAATGTTTTTAAAATTGTAACCTTGAACCTTGCTCATGTACTGGAAATTTTGAAAGCAGATTTAATCTTGAACCTTGAACCTTGCAGATGTACTGGAGCCTCCCCCACTACAGTCCCCCAATCCCTGAAACCCTGAAAACTGAGGCCTAAAGCACTGAAACACTGAACTCTGTAGATTCTCTGGAGCTCCCACTCTGACGACATTCCAGTGGCATCCATCGTTCACCCCGTGACCATCAAAAGCATTAAAGAGGGGGAAACCAATCCAAAAGTCAAAAAACGAGAACCTTGCAGATGTACTGTACCTCACCACTACAGTCCCCTAATCCCTGAAAACCTGAAAACTGAACCCAAGACCTAAAACACTGAACTCTGTAGATTTTCTGGAGCTCCCACTCCGACGACATTCCGGTGGTGTCCGTCGTCCACCACGTGACGGTCAATAGCATTAAACGGGGGAACACCAATCAAAAGTCAAAAAACGAGAACCTTGCAGATGTACTGTAACTCCCCCACTACAGTCCCCTAATCCCTGAAAACCTGAAAACTGAAGCCAAAATCCGAAACACTGAACTCTGAACATGTAGATTTTCTGGAGCTCCCACTCTGACGACATTCCGGTGGCGTCCGTCGTGCACCCTGTGACGGTCATGGCATTCAAAGATGCGAATGATCCAAGTAAATTGGAAACACAGATTTAACCTTCAACCTTGAACCTTGCCTATGTACTGGAGTTTTTGAAAAAACCCTAACCAATAGTAGCATTAAAGGGCAAAATAACAATCAAAAATCGAAAAACGAGAACCTTGCATATGTACCAGAGCTCCAACACTACAGCCCCCTGATCCCTGAAACCCGGAAACCTGGAACCAAAATCCTAAACGCTGTAGATTTTCTGGAGCTCCCACCCTGACGACATTCCGGTGGCATCCGTCGTCCACCCCGTGACCGTTTTGGCGGTTAGGGATGAGAAAAAATCCAAGCAAAAACCTAAAACTCGAAACACTGAACACTGTACAATGTAGATTTTCTGGAGCTCCCACTCTGACGACATTCCGGTGGCGTCCGTCATCCACCCCGTGACCGTTTTGGCGCTGAGGGATGAGAATGATTCTCGGATACTGCAGCAAGTACCCTTGCACAAGGGTGAGGGCTCAGTGGATGTGTACCTCCCAGGCTTCATATGTCGGAAGTGAGTAGTTTGATTGTGTGTGTGTAGGGTTGTGTGTGTGTGTGGGGGGGGGGGGGGGGGGGGGGGGTGTGGGGGGGGAGAATGATCCTCGGATAGTGCATCAAGTTCCCTTGCATAAGGGTGAGGGCTCAGTGGATGTATACCTCCCAGGCTTCATATATCGGAAGTGAGTACTTTGATTGTGTGTGTGTGTAGGGGGGGGGATGTAGGGGGGGGGGGGGGGTGTATGGGTGTGGTGGGGTGGTGGGGGGGGGGGGGTGGGGGGATTGTTGGGGGGGGGGGTTGTGGTGGGGTGGGGGGTGGTGGGGGGGGGTGTGGGTGGGGGGTTTGTGGGGTTTGTGGGTGTTATGTTGTTGTTGTGGGTGGTGTGGGTTGTTTTGTTTGTTTTCTGTGGTGGGTAGTTTTGTTTATGATATTTTTGTGTTGGGTTTTTTTGGGTTTTGGTTTTTTTTTTTGTGTTGTGGGGTGGGGGGTGTGGGTTTTTTGGGTGGGTTTTTTGTTGGTTTGGGTTTTGGTGTTGGTGGTTTGTTGTGTTTTTGTGTTGGATTTGGGTTGTTTTGTGTAAGTGTTTTGTGTGTGGTTTTGTTTGTAGGTGTTGGGTTTTTGGTGTGTGTTTTGTTTTTTTGTTGTTGTTTGTGTTTGTGTTTTGTTTTGTGGGTTGTTTGTTTGTGTTGGTGTGTTGGTTTGTTTTGGGTTTTGTTTGTTTTTTGTTTATTGGTTGTTGAGGGAATTATTTTTTTTGTGTATTGTTGTTTTTTTTGGTTGTTTTATGGTTTTATTGTGTTTTTTTTGTTTGGTGGGAGTTGAGTGTTGTTTTTATTTTTGTTGTTGTTGTTGTTGTTTTGGTGTTTTGGGGGGGGGGTGTTTTTGTTTTTTTTGTGTTGTGTTTGTTGTTTTTTTGTGTTGTTTGATTGTGGGGTTGTTGTGTTTTATTGTGATATGTGTGGTGTTGGTTGGTTTTTTTTGAGTGTTGGTTGTTGGTTAGAGTTGTGTGTTTTATTTTTTTTTTTGTGCTTGTTTTTTGGTGTGTGTGGGCTGGTTGGGTTTTTGTTTTTGGTTTTTTGTGTGGTATTGTTTTTGTTTATTTATTTTGTGATTGTTTTTTTGTGTTTTTTTTTTTTTTTTTTAGGTGTTTTTTTTTTTTGTTTGGTATTTTCGTTGTTTTTTTTTTTTTTTGTTTTTTTTTTTTTTTTTTTTTTATTTGTTTTTTGGTTTTTATTCTTTTTCTTTCTTTTTTTTTTTTTTGTTTTTTCTGGTTTTGTTGTGTTTGTGTGTGGTTGGGTGGTTTTTTTTTTGTGTTTTTTGTTTTTTTTTGTTTTGTGGTTGTGTTTTTTTATTGGGGTTTTTGTTGGGGTTTGTGTTTTGTGTTTTTTGGTTTTTGTTTTTGTTATGTTTTGTTGCGATGTTAGATGTTGTGGTTGTTTTGTGTGATTGTGTTTTGTTGGTGTGTTTGTTTTGTTTGTATTTGTGTTTTTGTGGTGTTTTGGTGTGTTGTTGTTTTTGTTGTTGGTTGGTTTATGTGTGTGTGTGGGGGGTTTGTTTTGTTATTTTGTTGTTTTTTTTATATTTTGTCTTGTTTTTTTTAAATCCTTTTTTTGTTTTTTGTTGGTTTTTGTGTTGGGTTGTTTGGTTGTTTGTTTGTTTGTGTGTTGTTTTGGTTGGTTTGATTTATTTGTTTTTTTTGTGGGGGTGATTTGGGGGTGAGAACGATCCTCGAGTAGTGCAATCCGGTTCCCTTGCACAAGGGTGAGGGCTCAGTGGATGGTGTGTCATCCAGCTTCATATTCTAATATTACTTTGATTGTTGGTGTTTAGGGTGTGGTGTGTGTAGGGTGTGTTTTGTGTGGGGGGGGGGGGGCGTCTTTTTTCTGTTGGGGGGGGCCCTGTCCTCGGATTAGTGCATCAGTCCCCTTGCCTAAAAGGGTGAGGTCTCATGTGGATGTATACCTCCAAGCTTCATATGTTCGGAAGTGATTACTTTGATTGTGGTGTTTTTTAGGGGGTAGGTGGGTGGTGGTGGTGGTGGTGGTGGGGGGGGGGGGAGGGGGGGGGGGGGGGGGTCCTCGATAGTGCAACAAGTTCCCATTGCAACAAGGGTGAGGTCTCTGTGTGAACCCCCCCGGGCCTCCTCCCCGGGCTTTCATGATGTCGGAAGTAAGTAGCTGATTGTGTGTGTGTAGGTGGTTGTGTTAGAGTGGTGGGGTGGGTGTGTTTGGGTGTGGAATGTGTAAATATCTCTTGTGGTGGGATGTGTTTTTGATCAATGATCCTGCGTATATTGCACATCATGTTCCCTTTTGCACAAGGGTGAGGGGCTCAGTGGAGCGTTCATCCCCGGCTTCCCTTGTCAGAAATGAGTAGTGTGATTGTGTTGTGTGTAGGGTTGTGTGTGTGGGGGTGGGGGGGGGAATTGGGGGGGAGAAAAGTGATTCCTCTGATAGTGGCATCAATTCCCCTTGCATAAGGTGAGGGATCTGGATGTACTACCTGCCCAGCTTCATATGTCGGAAGTGAGTACTTTGCTTGTGTGGAGGGGGTGTTTTAGGGGGTAGGTCGGTGGTTTGGTTGTGGTGGTGGTGGTGGGGGGGGGGGGGGGGGGGGGGGGGGGTGGGGGGTGGGGGAGGTGGTGGGGGGGGGGCGGGGGACGTGGGGGGGTTACTCTTTAGTGCACAGTTCCATTTCACCAATGGTGCGTGGACTCGCTTTGGATTAGTACCAATCGCCGCAAGGGTTCCCGGGCTTCATATGTCGTATATTTATTGTTTTATTGTTGTGGTTTGTATTTTTTGTGTTTTGTTTGTGTTTTATTGTATTTGCCTTCCTTGGTGTTTTCTTTTGTTTTGTCTCATGATCCTCCTCTTATAGTGCAAATCATGTTCCCTTCCCAGTTGTGAGGGCTCAGTGTATTCTTTCCTCCCAGGCTTTCATATTCTCAGACTTGAGTAGTTTTTGATTGTGTGTGTGTAGGGGTGTGTGTGTGGGGGTGGGGGGGGAATTGATGTGGGTGTCGTGGGAGAATATCCTCCCTATAGTGCATCAAGTCCCCCCCTTGCATAAGGTGAGGGCTCAGTGGATGTACCTCCCAGGCTTCATATGTCGGACAGTGATTCTTTGATTGTGTGTGTTTTTAGGGGGTAAGTCGGTGGGTGGGTGGTGGTGGTGGTGGGTGGGTTTGGGCGGAGTGGCAGGGTGGGGGGGGGGGGGTGGGGTTGGGGGGGGGGTGGGGGGTCCTCGGACCGGTAGTCACAATTCCTTGCACAAGGTGCAGGGCTCTTTGGATGAGTACCGTCCCTGGCTTCATGTGTCCGGACTTAGTAGTTTGGTTGGTGTGGGTGTAGTGTGGTGGGTTGTGGTGGGTGGGGGGGGAGGGGGCGGGGGGGGGTGGGGGGTGGGGGGGGGGGGGGGGGGGGGGGGGGGGGGGGGGGGGGGGGGGGGGGGGGGGGGGGGGTGGGGTGGTGGGGGGGGGGGGGGGGGGGGTTTGGGGGGGGGGTGGGGGGGGGTGGTGGGGGGTGGGGGGGTGGGGACAATCCTCGGATAGTGCAACCAGTTCCCTTCACAGGGTTATGTCTCATGATGTCTACCTCCCGGGCTTCATATGTCGGACGGACGTGTGTGTGTTGGGTGTTGGGTATTGTGCTGTGTGTTGTGTATTGTACCCACACCCCTCCCCTCCCTCCACCACACACACACCCAATTCCACACCCGCCCCCACCCCCACCCCATGTGTAGGTTTTTGACATCATTACCTCGACCTACCACAGTCTAGAGAAAAAAGTGGCAGTAGCACCAATATAACAGGAATTGTGCACTGCGCTGACACATGCATGCACCCCAAACACCCCACCCCACGGCCCCCACATCGACCCCCACATCCCCCCCCCACCCACCCCGCACCACACCCCAGCAGCCTCAGCCCCGCGCCGCCGCCCCACCCACGACCACCACCCCACCACAGTCATCGCCCGGTTCACCCCCCCGTAGTCGTCCCACCCTCACAGGCCCCCCCATACACACTCACACACCACATACACCCAAATCCCACCTCCATACCCCCTCCACAAGCCCCCCACTCCCCGTGTGTAGGTTTGTTTACATCAACACCTTGACGCTACCACCACGCCAGAGAACAGGTGGCAGTAGAACCAATTATAGACAGGGTGTTGCACAAAACTGACACTTGCTATGCCTCCACACACACCCTCCCCCGACCACACCCCCACCACCCCCCCACCCCAAACCACAACCGCCCCAATTGCCACACCCCAGGTGGCAGCCCTCCGCACGAAAGACCCCACCCCATGTGAGAATATTTGCCATCATAACGCGACCTAACCACCCCCCACACATCCCCCACCCCCCCCCCCCCCCCCCACACACAGCACACCCCACACACACCACACCTCCACCCGCCCCCACCACCAAGACAATCACAAGGACCACCACCTCCCCTATTCCCACCACGCCCTACCCCCACACCCCGCCCATTTTGTATGTTTTTGACATCATATCGTCGACACTACCTCCCCCCACACACACATCCCTCCCCCCCCCCCCCCCCCCCAACACACCCCGCCAGAGCAGAAAAGCCGATCCGTCCATCCTCCCCCCCACCTCACCCCACCCCCATCACACACACACATTGCACCCCTCTCCACACACAACACCGCAGCCATGTGTTAGGTATTATGACTCATAAACCTCAACCTACCCCCCCCCCCCCCCCCACACACCCACGACACAGCGCACACATTTCCCCCCCCCACCCCACACAGCGGAAAAGCGGAAGCACCCATTAGCCCACTCGCTAAAACAAGCCTCCAGCCGGGTGGAGTAGTAGGACCCAACTCCCATGATGTTGTTTTGTGACATCATAACCTCACCTACCCCCCCCAACCCCCACCACCACCACACACACACCCACACACATCACCATACAACACCACACACCACACACACACACTTCCCCCCCACACCCACACCCACCACTTCCACACTCCCTCGCCCACACCCACTACCCCATGTGTTGGTTTGTTACATCATACCTCGACCTCCCCCCCCCCCCCCCCCCCCCACACATCACCACACGCACCACCTCCCCCCCCCCACCACCACCCACCCCCCCCAATTCCCACGCGCCAACACCACCCACCCCCTTGTTGGTTTGTTGACATATCATAACCTCGACTACCCCCCCCC
>JACBWV010000610.1:46246746-46444246 GCA_013435795.1 Chlamydomonas sp. ICE-L | reverse complement strand
CACACACAGACACACACACTCATATGCAAACACGCGCATACACCAACGCGTACACACACATACACATAAACACTCATACACACACTAACAAACACGCAGACACATACGCAGACACAGGTACAAACACGCTCATACTCACACTCATGCACACACAGACACAAATACTCATACACACACGCAGACACACTCATATACACACACACTCAGACACACACATGCACACACCCTCATACACATAAACACTCATACACACACACACACACACACACAAACAAACACTCACACACACACGCTCAAACACACACCTACACACACTGACACACACTCAGACACACCCACAGACACATTTACACACACACACTCAGACAAACACACCTGCACACGCATACACACACTCATGAACTCCTGTGGCACAAAGCTATCATGGTGATTATCCCTCTACGAATCGGGTGTTGAATTTGATTGTGACACACACATACACAAACACACACACTCATACACAACATACGCACACACGCATACACAAACACACACTCAAACACACACAAACGCACACACGCATACACAAACACACACACTCAGACACACACATACGCACACACGCATACACAAACACACACAGTCAGACACACACATACGCACACAAGCATACACACACGCATGTGCAAACACACGCACTCAGACACACACATACGCACACACACATACACACACATACACAAACACACACACTCAAACACACACATACGCACACACGCATACACAAACACACACACTCATACGCACATACACACACTAATGAACTACCGCAGCACGAAGCTATCATAGTGATTATCCCTCTACACTTGCGCTGTTGTGTAAGAATCTGATGATTGTGGATGATCCAGCACCCGCAACACACACCATACTCAATACACCCTACACACACGGAGGTTTACTATGGTCCCCCTCCCGTCTGTCTGTCTCGACATAATAACTGACCACCACTTACACAGACCGAATGATCCGCACTATACTACACACCTCTTGGATCACCGGCGCCTAGCCCCCCCGCACCCGCTACATAGTTCTCTCCGATAACGTCGTACGTTGTGTCTGTCTAAGTCGCGCTTCCTCTCTACGAATTGCGCCTTGCCCTGCTGGTCGCGACTGACGCGAAACTTTGCCGGTTAAAATCGTTGGACCCACACCAACGCACACATACATGCTTGTTTATTTTAAACCAGGGCACACACCCTCCGCCCACTGCAGCTGAGAATTCTGGGGACTCGAAAGAAGAAAAACTCGGTACGCCTGTCACAGATATCGCTGGCTTCGTCGTGAGTGCTGCATGTGCCTCAGTAGTGCTGGACATGTGCTTGCGTAGTGCTGGAGAAGTGCTCGCGTAGTGCTGGAGTGGTACTGGACAAGTGCTCGCGTAGTGCAGGAGTAGTGCTCGTGTAGTGCTGGAGTGGCGCTGGACAAGTGCTCGCGAAGTGCTAGACAAGTGCTGGACATGTGCTCGCGTAGTGCTGGACAATTACTCGCGTAGTGCTGGAGTAGTGCTGGACAAGTGCTCGCTTAGTGCTGGAGTAGTACTGGACAAGTGCTTGTTTGGTGCTGGACAAGTGCTCGCAAAGTTATTACATTACACTACATGTTAAAGTTATTACATTACATTACATGTTAAAGTTATGGACAAGTGCAGGACATGTACTCGCGTAGTGCTATAGTAGTGCTGGACATGTGCTCGCGTAGTGCTGGACAATTACTCGCGCAGTGCTGGAGTAGTGCTGGACAAGTGCTGGAGTAGTACTGGACAAGTGCTCGTTTGGTGCTGGACAAGTGCTCGCAAAGTTATGGACAAGTGCAGGACATGTACTCGCTTAGTGCTTTAGTAGTGCTGGACATGTGCTCGAGTAATGCTGGACAATTGCTCGCGTAGTGCAGGAGTAGTGCTCACGTAGTGCTGGAGTAGTGCTGGGCATGTGCTTGCGGCACAGGTCTTGTTGGGGGACAAATAACTGAATACCAGGCTTTACACTATGGTGTCCTTAACTTCACGTCCTGTGAGTGACGGCATTACACGGATGTAACAATTTCAATTTCAATACCAGGCTGCTCGGATTGAGGCCAAAGCAGACAAGGGAAATGTAATCCGAATCCCTTCCCCATAAAGTATTGTTTGCGACACAAGCCTTGCTGGCGGTACAGAAATATGTGGGCACTGAAAGACATGCAGGCGGAACAGAAACATGCTGTTTTTAATATGAATTGTTACATGGTTCTTCAGCCAAATTTGGGCTGCTCACTGTCTACCAATTACAAGTCCCCCCGTGCGATACCCATGGGAATCAGGGAGTTCTCTAAGCGGCTTAGAGAGTTTATAGACTTGGCCAGGTCATGTATGTACGTTACAGTCCAGTGGTGGGCCATGAAGGCTTAAGGGACTTGCCCAACCGTGATAAGAAGGGCTTCAAAAAAAGGCATTGATGAACTGAACCCCCCAAAATGGTTGTATCGGCAATCCAAGGGCCCTGAGTTACATGCTACAGCGATCATTGAATTATGCGATATAATTAAATCATCATCTCGTCTCCCAGGTCAAACAGAAACATGCTGATGGCACAAAAGAGCATGCTGGTGGCACAGAAATTCGACTTTAAATTGTTACGTGGTGGCACAGAAATACATGCTGATGGCACAAAAGGGCATTCTGGTGGCACAGAAATTCGATTTTGAATTGTTACGTAGTGGCACAGAAATACGTGCTGGCGGCACAAAAGGGCATTCTGGTGTCACAGAAATTCGATTTTAAATTGTTACATGGTGGCACAGAAATACATGCTGACGGCACAAAAGGGCATTCTGGTGGCACAGAAAATTGATTTGTACTGTATATGGTGACACCGAAATACGTGCTGGTGGCAGATTGGAAACTGATAATGCCTGCATATGTACATCTTCTCATATATAGTATATTGTGGGTGTGGGTGAGTTTGGGCGTGTGCGTGTGGGTGGGTGCAGAGATACACGTATGTATGCATGCTGTTACAGTCCAGGGGCAGGCCAATTAGTCTGAAGGGACTTGCCTTGCGTGACAGGAGGGGCTGAAACGAAAAAAGTACTGATGAACTGAACCCCAAACAATCGTTTTACCGACGGGGTCCCCAGGATATGTTCAAACCCTGACACGGCACTGTATGTGAATAAGGTAAAAGGTCGGGCAGGTGGTCAGCAGAGTGTCAACATGGAAGGTGTAGGTCATGCGTTACTTCTTTGCTTTTGCCACTGGCTTAAAAAAGTAATGATAACGCCTGGTGGGGCATGGTACTAAAGGAGCCCCGTCTTAAAGAACAGGCTGCTACTTGAACTGGACAAAGCTACCATGGCGTTTTTTTTCTTTTCGGTTGACAGCGACCGCAAACACTAAAACGCACCTGTAGGGATTCGAAACCCGTACCTTCATCGTTCAACGATCTGAACCATTGAACCATTCGTCGTAAAGGGACCACTAGCTGTATACTACAAACTACCTGAGGAGTACTGCTCTGATTGTAATGATTTATGTCACTGCCGTAGACCAGGGTTGTTCAGAAGGCCCCCCCGCTCTGCGTCATGTACAGCATGCATCCTGGGACGCAACCAATTGCATGGCCTGCGTCCTGATACGCAACTGACCCATAACTAGGGACGGGCATATCATATGAAACTGACCAAATGCGAGTATGATATTATTCAAATTTTATCATATGATATTGTATATAGATTGTAACTTAAGCCTAGTCGGACTGCAGGTTTTATATGATGTCATGATATCATATTGCCGTTCCCTAGATATGGGTCAGTTGCGTCCCATAACTGACCCATAGCCTGCGTCGTCCTGCGATGCAACCAACCTAATAAAGCTGCATCTGGGATGGACCCTCCCTACGTTGTGTCTGCGACGTAGGACGCAAAGTCCTGAACAACCCAGCCAATTACAAGGTGGAAGCTGAATTAGCTGATAGATGGAAACGTCCAATTGTTCCTTGGATGGATCCAGTGTGCTACCTTAATGATTGTGGAATCGTTCAAGATGAACACCATGTGGTCTTTGGACGTACTGTCGAAGCCTTACTGAATTCGAGAAGAGAGTATCAGAACCTGATTTCCCAACCTGAGAGCAAAATGATTCCTCTACATTAAATGATGTGTAATCCAAAGTTGAAGGTCGAGAGAGGCTTTCTCTGTTCATCCATCAATGTATGAAGATACTGGATCAAGTTTTTTGATAGGTATGACTCGGGTATGATTAGTTTTTGTTTACTGTTTTTATCGTTCAGACGAAGAGCAGGGGGGGGGGGGACAGTGGTTTGTTCGTGTTTACATTTTCCAGGCAATAATTTATTATACTGCCGAAGACGTCGAGCAGCCAAATTCCTGGCTGAAGCTATGCACCCAAGTCCAAGTTAATTCTACAATCCAATTCTACGCCGATTATACAATTCTACACCGTACGCACCTTAAGGTCATACGGTGTACGGTTTCTGGCCCTGTCCATATGTTTTGATTCCGGAGTTATGTGCAGAGCACAGTGACGAGGGGAAGTCGGTAAGGATAAGATCTTTACAGTTAGATAAAGCATTCAATCGATGCGCTAGGAGGAAGTACTGAGATGGCGCGGTACCACAGGGTACCAGCCACAGAGTCCGTGCCATAGCTGGCAGCGGCACATGCAGTACAGTGCTACAGGGCGGGAGTCCTGTGCACTCTAAGTCACTCTAGGTGAACCGGTAAGACCCGGTGAATAACATCCCCCCCAATTCCTGGCATTCTTCATATTGGAGAATTCCGGGAATTAGAGGAGTTAAAAGGAAACTAGAGGGACTGAAGATAATAAGTTCAATCATGCTATTTATGGTAAGATAGGCTGGCTGCAGACTTATTTAGGATAAGAGGTATCAATGTAACTAATGGTAAGGGGGTGCTAGGAAGCTGCAGGAGATTTTGGAGTAAGGCTTGTGGGGCAATATCTCTGCCCAGATCTAAAGTAAGATAGAAGAAAGCACTTCATAAAGAAGCAATCAATCAATATCAATTAAACGGCTGGTTCTTGGACATGCAGAAAATAGGGCTCAATTCAGATCTGCCAGTTGGTGCAGAGCTGGTTAAAGTGAGTCTACTGGTGGCTTCAACTTATCAACTTATCAACTACACATGTGCTGACCGGGATGTTCATATGTCATCATCTAGGTACGGGATCTGGTAGAACCCATCACGCTTGAGCCTAGTGGTGATGGCCTGGTGCAGGTCATCCCAAAGGTCAGCTGTGGGGTCATAGTGAAAGACAGGGGGGCAGAAGTTGAGGATGAAGCAATCCTGGTGGTTCCATGGCATTATGGCATCATCTACGTAGATCAGGATAGGACTGGTTGCATCATCTGTCCTGATCTGATGGGACTGCAAGAGGATCCCGGGTTGCTTGTGGGCTGCATTGCAGTAGGCACTAACCATTGCTGCCTGCAGGCAGATGGTCCACTTTAACCTGTCTTTCATGCTTGCAGGACAAGTATCATACTTGTAGATGAGGGTGGTCAGGAGTCTAGAGTGCATGTGGATAGGACTGATGACAGGGGCAGGGTTAGTGGGCATGTCCTGCTCTCTCCAGGTTTGGTTGGGTAGAGACCTCAGATGTCTGTATCTTGCATAGAAGTCATGGATCAGGGTGTACAAGGGGACTCTGAGCATGTTGATTGACTATGCAGGGTGGGGTGGGCAGTGGCATCATGTGATCTATGATTTCCATCAGTTCCCCAAGGGGATAGTATCCCTCCTGGTTGTCCTCGAGGGTGTAGCTGACAACAGGCATGTGTGCATTGTTCTGGATGTCAGCCTCTGAACCTGGTTCTGATGTGGGTGGTGTGCTACCTGGGGAGAATTCAGTGATGCCGCTAGGGGCCATAGTCTGGAGGAGTATATCTTCTTTGAACAAGGATTGGGTGGTGACATCTGCTAGTTCTACAGGTGGCTCTGCACCTGATGGAGCTGCCAGGGTGGGCTCCTGCAGTACTGGGGCAAAGGGAGTTTGTTGTACTACAGGTGCAGGTGTCACTATGGCTGGATCTACTTCTTGCTCCACTGGCCCAGGCCCTGGTTGTTGGCTGGGTACAGCTGGGTATCTCTGCTTATAGATGGCCAGCATGGAGGCTTTCATGTGGGCCAGCTGTTTCCTAAAGCCTATGTCCTCATCCTGGCTATTGCTAGGGCCACTATCTGGCATTACTTCCGCATATCCTGCCTCTATGTGGCAATCTAACCAATATAAGTACTGTGGGGCAGGCTGGACGTTGGATCTTCTCTTGTATCTGGTAGTGGCAGGAGCTGCACGTACAGTGGGTGGGGCAGTTGATGTTACACTAGGACCTATTGGTGGTGTCACATGATTGGGCATGGCAAGCGTATCTAGGGGTGGCTTGAAAGCCAGACCTGTATCTGTTGAGGAGCACTCACGTGAGCTATGACCAAATCCTCCACACTTCAAGCGAGCATGTCATTGATGAATTGACTTCCCGTCTTCTCTGGTCATTTCTCTGTTTGGCAGGTGATATGATGATCATGGGGCGAGAGCAGGACGCGGTAGGATCAGGAGGAGGAGATGGTGTAGGTTCAGGAGGAGGAGGTGGTGTAGGAGCAGGAGGAGGAGATGGTGCAGTATCAGTAGGAGGAGGTGGTGTAGGAGGAGGAGGAGGAGGTGGAGGAGTTGGAGGTGGAGGAGGAGGTGGTGGAGGAGGAGGAGGAGGAGATGGTGGAGGAGGAGATGACAGTTCATGTAGGCGGTCTGCAGATGCCCTGAACCGTTGGGTCCACTTGGCTCTTCCTGCCGAGCATAAGTGGTGAACCATGACGTTAGGGTTGAGGTACCATGGGTCATCTGGGCTGTCGTGGTCTGAGTGATCACTAGGCTTGGGATAGAACACATCTGTGGTATAAACTCCCCCCCTTGCATTGTTGTGGCATGTCAGGACAGGCTGGTAGGACGGCCCAGGCTCATCGTCTTCTTGGTAAGGGAGGCATAGGGTAGCCTGGCAGTCATCCAAAGAAAGGGTAAGATCATCATCATGTCTCACCATTGCTAGGATGCTCATGAGATGCATTGGTATGCCATTATGTGGGATTATCAGGGGCATGGGGTCATGTTCAAGAGGGTATATATGAACATCTCGAAGGGTCAGGACTAGGCCATTCTTTGCTTGAACAATTGCTGTGCCTGTGTAGGAGCACATGAGCGGTTGGGAATAGCCTGGGAAGAAGACAGGGGCTGGGGGAGTAAGGGGTGTGATTCTGATGAGGGAGTATTTGTTATAGGTCAGGTGCTGGATAGAGTCAGAACTGAGTACCCAATCATTGGCCATGGGTTGCGAGGGATAGTAGCAAAGTATCAATCTTCTTGAGGGATGCTCAGGAGTATTCGGGTCGGAAGTGGTGGCATCGTCTTGTTGGTCTCCACTACTGTGGGTATTCTGCAGAGTGGGGGTGTTTCCTACCTCTGAGACAGTGTGGAGTACATGATGAGCAGCAGGGGTGGGATCATGGTCTTGTTGGTCTCCACTACTGTGGGTATTCTGCAGAGTGGGGGTGTTTCCTACCTCTGAGACAATGTGGAGTACAGGCTGATCAACAGGATAGGACAGAGATATGGATGTCTTACCCTCATCAATTTCATCCCTTTGCTTCAGCATATCTTCTTTCCATTCCGGGTACCACCCAGGTAGGTGAGCATCTGGGTGGGTACCACAATTGGCGGTCTGCCCCTGAGGTTGAGCAGGTGGTGTACCGGGGTTGTCATCGCCGATCCAGAATTCCTGGCCTGAGGAGGGGATGCCAGTCGCAGTAGGCTGGTTGCATGGAACGGATCTGGGTTGGGCAGGAGGTGGATCAGGTTGCGCTTTGAAGCGACCTTCTCGGATGTCCTTGAAGAAATTTGGGTTTTTCTTCAGTTCTCTCTCTGCGCTTCTCTGGAGTTGGGCGAGGAGCTTTGCGTCATCCAAGGGGCAGAGATCCAGGTGATCGCTGGGCATCTTGGGTGGCGGTGCTGGAGCCTCCACAAATGGCGGTGGGGGTGGCGCATCAAAGTCTGGCTGCGCAGATTTGTTTGCTCTCCTGACAGGAAGAGCTGCATGACGATGGATAGAGTGGCGGGAGAAGTTCAGTGATTTGAGAGTTGAAGGGGTGGGGTTTGGATAGGGGGGACAAGCATGAATCCCGATCCATACTCGTTTCGCAAGTAACGCAAAGCAGATGCAGCATTGTTTGTGCGATCTCGAAGGATTGCAGCAAGAGATGAATGGACTGAGTTGCAAATGTGGTCCAAAGCAAGAAAGTTGCTGACCGCAGTGATCCTGTGGTCGAGAGAGGAGGGATATGTTTCGTACTATTCAGGAGCCAAGCACAAATGCTATTATATGAGTCTCACATAATACGTATAAGGCAATAGAGTAGCCAAACACCTAAAAAAGCTCATAGAATAGCAGTCTAACTATGAGCCTTATGTTTGGGTGCGGAGGTGGTCGGAATCGTTCAAACGCCTGGAGAGATGGAGAGATGGCGGAGAGAGACACGGGGGGAACTTAGGGCTTCAGCCCTGGGACCCTGGGGGGTCCAGAGGGGGCAGCTTCTAGGCATTGATTTATGAATGCGTCCTGGGCAATAAGGCAGCCAAGCACCAACAGAGTCTCATAGAATACACCCCATAGTGCTGGTTGGCCCCAGTGTAAGCAGACGGGCTGGCACCCTCAACCTCATGCCTGGTAAAAAGGCAATTTGCACAAATACATCCTGAGCAATAGGGCAGCCAAGCACCTACAAAAGCTCATAGAATACATCCCAAATTGGTGGTTGGCCTCAGTGCAAGCAAACGGCAGCCCCCCTCAACCTCATGCCTCTTAAAATGCATTTTTTGAATACGCGCTAGGCAATAGGGCAATCAAGCACCAACAGAGCCGCATAGGAAACGTCCCGGGCAGTTGAGTAGCCAAGCACCAACATAGACCCTTAGAACACATCCTGGGCAATAGGGCAGCCAAGAACCAAAATATACTTATAGAATAAGTCCTGGGCAATAGGGCAGCCAAGCACCAACATAGTCTCGTATCATATGCGCTGGGCAATAGGGCAGTTGGGTAGCAAAGCACCTGCATAAGCTCACACGGCAAGTATTACAAGCTTGCACAGTGTGTACTACACAAGCTTGCACATTGTGTACTACACAAGCTCACACATTGTGTACAACACAAGCTCACACATTGTGTACAACACAAGCTCACACATTGTGTACTACACAAGCTTGCACATTGTGTACTACACAAGCTCACACATCGTGTACTACACAAGCTCACACATTATTGTGTACTACACAAGCTCGCACAGTAGATTCAATGGGCTAGGCCATGCATCTCAGCATGGTCCAGCCCAACGAATACGGCCTAGACTAGCCCATAGCTTTCAGGGACAGCAGACAGTCTGCTTGTCATTACCGGTATATATACTGGTAACGGGTATATGTATATATCTGCATGCATCGTATGTATGAATGCTTGTTACATGGTGGGGGAAGTTAGTCCCCACTTAAGTTTAGGGGGTATGGTGGTTTTAGGGTGTACATGGTATGGTGGTTTTAGGGTATGGTGGTTTTAGGGTATACTTATTTCCAAGCTCTGCTCCCCGAGCATCTTGAATAGGGGCTCGCTCATACCGTTTCTCATCACAGGATTGCTCAGGTCCCTCCTCGGATGCCTGTACGCCTCGCCTTGCTTGAGAAGGAGCTCCGAGGTGGTGGGGCTAGGGGGGGGCATCATTGGAGAAAAACGCTCGTCTGTGGGGGGGCTGGGGCGGGGCATCATCAAGGGAACACACTCGTAGGTGGGTTTGTCCACCAAGAAGGGCTGTGGGGGGGCTGGGGCGGGGCATCATCAAGGGAACACACTCGTAGGTGGGTTTGTCCACCAAGAAGGGCTGTGGGGGGGCTGGGGCGGGGCATCATCAAGGGAACACACTCGTAGGTGGGTTTGTCCACCAAGAAGGGCTGTGGGGGGGCTGGGGCGGGGCATCATCAAGGGAACACACTCGTAGGAGGGTTTGTCCACCAAGAAGGGCTGTGCGACAGAGTTTGAAAAGGGCTGAGGCACCTGTTGTAGCACTGACTGATGCTGAGTCAACTGTTGGAAGGTCATCTGCTGTTGAGATTTTTGATCCTGCGCCATGTGCTGTTGGGTCGCCTGCTGCTGCGCCATCACCTGCTGGTCGATCAGGGACTGCACGGGAGGCAGGGGCTCCAAGCCGCTCAGAGAGTACCAGTCATTGTGTTCTTCAACCACTTGTGTGTTGGTGGGCAGAGAAGTGAAGGGGGCAGACTGGGGGGTCATCATGTACTCAGGGGTGTAACCCTTGATTCCTGCAGGGTGGGGAGCAAAGGGGAGTGTTGAGCAAGGGGAAGGTGACTCAAAGGAAAGGTTGAGCTCAGATCAGGTTGGGCAAGGAGGGCAAAAGGGAAGGTGACTCAAAGGAAAGGTTGGGCTAAGATCATGTTGAGCAATGGGGGGGGTGGGGGGGAGGAGCAAAGGGGAAGGTGACTGAAAGGAAAGGTTGGGCTCAGAGCTCAGATTAGGTTGGGCATTGGGGGGGCAAAGGGGAAGGGGACTCAAAGGAAAGGTTGAGCTCAGATCAGGTTGGGCAAAGGAGGGGCAAAAGGGAAGGTGACTAAAAGGAAAGGTTGAGCCAAGATCATGTTGAGCAATGGGGGGGGCCAAGGGGAAGGGGACTCAAAGGAAAGGCTGAGCTCATATCAGGTTGGGCAAAGGAGGGGCAAAAGGGAAGGTGACTAAAAGGAAAGGTTGAGCCAAGATCATGTTGAGCAACGGGGGGGGCAAAGGGGAAGGGGACTCAAAGGAAAGGTTGAGCCAAGATCATGTTGAGCAATGTGTGTGTGTGGGGGGGGGTGGGTGTGTGGGGTGGGGGGTGGGGGGGGCAAAGGGGAAGGTGGCTAAAAGGAAAGGTTGAGCTCATATCAGGTTGAGCCATGAGGGGCAAAGAGGAAATTTGAGCAAGGAGAAGGTGATATCTGATTATCTGGGTGACTTCGGAGAAAAACGAGGTGGGGTGGGGAAGAAGTAAGATTCGGGTCGAGGTATGCAACGCGCACAATTCAAAGCAGCTCTTCACGATTGATCGAGGCTTGCTTTTCGGAAAAGGGCAGCAAGGCAAATACACCTCGAGAAAATTGGACAGGCAATCATTACGAGGTAAGAGAAAGGACATCTGACTGAGCACCAGCCTTGGTAAGGCGCGAATCTCGAGACAGCTGGACGGGCATACGCGGGCATACGCGGGCAAACGACAAGTCGTTTCGCTTTGACAGCAAGCGGCAAGCGGCGCCAGTGCCGCTCAGATCAGGTTGAGCAATGGGGGGGCAAAGGGGAAGGAGACTCAAAGGAAAGGTTGAGCTCAGATCAGGTTGAGCAAGAGGGGGCAAAGAGGAAATTTGGGCAAGGAGAAGGCGATATCTGGGTGACCTAGCAGAAAAACGAGGTGTGATGGGGAAGAAGTAAGATTCCAGTTAGGGTCGAGGTATGCAACGCGCACAATTGAACGCAGCTGTTCACCATTGATCGAAGCTTGCTTTTCGGAAACGATCGAAAAGGGCAATGATGCAAAACCGCCTGGACTAAATTCGACAGGCAATCATTACGAGCTAATAGATAGGACATATGACTGAGCGATGAGCGCCAGCCTTGGTACGGCGCGTATCTTGAGAAAACTGGACGGGCATACGGCAAACGACCAGTCGTTACGTGTTGTCAGTAAGCGGCAAAAAGCGTCGCCACTCGCTAGTGCCGCTCGCCAGATGGCCTCCTCGGCGGGATGCCCGTACAGCTGGGGATGACAGAGTGAAACATTCGACAAGTGCAAGGGCTTGGGATGGCAAGGGGGCAAAAATCGTCAGGCAGTGCTAAAGGCTAGCGCAGATAATACCATTACTAAACCTTGTCTATGAGCAGCAGTGAACCTGGAGTCCTGGACAGAGAGTACATACCTTGTGGGCTATAGGCTATCTCCTCTTGAGAAGCGGGGTGCATACAGGCCTCACCACCGCGGTGCTTGGGACCATTGCTGGACCATTTCTTGAAGAAAGCCTTGACATTGCTCATCATTCATTCTGGCGTTGGGGGATTGCGAATAGGCTGGTCAGGGGAAGATGATTACGAAGCATGCATGACGCCGAACCATGCAGGACAAGCTCGTCTCACCCCATGGCTGCGTTCGGATTCAGTCGATTGCAGGTTGAGGTGGAGATATGTCGACAGCGGTCGCTTCAAGAGCAAAGTGTCTTAATTCTTGTCCTAACGTATCCTGTAGATGATGATAGTGATTTGAATGTTGCCATTCTGTACCCTAGTAACAGCCCGTTTCTTTAGCTGCGCGAGGTCGTTAGGTTAGGGTCCTGACACATCGCGCTGTTGTTTCCACTGGAATGCCCGCTCGTGGAAGGTGACGTCATCAGCTAACGGCCGTTTATTGGGGTATTAGGGCCAGTGGGAATTGCCGATTCGGCGAGGAACAAAAAAGCGTCGTGTCAAGTTCATCTGTCGTTTTCTCATCGGTCGTTTTGAAAGCCCTACCTTGTGCAGCGTGGCGTTGACCTCACCCATATCTGATGCGTCAAGCCTGTCAGTCTCATCGGAGCTGTTGTAGCAAAAGAAAGACAGCTATTAGTCGAGACTCTTGGTGTAGTGCTGTAAGTTAGTGATTTAGCCCAGGGGATCGACCCGACCCTACACATTTTCTGTCCTACTCACTCGCGATTTATCTTGCTCAGTAACCTCGATCTGCTCTTGTCTCCTAATCGTTATTGCGGCTTTCATTTATGATGTGGCGACCCCCGAACCAGCTGTGTAGCTGTGTAGCTGTTTCCAAATACGGCTGATATCCTGTGTTTTCACTTCATCTGTCCTCGCTTCTTCCTGATTACGAGGAAATGCCTTCCCCAATGCCTTTCGGTTCTGTGCCGCGCCGCAAGCGCACAGCTTCGAACTTTCTTGGACCTGGCCCAGATCTCGCAAGTTCTGGTTCTGGTTCTGGTTCCCGTGCACGTTCCTCCTCGGTTCCTGCTGCTGCCGCAAGAGTCCCGATCGGACATGCAGCTACCCCAGCTACAGCAAACCTAGCAGAGGGGTGGAGCAGCGATGGGAGCCTGGAGGACGGCTACAAAATCCATGTGTCCATGTCGGGCAAGAAAACTCCGAAGGCCGACTGGAACGGCCAGGAGTTCGTTCTGCTAACTGCAGATCCACTGCGAGAGCTGAAAATGCAGCTTACCGCAAGAAGAATGTTCGATGGATTCGACAATGACGATCTTCGGATCCAGGTATGCCTGAAGGTCTAAAAACTCTAAGACGAGGACCATGTGTGACGTCTGAAAGACGTCTTAGCTTGATATAAAGTATTAGGAGAGAAAGGAATTGAACCTCTCTGTTTTCTGGCCTAGAGAGTTAAGCTTCGGGCTTAAGTCTCATACATTCTCCCGTGGTTTAACGATAAACCCGTTGATTCGAATTAGCCTTCCAGAGTAGTCGAATAGTCTGAAGGGCGCGCCCTACGTGCGGACGTAAGGCGCGCGAAGGTCGCGGACCTGGTGGACGGTTACAACCGTCCGACAGGTCACGTCAGTTCCCCTTCCTCGGGGAAGTCGTCGCCACCTCGAGGTAGCGCAGGTGACGGGTCGTTATCTGTCACATTTCCCCCCTCTCTAGCTCGCGACTTCTCCCGAAGTCGTGTGCTTGTTCGTTGGACGTACTCGACAGGGGTTTATGTCGAGGCCTCGCGACGAGTGCGGGGGCGGACCGACGCGTGCGGATTAGGGACGGGTGGGAGATCGATAGGTCGTGAGCGGTCGGGATTTTGGCGCCTGTACATATCGATGTCGGTGGCACAGGGACCTGCAAGGTCGGATTCGAGTTCCCACGTATGGACGTGATCAGAGTGCAGCCACTGAACGTAGTAGCGGAGGAGTCCATTCGATTTTGTGGTCGACCACTTTGCCGATTTCATAGACTGGCTCGTCAGTAGTCCGGAAATGATCGGGGTTCGGGCGGATCATCGGGGATCCATCGGGGACGTAAGCCTTGAGTAAGGACACGTGAAACGTGGGATGAATACGCCATCCAACGGGAAGGTCGAGGGTAGCAGCGAGGGTTTCACCGTGCTTATCGTAGACACGAGTGACGGGGAACGGTCCCACGAAACGAGGGAGGAGCTTGCGAGCCCGACCTGGCCAATATTTCAGATTTTTCGTAGAGAGCATGACTTCCTGGCCGATAAGGAAGGTGACTGGTCGGCGATGCTGGTTAGCGTACGTGCGTTGTCGATCTTGGGCCGCCTGAAGGGCCTTTTTCGCACAGTCCAAAGCGTTGGTCATGTGTTCGACCCAAGACACCGCCTGTGGGCTGTCATGTGGGAGTATCGTATCGGGAGGCTGAAGAGCGACTCGTGGGTATCGTCCATAGAGGAGGCGGAACGGAAAATCGCGAATGCTACTGTTGTACGAGTTGTTGATAGCAAATTGCGTGTTCGGGAGGAGTTGAGACCAATTTTTCTGTGTCGTTGACGTAAAGTGACGGAGAGTGTCCTCGAGAACACTGTTCATTCGATCGGTTTGACCGTCAGTCTGTGGATGAAACGCCGTCGACATCCCGGGTTCGATGGTACAGAGAGACTGGATCGTCTTCCAGAAAGCGCTCGTGAATTTGACGTCTCGATCGGTGATAAGGGAGGTCGGGGTCCCTTGTTCGCTGTGGATGATGCGGTGGAAGATTTTCGCAATCTGTTCTGCTCCATCGGTCGTCTTGCATGGAGCGAGCTTGACCATTTTCGTAAGTCGATCAACGATAACGAAGATCATGTCGTACCCCTCTGACTTGGGGAGGCCCACGATAAAATCCATGCTCAACGAATCGAATGGAGCGTTAGGTATCGGGAGCGGTTGGAGCGTGCCTTGGCTACGCTGGTGTGAAGCCTTCACCGATTGACACGAATGACAGGATCGAACGTAGTCGTTCACATCGAGGCGCATCGCAGGCCACCTGTAATAACGGCCGATAGAGTTGAACGTGCGTTCGAACCCCGGGTGCCCGCTACGCTGGGTATCATGGAAGGCGAACAAGATGCGACTCTTGAGGGCGTTACCATTTGGGACCACGATCTGCGTCTCGGATGCTGAACGTTTGGAGCGGCCTGAACCAACCCAGTAGCCATCGGGGCGAAGGGTAAGGTGTTGCGTGTTGCGTTGACACCGGAACCAAGAGTCGCGTTTGTATGCGAGTAAGATATCGGGGAAAATTTCGCGAGAGTGGATAGGATCGTCGGGATGGATTCGTTCCACCGGTAGAACAGTCGAGAAGGTCGGATGTCGGCTCAAGGGGTCAGCCACATTGGTACGACCAGCGATGTGGTTCCACTTCATGTTCGAGAAGCGCGAGAAAAATTCCATGTAGCGGGCTTGCTTACGTGAAAGCATCGGTTGGTTGGCGAGGTAGACAAGTGGTTCGTGGTCAGTGTCGAGCTCGAATGCGCCTGTACATCCTTCGAGATAGCATCGCCATTCCCGAAGCGCGAGGTATACGGCGAGTAATTCCTGTTCGCCCGTGGTATAGCTGCGTTCGGCTTTCGAGAATTTGTGGGAATGGTAAGCTATCGGCCGACCCTCCTGAAGGAGTACGCCCCCTGTCCCTTTGATAGAAGCGTCCGTGACAGCTCGAAAATCCTTCGTAGGATCAGGGTGGGCAAGCAGAGGAGCGTTGGTAAGGCTTTCTTTCATTGCGTCGAAGGCACTTTGACAGTCGGTGGTCCAGATAGGCGCGAAATCTGATCCCCGTAGTCCGGCATTCCGTTTACCGAGGGGTTTTAGCGGCGTTGAAATTGGCGATCCAACCCCAGGGTGATGTTTGTTTGCGATAGCCGTCAGAGGGGCAGCGAGCGAGGAGTATCCTTGGATGAATTTGCGGAAAAAGTTGGCGAGTCCAAGGAACTGTTGTACGTGCTTCGAGCAGGTCGGTGTAGGCCAAGCAGCGACTGCCTTGACTTTGGTTTCGTTGACTCGAATGCCATCACCCGATAGCACATGTCCAAGGTATTTAACCTCCGGTTGGAAAAAACTGCATTTCTCCCGTTTGATGAAGAGGTGATTATCTTCCAAGCGCTGGAGAACAATCCGAAGGTGTTTTTCGTGCTCATCGTCGTTACTACTGAAAATCAGGATATCGTCCAAGTAGAGAACAACAAATTTGCCGATGAGGTCGCGGAACACCGTGTTCATAACCTTCGTATAGGCGGAGGGATCATTGGCGAGTCCGAACGGTAGGACCTTGAATTCGTAGAGCCCCATGGGGGTAATGAACGCAGTTTTCGGTACGTCTGAATCGTGTAAGCGTATGTTGTGGTATGCGTTTCGGAGGTCCAGGTTGGAGAAAACCTTGGCACCTCGGACCTGGTCGAAGAGATCGTCGATGCGAGGTAGCGGGTATCGGTTCGGAATCGTGACTTTGTTGAGTTTTCGATAATCAATGGCCATGCGCCAAGAGCCATCGGGTTTGGCTACGAAAAGGATCGGCGATCCCCAAGGACTCGAGCTCGGATGAATGAATCCCTTCGCGAGGAGGTCCTTGACATGCTGTTCGACTTCGAGGAGTTCGGCCGGGGACAGTCGGTGTCCTTTCGAGAATTTTGGGCTGGTCAGTGGGTCGATCAGTGGGCAGACGAGAGGTGTGTCTGGACGTAATTCCGAGACCGAGTCGGCTGTGGAGAAAGCCTTGGCGAAGTCTTTCTCACAGTTCAGGACAATTTGATCACGTCGGGTCGTGCGATCGGGGTCGATTTGGGCTGTTCGTGCGTTAAGAACGAATGCATCGTCGCTATCGTCGAGCTGGGTAACGACCACTTCGAAGCAAGTGAGGTTCTGTTTCTGCCTTCGGACCCACCGTTTGAGCGTTTGGTTGGTCATCAAGCCTGGGCTGTGACAGACCACCGAGTCGAAGAGTGCGGTTTTGGCGAGAGTGTAGGCCACGAGCTCAGGTATGGAGTACGGTGTCGACTCGAGGCGAGTAGAATATAATTCCACCGTGTTCTGGTCTGTTTTTTGAGGTGTCCGAAGGGTCGCCTTCATACGAGTTGTTTCGAAACTGAGGCAAACTCGCGACTGGAGCATCCAAGAGCGTCCAAGGAGTGCTGTCGTAGTGGGGCTGAGGGTAGGGAGGACATACGCGCCCTTGACCTTCGATCTGTGTTTGCCGAGGTCGAGAGTAAAATATGCACGAGTCGTGGTGAGTACCGTTGAACCGTCAGCTACACGAACGTAGACCGGTGAACCTGCGTAGGTCGCGAAGCCTTCGGTGGCGAGGAACTTGGCGGAAACAAAAACCGCATCTGCCCCACTGTCGATGAGGACTTTCCCTTTTACTCCTGAGAGAGTGGCATCGAAAAGGGCAGTGTCTTGGTCCGCGTGGACCGTCGAAGTTGCGCATGCCGAGATGCACGGAATCGGTGGTGGTGGTGGTAATGCAGTCGGGAAGACCATCGATGGTACTTCACTGGGACCGTGAGGCAAGGGGCAAAGGAGATCGGTCTGGGCCAAAAAGAGCGTTACACAGGGGTTTTCAGAAATATCGGGAACATCAGGCTCTAATTTCTGAGTTGGCCGACCGACGTCTCAATTCCTCTCGTCGGGGCATCGTGGGCACTTGGGTGGAGTCCCAGGGTTGAAGGTTCGAACCGTTCCGCACTTATAGCATAAGTTCTTCACTCGAGCAGCGGTGATGGAGGCCATGTCCCATGGGGCTCCATTGCTCTGCTTCCACCCTCGCTTGGTGGCGATTGCAAGGCTGCGGGCCGACTTCTCTTCTTCGGTATAGACGGGGCGAAAATCGGAGGATGGGGCACGTTGCCTCTTGGAGTCGCCCTCGGGGCCTCCCGATGGCCTCGGCTTGCCGTGAGCCTGGGTGCTCGGCACCTTAGCGTGGGACGCAATGACGGAGGCCATCTGGGCCATCAGGGTCTCCATGGCCTGGAGAGGGGACGGCACAGCGGCTTGGGCCCGAGCCTCGGCGAGGGAGGCCTGTAAAGCCGCCGTGGCGAGGGCTGCCTTCTCGTCCTCGTCCTTGCGGATGAGGTCCACTGCAGCTTGGTGGAGGAGGAGCGTCGACACAGGCAGCTGCTTCCTAGACGAGTTGATGGCGTCCTTGTATTGGTCAACCAAAATGTGAGCGTCGGCAAGCGCAGATGCTCTGGCGACTCGAATAATTTCGGACGTGGAAGACGAATCGAGGTCGTCAGCGTGACCATCGTGGTCCATAGCGTTAGAGGCAGACATAGCGGGAAAAAAATCGGGTAAGAAAGGAACAGGCTCCAAAACCAAATGTGACGTCTATAAGACGTCTTAGCTTGATATAAAGTATCAGGAGAGAAAGGAATTGAACCTCTCTGTTTTCTGGCCTAGAGAGTTAAGCTTCGGGCTTAAGTCTCATACATTCTCCCGTGGTTTAACGATAAACCCGTTGATTCGAATTAGCCTTCCAGAGTAGTCGAATAGTCTGAAGGGCGCGCGTAGGGCGCGGACGTAAGGCGCGCGAAGGTCGCGGACCTGGTGGACGGTTACAACCGTCCGACAGGTCACGTCAGTTCCCCTTCCTCGGGGAAGTCGTCGCCACCACGAGGTAGCGCAGGTGACGGGTCGTTATCTGTCACACCATGTGGACAATTCGCTCTCGAAGGTCAATATAATAAGGACTGCGCTGCCTGCAGTAGGAAGGCATTTCTTCGTAATCAGGGAGAAGCGAGGACAGATGAAGTGAAAAAACGGGATATCAGCCGTATTTGGAAACAGCTGCACAGCTACACAGCTGTTTCGGGTGTCGCCACATCATAAATGAAAACCGCTATAACGTCATTAGGCTATCATTCTTGTTAGCATTCCTTCACTAAAATGGGGGGGAGGGGGTGGGGGGGGTGGGGGGGGTGGGGGGTGTGTGTGTGTGGGGGGGGGGGTATCAGCATCTGGTGTGTTACACCCGCTGTTTATGCCTTGCTGACTACTTTTGTGTTTCCTTAGAACGATCTCCTGATGTATGTACTGTGACAGCAATTGCTGTCCATGACACAGTACGGACAAACCCTGGGCTAGACTAGGGTTCTGTCCTTCTGCCCCCCGAACGGTGTTCCCCTTAGTGCGTCACCCTCCTTTTGTTATTACCTCTTCTGTAAGAAAGATCAAGAGTGCTGCTGCTGTTAAATGTCCCTCCACTCCTTAAGAGATAGGCGCGCCCTGATATCTGGAACTCCAGGTAGGCCAAGGGGAAGTTCCCTTGGCCTACCTGGAGTTCCAGGTAGGCCAATTCCTGTGGCCAATTGGCGCTTCTCGATTATCGTTGGGCTCTTACAACTGCAACGGGTGTTGGAGGTTTGCCGAAGGCCTGGTTCTGAGACCTGTTCTTTTCGCGGTATATCATAACTGATAAACGTGATAAGACACTTTGCTCAACTTTGCTCTTGAAGCATCCGGTGTCTCTTGTGTTACCCTTTTGTGTTACACTCATGTGACTTTGTGTGACTTGGTGTAACTCTGGAGTCTGTCCTACATTGAGGGCGTTAAACATTGAGGGCGGTAATCATATGAGCGCAGATGTGCAGAAATTTGCATGAAAGACAGGAAGCTGTTCGCATCACTGGGCAAATATTTTTCAAAGTTCCGAGGTTGCGAGTATCTCGCCCCTTGTTGCCCACTTCTCAAGCGCCTACGCCTGGAGCTAGCATGCGCAGGCGCCACAGATATGCCTTTGAGCTGGCAAATCAATGTGATGAGGTGGCGGTGCACGACCTATGAGCTGGCACGTCGGTCACTCCTGTGGATGGCCGATAGGGCGGATGGCCGATGGCGCGCCCTGATATCTGGAACTCCAGGTAGGCCAAGGGGAAGTTCCCTTGGCCTACCTGGAGTTCCAGGTAGGTCAATTCCTGTGGCCAATTGGCGCTTGTCGATTATCGTTCTTACAACTGCAACGGGTGCGGGTGTTGGAGGCTTGCCGAAGCCCTGGTTCTCAGACCCGTTCTTTTCGCGGGATATCATAACTGGTAGACGTGATAAGACACTTTGCTCAACTTTGCTCTTGAAACGACCGCGGTCGACGTATCTCCACCTTAACCTGCAATCGACTGAATTCTTACGCAGCCATGGGGTGAGTCGAGCTCGTCCTGCGCGAGTCTGTATTGCGTTGGGTCGGTGGGGGAATGCCCGTACTTGGTGTTTATGATGTGGGAGTCTCGATACAGGCTTAATTTTAATTTCTCGCTCATGCTGCGTAATCATCTGCCCCTGACCTCTCTTATCGCACCCCCCTAATGCCAGAATGATGAGGAATGTCACGGATTTCTTCAAGAAATGGTCCAGCAATGGTCCCAAGCACGGCGGTGGTGATGCCTGTATGCACCCCGCTTCTCAAGAAGAGACAGCCTATAACCCACAAGGTATGTACTCTCTGTCCAGGGTCACTGCTGCTCATAGACTAGGTTTGGCAATCGTATTATCTGCCCTAGCCTTTAGCTCTGCCTGACGAATTTTGCCCCCCTGCCATCCCAAGCCCTTGCACTTGCACTTGTCGAATGTTTCACCCTGTCATCCCCAGCTGTACGGGCATCCCGCCGAGGAGGCCATCTGGCGAGCGGCACTGGCGAGTGGCGACGCTTTTTGCCGCTTACTGACAACACGTACCGACTGGTCGTTTGCCGCATGCCCGTCCAGTTTTCTCGAGATACGCGCCGTACCAAGGCTGGCGCTCAGTCATATGTCCTATCTATTAGCTTGTAATAATTGCCTGTCGAATTTAGTCGAGGCGGTTTTGCATCATTGCCCTGTTCGGTCGTTGCCGAAAAGCAAGCCTCGATCAATGGTGAACAGCTGTGTTCAATGGTGAACAGCTGCGTTCAATTGTGCGCGTTGCATACCTCGACCCTAACTGGAATCTTACTTCTTCCCCATCACACCTCGTTTTTCTGCTAGGTCACCCAGATATCGCCTTCTCCTTGCCCAAATTTCCTCTTTGCCCCCTCTTGCTCAACCTGATCTGAGCTCAACCTTTCCTTTGAGTCTCCTTCCCCTTTGCCCCCCCATTGCTCAACCTAATCTGAGCTCTGAGTCCAACCTTTCCTTTGAGTCACCTACCCCTTTGACCCCCCATTGCCCCCCCATTGCTCAACCTGATCTGAGCGGCACTGGCGACGCTTGCCGCTTGCAGTCAAAACGAAACGACTGGTCGTTTGCCGTATGCCCGCGTATGCCCGTCCAGCTGTCTCGAGATACGCGCCTTACCAAGGCTGGCGCTCAGTCAGATGTCCTTTCTCTTAGCTCGTAATGATTGCCTGTCGAATTTTGTCGAGGCGTATTTGCCTCATTGCCCTTCTCGATCGTTTCCGAAAAGCAAGCATCGATCAATCGTGAACAGCTGCGTTGAATTGTGCGCGTTACATACCTCGACCCGAATCTTGATGAGGTGGCGGTGCACGACCTATGAGCTGGCACGTCGGTCACTCCTGTGGATGGCCGATAGGGCGGATGGCCGATGGCGCGCCCTGATATCTGGAACTCCAGGTAGGCCAAGGGGAAGTTCCCTTGGCCTACCTGGAGTTCCAGGTAGGTCAATTCCTGTGGCCAATTGGCGCTTGTCGATTATCGTTCTTACAACTGCAACGGGTGCGGGTGTTGGAGGCTTGCCGAAGCCCTGGTTCTCAGACCCGTTCTTTTCGCGGGATATCATAACTGGTAGACGTGATAAGACACTTTGCTCAACTTTGCTCTTGAAACGACCGCGGTCGACGTATCTCCACCTTAACCTGCAATCGACTGAATTCTTACGCAGCCATGGGGTGAGTCGAGCTCGTCCTGCGCGAGTCTGTATTGCGTTGGGTCGGTGGGGGAATGCCCGTACTTGGTGTTTATGATGTGGGAGTCTCGATACAGGCTTAATTTTAATTTCTCGCTCATGCTGCGTAATCATCTGCCCCTGACCTCTCTTATCGCACCCCCCTAATGCCAGAATGATGAGGAATGTCACGGATTTCTTCAAGAAATGGTCCAGCAATGGTCCCAAGCACGGCGGTGGTGATGCCTGTATGCACCCCGCTTCTCAAGAAGAGACAGCCTATAACCCACAAGGTATGTACTCTCTGTCCAGGGTCACTGCTGCTCATAGACTAGGTTTGGCAATCGTATTATCTGCCCTAGCCTTTAGCTCTGCCTGACGAATTTTGCCCCCCTGCCATCCCAAGCCCTTGCACTTGCACTTGTCGAATGTTTCACCCTGTCATCCCCAGCTGTACGGGCATCCCGCCGAGGAGGCCATCTGGCGAGCGGCACTGGCGAGTGGCGACGCTTTTTGCCGCTTACTGACAACACGTACCGACTGGTCGTTTGCCGCATGCCCGTCCAGTTTTCTCGAGATACGCGCCGTACCAAGGCTGGCGCTCAGTCATATGTCCTATCTATTAGCTTGTAATAATTGCCTGTCGAATTTAGTCGAGGCGGTTTTGCATCATTGCCCTGTTCGGTCGTTGCCGAAAAGCAAGCCTCGATCAATGGTGAACAGCTGTGTTCAATGGTGAACAGCTGCGTTCAATTGTGCGCGTTGCATACCTCGACCCTAACTGGAATCTTACTTCTTCCCCATCACACCTCGTTTTTCTGCTAGGTCACCCAGATATCGCCTTCTCCTTGCCCAAATTTCCTCTTTGCCCCCTCTTGCTCAACCTGATCTGAGCTCAACCTTTCCTTTGAGTCTCCTTCCCCTTTGCCCCCCCATTGCTCAACCTAATCTGAGCTCTGAGTCCAACCTTTCCTTTGAGTCACCTACCCCTTTGACCCCCCATTGCCCCCCCATTGCTCAACCTGATCTGAGCGGCACTGGCGACGCTTGCCGCTTGCAGTCAAAACGAAACGACTGGTCGTTTGCCGTATGCCCGCGTATGCCCGTCCAGCTGTCTCGAGATACGCGCCTTACCAAGGCTGGCGCTCAGTCAGATGTCCTTTCTCTTAGCTCGTAATGATTGCCTGTCGAATTTTGTCGAGGCGTATTTGCCTCATTGCCCTTCTCGATCGTTTCCGAAAAGCAAGCATCGATCAATCGTGAACAGCTGCGTTGAATTGTGCGCGTTACATACCTCGACCCGAATCTTGATGAGGTGGCGGTGCACGACCTATGAGCTGGCACGTCGGTCACTCCTGTGGATGGCCGATAGGGCGGATGGCCGATGGCGCGCCCTGATATCTGGAACTCCAGGTAGGCCAAGGGGAAGTTCCCTTGGCCTACCTGGAGTTCCAGGTAGGTCAATTCCTGTGGCCAATTGGCGCTTGTCGATTATCGTTCTTACAACTGCAACGGGTGCGGGTGTTGGAGGCTTGCCGAAGCCCTGGTTCTCAGACCCGTTCTTTTCGCGGGATATCATAACTGGTAGACGTGATAAGACACTTTGCTCAACTTTGCTCTTGAAACGACCGCGGTCGACGTATCTCCACCTTAACCTGCAATCGACTGAATTCTTACGCAGCCATGGGGTGAGTCGAGCTCGTCCTGCGCGAGTCTGTATTGCGTTGGGTCGGTGGGGGAATGCCCGTACTTGGTGTTTATGATGTGGGAGTCTCGATACAGGCTTAATTTTAATTTCTCGCTCATGCTGCGTAATCATCTGCCCCTGACCTCTCTTATCGCACCCCCCTAATGCCAGAATGATGAGGAATGTCACGGATTTCTTCAAGAAATGGTCCAGCAATGGTCCCAAGCACGGCGGTGGTGATGCCTGTATGCACCCCGCTTCTCAAGAAGAGACAGCCTATAACCCACAAGGTATGTACTCTCTGTCCAGGGTCACTGCTGCTCATAGACTAGGTTTGGCAATCGTATTATCTGCCCTAGCCTTTAGCTCTGCCTGACGAATTTTGCCCCCCTGCCATCCCAAGCCCTTGCACTTGCACTTGTCGAATGTTTCACCCTGTCATCCCCAGCTGTACGGGCATCCCGCCGAGGAGGCCATCTGGCGAGCGGCACTGGCGAGTGGCGACGCTTTTTGCCGCTTACTGACAACACGTACCGACTGGTCGTTTGCCGCATGCCCGTCCAGTTTTCTCGAGATACGCGCCGTACCAAGGCTGGCGCTCAGTCATATGTCCTATCTATTAGCTTGTAATAATTGCCTGTCGAATTTAGTCGAGGCGGTTTTGCATCATTGCCCTGTTCGGTCGTTGCCGAAAAGCAAGCCTCGATCAATGGTGAACAGCTGTGTTCAATGGTGAACAGCTGCGTTCAATTGTGCGCGTTGCATACCTCGACCCTAACTGGAATCTTACTTCTTCCCCATCACACCTCGTTTTTCTGCTAGGTCACCCAGATATCGCCTTCTCCTTGCCCAAATTTCCTCTTTGCCCCCTCTTGCTCAACCTGATCTGAGCTCAACCTTTCCTTTGAGTCTCCTTCCCCTTTGCCCCCCCATTGCTCAACCTAATCTGAGCTCTGAGTCCAACCTTTCCTTCGAGTCACCTACCCCTTTGACCCCCCATTGCCCCCCCATTGCTCAACCTGATCTGAGCGGCACTGGCGACGCTTGCCGCTTGCAGTCAAAACGAAACGACTGGTCGTTTGCCGTATGCCCGCGTATGCCCGTCCAGCTGTCTCGAGATACGCGCCTTACCAAGGCTGGCGCTCAGTCAGATGTCCTTTCTCTTAGCTCGTAATGATTGCCTGTCGAATTTTGTCGAGGCGTATTTGCCTCATTGCCCTTCTCGATCGTTTCCGAAAAGCAAGCATCGATCAATCGTGAACAGCTGCGTTGAATTGTGCGCGTTACATACCTCGACCCGAATCTTGATGAGGTGGCGGTGCACGACCTATGAGCTGGCACGTCGGTCACTCCTGTGGATGGCCGATAGGGCGGATGGCCGATGGCGCGCCCTGATATCTGGAACTCCAGGTAGGCCAAGGGGAAGTTCCCTTGGCCTACCTGGAGTTCCAGGTAGGTCAATTCCTGTGGCCAATTGGCGCTTGTCGATTATCGTTCTTACAACTGCAACGGGTGCGGGTGTTGGAGGCTTGCCGAAGCCCTGGTTCTCAGACCCGTTCTTTTCGCGGGATATCATAACTGGTAGACGTGATAAGACACTTTGCTCAACTTTGCTCTTGAAACGACCGCGGTCGACGTATCTCCACCTTAACCTGCAATCGACTGAATTCTTACGCAGCCATGGGGTGAGTCGAGCTCGTCCTGCGCGAGTCTGTATTGCGTTGGGTCGGTGGGGGAATGCCCGTACTTGGTGTTTATGATGTGGGAGTCTCGATACAGGCTTAATTTTAATTTCTCGCTCATGCTGCGTAATCATCTGCCCCTGACCTCTCTTATCGCACCCCCCTAATGCCAGAATGATGAGGAATGTCACGGATTTTTTCAAGAAATGGTCCAGCAATGGTCCCAAGCACGGCGGTGGTGATGCCTGTATGCACCCCGCTTCTCAAGAAGAGACAGCCTATAACCCACAAGGTATGTACTCTCTGTCCAGGGTCACTGCTGCTCATAGACTAGGTTTGGCAATCGTATTATCTGCCCTAGCCTTTAGCTCTGCCTGACGAATTTTGCCCCCCTGCCATCCCAAGCCCTTGCACTTGCACTTGTCGAATGTTTCACCCTGTCATCCCCAGCTGTACGGGCATCCCGCCGAGGAGGCCATCTGGCGAGCGGCACTGGCGAGTGGCGACGCTTTTTGCCGCTTACTGACAACACGTACCGACTGGTCGTTTGCCGCATGCCCGTCCAGTTTTCTCGAGATACGCGCCGTACCAAGGCTGGCGCTCAGTCATATGTCCTATCTATTAGCTTGTAATAATTGCCTGTCGAATTTAGTCGAGGCGGTTTTGCATCATTGCCCTGTTCGGTCGTTGCCGAAAAGCAAGCCTCGATCAATGGTGAACAGCTGTGTTCAATGGTGAACAGCTGCGTTCAATTGTGCGCGTTGCATACCTCGACCCTAACTGGAATCTTACTTCTTCCCCATCACACCTCGTTTTTCTGCTAGGTCACCCAGATATCGCCTTCTCCTTGCCCAAATTTCCTCTTTGCCCCCTCTTGCTCAACCTGATCTGAGCTCAACCTTTCCTTTGAGTCTCCTTCCCCTTTGCCCCCCCATTGCTCAACCTAATCTGAGCTCTGAGTCCAACCTTTCCTTTGAGTCACCTACCCCTTTGACCCCCCATTGCCCCCCCATTGCTCAACCTGATCTGAGCGGCACTGGCGACGCTTGCCGCTTGCAGTCAAAACGAAACGACTGGTCGTTTGCCGTATGCCCGCGTATGCCCGTCCAGCTGTCTCGAGATACGCGCCTTACCAAGGCTGGCGCTCAGTCAGATGTCCTTTCTCTTAGCTCGTAATGATTGCCTGTCGAATTTTGTCGAGGCGTATTTGCCTCATTGCCCTTCTCGATCGTTTCCGAAAAGCAAGCATCGATCAATCGTGAACAGCTGCGTTGAATTGTGCGCATTACATACCTCGACCCGAATCTTGATGAGGTGGCGGTGCACGACCTATGAGCTGGCACGTCGGTCACTCCTGTGGATGGCCGATAGGGCGGATGGCCGATGGCGCGCCCTGATATCTGGAACTCCAGGTAGGCCAAGGGGAAGTTCCCTTGGCCTACCTGGAGTTCCAGGTAGGTCAATTCCTGTGGCCAATTGGCGCTTGTCGATTATCGTTCTTACAACTGCAACGGGTGCGGGTGTTGGAGGCTTGCCGAAGCCCTGGTTCTCAGACCCGTTCTTTTCGCGGGATATCATAACTGGTAGACGTGATAAGACACTTTGCTCAACTTTGCTCTTGAAACGACCGCGGTCGACGTATCTCCACCTTAACCTGCAATCGACTGAATTCTTACGCAGCCATGGGGTGAGTCGAGCTCGTCCTGCGCGAGTCTGTATTGCGTTGGGTCGGTGGGGGAATGCCCGTACTTGGTGTTTATGATGTGGGAGTCTCGATACAGGCTTAATTTTAATTTCTCGCTCATGCTGCGTAATCATCTGCCCCTGACCTCTCTTATCGCACCCCCCTAATGCCAGAATGATGAGGAATGTCACGGATTTTTTCAAGAAATGGTCCAGCAATGGTCCCAAGCACGGCGGTGGTGATGCCTGTATGCACCCCGCTTCTCAAGAAGAGACAGCCTATAACCCACAAGGTATGTACTCTCTGTCCAGGGTCACTGCTGCTCATAGACTAGGTTTGGCAATCGTATTATCTGCCCTAGCCTTTAGCTCTGCCTGACGAATTTTGCCCCCCTGCCATCCCAAGCCCTTGCACTTGCACTTGTCGAATGTTTCACCCTGTCATCCCCAGCTGTACGGGCATCCCGCCGAGGAGGCCATCTGGCGAGCGGCACTGGCGAGTGGCGACGCTTTTTGCCGCTTACTGACAACACGTACCGACTGGTCGTTTGCCGCATGCCCGTCCAGTTTTCTCGAGATACGCGCCGTACCAAGGCTGGCGCTCAGTCATATGTCCTATCTATTAGCTTGTAATAATTGCCTGTCGAATTTAGTCGAGGCGGTTTTGCATCATTGCCCTGTTCGGTCGTTGCCGAAAAGCAAGCCTCGATCAATGGTGAACAGCTGTGTTCAATGGTGAACAGCTGCGTTCAATTGTGCGCGTTGCATACCTCGACCCTAACTGGAATCTTACTTCTTCCCCATCACACCTCGTTTTTCTGCTAGGTCACCCAGATATCGCCTTCTCCTTGCCCAAATTTCCTCTTTGCCCCCTCTTGCTCAACCTGATCTGAGCTCAACCTTTCCTTTGAGTCTCCTTCCCCTTTGCCCCCCCATTGCTCAACCTAATCTGAGCTCTGAGTCCAACCTTTCCTTTGAGTCACCTACCCCTTTGACCCCCCATTGCCCCCCCATTGCTCAACCTGATCTGAGCGGCACTGGCGACGCTTGCCGCTTGCAGTCAAAACGAAACGACTGGTCGTTTGCCGTATGCCCGCGTATGCCCGTCCAGCTGTCTCGAGATACGCGCCTTACCAAGGCTGGCGCTCAGTCAGATGTCCTTTCTCTTAGCTCGTAATGATTGCCTGTCGAATTTTGTCGAGGCGTATTTGCCTCATTGCCCTTCTCGATCGTTTCCGAAAAGCAAGCATCGATCAATCGTGAACAGCTGCGTTGAATTGTGCGCGTTACATACCTCGACCCGAATCTTGATGAGGTGGCGGTGCACGACCTATGAGCTGGCACGTCGGTCACTCCTGTGGATGGCCGATAGGGCGGATGGCCGATGGCGCGCCCTGATATCTGGAACTCCAGGTAGGCCAAGGGGAAGTTCCCTTGGCCTACCTGGAGTTCCAGGTAGGTCAATTCCTGTGGCCAATTGGCGCTTGTCGATTATCGTTCTTACAACTGCAACGGGTGCGGGTGTTGGAGGCTTGCCGAAGCCCTGGTTCTCAGACCCGTTCTTTTCGCGGGATATCATAACTGGTAGACGTGATAAGACACTTTGCTCAACTTTGCTCTTGAAACGACCGCGGTCGACGTATCTCCACCTTAACCTGCAATCGACTGAATTCTTACGCAGCCATGGGGTGAGTCGAGCTCGTCCTGCGCGAGTCTGTATTGCGTTGGGTCGGTGGGGGAATGCCCGTACTTGGTGTTTATGATGTGGGAGTCTCGATACAGGCTTAATTTTAATTTCTCGCTCATGCTGCGTAATCATCTGCCCCTGACCTCTCTTATCGCACCCCCCTAATGCCAGAATGATGAGGAATGTCACGGATTTTTTCAAGAAATGGTCCAGCAATGGTCCCAAGCACGGCGGTGGTGATGCCTGTATGCACCCCGCTTCTCAAGAAGAGACAGCCTATAACCCACAAGGTATGTACTCTCTGTCCAGGGTCACTGCTGCTCATAGACTAGGTTTGGCAATCGTATTATCTGCCCTAGCCTTTAGCTCTGCCTGACGAATTTTGCCCCCCTGCCATCCCAAGCCCTTGCACTTGCACTTGTCGAATGTTTCACCCTGTCATCCCCAGCTGTACGGGCATCCCGCCGAGGAGGCCATCTGGCGAGCGGCACTGGCGAGTGGCGACGCTTTTTGCCGCTTACTGACAACACGTACCGACTGGTCGTTTGCCGCATGCCCGTCCAGTTTTCTCGAGATACGCGCCGTACCAAGGCTGGCGCTCAGTCATATGTCCTATCTATTAGCTTGTAATAATTGCCTGTCGAATTTAGTCGAGGCGGTTTTGCATCATTGCCCTGTTCGGTCGTTGCCGAAAAGCAAGCCTCGATCAATGGTGAACAGCTGTGTTCAATGGTGAACAGCTGCGTTCAATTGTGCGCGTTGCATACCTCGACCCTAACTGGAATCTTACTTCTTCCCCATCACACCTCGTTTTTCTGCTAGGTCACCCAGATGTCGCCTTCTCCTTGCCCAAATTTCCTCTTTGCCCCCTCTTGCTCAACCTGATCTGAGCTCAACCTTTCCTTTGAGTCTCCTTCCCCTTTGCCCCCCCATTGCTCAACCTAATCTGAGCTCTGAGTCCAACCTTTCCTTTGAGTCACCTACCCCTTTGACCCCCCATTGCCCCCCCATTGCTCAACCTGATCTGAGCGGCACTGGCGACGCTTGCCGCTTGCAGTCAAAACGAAACGACTGGTCGTTTGCCGTATGCCCGCGTATGCCCGTCCAGCTGTCTCGAGATACGCGCCTTACCAAGGCTGGCGCTCAGTCAGATGTCCTTTCTCTTAGCTCGTAATGATTGCCTGTCGAATTTTGTCGAGGCGTATTTGCCTCATTGCCCTTCTCGATCGTTTCCGAAAAGCAAGCATCGATCAATCGTGAACAGCTGCGTTGAATTGTGCGCGTTACATACCTCGACCCGAATCTTACTTCTTCCCCACCCACCTCGTTTTTCTCCCAGATAATCAGATATCGCCATCTCCTTGCTCAAATTTCCTCTTTGCCCCTCATGGCTCAACCTAATCTGAGCTCTGAGCTCAACCTTTCCTCTCAGTCACCTTCCCCTTTGCCCCCCCCCCCCTCCCTCATGGCTCAACATAATCTTGGCTCAACTTTTCCTTTTAGACACCTTCCCTTTGTCCTCCTTTGCCCAACCTGATCTGAGCTCAACCTTTCCTTCAAGTCACCTTCCCCTTGCTCAACCCTCTCCTTTGCTCTCCACCCTGCAGGAATGGAGGGCTCCACCCCTGAGTACACAATGACCCACCAGTCTGCCCCCTTCACTTCTCCGCCCACCGTCACACAATCGGCTGAGGAAAACTATTACCGGTACTCTGTGAGCGGCTTGGGGCTCCAGCCTTCCGGGCAGTCCCTGACCGACCAGGAAATTGCAATCCAGGTGATGGTGCAGCAGAAGGCGACCCAGCAGCACATGGCGCAGGATCAAAAATCTCAACAGCAGATGACCCTCCAACAGCTGGCTCAGCATCAGTCGGTGCAACAACAGGTGCCTCAGCCCTTTTCAAACTCTGTCGCACAGCCTTTCTTGGCGGACAAACCCACCGGCGAGTGTGTTCCCTTGATGATGCCCCGCCCCAGCCCCCCCACAGACAAGTGTTTTTCTCTAATGATGACCCCCCCTAGCCCTACGACCTCGGAGCCCCTTCTCAATCAAGGTGAGATGTACAGGCATCTGAGGAGGGCCATGAGCACTCCTATGGTGAGAAACGGTATGAGCCAGCCCCTGTTCAAGATGCTCGGCGAGCAGAGCTTGAAAATAAGTCTCTCTCATGATCAGCACGTCTTCGTTCCCAATGTGAACGTGACCACTGCAGGTTTGAACGCCAGCACTGTAGCTCATGCTATCAGCAGCCTCCACACCAATTCAAGGCTGAGGTCAGCCTTCAAGGCAGAGCCAATGTCGCACCTATCCATGCCAGTGCCGCACCCATCCCTCATGGCCTTATTTGCCGAAGAACTTGCCATGGGAGATTTCATCGATCTTGATTTTGAGCTTGATTTCATCGATCTTGATTTAGAGCTTGCTTTAGAGGAGGTTAAACAAGCTTGATTTCGAGTTGGAGGCTACACAGCACTTCTACTCAGCCGTGCTCCCCCCACAGCCTTCACTCTTGGGCCTGCTCCTACACACCCTGTGTGCGTGATCCCCATCTATAGCATGACCCAGTGCATGACCGATAAAGCAGCAAGATGCATTTGTTCACTCACCCATTCTGCTTATTGTTCATGCTGCCTGCTCCTACAGACCCTGTGTGCGTGAACCCCATCTATAGCACGACGACCTTGTGCATGACCGATAAAGCAGCATGATGCATCTAAACACCTACCCACCCTGCTTGTGGGTCATGCTGCTTGGGCGTCTCTTTAGTGTTCTCTCCCTGTGTGGGTCAGCCCCTTCTATAGCACGATGACCCAGTGCACGACCAATGAAGCAGCATGATGCGGATGCATATGTACAATTTACAATGAATATGTAAAAAGGTAGGGGGAAGTTAGCCCCCACTTACCTAAACCCTTAACTTGGAACCCACCTAGACCCCAAGCCTTATCTGAACCCTAAAACCACTTAAACCCTGAACTCTGCAGACCCCCTAAACTTAAGTGGGGGCTAACTTCCCCCCATGCCTTAATTCAGAATCCATGCCTTAATGGATTAAAGGAAGAATGAAGCGGGTGATGCTTTACCAGATTGCACGCATCATATGTGTAGTGGTTTCACTGAATCACTTTAAGAATGAAGAGTCGGGGGTTCGACTTCCCCTTCGGTCGCTCTTGGCGTTGCAGGTCGTCGTCAAACGCGATGGTAGCTTGTCCAGTTGAGGTAGGAGACTGCTCCCCACCCGCGTACGACGGGCTCCCTTAACACCACGCCCCACCAGGCGTTATCATTACCTTTGTGTAGTGGGGAAGTTAGCCCCCACATGCGTGACACCTAGACCCTGAGACCTAAACCCCCTAAACTTAACTGGGGGCTAACTTCCCCGGGGCACCATTCAACAAGCATTCATATGTACGATGCATACATATACATACATATACCCTTTACCAGTATATATACCGGGAATGAGAAGCAGACTGTCTGCTGTGGCTGAAAGCTATGGGATAGTCAAGGCCGTATTCGTTGGGCTGGGCCATGCTGAGATGCAAGTGCGCCTACTATTTTCTAGGAGTGGCAACGCCATTCGAACTGAATCAATGTTGCTGGTTTGTGTCGTGAGACCCACCTCCCTGGATATAAGTCCTTTCACAACTTAAAAAAATGATGAACCTGATAGGTATATTGTGGCTTGATAGTGCACATTGAGTATTTCCTGCATGACTGCCCAGGACGTGTTCTATGAGTTTTTGTTGGTGCTTGGCTGCACTGTTGCCTGGTGCTGTACACATCCTGTTGATGCTTGGCTCCTCAATAGCGCGTGTGCTATAAACCTGTGTTGGTGCTTGGCAGCGTTGCCTGATGCTGTGCACATACTGTTGGTGCTTGGCTCCTCAATAGCGTGTGTGCTATGAGCTTTTGTTGGTGCTTGGCTGCCCTATTGCCTACTGCCGTGCACATACTGTTGGTGCTTGGCTGCCCTATTGCCTAGTTCCGTACGCAGGCTGTTGGTGCTTGGCTGCCCTATTGCCTAGTGCCGTGCGCAGGCTGTTGGTGCTCAATAGCGCTAGTGCTATGGGCTTTTGTTGGTGCTTGGCTGCCCTATTGCCCAGCATGTATTCTATGTGACTCTTTTGGTGCTTGGCTCATGTGAGGCTTCTATAACACTTTTGGTGCTTGGCTCGTGGTGCTTCTATAACATTTTTGGTGCTTGGCTCATGTGAGGCTTCTATAACACTTTTGGTGCTTGGCTCATGTGGGGCTTCTATAACAATTTTGGTGCTTGGCTCATGTGGGGCTTCTATAACACTTTTGGTGCTTGGCTCATGTGGGGCTTCTATAACACTTTTGGTGCTTGGCTTGTGGTGCTTCTATAACACTTTTGGTGCTTGGCTCATGTGGTGCTTCTATAACACTTTTGGTGCTTGGCTCATGTGAGGCTTCTATAACACCTATAGCCCCTTATTCATCTTCTGGAATTAAACAAATCAACTACAATAAAAATCATTTATGAAAGTATGAAGATCAAAAATCAACTTATTGAAAATCGACCACATCTCGAGAAACGAAATTGTATTTGGCAAGGAGCTGGAACTTGAGCTATGCGACGTAGTTGGCTCTTGGCTACCCTGTTACCTAACGCGTATTCATTATAAATGCCTATTTGTGGGGCATGAGGTTGAGGAGACAAGCCAGTTTGCTTGCACTGGGGCCAACCACCAATAATCATACGTAATAAATCAATAGTACACCTTATAACGAGGTGTGAGGTTGAGGGGGGCAGCCCATATGCTTGCACTGGGGCCAACCACCAAGATGCAACGTTTCCGATGAGTTTATTTTGGTTCTTGGCTGCCCTACTGCTCAGAACGTGTTCTTTGGGACTACGTTGGTGCTTGGCTGCCCTATTGCCCAGAACAAATACTATGCGTATATTTTGGTTCTTGGCTGCCCTATTGCCCAGGACTTATTCTATTAGTTTATTTTGGTTCTTGGCTGCCCTATTGCCCAAATGCCCAGGACGTGTTCGACGGGTCTATCTTGGTGCTTGGCTGCCCTATAGCCCAGCACGTATGCTATGAGTTGATTTTGGTTCTTGGCTGCCCTATTGCCTAGCACGTAAGCTGAGACAATGTTGGTCCTTGGTAGCACTTGGTGGTTCAGATTGTGTTAGATTTTAACTGCCTGGCTGATATGAGGATTTCCCATTCATAGTCTGACTTGAATTTAGTCACTAGTATTGAGTTACAAGGAAAGTGTGACTGGAATTTGGCGAGCATGATTGGGCTATCAGGAATCAGGGGATAGCCAGACTGGAATTGTGTTACTAGGAATTAGCTGTCAGGAAGTTTGTCACTAGGATTTGGATAATAGGATTGAGTGACCAGAATAGTGAGGCAGGAATTGAATTTCAAGGACTTAATTATTATTTTATTGTCAAAATGGAAGGCGAATTGTGAAGTCCGATACGATCTTTTGTGTTTCCCAAATGTAAGCAATATCGCACGTGTCATATACTCTATGTTTATCGCTCCTCAAATTCCACACCTGGGTATCGGGCTGCCAGATACCGGTACTAATTGTTTCCGACTCACCAAATTCCACACCTGGGCATATGGCTGCCAGATACTAAATGTTTCCAACTCACCAAATTCCACACCTGGGCACATGGCTGCCAGATACTAAATGTTTCCAACTCACCAAATTCCACACCTGGGAATCAGGGTGACAAACAAAAAAGGTTATTCAGGACGCTGCATCCTCTATTGCAGATGCAACGTCAAAGAGTTCCTTGCGTCGCAGGACGCTACGTGGGAAGGGTCTGTTGACCAAAAGGAAGGGTCCGTTGCGTTGCAGGTCGCAGGCTAAACAATTGGTTGCGTCTCAGGCAGCAGAGCTAGGGGTCCTCCTGAAGTACCCTGTTTCACACCCATGCCACTGTCAGACTGTCAGGGGGTTTACAATAAGACAATGGCGTCCTAGGATTTGCAGTACCAGGATTGCGTGATAGTTAAAAAACAGATATGTTTTGATCGCACTGCTTATATTTTGATTGCTTTGATCACGATTACATTTTCCCTGGTAATTATTTGTGCTGCCGAAGACGGTGAGCAGCTAAATTGCTGGCTGGAGCCATATAACAAAAATCAAGTTATACTGTATCTGGCTACCTCTGTACTGCACAAATGCGCTGTAGTGTATGTATGTTACAGTCCAGGGGTAGGCCCAATAGGCTAAAGGGAACTTGCTCGACCGTGTAGGAAGGGCTTTACAAGAAAAAGCACTGGACTGTTCTTTATTTCTCTGCCGAGTTTCTTATCCCCGATTCGACAAATGGTTCAATGGTTGAGCTCCTTGAACGAAGAAGAATCCCTACAGGTGCACTTGAGTATTCGCAGTCGCTGTCAACCGCCATGGTAGCTTTGTCCAGGTAAAGCAGCAGCCTGTTCCCTACCGCCGAAAGACAGGCCACGCCCCACCAGGCGTTATCATTACTTTTGCTGAGTTTCTTGCTTATGCCCTTTACTCAGCTAAAGAATGGTTGGAACTTGGAAGACCCATACAAAGCTGTGCGATTGCATTATGTACTCAGGTGTGTGGTGTAGTAGTAGTAGTAGTAGTAGTAGTAGTTGTATACACCACCCATGTTCAAGTCGCCTGTAGACAGTGAGCAGTCTGAAAGCTGATATAGTGATGGAGCATGCAATCACGACACACTCGAATTCAAATCTGAATAAAAAAAATCACGACACACTTGAATTCAAATTTGAATCCACTGCTAATTTGGGGGGTCTTGGGCGCCCTTTTATTTGGCTCAAAAGGGTGCATTCTGGGTGAGAAGGGTGCCGCAGGGATGGAGAAAAGGTGGTTTCTGGGTGAGAGGGGTGCCGCAGGTAGGTGTGCAGAAAAGGGTGCTGAAGACCCTGCCGAGGACCCCCTTAAATTTGCAGTAAGCCGAATCACGCAAAGTGCAACCTCAAGTACCGTACCACATCTATGTACTGCCGAGGACCCCCTTAAATTTGCAGTAATCCGAATCACGCAAAGTGCAACCTCAAGTACCGTACCACATCTATACATGCCTCTAGTAAGAAATGCAACCCCCCACAGCAGAGGGAGTACTCATTACTGTACCGCTTCTGTCCCGCCCCAGGCTCCCCCAACAGCAACTGCCCCTCATCCTCTCTCTCCCCCCCTGTTTCCAAAATCTTTGGGTTTTGGTCCCTATGATACCCGGAGCCCCCACCCTGTACTGCATGACTGTAGTGCCTTGTCCCGCTGAATGGGGGGCCAGAGTAAGGGTCATAGTCCTTTCCTTGGGTCAACCCGTAGCCATGGTTTGTAGCTGAAGTAGCTGAACTCCGCCCAGCTGACAGCCTATTAGTGCTTGTGTCTTGGCTTGATGTCTCGTGCCCCTGAACCCTAAGCCCTAGATCTGTGAGATCTCTCAGATCCACATGGTGGCCTCCGTTTGTGGAGATGGTATGCACTCGCACACGCTGATCTGGCGGGAAGTCCATGTGATGGCTGTAATGACCTGGCATGCCAGCGTCAGCATGGGGTGCTACAGCCACAAGCACCATGTAGTTTGCCGCCTTCTCCAGCGACATGAACCCCCGGTGGGGGGCTGCGGATAAGGCAGCAGCAATGGCCTCTGCCAGGGGGGCATGCCTCGAGGGGGGTAGGTCAGCAACAGCTGGCTGCTGGCCCATAGTTTGGGGGGCTGCGCCCAACCCCCCCAGGACCCCCATATTGCTGGCCACACTGGCTGTGTGCAGCCGTAGCTGGTGCCTGGGTAGCGACGTCCCTGAGGAGGAGGATGGTTGGTCATCGAACGGACTGGTGAGAGGACTTTCCAGATCTGCTGATTGAGCTCGCCTGGGTGTATCCTCATGTGGTGGTAGGCATGAGTAGAACTTAGTCATGTCGGTTGTGGGGGCTGCATCCCAGGGGAGGGCTGGGGTCTCTCCTCCCGGTCCAAAAGGGGGGGCAGCGTAGGGGGATGGGGTCTCTCCTCCCGGTCTAAGAGGGGGGCCAGCGTAGGGGGCTGGGGTCTCTCTTCCTGAGCCGGGAGGGGGGCCAGCGCGGCCTCCATTGGCTTGGCTTGATGCTAGGTGGGAGGTCGATGGGGGGGAAGACTCTTCAGGGAACAGTTGGGTTGCATTTCTAAAAGGAGAACTAGGAGATCCTAACAACAACGTGGTCGAGGAGGTGGAGGGGGTACAGATGCCTTCACCTTCCTGGGGGTGCCTGGCTGAGGTGGCGGTGGTTGAGGTGGCCGAGATTCCTTCCCCTTCCTGGGTGAGCCTGGCAGAGGTGGCGGTGGTTGAGGTGGTTGGGGTGGCGGGGAGACTCTCTTCAAGAGCATCTCCCCATTTGATCTTATGGTAGTGCTGAGGGAGCTGCCAGGGTCCAATGTTGCTTGCTAGGCTACCCGATGAGGTTCCGCCAAACTCAGGTAGTAGATTCTCAGAGGGGATGAGCTTTAGTAGGGTAGACTCATATGAACCAGTCTTGCCAAGAATCTGGGAAATGGGGGGTTGGTTGGGGTTGGTTAGGTTGGGTTGGGGTGCCCCCGAACTTAGGTAGCAGGTTGGGGTGGGTTGGTTGGGTTGGGTTGGGTTGGGTTGGGTAGGTTGGGTTGCCCCCAAACTCAGGTAGCAGGTTGGGGTGGGTTGGTTGGGTTGGTTGGTTGGGTTGGGTAGGTTAAGTTGGGGTGCCCCCAAACTCAGGTAGCAGGTTGGGGTGGGTTGCGTGGGTTGGTTGGGTTGGGTAGGTTGGGTTGGGGTGCCCCCAAAATCAGGTAGCAGGTTGGGGTGGGTTGGTTGGGTTGGGTAGGTTGGGTTGGGTTGCCCTCAAACTCAGGTAGCAGGTTGGGGTGGGTTGCGTGGGTTGGTTGGGTTGGGTAGGTTGGGTTGGGGTGCCCCCAAAATCAGGTAGCAGGTTGGGGTGGGTTGGTTGGAGTGGTTGGTTGGGTTGGGTAGGTTGGGTTGGGTTGCCCCCAAACTCAGGTAGCAGGTTGGGGTGGGTTGCGTGGGTTGGTTGGGTTGGGTAGGTTGGGTTGGGGTGCCCACAAAATCAGGTAGTAGATTCTCAGAAGGGATGTGCTTTGGTGGGGTAGACTCATAAGCACCCGTCTAGCCAAGGATCTGGGAAAGGTGTGGTGTGGTGGGATTAAGGTTGGGTTGGTTGGGTAGGCTACCCCGATGAGGTTCTGCAAAATTTGGGTAGCAGATTCTCAGAGGGGATGAGCTTTAGTAGGGTAGACTCATATGAACCAGTCTTGCCAAGAATCTGGGAAATGGGGGGTTGGTTGGGGTTGGTTAGGTTGGGTTGGGGTGCCCCCAAACTCAGGTAGCAGGTTGGGGTGGGTTGCGTGGGTTGGTTGGGTTGGGTAGGTTGGGTTGGGGTGCCCTCAAAATCAGGTAGCAGGTTGGGTTGGGTTGCGTGGGTTGGTTGGGTTGGGTAGGTTGGGTTGGGTTGCCCCAAAAATCGGGTAGTAGATTCTCAGAAGGGATGTGCTTTAGTGGGGTAGACTCATATGAACTCGTCTAGACAAGGATCTGGGAAAGGAAGGGGGGGATGGGGTACGGTGGGGTTAGTTTGATTGAGTCGGTTGGGTATGCTGGTTTGGTTGGAGTTTCTTCAAACTCGGGTAGCAGGTTGTCAGGAGGGATGAGCTTTAGTAGGGTAGACTCAAATGAGCCTGCCCTGCCAAGGATCTGGGAAATGGGGGGTTGGTTGGGGTTGGTCTGGTTGAGTCAGTTGGCTAGGCTACCCGACGAGGTTCCGCCAAACTCGGGTAGCAGATTCTTAGAGGGGATGTGCTTTAGTAGGATAGTCTCACATGAACCAGCCCTGCCCAGGATCTGGGATAGTGTGGTGTGGTGTGGGGTTGGTGTGGGTGGGATTAGGGTTGGGTTGATTGGGTTGGCTGGTTTGGTTGGAGTGTCCCCAAACTCCAGTAGTAGATTCTCAGAGGGGATGAGCTTTAGTAGGGTAGACTACTATGAGCCAGTCTTGCCAAGGATCTGGGAAAGGTGGGGTGGGGGTGGGTTAGTTGAGTCGATTGGCTAGGCTACTGGGTGGGTGAGTGGGGTTGAATGGTTGGATGGTTGGATGAATAGATGGATGGGCGAGTGAGGTTGAATGGATGGGTGAATGGATGAATGGCTGGACAGGTGGGTGGGGTTGAATGGGTGTATGGATGGGTGAATAGGTGGGTGAGTGAGTGAGTGGGGTTGAATGGCTGGATAGGTGGTCGGGGCTGAACGGATGCATGCGTGGATTGGTAAGTGGGGATGAATGTATGGATGGGTGGATAGGTGGGTGAGTGGGGTTGAATGGATGGGTGGACGGATTAATGGATTGATATATAGATGGGTGGGTGTATGGGTGAGTGAGATTGAATAGGTGGGTGGATGGGTGGGTGAGTGGGGTTGAATAGTTGGATGGCTAGATGGGTGGGTGAGTGGGGTTGAATTTATGGGTAGATAAGTGGGGTTATATAGATTGATGGATATTTAAGTGGGTGGATATGACAATCAGTACTCATGGACGTGCACCTCACGTGCACACACACACATCCCCCCCCCCCACACACACACACCCACACACACCTGAACCTTCTTCTGCGTCTCTGGGCCTTTCTCCCCCCCCCCCACCCCCCTTCCCTCCCACCCACTCCTACACCCCACCCACCCGCCTAAAACCACAGATACAGCCCACCAAACACCCCCACGCCCACCCACCCACACCTGAATCTTCTTCTGCGTCTCTGGGCTCAGGAATCCCTTAAGTGCCTCAAAGATACTGCTGAAGCCCATGGGAGCATTGAGGATGACAAGGGATGCTAAAGTGGAAGGGTAGTTGTTGGAGCTCTTACTCATGGACCGCCACGTTCATACCCCCCCCCCCCCCCCCCCCCCCCCCCCCCCACACACACACACACACCCTATCCCCCCCACACACACACCTGATTTTTCTTCTGCACCTCTGGGCCTTTTCTCCCCCCCCCCCCCCCCCCCCCCCCCCCACACACACACACACCCTACCGCACAAACACCTGAATTTTCTTCTGCACCTCTGGGCCTTTCTCCCCCCCACACACACACACCCAACCGCACATCTGAATCTTCTTCTGAACCTCTGGGCCTTTCTCCCCCCCCCCCCCCCCCCCCCACACACACACACACCTGAATCTTCTTCTGAACCTCTGGGCCTTCCCCCCCCCCCCCTTCCCCCCCCCCCCCCCCCCACACACACACACACCTGAATCTTCTTCTGAACCTCTGAGCCTTCCCCCCCCCCCCCACACACACACACCTGAATTTTCTTCCGTACCTCTGGGCCTTTCTCCCCCCACCCACCCACCCACCCACCTGAATCTTCTTTTGCGTCTCTGGGCTCAGGAAGCCCTTTAGTGCCTCGAAGATACTGCTAAAGCCCATGGGAGCATTGAGAATCACAAGGGATGCTAAGGTGGAGGGGTAGTTACTGGAGTTCATGCTCATGGATGGCATCAAGAGGTCCTTGACCTTGGGCATATCCCACACACCCATGCCCTTCAGGTCGATGATCGTGGAGACCTGCAAATGAGAGATAGTGGCAGGATTTGTACGTCAGTTAGTGTAAACCCTATGGAACACACACCCATGCCCTTGGGGTCGATGATGGTACAGACCTGGTAAAGAGGGACGGTAGCAGGATTTGAGTGTCGAAATATCTGTGCGTGAGTTATTTAGAGTATATCCTGCGCATCACACTCATACCCTTGAGATAACGACCGTGGAGACCTTGGGAACAGGGGCAGGGACAGGATTTGAATGTTAGTTACTTAGTGTAGAACCTATGGAACAAACACCTATGCCCTTGGGGTTGATGATCGTGGAGACCTTGCAAAGAGGGGCAGGAGCAGGATTTGTATGTTGGTGAATGAGTGCATACCCGATGGATCACACACCCGTGCCCTTGTGGTCGATGATGACCGTGGAGACCTGGGAATGAAGGATAGTGGCAGGATTTGTTTGTTAGTGAAGTAGAGTATACCCTATGGATCACACACCCATGCCCTTGAGGTCGATGATAGTGGAGACCTGGACCCGAGGGATAGTGGCAGGATTTGTATGTTAGTGAAGTAGAGTATACCCTATGGATCACACACCCATGCTCTTGGGGTCGATGATAGTACAGACCTTGGGAAGAGGGACAGTGGCAGGATTTGTTTATGAGTTACTTAGAGTATACTCTATGGATCACACACCCGTGCCCTTGAGGTCGATGATGACCGTGGAGACCTGGGAATGAAGGATAGTGGCAGGATTCTTACGTTAGAGAATTAGAGTATACCCTATGGATCACACACCCATGCCCTTGAGGTCGATGATGACCGTGGAGACCTGGGAATGAAGGATAGTGGCAGGATTCTTACGTTAGAGAATTAGAGTATACCCTATGGATCACACACCCATGCCCTTGAGGTCGATGATGACCGTGGGGACCTGGGAATGAAGGATAGTGGCAGGATTCTTACGTTAGAGAATTAGAGTATACCCTATGGATCACACACCCATGCCCTTGAGGTTGATGATCGTGGAGACCTGGGAATGAAGGATAGTGGCAGGATTCTTACGTTAGAGAATTAGAGTATACCCTATGGATCACACACCCATGCCCTTGAGGTTGATGATCGTGGAGACCTGGGCAAGATAGAGTTTGATGTTTCCATTTTATAATGACCTGGAAAAGAGTGACAATGACAGGATTTGTGCATAGACAGTCTGTATAGTCTTGTACTTTATTTATTCGTAGTATATCCTATGGATCACACACCCATGGCCATTGAGTGGTAGTTGCTGGAGTTCATGCTCATGGATGGCATCAAGAGGTCTTTGACCTTGGGCATATCCCACACACCTCCTGGAGTGAAAGTCTTTCCACAACTTAAAAACAAAAAATGCCCTTGAGGTCGATGATCGTGGAGACCAGGGAATGAAGGGCAGTGGCAGGATTCTTACGTTAGAGAATTAGAGTATATCATATGGATCACACACCCATGCCCTTGAGGTCGATGATAGTGGAGACCTGGACCCGAGGGATGGTGGCAGGGTCTGTACGTTAGTTACTTAGTGTAAACCCGATGGATCACACACCCATGCCCTTGAGGTCGATGATTGTGGAGACCTGGACCCGAGGGATGGTGGCAGGATTTATATGTTAGTGAAGTAGAGTATACCCTATGGATCACACACCCATGCTCTTGGGGTCGATGATTGTGGAGACCTTGGGAAGAAGAATAGTGGCAAGATTCGTACCTAAGTGAATGAGGGTGTACTCTATGGATCACACACCCATGCCCTTGAGGTTGATGACCGTGGAGACGTGGCAAAGAGGAACAGTAGCAGGATTTGAGTGTCGAATATCTTGTACGTTAGGTACTTAAAGTATGATCTATGGATCACACACCCGTGCTCTTGGGGTCGATGATCGTACAGACCTTGGGGAGAGGGACAGTGGCAGGATTTGTATGTTCGTGAATTAGAGTGTATCCTATGGATCACACACCCATGCCTATGGAGTGGTAGTTGTTGGAATGTATGCTTAATAGATGGCATCAAGAGGTCCTTGACCTTGGGCATATCCCAAGGGTTTAGAGTTTAGGGATACCTGGGGAATATAGGGTTCTAGGTTTAGAGGTCAGGAAGACCTGGGGAAGAGAGGGTATAGGGTTTACGCTTTTCAGAGTTTAGGGAAACCTGGTTTAGTGAGGGTATAGGGTTTATCGTTTATCGTTTAGGGAAACCTGGATTAGAGAGGGTATAGAGTTTAGGGTAACCAGGAAAAGAGAGGGTGTAGGGTGTACGGTCTAGAGAAACCTGGGTTAGAGAGAGTATAGGGTTTAGAGTTTATGGAAACCTGGAAAAGAGAGGGTTTGAGGTTGAGGGATACCTGGTAAAGAGAGGTAATAGGGTATAGGGTTTAGAGTTTAGGATTACCTGGGTAAGATAGGGCTTACGGTTAATGGTCTAGGGATACCTGGAGAATATACAGGTTAGGGTTTAGAGTTTAGGGTTACCTGGGGAAGATAGGGTTTAGGGTTTACAGTTTATGGATATCAGGGGAAGATATGGTTTAGGGTTTAGGGATACCTGGGAAAGATAGGGTTTAGAGTTTAAGGATGCCTGGGAAAGATATGGTTTCGGGTTTAGGGATGCCTGGGAAAGATAGGGTTTAGGGTTTAGAGTTTAGGTATACCTGGGAAAGAGCGGTACACGGTACGCTGCGGAGCCAGCATAACTGCGTCATTCTTGGGCTACGCCTGGCAGCTTCCAGCCAGCTCCAACAGACAGCCACTGGGTCTAGCCCAAATCTATCAGTTGCTTTGAAGTGCTCGTAATGCAACTTCCTGATGCACTAGTTAGCTTCAGGTTTGTCCCAAGGGCGGGGGAAAGGAGCTACCTAGAAGCTGCTACGGTTAGCAAAACAATGAAACATTGGCCAGTGGCTGGCTAATGGAGCTGGATGGAAGCTTCTATGCGTAGCCCTAAAGAGAAACAGCGAAACATACATACCTGCGTGAGGCGTCGCCCAACCGTCTTGGAACAGCTAGGAAGAGTAACCCTTGAGGTGTTCTAGTAAGTCTAGACTAGTAAGGGTCCTACCCACTACCCACCCACTACCCAACCACATTTAGACACATACATACATACATACCTGTGTCAGGCGTTGCCCAACCGTCTTGGAACACCTAGGAAGAGCAACCCTTGAGGTGCGCTAGTGAGACTAGACTTGTAAGGGTCCTACCCACCACCCACCCACCACTTACCCACTACCTTACCGCATTTAGACACATACATACATACCTGTGTGAGGAGTCGCCCAACCATCTTGGAACAGCTAGGAAGAGCAACCCTTGAGGTGCGCTAGTGAGTCTAGACTAGTAAGGGTCCTACCCACTACCTAACCACATTTAGACACATACATACATTTAGGTGGCAGGTTGCATGCAAGTTGTTCTTGCACACATACATACATGAGGCGGCACGTGCCTGGCACACATACATACATACCCGAGGCGTCCTCCAACTGTCTTGACACAGCTAGGAAGAGCAACTTGAAGGATGAACTCATACGTCTGGATGTGGATGCGCTTCAGCAGGTCAGCATCAAACTCATAGATAGACTAAGTGGTTGATATATCTATACATCTGATAGGGTGATTGACACATACATACCTCTGGATGTGGAAGCGCTTCAGCAGGTCAGCATCAAACTCATAGATAGACTATGTGGTTGATATATCCATACATCTAATAGGGAGATTGACACATACATACCTCTGGATGTGGAAGCGCTTCAGCAGGTCAGCATCAAACTCATAGATAGGCTATGTGGTTGATATATCTATACATCTAATAGGGTGATTGAAGCATACATACCTCTGGATGTGGAAGCGCTTCAGCAGGTCAGCATCAAACTCATAGATAGGCTATGTGGTTGATAAATCTATATACCTAATATGGTGATTGACACATACATACGTCTGGATGTGGATGCACTTCAGCTGGTCAGCATCAAACTCATAGATAGACTATGTGGTTGATACATCTATATATCTAATAGGGTGATTGATACATACATACCTCTGGATGTGGATGCGCTCCAGCAGGTCAGCATCAAACTCATAGATAGACTATGTGGTTGATACATCCATATATCTAATAGGGTGATTGACACATACATACCTCTGGATGTGGATGCGCTTCAGCAGGTCAGCATCAAACTCATAGATAGACTATGTGGTTGATACATCCATATATCTAATAGGATGATTGATACATACATACGTCTGGATGTGGATGCGCTCCAGCTGGTCTGCATCAAAAGCATAGATATACTTTACAGATGATACATCCATCGATATAATAGGGTGATTGACGCATACATACGTCTGGATGTGGATGCGCTTCAGCAGGTCTGCATCAAACTTATAGACAGACTATGTAGTTGATATATCCATATACCTAAAAGGATGATTGATGCATACATACCTCTGGATGTGGATGCGCTTCAGCAGGTCAGCATCAAACTCATAGATAGACTATGTGTAGGGTTGAGAAGGAAACGTATATTTTTAGTTTATAAGCCGTATAAACGTATAAGCGTATAAACGTATGCATATAAACGTATAAAAACGTATATAAAATTAGGTACTTCTTGAAAAAATACTTTTACATGGGTTTAAAGGTATTGCCGCGTAGCTAATTTCATTGGCATCACATCAACTCTCACAAAAATAATCAGACAAGTTTAGGTTGCCCAAATCTCAGAAAATAAATTACGACCAGAAAGCGCGTCGGCCAAGAAGTGCGGCGGTGCCAATCTAAGGAAGCCATTAAATGCCAGTTGGTCTATTATTTAACTGTATAAGTGTATACAAATATAAGTACATAACGGTATTGCAATATTGTCCATGTTCTCATTGCACTAGGCTTGCACCATCAATCCTTCAGGCCCACATAGGAGCACAGCTTGTGGAATGGAAGGCTAGGTGGCGCTCTGATATGTGTGCCATCCTGGCTATCTAGATCAACCTTTAGGCCAAATGTTTATAAAATTGTGCACGTGAACGGTGATTTTTATTGCATATTGTGAGGAGATCAAAAGCTTTCCAATGAGCTATCTAAATCAAAAATATAATGAAAACTAAGAAAGTTAAGTGCCGGGACGTGTGCTGTACTTCTCGAAGAACAGACTATACGTTTTGTATATGACGTATATAAGGTCGATTTGAGAAAAACTATACGGCGTATTTATACTTATTAACGTATAAACGTATATTATACGTTTATATGTCGGCCCAACCCTAACTACGTGGTTGATATATCCATATATCTAATAGGGTGATTGACACATACATACCTCTAGATGTGGATGCGCTTCAGCAGGTCTGGATAAAAAGCATACATATGCTATACAGATGATACATCCATCGATATAATAGGGTGATTGATACATACATACCTGCGTGAGGCGTCCTCCATCCATCTTGGAACAGCTAGGAAGAGCAACCCTTGAGGTGCTCTAGTGAGTCTAGACTAGTTTGGGTCCTGCCACCACCTACCCACTACCCAACCACATTAAGACACATACATACATACCTGCGTGAGGCGTCCTCCATCCATCTTGGAACAGCTAGGAAGAGCAACCCTTGAGGTGCTCTAGTGAGTCTAGACTAGTTTGGGTCCTACCACTACCTAACCACATTTAGACACACACATACATATAGGTGGCAGGTTGCAAGCAAGTTGTTTGTGCATGCATGCATACATACATACATACCTGTGTGAGGCGCCGCCCAACCATCTTGGAACAGCTAGGAAGAGCCACTCTCATGATGAACTCATACGTCTGGATGTGGAAGCGCTTCAGCAGGTCTGCATCAAACTCAGAGCGCAGTGCACTTGCGTTTGTTTGCCCCAACTTGTAGATCAACACAGGACGACCCTGCATAGAGCAACGTGCAATATTAGTGATCACTGTCAAAGTCAGAGCGCAGTGCACTTGCATTGGTCTGCCCCAACTTGTAGATCAACACAGGACGACCCTGCATAGAGCAATGAGCAATATTTGTGATGGTATCACTGTCAAAGTCAGAGCGCAGTGCACTTGCGTTGGTTTTCCCCAACTTGTAGATCAACACAGGACGAACCTACACATGTGCACGCGTACAATAGTTGTGATGTGATATGTATGTCAAACACAGAGCGCAGTGCACTTGCGTTGGTTTTCCCCAACTTGTAGATCAACACAGGACGACCCTGCACATGAAACAGTGGTGATGCAAGCTGCATGACGATCTCAGAGCGCAGGGCACTCGGCTGGTCTGCCCCAACTTGTAGATCAACACAGGACGGCCCTGCATAGAGCAATGTGCAATATTTGTGATGGTATCACTGTCAAAGTCAGAGCGCAGTGCGCTTGCGTTCGTTTGCTCCAACTTGTAGATCAACACAGGACGACCCTGCAATGTAAACAAATGTAATTTGATGATCTTGCTTCTATACCTGATGATCACCCCTTTCAGTGATATACGTTGATCTAGTGGTATACCAAATTGCTCTGAGGACGAAGAGTCGGAGGTTTGATTCCCCCTACGGTCGCTCTTGGCGTTGCAGGTCGTTGTCAACCGCGATAGTAGCTTGTCCAGTTGAGGTGGAAGACCGCTCTCTACCCGGGTACGACGGGTTCCCTTAACACCACGCCCCACCAGGCGTTATCATTATCATTACCTGATGATCACCACCCTGCCCTACCTGCCCTACCCTAGATATGAGAACGCCTGGTGGGGCATGGTATTAAGAGAGCCCCGTCTTACGGCGGTAGGGAACGGGCTGCTACTTCACCTGGACAGTGCTACCACGGCGGTTGACAGCGACCGCGAACACTAAAGCGCACCTGTAGGGATTCGAACCCCGCATCTTCTTGTTTAGACATGCTCTATCATTGAGCCGGTCATCGAAATGGGATTATCCTACCCTACATTTCACAATACTATACCACACTACACTACACTAGCCTACACTACCCTACACTTCACAACACTAGCCTAGCCTAATCTACATACCACACCACACAAATAGCAGACTACAATACACTAGCCTAACCTACACCACACTAAACTACATACATACCCTTCCCTACCCTTTCCGATACCATGTATTTACCCTTCCCTACCCCAAACCACACAAAGCAAGAACACATTAATAAAACGCCATGTGGTTGGTCTGGTGCAACCCATGCGGGTAGATTTAGAGCACTCTAACCTTCCACTCCGCTCCACCACACTACCCTCCAGCACACCACACACTACCCGTACACAATCAAACTCACCTTGTGGTCGGTCTTGTGCAACCCTTGGGGGTACATTTATAGCACTCCTGCCTTCTGCTCTGTGGTACACTCCACTCCACCACACTACACTACACCAAACGAGCCCACACCACACCACACACCACGAGTACACATTCAGACCCACCATGCGGTCGGTCTGGTGCAACCCTTGGGGGTACATTTATAGCACTCCTGCCTTCTGCTCTGTGGTACACTCCACTCCACCACACTACACTACACCAAACTAGCCCACACCACACCACACACCACGAGTACACATTCAAACCCACCATGCGGTCGGTCTGGTGCAACCCTTGGGGGTATATTTATAGCACTCCTGCCTTCTGCTCTGTGGTACACTCCACTCCACCACACTACACTACACCAAACTAGCCCACACCACACCACACACCACGAGTACACATTCAAACCCACCATGCGGTCGGTCTGGTGCAACCCATGCAGGTAGATTTATAGCACTCCTGCCTTCCACTCCGCTCCATCACTCCACACAATATGAGTACACATTCAAAACCACCATGAGATGGGTCTGGTGCAACCCATGGGGCTAGATGTATAGCACTCCTGCCTTCCACTCCGCTCCACCACACCACACACTACGAGTACACATTCAAACCCACCATGCCGTCGGTCTTGTGCAACCCATGAGGGCAGATTTATAGCACTTCTGCCTTCTGCTATGTGGTACACTCCACTCCACCACACTCCGCCACACCACACACTACAAGTACACATTCAAACCCACCATGCCATCGGTCTTGTGCAACCCATGAGGGTAGATTTAGAGCACTTGTGCTTTCTGCTCCGCTCCACCACACTACCCTACACCAATCACTACGAGTACACATTCAAAACCACCATGCAGTCGGTCTTGAGCAACCCATGGGGGTAGATTTGGAGCACTCCTGCCTTCCACTCCGCTCCACCACACTCCACTCCACCACACACTACCCGTACAAATTCAAACCCACCTTGTGGTCGGTCTTGTGCAACCCATGAGGGTAGATTTAGAGCACTTGTGCTTTCCACTCCACTCCGCTCCACCACACTCCACTCCACCACACCACACACTACCCGTACACATTCAAACCCACCTTGTGGTCGGTCTTGTGCAACCCATGCGGGTAGATTTGAAGAACTCGCGCTTTCTGCTCTGCAGTCAAAACTGTCATCTCCAATATTTGATCCGCATGCCACAACTTTCGCCATTCCATGGACCGCTTCCACATGTCTTGTGCAACTTTGACGTCCCATGCCCTACCTTTAAGGAAGCGCACTAAGTGGAAGTCGTCTGAGAAGGGGGGGGCGGTGTGTGGGGTTGGTTTGTGTTGTTCGTGGTAGTTGGTAGTGTCAGTGTTGGTGGTGGTTCTGCTATTTCCCATGCTCTGACCCACATATAAGCTTCGCGGGTTGTGGGGACAAAATCTGATTTATTCAACAACTGTTTTATTCATTATTTGATTCAGAAACTGTTTTATTTTCCCAAACTGTTTTATTTTCAAAAACTGTTTTATTTTGTGGGGGCAAAAACTGTATTATTCTACTTTTGACAGCTTCCTGCCAGCTCCATTAGCGTAAGCCTTGAGCTTTCAGCAGCATTTGAATGCCTGTCATATCAGCCTTCAGATGCACTGGCTAGATTTTGACCAGGGACAGGGAAAGGGAGCTGCATAGAAGCTGCTACACGGATCCCCCAAAGAAACGTAGATTGTGCTTCTGCCACATTCCATGACCTGCCCGGCAGATAAGCTTTGTTGCTCATAGCTGAAAATGCACATTGTGTTATCGTCCCCACGATCCAAAGCTCATCTGCCGGGCAAAACCTGAATCTAGCTAGTGAGTCTAAAAGCTGATATGTCAGGCATTCAAATGCTGCAGAAAGCGCAGGGCTTGCCCTAGTGGCTGGCTAATGGAGCTGGCGGGCTACCCAGCCAAAAACTTTGGCAACGTTGTGCATTTGGAAACTGGTAGAATTATCTTTCCAATTCTGTTCAAAAATTGGGTCTTACCCCAGTGCCTGGCTCAGTAAAAAAACTGATTTCAAGCAAGACAACCTTCAAGCCAGTTGACTGTTCTCAACTGCTGCTGACTGTTTCAACAACTGCAGACGGCTTTCAACTGTTCTTAACTGTTTTCAACTGCTGCTGACTGTTTCAACAACTGCAGACGGCTTTCAACTGTTCTTAACTGTTTTCAACTGCTGCTGACTGTTTCAACAACTGCAGACAGCTTTCAACTGTTATTAACTGTTTTCAACTGCTGCTGACTGTTTCAACAACTGCAGACAGCTTTCAACTGTTATTAACTGTTTTCAACTGCTGCTGACTGTTTTCAAGCCAGTTGACTGTTTTCAACTGTTTTCAACTGCTGCTGACTGGTTTCAAGCCAGTTGACTGTTTTCAACTGTTCTCAACTGCTGCTGAAAATGATAACGCCTGGTGGGGCGAGGTGTTAAGGGAGCTCGTCGTACGCGGGTGGGGAGCGGTCTCCTACCTCAACTGGACAAGCTACCATCGCGGTTGACGACGACCTGCATCGCCAAGAGCGACCGAAGGGGGAACCGAACCGGCGACTCTTCATTCTTAAAGTGATTCAGTCTACCACTAGACCAAAACTGCTGCTGTCTATTTTCAACTGTTTTCAACTGCTGCTGACTGTTTTCAACAACTGCTGACTGTTTTCATCTGTATTCAACTGTTGTCAGTTGATCTTCAAGCCAGTTGACCAGGCCTCTTTGGCATTGGCTGAAGGAGAAAATCACCTGTGTTGTTCTTTCGTGCGACGCAACGCAAATTTAGCGACTCGGTGCGATTCCACTACGACGTGCTGCCCACGAAACCCGCGGGGCGCAGAGCCCGGAGAAGGTGGGGTAGGGGTGGGGGACGCAGGGGCGCAGAGCAGAGGCGCGGGGCGCAGAGCAGGGGCGCGGGGCACAGAGCAGAGAGGGCGGGGGGGCATTTCTGACTAGTATAGCCAGACCCATGCGTCACCATGCAGCGACGGTATGGCGGCACGTCATTGGAAGAGGAAAAGGTGCAGGTCAGCAATAGATAGGCAAGTAGGCTACGGAATTTCTTCTTGGCAAATCCGAATTTCCATGCATCCTACCATTCCAAGCTTGGTCCATGTCTCCTTCAGCCAGCAGTACTACCTTCAGGCTTTCTAAAAAAATCACAAAACAATAATAAAGGTGCGTATGGCCTAGGATTGCAAGAAGTATAAGAACTTTTATCATGCCTAGCTAGTTCCATGTCTCCGTCAGCCAGTAGCACTACCTTCAGGCTTTCTAAAATAATCATAAAACAATAATAAAGGTGCGTATGGCATCAGGACTGCAAGAAATCAGAAGTGTGAGAAGTATAATAAGTCTTACCATGCCTGGCTAGGTCCATTTCTCCGTCAGCCAGCAGGACTACCTTCAGACTTTCTAAAACAAATCAGAAAACAATAATTAAGGTGCCTATGGCATAAGGAATGCAAGAAGTAAAATAAGTCTCACCATGTCTGGCTAAGTCCATGTCTCCGTCAGCCAGCAGGGCTACCTTCAGACTTTCTAAAACAAATCAGAAAACAATTATTAAGGTGCGTATGGCAGAAGGAATGCGAGAAGTAAAATAAGTCCTACCATGCCTGGCTAGGTCCATATCTCCGTCAGCCAGCAGCAATTTCTTCAAACTTTCCAAGGCAGCCTGATAGGCCGGGTGTCGGAGAATAGGGGAAAGGGAGAAAGGGTGTGAGGAGGGTGGATGGGAGTTGCGTGGGTGGTAGGATGGGTGGTAGGGTGGATGGGATGGTGGGAGAGAGGGAGAACAGGTGTGAGGAGGGTGGGTGGTATGTGAGTGGGAGCCAGGGAGCCAGCTCGGTCAGCCAGCAGTAATTTCTTCAGGCTTTCAAAGGCAGCCTGATAGGCCGGGTGTCGGAGAATAGGAAAAAGGGAGAAATGGAGAAAGGGTGTGAGGAGGGTGGATGGGAGTTGCGTGGGTGGCAGGATGGGTGGTAGGGTGGATGGGATGGTGGGAGAGAGGGAGAACAGGTGTGAGGAGGGTGGGTGGGATGTGAGCGGGAGCCAGGGAGCCAGCTCTGTCAGCCAGCAGTAATTTCTTCAGGCTTTCCAAGACAGCCTGATAGGCCGGGTGTAGGAGAATAGGGGAAAGGGAGAAAGGGTGTGAGGAGGGTGGATGGGAGTTGCGTGGGTGGTAGGATGGGTGGTAGAATGGGTGGTAGGGTGGATGGGATGGTGGGAGAGAGAAAACAGGTGTGAGGAGGGTGGGTGGGATGTGGGTGCGGGTTGGTTTGTGTGGATGTGAGGTGTGTGTGTGTGAAGTGTGGGAGAATAGGAGAAAAATAAAAATGGAGAAAGGGTTTGAGGAGGGTGGATGGGAGTTGCGTGGGTGGCAGGGTGGATGGGAGGGTGGGAGAAAGGGAGAACGGGAGTGAGGAGGGTGGGTGGGATGTGAGTGGGATGTGGGGGCAGGTTGGTGTGTGGGTGGTAGGGTGTGGGAGAACCGGAGCCAAGGAGAAAGGGTGTGAGGAGAGTGGATGGAATGTGGGTGGGTGGTGGGTGTAGGGAGGGTGGGTGTGAGGTGGGTGGGATGTGGATGTGTGGTGTATGGAGGGTTGGGAGAAAGGGAGAAAAGGAGAAAGGGAGTGAGGTGGGCGGGTGGCAGGGTGGGTGAAAGGGAGAAATAGTGTAAGGGGGGGTGGGTGGGATGTGGTTGCGAGGTGGGTGTGGGAGCAAGGGAGCAAGGGTGTAAGGAGGGGGGATGGGATGTGGGTTGTTGGTGGGTGTAATGGTGGGAGAGAGGGGGAAAGGGAGTGAGGAGGGTGGGTGGTCGGGTGGGTGAAAGAGAGAAATAGTGTTAGGGGGGGTGGGTGGGATGTGGTTATGAGGTGGGTTTGGGGAGCAAGGGAGCAAGGGTGTGAGGAGGGGGGATGGGATGTGGGTTGTTGGTGGGTGTAAGGGTGTGAGAAAGGGGGAAAGGGTGTGAGGAGGGTGGGTGGTCGGGTGGGTAAAAGAGAGAAATAGTGTTAGGGGGGTGGGTGGGATGTGGTTGTGAGGTGGGTGTGGGAGCAAGGGAGCAAGGGTGTGAGGAGGGTGGGTGGGATGTGGGTTGTTGGTGGGTGTAAGGGTGTGAGAAAGGGGGAAAGGGTGTGAGGAGGGTGGGTGGAAGGGTGGGTGGGTGGAAGGGTGGGTGGAAGGGTGGGTGAAAGAGAGAAATAGTGTTAGGGGGGTGGGTGGGATGTGGTTGTGAGGTGGTGCGTGTAAGGGTGGGAGAAAGGGAGAAAAGGTGGGAGGTGGAGGTGGTGGGGTGTGGGTGGGATGGAGGGGATGTGGGGGGAGGTGGGAAGAAAGGGAAAGAAAGGATGTAATAAGGGTGAGGTGGGATGTGGGGGGTGTGGGGGGGAGGGGGGTGGAGGGTGGGAGCAAGGGATAAAGGATGTGAGGAGGGGGGGTGGGAGTCATGTGGGTGGGATGGGGGTGGTAGTGGGTGGGGGGATGGGAGGGTGGAAGGAAAGGGGAAAGAAAGGGGTGTGAGGGTGATTTTTGCTTGTGATAAGGGTGGGTGGGATTGTAGGTGGGATGTGGTGGTAGGGTGGGTGGAGGGGGGAAGGAAAGGGAGAAGGGTGTGATAAGGGTGGGGTGGGATGTGGGTGGATAGTGGGTGGGTGGGTGGGTGGAGGTGGAAGAAAGGGAAGAAGAGAAAGGGTGTGTGTGATGTGTGTTTGATAAGGGTGGGTGGGATGGGATTGTGGGTGGGAGGTGGGTGGGAAGTGGATGTGGGTGGTAGGGGGGGGTGGAGGGTGGAAGAAAGAAGAGAAAGGGAGAAAGGGTTGTGATAAGGGTGGTGGATGTGGGTGGATGTAGGTGGTTAGGGGGGGTGGTAGGGTTTTTAGGGTGGGGTGGAGGGGGCGAGGGTGAAAAAGGAGAGAAAGGGTGTTGTTCGATAAGGGGGGGGGGGTGGGATGTGGGTGGTAGGGTGGTGGAGGGTGGAAGAAGAAAGAGAAAGGCAGAAAGGGTGTGCATGTGATAAGGGTGGGTGGATGTGGGTGGGAGTGGGATGTGGGTGGTAGGGTGGGTGGAGGGTGGAAGAAAGGCAGAAAGGGTGTGATAAGGTGGGGGGATGTGGGAGGGATGTGGGTGGAGGGTGGGGGGAGGGTGGAAAAGAGAAAGGGAAGAAAGGGGGTGATAAGGATGGGTGGGATTGTAGGTGTGGATGTGAGCGGTAGGGTGGGTGGAGGGTGGGAGCAAGGGATAAAGGATGTGAGGAGGGTGGGTGGGATGTGGGTGGGATGGGGGTGTAAGGATGGGAGAAAGGGATAAAAGGAGAAAGGGAGTGAGGGGGATAGGGTGTGAGAAAGGGAGAAAGGGTGTGAGGAAGGTAGGTGGGATATGGCTGTGAGGTGGGTGTAAGGGTGTGAGAAAGGGAGAAAGGGTGTGAGGAAGGTAGGTGGGATATGGCTGTGAGGTGGGTGTAAGGGTGTGAGAAAGGGAGAAAGGGTGTGAGGAAGGTAGGTGGGATATGGCTGTGAGGTGGGTGTAAGGGTGTGAGAAAGGGAGAAAGGGTGTGAGGAAGGGTGGGTGAGATGTGGGTGCAGGGTTGTGCCATTCGCGTTGGTGTGCGGTTTCGGAATCGATTTCGGTTCTCTTCAATTGTTTGAAGGTTGTTCGGTTGCATTCGGTTGTGCTGTAACTTCTTAACCATTGAGGTTATGGATACAATTTATATGACATAGGAGTTCCCCACTGTCAGGACATACCAAATATGCATTCATACTTTCTATTCAAAAAAATAAAATCAAAATTCTGGTGAGACGGCTCGTCCGTCTAATATTAAATTACATTCGCTTATATTATTTATTCACTAATATGAACTAACTTAGCCTTTACCTACTTATATATGGGGTGTCTGTCCCCAGTGCAGGGTTGCTAAGGCGAGGTGACCGTGATGCAAGGGTCGCTTCCCAATGCGATAGGGAGGGGGGAAGGTCGTGCTGACTTTGCCAGTCTGGGGGTAACCAGTTACCCCTAACCCCCACCCCCACTAAACCCAAACCCCCACCCCTGGACTGGCAAAGTCCGGACGAGCTTCCCCCTACCCTTCCCCATGCGATAGTGGTGGGATTTGAACTCCCGACTTCCAAATTTTGTACTGAACCATTAAGTACACAGTATCATGATGCTACTAGTTACTGACTACCATGGTGGAGCAGCGCTGTTGGCAGCATCAGTAGTGTGTTAAATGAGTTGTTAGTTGAGAACCCTCTACGAGTTGCTAGTCGAGAAACTTCTGCGAAGCTTCGTGTGAGGTTCGTAGGTTTTATGTGACCTGTGCACTTCAGGGTTTGGGTTTCGTGAGGAACTTCTCGACTTACAACACCTAGAAGTTTCTCGACTATCAGCTCAACCAACACACTACAGCATCAAAAGGTGGCCACATGGAGGTGGTTGTCCTGTTGCAGGATACCCTAGCACGATGGGGTAGCGAGCAGCACATGGTGGCCGGACTGCACGGGTACTGCACACAGGTACTAGCTGGAAAATGGGTCCGGCACAAGCAGGCATTGAATGCCTGAATGCACCAAACGTGAACGAGATTTTCACCGAATGCTTAGGCGTTTGGTGTTTTGGTGCATTCGGACTGAATGGCGCCCTGTGTGGGTGTGTGGTGGGTGTAAGGGTGAGAGAAAGGGAGATATGGTGTGAGGAGGGTGGGCGGGATGTGGGTGGGATGTGGGTGCGGGGTGGGTCTGTAGGTGGAAGGGTGGATGGGAGGATGGGAAAAAAGGGGGAAATGGTATGAGGAGGGTGGGTGGGATGTGGGTGGGAAGTGGGTGCCGAGTGGGTCTGTAGGTGGAAGGGTGGATGGGAGGGTGGGAGAAAGAGAGAAATGGTATGAGGAGGGTGGGTGGGATGTGGGTGAGGTGTGGTGGGTAGGGTGGGTGGAAGGTGGGAGAAAGGGAGAAAGGGTGTGAGGAGGGTGAGGGAGGCATGGTGTGAGGGAGGTGATGTGAGAGGTTTGACTTGTGGCATGTGGTGGGAATCCTTATTTTCATTCTAGCCAGAGCGATACAAATTGCGTTTAGCTCATTACTCACCCTCTCCTCGGGCTGCAGGGACAGTTCGCATGGCACGTCGAGCATGTGAGCGGGAACCACCATCTATGTACGACAGCTGACAGCGCCGGGCGGCAATCTAAAAGCTCGCAGAATTTTTAGCTATTAGGCGCGAAGAAGGAGGAAGGCAAAGGAAAGGAGTGTGGAGCATCATCCGGTCGCGACAGCTGAAGGCATTGGATGTACGTGATGCAATTTTAGCGCTCAATTGACATTGCGGATTTGTAGGCAGGGAGAGAAACGATGCGAAATATACCGGGGTGCAGGGATGAGGGAGGTCCCGGTCAACTGAGAAGCCTTCAACTGAAAAGCAGTACAATGACAGTACGTACCAATGACTAATAACTGACAAGAACTCATTTCACAGACTATGAGCACCTGGATGCTGAAACATCCACATAACCCACCGCCACTTATGCACGGACGCCGTCAGAGCTGACAGACCCGATGCACTCCTTGATACGGCATCAACTCACCCCCACCCCCATCGTTCATCGTGCACGCCATACCCACTCGCTCACTCGAACCCAATCCGTGGACGGTGGCAGAAAACCCCATGCTCCTCGCCATGCCTTAGGTGGTACAGCTGGCCACGAGGGCACGCTTCCGACCAGGGGGACGCTTCCCACCACGCTGTATCAGCTCCTAGGCGTAGAACCCCATGTTAGCAAGAGGACGATCAATTCTGCCTTTGCTCAATTAATACAGCTGTACAGCCCCGAGGCAAGCACGAGTGAGCTGTCTAATTTGAAACATGAGGTGAGCAGCCTGGAGGCAGATGCAATTGTGGTTAAGTAGAGTTTTATTACCAGTGATTAATCTGCCTGCAGATGGTGGACAGCCTGAAGGCTGTGTGTTCACGTTATCAAACCCAAACTCAAACCCAGACTATACAAACCCCAAACCACACCCCAAACCACACCTGAACCAAAACCCAAACCCACACCCAAAACTAAAACCAAAATCACACCCAAATTCACACCCAAATTCACACCCAAACTCACACCCAAACTTACACCCAAACCCAAACCCAAACCCAAACCCAAAACCAAAATCGAACCCCAAACCAAACTCACACCCAACCTCACACCCAAACCTAAACCCAAACCCAAACCCACGCCCAAACCCACAACCAAACAAAATCCCAATCTCAAACTCTTACCCAAACCCAAACCCAAAACCCAAACTCAAACCAAAATGCAAATTCAAACTCAAACTCAAACCAAAATCCAAACTCACACCCAAACCCAGTCCTTCACTTAAACCCAAACTCTCACACCCAAAACCAAAATCTCACACCCAAAACCAAACTCACACCCAAATCACAACCCAAAACAAACCCAGACCTTCCACAAACCCAAACTCTCACAACCAAACCCAATTGCACACCCAAATCCAAACCCAAACTCTCTAACCCAAACCCAAATTCAAACCCAAACCCAAACAAAAAACATAAAACATGCACAACTCTTACCCAAACACAAACACAAATCCAGTCCCAAACCCAAAACCACAACCAAACCAAAACCCATACACAAACTCATACCCATACACAAAACCAAACCGTAACCAAAACCGTAACCAAAACCAAACCCAAACCCACACCCAAACTCTATAAAAATATAACCAAACCCCAACCCACACCCAAACCCAAACTTTGACCCAGTTTATCAGTCTGGCTCATGACGTGCTAGCAGGGGATCACAGCAATCAATCCCAAAATCTCACCCAAACCAAAACCCTCACCAAACCCAAACCCACACCCAAACCCAAACTCTGACCCGAACTCAAACTCACACCCAAACCCAAACTCACACCCAAAGCCAACCCCCAAATCACACCCAAACTCAAACCCAGGTCAAACGCTAACACATGCACATACTCAAACCCAACCCCAAACACAAACACAAGCGCAAACAGGAACTCAAACCCAAACCCAAACCTAAAACCCAACTCTCACCCAAACTCTCACCCAAACTCTCACCCAAACCCATACTCCCACCCAGGTCATCTGTCTGGCTCATGAGGTGCTAGCAGGGGATCACGGCCATCTGCATGACGTTCACGGTCTGCATGCTCAAACACAAACACATACTCAAACCCAACCCCAAACACAAACGCAAACCCAAAACCAATCCCCAGCACACACCCAAACCCGAACTAAAACCCAGAACTAACCCCCAAATCACACCCAAACTTAAACTCCCTCCCAGGTTATCAGTCTGGCTCACGAGGTGCTAGCTTGAGATCACCGACAGCTTTATGACGTTCACAGTCTGCATGCGCAAACACAAACACATACTCAAACCCAACCCCAAACACAAACGCAAACCCAAACCCAATCCCCAGCACACACCCAAACCCGAACTCAAACCCAAAACTAACCTCCAAATCACACCCAAACTTAAACTCCCGCCCAGGTTATCAGTCTGGCTCACGAGGTGCTAGCAGGAGATCACCGACAGCTTTATGATGTTCGCGGTCTGCATGCGCAAACACAAACACATACTCAACCCCAAACCCAAACGCAAACCCAAACCCAATCCCCAGCACACACCCAAACCCAAACTCAAACCCAAAACCAATCCCCAAATCACACCCAATCCCCAAATCACGCCCAATCCCCAAATCATACCCAGGTTATCAGTCTGGCTCACGAGGTACTAGCAGGGGATCACCGACAGCTTTATGATGTTCACGGTCTGCATGCGCTCACGTCACCAAAGTACTTGCCCCTGAAGGAGTTCTTAGGACACGGTACGCTTGGGTAGAGTGGGTAGAGTAGTGATGTCACACACGGCCTGCACGCTCTCACTTCACCAAAGTACTTGCCCCTGAAAGAGTTCTTAGGACACGGTACGCTTGGGTAGAGTGGGTAGAGTAGTGATGTCACACACGGCCTGCACGCTCTCACTTCACCAAAGTACTTGCCCCTGAAAGAGTTCTTAGGACACGGTACGCTTGGGTAGAGTGGGTAGAGTAGTGATGTCGCACACGGCCTGCACGCTCTCACTTCACCAAAGTACTTGCCCCTGAAAGAGTTCTTAGGACACGGTACGCTTGGGTAGAGTGGGTAGAGTAGTGATGCCGTACACGGCCTGCGCGCTCTCACTTCACCAAAGTACTTGCCCCTGAAAGAGTTCTTAGGACACGGTACGCGTGGGTAGAGTGGGTAGAGTAGTGATGCCGTACACGGCCTGCACGCTCTCACTTCACCAAAGTACTTGCCCCTGAAGGAGTTCTTAGGACACGGTATGCTTGGGAAGAGTGGGTAGAGTAGGTAGAGTAGGGTAGGTGTGACACGGTAAGAAGTGGGTGCAGTGGGTAGAGTAGGGTAGGTGTGACACGGTAAGAAGTGGGTGCAGTGGGTAGAGTAGGGTAGATGTGACACGGTAAGAAGTGGGTGCAGTGGGTAGAGTAAGGTAGGTGTGACACGGTAAGAAGTGGGTGCAGTGGGTAGAGTAGGGTAGGTGTGACACGGTAAGAAGTGGGTGCAGTGGGTAGAGTAGCGTAGGTGTGACACGGTAAGAAGTGGGTGCAGTGGGTAGAGTAGGGTAGGTGTGACACGGTATGCTTGGGAAGAGCGGGTAGCGGATTTGGGTGTAGGTTTTGGATGAGAGTTGTTTTTTTGCAAAGCCCCCTCGTCAAGGGGGCGGGAGCCTCCAGGGTTATCCATTTGTACGTCTGTGCGACCGCCCGTCTGACCGAGAAAAACAGCCTGTGAGGCAGCGCCGGTCACAGAAGTCAGGTCAAAATGTGTTCACTGTGTTCACCACGTACACACACACCACATACACACGCACACACACATGTACACTTGCACAACGCACCCATACCCCCCCCCCACACACCCCACACCCCACCCCACCCCCCCCCCCACACACACACACACGCACACACACACACATAAACACACACACGCACATAAACACACACACACCACATACACACGCACACACATGTACACTTGCACAACCCACCCATACCCCCCCCCCCCCCCACACACACACACACACACACACACACAAATGCAGGTGTCGATAAACAGCCCGTGAGGCAGCGCCGGTCACAGAAGTCAGGCCAAAATGTGTTCACCGTGTTCACCATGTACACACACACACACACATGTACACTTGCACAACCCACCCATACCCCCCCCCCACCCCCCCCCACCCCACACACACACACACACATGCAGGTGTCGATAAACAGCCCACGAGGCAGCGCCGGTCACAGAACTCAGTCCACAATGTGTTCACCGTGTTCACCACACACACACACACGCCACGTACACACGCTCAACCCACCCATACCCCCCCCCCCCCCCCCCCCCCCGCACACACACCCCGCACACACCCCCACCCCCACACACCTCCACACACACTCTCGTACACACCACACACACAACACACGCACACAACACGCAGGTGTTGATAAACAGCCTGCAAGGCAGCGTCGATCACAGAAGTCAGGCCAGAATGTGTTCACCGTGCTAGGGGTGACCATTAGAGAGGCGGGAGTGGGGGCTGAAAAGGTGGTCAGATCACAAGTCTTTTCACAATGCTTAATATGTGAGGTAAGAAGAGAAGAACTGAGGGTGAGGATGGTGGGGGGGGGGGGGGGGGGAGGGGGGGAGGGGGTCAGATCACAAGTCTTTTCACAATGCTTAATATGTGAGGTAAGAAGAGAAGAACTGAGGGTGAGGTGCAGGGGTGGTGTGTGTGGGGGGGGGGGGGAGGGGGGGCTGAAAAGGTGGTCAGATCACAAGTCTTTTCACAATGCTTGATATGTGAGGTGAGAAGGGAAGAACCGAGGGTAAGGTGCAGGGGCAGGGGTGGTGTGTGTGGGGGGGGGGGGGGGCTGAAAAGGTGGTCAGATCGAAGGTCTTTTCACAATGCTCGATATGTAGGGTAAGAGGGGGAGAACCAAGGGTGTGGGGGGGGGGGGAGGGGGGGAGGGGGGGTAGAGGCGGGAGGGGGGGCTGAAAAGGTGGTCAGACCACAAGTCTTTTCACAATGCTTGATATGTGAGGTGAGAAGGGGAGAACCAAGGGTGATGTGCAGGAGCAGGGGGGGGGGGGTAGGTGTGTGTGTGTGTGTGGGGGGGGGGGGGGGGGGGGGGGGGGGGGGGGGGGGGGCTGCTGAAAAGGTGGTCAGATCACAAGTATGATTACAAAGCTTGATGTGTGAGGTGAGAAGATGAGAACCGAGGGTGGGGTCGAGGGGCAGGGTAGGTGTGTGTGTGCGGGGGGGGGGGGGGGGGGGGGGATTTTCTTATACTGTTCTTGAAAGATCTAAAGTCAGTCGAGAATGTGTTCGATGTATTAGGAGAGACAATGCGTGGAGAGGGGTGGTGGTCAGATCAAAAGTTTGTCCACCATGCTTGATAAATGAGGTGAGAAGGGGAGAAAGGAGGGTGGGGTGTAGGGGCAGGGGTGGGTGGGTGGGTATCCACCAACCCATGTACTCCAACCCACAAACCCTCCCCAACCTCTGCCCTTCATTCAACCCAGGGAACTAGTGATAGACATCAGTGCTCTCTCCATTGCGTGTGCATGCTGCCATGGATCTGGATAGATAAGGCGCTCAATTTACCCTCACTCAACTCCAAACTCCAACCCACAAACTCCAACCCTCCCCAACTCTCCCCCACCCAAACTCCAACCCACAAACTCCAACCCACAAGCTCCAACCCTCCCCAACTCTGCCCTTTATCCAAACCAGGGACTAGGGATGGACATCAGTGCTGTCCCCATTGCGTGTGCATGCTATCATGGACGGGGAACATCCCCCAAACTCCAACCCACTAACTCCAACCCACAAACTCCTACCCTCCCCAACTCTCCCCCACCCAAACTGCAACCCACTAACTCTCCCCACCTATGCCCTCCATGCAACCCAGGGACTAGGAACAGACATCAGTGCTCCCCCTATCGCTTGTGCATGCTGCCATGGATCTGGAGAGATTCGGCGCTCCATTCACCCTCACTCAACGCCGGGCACCAAACGTCTCATGCTTTTGAGCTTATGCCCTGGGTGCAATGGATCGGGTGCTGAGGACGCACCGCCTTGCACTAGGTGGGTATTGCTTGTGTATCGGTTTGAGCATGTGTGTGTATCTGTGTGTATGTGTGTGTTTGTGTACAGGGTGGGGGGGGTTGGGGGGGGGATGGGCTGGGGGGGGGGCTTGTGCCCTGGGTGCAATGGATCGGGTGCTGAGGACGCACCGCCTTGCACCAAGTGTGTATTTCCCCTGGTATTGCTTGTGTATCGGTTTGTGCATGTGTGTGTATCTGTGTGTGTATGTGTGTGTTTGTGTACAGGGTGGTGGTGGAGGGGGGGGGGGGGGGGGGATGGACTGGGGGGGGGGGGGGGGGGGGGGGGGGGGGGGGCTTGTGCCCTGGATGCAATGCATCGGGTGCTGAGGACGCACCGCCTTGCACCAAGTGTGTATTTTCCCTGGTATTGCCTGTGTATCGGTTTGTGCATGTGTGTGTGTATGTGTGTGTTTGTGTACAGAGTGGTGGTGGTGTGTGTGTGTGGGGGGGGGGGGATGGGCTGGGGGGGGGGGGGGGGGGGGGGGTCTTGTGCCCTGGATGCAATGCATCGGGTGCTGAGGACGCACCGCCTTGCACCCAAGTGTGTATTTCCCCTGGTATTGCCTGTGTATCGGTTTGTGCATGTGTGTGTATCTGTGTGTGTATGTGTGTGTTTGTGTACAGAGTGGTGGTGGTGTGTGTGTGGGGGGGGGGGGGGGGGGGAGCTTGTTCCCTGGGTGCAATGGATCAGGTGCTGAGGAAGCACCGCCTTGCACTAGGTGGGTATAAATAAATAAATAAATGATGAATAATACATGTGGGGGTATGGGGTATGGGGGGGAGATAGGCTTGTGCCCTGGGTGCAATGGATCGGGTGCTGAGGACGCACCGCCTTGCACTAGGTGGGTATTGCCCCTGGTATTTCTTGTGTATCTGTTTTTTTTCCCACACCCCTAACCCTACACCCTGTACCCCTACACTTCGACCCCTAATCCTCTACCCCTGTACCCCTCCACCCCTAACCCTACTCCTCTACCCCTACCCCTCTACACCTGCACCCCTACCCCTACCCCTGTACCCCCCTACCCCTACCCTACTACCCCTCCACCCCTACCCCTTTGCCGCTCCACCCCTACCGCTCTACCCCTCCACCCCTACTGCTCTACCTCTACCCCTCCACCCCTACCGCTCTACCTCCACCCCTCCACCCCTACTGCTCAACTTCTACCCCTCCACCCTCTACCCCTACCCCTTCTACCCCTCTGCCCCGACCCCTCTACCCCTCCACCCCTACAACCTCCACCCCTACACCTCCACCCTTAACCCTCTACCCCTCTACCCCTCTACCCCTACACCCCTACACCTCCACCCCTACACCTCCACCCTTAACCCTCTACCCCTCTACCCCTCTACCCCTCCACCCCTAACCCTCTACCCCTCCACCCCCACCTCATCCTCTCTTCCATCCATTCACGTAGGTGTAATGGAGAAGGGCGGACAAAGTCTGGAAGGGGTGTGCGTGTCAAAGTCCCTCCCGGAGCTGTTGATGGCAGTTTCATCCGCGTGAGGGGACTAGGACACGTTGGCAGGCGGCGTGGGCCGGGTGGAGACTGGTATGTCAAATTGATGGTGAGTGTAGACGAGAGTGGGGTGTCTATCTGAGGGGTGTGCGACAGGTGGGTGAGCTACTTGTCACAGTGCCTTCAGCCTGCCAGAGCTGTTGATGGCAGTTTCATCCATGTGAGGGGATTGGGACACATGGGCAGGCGGCGTGGGCCGGGTGGGGACTGGAATGTCAAATTGATGGTGAGTGTATACAAGGGTGGGGTGTCTGAGGGGTGAAAGTTAGATGGGTAAGTTGGTTGTCACGGTGCCTTTAGCCTACGGGAGCTGTTGATGGCAGTTTCATCCGTGTGAGGGGATTGGGACACATGGGCAGGCGGCGTGGACCGGGAGGGGACTGGTATGTCAAATTGATGGTGAGTGACTTAAATTGACATCAATTGACTCAAATTGGTGGTGAGTGACTTCAATTGACGTTAATTTACTCAAATTGGCTCAAATTAAAGAGAATTAAAGTGAATTAAATTAAAGTGAATCAAAGTGAATTAAAGTTAATTAAATTAAATAGCTTTCGTTCAGGACGTGCCGGCAGTTACCCTTCATGTCAAATTGATGGTGAGTGTAGACGAGGGTAGGGTGTCTATCTGAGGGGTATGCGACAGGTGGGTAAGCTGCAGGTCACAGTGCCTCCCGGAGCTGTTGATGGCAGTTTCACACGTGTGAGGTGATTGGGGCACATGGGCAGGCGGCGTGGACCGGCTGGGGACTGACATGTCAAATTGATGGTGATTGTAGACAAGGGTGGGGTGTCTATCTGAGGGGTGTGCAACAGGTGGGTCAGCTGCTGGTCACGGTGCCTCCTGCAGCTGTTGATGGCAGTTTCAATTTTGTTAATATTGCAATATGCTTTTAGTTTTAGTGTCTGTTCCGTGATGCTTGCAAGTGCACTCCGAAGAGGGCATTGAGCAGAAGGGGCTCCATTTTTTATAATTTATAATTCTGCAATTTGTTCATTATTCTTTCTTTATAATTCTGCAATTTGTTCATTATTCTTTTTTTATAATTCTGCAATTTGTTCATTATTCTTTTTTTATAATTCTGCAATTTGTTCATTATTCATTTTTTATAATTCTGCAATTTCTTCATTATTCTTTTTTTATACTTCTGCAATTTGTTCATTATTCTTTTTTTATAATTCTGCAATTTGTTCATTTTTTTTTTTTATACTTCTGCAATTTGTTCATTATTCTTTTCGTCGTGATCCTTGCAGGTGCTCCCGAAGAGGGTATTGAACAGAAGGGTCTCCATTTACATTTTAATATGAATTTGATCGTAATTCAATTTTAATTTTTGTTTTTGTTTTGTGGTCCTTGCAGGTGCATGCGGAAGAGGGTATTGAACAGAAGGGTCTCCATTTTTACTCCGATGTTCATGTAGACGTCTTCTTAGCGTTGCTTGGAGGGACTATTCCGACCGTCTCGGTCCATCGGAATCACGTGCTTCAGATACCCGCTGGCACTCAAGATGGCGATGTCATCTGTGTGGAGAAGGCTGGTGCTCGGGCGTTTCGCAGCACTGGCGGCAGTAGCAGCAGCAGCAGTACTGATGACACCAGCAGCAGCAGCAGTACTGGTGCTCGTGCGTTTCGCAGCACTGGCGGCAGTAGCAGCAGCAGCAGTACTGATGACACCAGCAGCAGCAGCAGTACTGGTGCTCGTGCGTTTCGCAGCACTGGCGGCAGTAGCAGCAGCAGCAGGACTGATGGCACCAGCAGCAGCAGCAGTACTGGTGCTCGTGCGTTTCGCAGCACTGGCGGCAGTGACAGTAGTAGCAGTACTGATGACACCAGTGGCCGCACTGAGAGCAGCAGCAGCAGTGGTAATCACAGGAGCACTGGCGGCAGTAACAGTAGCAGCAGTACTGACAACACCAGCAGCAGAACTGAGAGCAGCAGTATTAGCAGAAGTTACCATAACAGGAGCACCACCAATAGGGGTAACAGCAGCAGCAGCAGTAGTATTAGCAGTATAGGTAACAGGAGCAGCAGCAGTAGTAATAGCAGCCAAATCATCCCTATTGACGAAGGTGACAGCCACAGCAAGTGCAACGAGGGCAGAAAAGGTGTAAGTACCAACGATGACACCAACCGGAACACATGTAGTTGTCACAGCAGCAGGATGACGAGTGGGAAGATGGGCACTGCCAGCAACCAAAAGAATGAACGTGCCAGTGAGATGGCTTCCAGCCATGTGATAACACTGGAAAGCGAACATGAATCTGAAGAGGGCAGCAGCAGGATGACGAGTGGGAAGATGGGCTCCAGGCCTGGGCATGTAGAGCATGGGCACAAGGAGCATGAGGAGGAGCTCAAGGAGCCTGGGGTGGGGCGCAAGAAGCATGAGGTGGGGCACAAGGAGCCTGAGCTCGAGGAACCTAAGAAGGAGCGAAAGGAGCATGGGTACAAGGAGCCTGAGTTGGGGCACAAAGAGCATGGCCACAAGAAGCATGAGGAGGGGCACAACGAGCATGGGCACAAGAAGCATGAGGTGGGGCACAACGAGCATGGGCACAAGAAGCATGAGGTGGGGCACAAAGAGCATGAGGAGGGGCACAAGGAGCCTGGGGTGGGGAGCAAGGAACATGAGCACGTGGAGCCTGAAGTGGGCGATCATTATTTCACGATCAGGTTGGTGGTGCCACATGGGGATGGCCTGCCTGAAGAGCAGCAGTTGGTTCTAGAGAGAATCAGACGCATGGATGCTCAGTCTGCACCCTAAGGAGGTGCAGAAGAGTGGCGACACTAGCTGTCCTCCTGGCCCATCTTTCATGCTCAGTCTGCACCCTGATGAAAAGCAGATGAGCAGCGACACTAGCTGTCCTCCTGGCCCATCCTGCATGCTCAGTCGACACCCTGATGAAAAGCAGAAGGGTAGAGACACTAGCTGTCCTCCTGGCCCATCCTGCTTGCTCAGTCTACACCCTGATAAAAAGCAGATGAGCAGCGACACTAGCTGTCCTCCTGGCCCATCCTGCATGCTCAGTCTACACCCTGATGCAGAGCAGAAGAGTAGCGACACTAGCTGTCCTCCTGGCCCATCCTGCATGCTCAGTCTACACCCTGGCGAGGTGCAGCTTGTTCCTGCACCCCTATCATTTTGAAATTTGGAAATTGTGACACGTTATCACCAGGGTTGTTCAGGAGGACCCCCAGCTCTGCGTCCTGAGACCCAACCAATCTTACAGTCTGCAACCTGATGCGCAACCAATTCCATAGCCTGCGTCCTGAGACGCAACCAACCCGCAACGGACCAATAACGGACCCATAGCCTGCGTCCTGCGACGCAACCAACCCACTGAAGCTGTATCTGCGACGCAACAAACTCTCTCCACATTGCATCTGCTACGCAGGATGCAGCGTCCTAAACAACCTGGGTTGCCACACCTGAGGACGCATAAGCATAGATTGTGCAGCAGAATGACCTGGTCGCGAGTTCGTTGCCACAATTTCCCTCAAGCACCTACACCTAGGGGCCGGCACATTATATGCTGTTTACCAAGGGCGAGTATGATATCATATGATCTCTATGATCACGGCGCAGGACGCAGCGTCTTGAACAACCCGGGTTGCCCTGCTGCCCTCAATGGCCCTAAAAAGCTACAAAAGGCTATAGAAAGCACTAAAACGCTGTCCCTGGAGAAAAGCTATAGAAAGCTATAGAAAGCACTAAAATGCTGTCCCTGAAACCATAAAGCTAGAAGAAACCCACTTTCAGATTTGAAAACAAATCACTGCCGGGGCATTCGGTTGAAGGAACCTTCCTGCTCGCTTGCACTGGGGAAGTAATGATAACGCCTGGTGGGGCGTGTTATTAAGGGAGCCCTGTCTTACGGTGGTAGAGAACGGGCTGCTACTTTACCTGGACAGTGCTACCATGGCGGTTGACAGTGGCCTTGAACAATAAAGTGCACCTGCAGGGATTCAAACACCGCACCTTCTTGTTTCAATGAGCTCTACCATTGAGCCATTTGTCCAAAGAGGATTGCACTGGAGAAGCTTAATGTGGGTTTTGTCCGCAGACCTAAACTGAAAGTTTTCGGCCTCTCTCAAGGCGGCAGGTCAGACATAAGTGATCCTAGCAACGGGTTCGAACCACCATTATTGAATTCAATGGTTACATTTTTTCAGCCAACTTGAACTTGGTTCATGGCTCCAGCCAGCAATTTGGCTGCTCGCTGTCTTCGGCAGTGAAAATAAATGCTGGGAAAATGCAAACGTGAACAAAACGTTTTTTCTTCTTCCAGTCAACTCTGGGAATGGCTGCAAATCGCTCTAGTTCAGATTTCTGAGAAATTCAATGGGCTGCAGATTGCTTTTTCAGGTTGTACACAGTTATATGTCATATGTGATAGGTGTAATATTTAGCATTATTTTTTATATTTTGACCAGGTTTTGACAGTATTATTTATTTATATTTCGACAGTTTTTTTCAGGTTGTACTCAGTTGTACTCAGTGATATGCGTAATATTTGTACAGTATGACTTATATTGACGCAGGACACGCAGGCTGAGTCACAGGGGTTCTCCCTGTGACCTGCAGTACCCTTGCTGTACCGACCCTACTTGCGAGAGTAGGAAGGGGTTGGTGAGGTTCAATTCCTCAGCTTTTTGGCGCCCTTCCCCCAAGCAAACCTTGTAAGGAAGTACTGCAGGGTCTCTGCCCTCGTGGTGGTTATCTACGGTAGTTGTGTCTCTGCGGCTCCACCTCTGCGGACCATGGCGTGTAGCTTGTCTGCCGTGGCCAATAGGGGTAGCGGTGAATGTTCGTTTGGTCAACGGTCAGTATCCCCCACCCAACTTGAGAGAAAAATAAATAAAGACATAGTACGCCTTATTTCGCCTTGTGGCGGAGCTAGGGAAGTAGGGAGACATAACTAGAACAATGCATGTCTTTAAAACGTCTTGGCCGAAGTGAATTCATTGCATTGTTCAATCTAGCCGTAATCAGACTTTGCACCAAACTTCACACCCATGCTACTATTTCATTCCAATACATTGTTGCGTGCAGACGACACATTAAACAGGCTCCAAAAACTTCACGTGGGGCTGACAGCCCCCCCCCCCTCCCCTTCACCACCACCACCATTAAGTAGAAATACAATTTTAAAACGTAGCTACCGGTAGGGCTTAGAGGGTTGTCCCTTATGGCAAATACAAGGGCGTCCTCGGATTTGCAATGCAGGGATCACGCGATAGTAAAACAGTTCTAGATCCTTCGCAAAAGTTGTCAAATGTTTTGTAGCTTATTCCGCCACGAGTAGCTACTTACAGTCTTACACCACTACTTATGAAATTCCCAGCCTCCCTCCTCGCCAGGGATCAGTTCCTCGCCCTTTCTCGCAGTCTACTGATCAAATTTATTATCAGAACTATTCGCCCCCTCCCTGTCCTGTGATTGCTAAAGCGTTTTCCCGTGTGGCTTGCGACACGCGCTTAGGACTTCGTCGTATTATCGTAGTGCCTGCGCCTGAGCTGTCGTTGTAACCTACTACTAGGGTCGAATTTTCTTTTGTCAGGCCAGACTCTTAGGGTTCAATCGTGACGTCGGGGTTGCATAGCGAGCCACAGGCTGAGGGGGGGTCTGTGCACAGGGGAGGGGGGCAGCCTTGCTATTATCCGTTACACACAGTGTGAAGAAGGGCCTATTCTACTCGCTCACTCACGTGTTCACCCAATATATTCGCGTCCTCTACATCTCGCACTTATATACCGTCCTATCAAGACACCTGCTAACGCCACACACGTGGTTATTGCTCCTGCCCTCGACAAAGTCGGAGAGTCGAATCAGGAACTTCGAATAACGTTGTTCCTATCGCCAAGCCTACCCGCCACATATATCACACCCGGCCGTCCACCCTTCTTCCTTCTCTCCTCGGATTTTCTTCTGCCCTGAAACGTTTTCTCATGACAAGTGTTGCTAACCAGGCTATGGTGGTGGACCTCGTGACCAGACCAGCTGACGCGACTGGCCCTCCCCACACGGAGGCTGCGACCGCCCCTCCCCGGACGAGTGCTGCCAACTCCCCTGTCGAGGACGATGCTTATGACAGGCAATGTTGGATCTGTTTGTCCGACGTCGCGGCAGATGGGAAATTGGAATCTGTGTGTGCTTGCCCAAGAAAGGTTCATCTAGCATGTTTGTCCCAGTGGCAGATTACCAAGGCTGGAACAGAAGAAGCTCATAATTGCCGATTCTGTGCTCAAGAACTTCCTGAATGTCTTGGCCCGAAGTGGGGATTCAGGGAGTATCTAATTTCTGTTTTTGCTTGCGGAGCAAAATAAAGCGTGAGCAGGAAATTTCCTCATTGCTAAATCAACGAGGACTTCATTGCTGTATTCTCTTGTTAAGCGGAAATGTAAGCGGGGAGTGCTTCATCGAGCTGTAACAAGGTTGACCCTGATGCTCTCAGTCGTGGCCTTCCCAAGTGGGGACGTTTCCCGAGTGGGTTATCGTCTATATATTGCCGTGCTCAATTGGTCTCCGCCTAGCATCACCGCGTAGCGGACGCTAGCACACTTAATTTAGCCCCAGCCATTCCTCTCCCTCCTCATGCCAGGAGGTCCTTTCGCCCTCCATGACCTCCACTAGGAGGCCAGTGGTGCTTCTGGAGATGAAAAGAATAGCACTGCTTCTTGCCTCTTGTTCTTTTGCCTTGCCGAGACTCCTCCACATTTTCACTGTCAGTGTGCAGGACACATGGAGAGATCATGAGGTTAGCATCAAAATGGCTGACGCCATTTGTCAAGTGATTATTTATGCTCATGATCTGCCTGTCGTGCATCTTGCTTCTCGCTCTCCTGCCTTGCCGAGGCTTTTTCACATCCTCTGTGTTAGGGTGTATCATACACGGAGAGATGATGAAGTTTGCATTCAAATGGCTGTTGTCATTTGTCAAGTGATTCTTTATGCTCGTGATTTGCTTTTTTTGCATCTTGCTCTCCTGCCTTGTTAAGGTGTTTCCACATTGGCGAGCAGCAGCTTCAAGGCAACTCCCTAAGCCAGCAACTGGGCTAAGCCCCAAGATTTCAGCAGTGCTGGAAAGGCGATCCTGTCTGCTTCTAGGTGCACAACATTCCTATAGGTTTGGCTGGGTAGCAAGCCAGGGGAGCTGCCTAGAAGCTGCTGCTGGTAGCTTAAAAGAAAAGCTATGTTTGGATGAGTCAATAACCGTCTGTTCGTCAGCTTGTCAAGTTTTGAAGATCATATAAAGCAACCTGACCGCTCATATTAACGAGACATGATTGTCATAACTACTAGGCTGTGGGAGCATTGAGGATATCCTGCAAGATGTCCTCAATGCTCCCGCAGCCTAGTAGTTATGACAATAATGCATGTCTCAGGTTCATGCCCAGGTGGCTTGGGCCCATGTCTCAGGTTCATGCCCAGGTGGCTTGGGTCCATGGCTTGGGCCCATCGGTGGGCCCATATCTCAGGTTCATGCCCAGGTGGCTTGGGACCATGGCCCAAGTCGACCCAGAATCATTAGGCCGGCACTTCCCCTTGTGTAACCAGTGTAACTGTGGGGTCTCTACTACATTGTGGGCGGTCAATAAATAAATAGTGCGCCTTCTTATGAGGCGTGAGGTGTAGGGGTTGCTGATAGACTAACGGTGCATTTGAATTCTTAATGACTAACGGTGCATTTGAATGCTGAATTATTAACAGCGCATTTGAATGCCGAATGATAAAGAAACAATAGTTCGCCTTATTATGAGACGTGAGGACGAGGGGGTTAGCCCGTTTGCTTCGACTGGGGCCAATCACCAAGCTCAAATGTTCTCTGCTAACTTCGGCGTCTATATTTCTTGGCTTTTCATTTTCTTTCGTATCGTACCCCCTAGCTTTGTACAAGCTAGACCATTATCCATGTAAAACTACGACCACTTGAGTTAGAGAGAGAGGCTGATACCAGGGTACTTCAAATGGCCAACTTGGCCAGCGCTTTAGCTCACTTGAAAATAAAAAAACTGCGCTTTGTAGTGCAAAAAGCGCAAAAATTGCTTGCAGCGCCCACAAGGGGTTGCAAAAAACTGCGCTTTAAGCGCAGAGGGGGTCAAAAAGTCAGCGCTCAAAAGCACAAAAGCGCGCGCTTTGAATTACCCTGGCTGATACCTCCCAGATGTACTGTACAGCCTTTCTGTGACTCTGTTGGTCACCAGCCTCAAATGTTAAATGATCTGCAAAGCACGAGCTCTGGGCCCCCGTTGTTGATGATTTGTTGGGGTTCTGTTCACCAGTACTTGTTTGTCAGACCTGTGATTAAGGTCGGGAAAGTCCCTTTAGCCTATTTGGCTACCCCTGGACTGTACAAATACGTGCATGCAGCCTGTTGATCTGTTGGTGTTGTTCCCCCGTGTGTAAGCATTCTGCATTTAGGAGTGTAGTTAAGTAGCATTTGTGCTATCAATGGTGAAGTAGCATTTGTGCTATCAATGGTGAAGTAGCATTTGTGCTATCAATGGTGAAGTAGCATTTGTGCTATCAATGGTGAAGTAGCATTTGTGCTATCAATGGTGAAGTAGCATTTGTGCTATCAATGTTTGTTTGCAAGTCAGGCGCGCAGACGCTGGCCAGTTTAAAGGCTGGTAGAGAGAGAGAGAGAGAGAGAGAGAGAGAGAGAGAGACTGTGTGTTTGGACCGCAATTGAATTGTGTAACCTCGTTTACCAGAGAGAGAGAGAGAGACCATGTAATAAATAAAAAACTGCCCTTGAACTTCAATTCTAAATTGATGACATGGCTCCAGCTAGCAATTTGGCCGCTCGTCGTCTTCAGCATTTTATAAACTAATAAAACATAAACTGTCCTTAGACTCGAATATTTCAGAGGGTTGTCTTCGGTCTTTCTAGCAAGCCCTCATGGGTATGGCTGGATTGGATTTGTTACATGGTTTTTCAGCCAACTTGAACTTGGTTACCTCCAGCCAGCAATTGAGCTGCTCCTTGTCTTCGGCAGTAAACAAAGTTACAAGGAAAATGTACACGTGAACATTTTCTTTTCTTTCTAAACAATCTCCAGCCAACTCTAGGCTGCTCACCGTCTTCCCATTCCTAGACCCCCTGGGAGATACCCATGCAAACCAGGGAGCATACGTAGTGGATTGGACAGTTCAAAGACTTGTCCAGGTCCTTTCAGAGGTCCAGCAAACCTTCATCGGTGTGCCTGGAAATCCATGGTGATAGTCACAATTGGCCGTGGTCCGGAGTACCCCGCAGTTCCGATGGTTACTTATTTTTGTAGGAACTTCTCCGCCTTTCTTTCTGAATTCCGGGTGCCCTGGTATGAGGCATCTCACCCTAGCTTGTTCTGGGGGACCCCCAAATCTGCTTCTTAAGACGCAGCCTGTTTCAAAATCTGCTACTTGACATGCAAACGGTTTCAAAAGCTGAGTCTACGATGCAATGCCCTCCCCACCCCCAAATCTGCTTCTCGAGACGCAGCCTGTTTGAAAATTAAGGGCGCCTGAAGGCGCGTCCCGATTGAAATGATTCGAATCCTTAATTCAATGTATTTTAATTAATTAAATTTAATGTTGTCTCGAGACGCAGACTGTTTGAAAATCTGCTTCTAATTTTTTTTTTAGTTGACTAATGACGCAACCTGTTTCAAAATTTGAAGAACCCTGTTAAAAATGTTTACTCCTCCCACAAACGGTGGGCAGACTGAACTCTAATGTATGATTTCCTGGTACATTGTTTTTTTACTGCCGAAGAAATGAGCCGTTACATTCGTTTAATCGTGACAGCACAAAGACTGGAAACATTGCCAATGGAATTCAGACACCACTCTTCCAAGAAACGAGCAATAAATCAAATAATACACCTAGCCATAGTTTTCTTTTCGGCTACCGGCAGCAGCCTCAAGGCAGCACCCCTGGCTTGCTACCCAGCCAAACAGATAGCAACGTCGTGCAGCTGGAAGCTGACAGCGCTGCATTTCCAGCACAGCTGACATGTTGGGGCTTAAACCAGTGGCTGGCTCAGGGAGCTCCCTGGCCACTGGCTCAGGGAGCTGCCTAGAAGCTGCTGCTCGTAGTTTGTGTCATTTTTGAAACTTGCTCTCCAAACTTGTGGTTTCCTAGCAGGGTTGACAATCACTCACGCATGTATATCCCACACTATCGCTCACGCAGCCATATCCCACATGCTGGAACGATGATTACCCCCCTTTCCCCAAATTAGACAAGAGTTAGACTTCAACTAACCATGCACGCATCAGTCCAGGATGAACATTCAACATGCTGGGACGATGATTATCCCCCTTTCCCCCAATTAGACAAGAGTTAGACTCCAATGAACCATGCATGCATCAGTCCAGGATGAACATTCAACATGCTGGGTCGATGATTATCCCCCCTTTCACAAGATTAGACAAGGGTTAGACTCCAATGAACTGTGGTGCTGTGTACCACAGTGTACTGCACAGTGGTGCAGTACATTGTGGTACATCGGACGCAAGATGTTGTGGAGCGGGCTTGAGCCAACAATGTCTTGTCGATGATAATATAATGTAATTGAATACATTATGAATTCTGAACCATGAATTCCACAAGTAATCTTTTTGGCTACGAGCAGCAGCTTCTAGGCACCTACCCTGGCTTGCTACCCATCAAAACCTTGAGCAACACAGTGCATCTGGAAGCTGACAGAACCCCCATCCAGTACTGACAGTACCTGACAGCACCAGCTTACCAGTACTGAAGAAATCTCGGGGCTTGGACGCTTGGCCCAGTGGCTGGCTCAGGGAGCTGTTTAGAAGCTGGTGCTCATAGCCGAAAAGAAAAGCTATGACGAATTCGATATGCTGGTTACTGGTGCAGTGTTGAAGGTTGCACAGACACGATGCACCGTGTAGCTAGCAGATTCTAGCTGAGTGAATATAGCACTGAGAGTGCATTGGATGCGTGGTATGAAGAATGCAGTGGGTAAGGAGTAGCTGAGTGTAGCTAGCAGATTGTAGCGGAGTGAATACTTGACAATATCATGGACTGATCTACTGCCTGTTGCTGTCCAGCATCTTTCCCACCAGGGCCTCCATGTCCTCATCCGGACGCTGCTCATCGCCCCCACCAGGGGCGGCAGCAACAGCCGCCGCCGCAGCCTCTGTGGCCGGAGCTTGAGTGGACCATGCGTTCTGAGTCGCAGACCCAGGGCGGCCGGCCGAGGGAGGGAGGGTGCCCGAGCCCGGCCTGGAGGAGCTCCTTACTGAGCCAGTGGGACTGTACTTCTTTCGTACTCCACCCTCGGGGACGGTGGTGGGGCGCATGGGGTTGTTGGGGGCGGGAACGAGCTCGCCCAGGAGGGGATTGCCGGAGTAGGAGCCACGCGGGGTGTTGGAGGAGGAGGGCACGGTGGGGCGCAGATTACTGCGCCTGGAGGCCGAAGCCAGGGATTCGCGCCTGTCCTCCATGACCAAGCTGCGAGAGGGAGGGGGAGAGGAGTTGGTGGGGGTATGGTTGGATGGGTGTGTGTGTGGGGGGGGGGGAGCGCAGGGAAGGCGCAGTTATATTATACATTGTTCCATTTGTTGATCATCTCTATATTTGTGTAGAGTTAGGAGGGAGTGAGGGGTGGGTGGGTGGGTGGGGGTGTGTAGGTGGGTGGGTGGGTGGGTGGGTGTAGGTGGGTGTGTAGGTGGGTGTGTAGGTGGGTGGGTGGGTGGGTGGGTGGGGGTGTGTAGGTGGGTGTGTAGGCGGGTGTGTGGGTGGGTGGGGGTGTGTAGGTGGGTGTGTAGGTGGGTGTGTAGGTGGGTGTGTAGGTGGGTGTGTAGGTGGGGGGTAGGAGTTTAGCGCTTCTAGCGCTAACATAATTTTCATAATTATAGCGCTAGTTAGAGGTGAAGAGAAGAGAAATAGCACGTCATTGTACGTAGCTCTAGGTAGCCTGTTGTACATAGCCCGTCATACATTGCCCTATGTAGCCCGTTGTATATACTCTACGTAGCCCGTCATACATTGCCCTATGTAGCCCGTTGTATATACTCTATGTAGCCCGTCATACATTGCCTTATGTAGCCCGTTGTATTTACCCTACGTAGCCCGTTGTACATAGCCCGTCATACATTGCCTTATGTAGCCCGTTGTATTTACCCTACGTAGCCCGTTGTACATAGCCCGTCATACATTGCCTTATGTAGCCCGTTGTATTTACCCTACGTAGCCCGTTGTACATAGCCCGTCATACATTGCCTTATGTAGCCCGTTGTATTTACCCTACGTAGCCCGTTGTACATAGCCCGTCATGCATTGCCTTATGTAGCCCATTGTGTTTACCCTACGTAGCCCGTTGTACATAGCCCGTCATACATTGCCTTATGTAGCCCGTTGTATTTACCCTACGTAGCCCGTTGTACATAGCCCGTCATACATTGCCTTATGTAGCCTGTTGTATATACCCTACATAGCCTGTTGTACATAGCCCGTCATACATTGCCTTATGTAGCCCGTTGTATTTACCCTACGTAGCCCGTTGTACATAGCCCGTCATACATTGCCTTATGTAGCCCGTTGTTTTTACCCTACGTAGCCCGTTGTACATAGCCCGTCATACATTGCCTTATGTAGCCCGTTGCATTTACCCTACGTAGCCCGTTGTACATAGCCCGTCATACATTGCCTTATGTAGCCCGTTGTTTTTACCCTACGTAGCCCGTCCTAGACCTACGCAGCACATCGTACGCACCTTGCATAGGCATACGTAGCCCGTTATACATACCCTACGTAGCCCTACGTAACCCGTCGTACGTACCCTAATATTAGCAAATACATTTATTCAGGCATTTATTGATATACATGTGTTTCATTTATATGTGCTCTCCCTTCCCCTCCACACTCTTCACTCAGGTGTGTGTATATATATATATATATATATATATATATATACTCCTACCCCCAGCACTGCTCCCCCACCATACTACTCACTCTTCGCTCAAGTGGGGAGGAAGAGCACCTCCTCCTGGAACGGCCTCAATTGCGCCAACAGAACCCCTGTCTAAGGATGCGCCTCGGGGCAAGCTGCCAGGAGTGACCAACTCCGTAGAGCCAAGCATGAGTGGCTGAGAGCTGTGGTCGGATTCGCTGTTTGTGGGGCTAGAAGCCTTGGCGAAGGGGACGGTGGTGGGTGTGCCACGTGCCTTGGCGGGGTTGGAGGCGAGGGCAGCATAGCCGCTAGCAAGGTCGGAAGTCTGGTAGGTGGGGGTGGATTAGGGTGAGTGTGGGGGGGAGAACGGGGGTGGGGGTGGGTGGTGGAGGGGGAGGGGGGGTTGTGGGTTGGAGGAGACCAGGGAAGAATATGAGGGGGACTTTTTACTGTTAGATGGAGGGGAGTGGGCTTCGGGGTGTGGTGGGTTGACGGCGGGGGGTGGGGGAGGTGGGAGGGCAGGTGGGGGGGGGGGTGGTGGGGGGGGCAGGGCGGGGGGAGAGGGGGGGTGGGTGAGGGTGAGTGCAGGTGTGGGTGGGTGCAGGTGTGGGTTAGGGTGGGTGGGTGCGGGTGAGTGCAGGTGTGGGTGGGTGTGAGGGTGTGGGTCGGAGGCGAGAGCAGCATAGTCGCTGGCGCTATAACAATTCAAATCCAAATAAAACAGTAGACAATATCTCACCTGGCTCTACAACAATTCAAATTTAAATTCAAATTAAACCGGAGACAAGATCTCACCTGGTGCTGTAACAATTCAAATTCAAAATCAAATTAAACAGGAGACGATATCTCACCTGGCTCAACAACTATTCAAATTCAAATTAAACAGGACACGATATCTCACCTGGCTCTATACAAATTCAAATTAAAATTAAACATATCTCACCTTGCTCTATTACAATTCAAATTCAAATTAAACATATCTCACCTTGCACTATAACAATTCAAATTCAAATTTAAATTTAACATATCTCACCTGGCACTCATGAATGGAGCCTCTTCAGTCCTCGAGTTCCCTCCTGCACCTAAGCGCGTGACGACAGCGTTTCGCATTGCAACTGCGCTTTTTGTTCTGGAGTTGCTTCCACCCTCCGCCTTCATCATGCCCACGTTGAACTTATTGGGGGGCTTCTTGTCAGCTTCTCCCCCCTCCATGTCGTCATAACCCTGTGTGTTTTTGTGTGTGTGAGTATGCATGTGTGTGTGTGTGTATCTGTGTGTGGTGCCGCTCCCACCCTCCGCCTTCATCATGCCCATGCTCAACCCCTTGGGAGGCTTATTGGCCAAGGCCCCCTCCATGTCGTTGTAACCCTGAGTGTGTTTGTGTGTGTGAGTATGTGTTTGCGTGTCTGTGTGTGTATCTGTGTGTGGTGCTGCTTCCACCCTCCGCCTTAGGTGTGTATCTGTGTGTGTGTGTGTCTGTGTGTCTATGTGCGTATCTGTGTGTCTACGTGTGTATCTGTGTGTGTCCATGTCTGTGTCTGTCTCTGTGTGTGTCTTCCTGTGTCTCTCAGTGTGTATATCTGTGTGTGTGTGTGTGAGTGGTGCTTCCATCCTCGGACTTCCCCCTACCTGCTCTTCAGAGCGCTTGACCCTCTTCCTCACGTACAGCGCCCCGCCCACGAGGACAGCGACGCCGACCAGGGAGCCGACGATGATTCCGGCAAGAACGCCACCGTTGAGTCCATCGTCGCCACCGCTGTCGGACGGATTAGGGTTCTGGGTCGTATAGCACGCAATCTGGATTTTCTGGCGCTCGGGGAGGTTGATCACGTTCATTTGACTTCCGCACACCGAAGTAACCTCTTGGTCGTATTGCGGCTGGGAGACCGCCACCAGGGTTGATCGAGATTCGGCGCCGACACAGACGGTGTCATTGAAGGCGTTGAACAGGCTACCCTGGGTCTGACTGACGATGGTGTTGAGGCCGCCGTTGGTGTTGGCCACCTGAGCACATGGAGGAGAGAGAGAGAGAGAGAGAGAGTGTGTGAGAGTGTGTATGAGTGTCTGTGACGGTGTGTGGGTGTGAGGGTGTGTGAGTTTGTGAGTGTGAGAGTATGTGTGCATATGGTGTAAAATGCATTTAAAAATGCATTCAAAATACATGAAAATACATTAAAAATGCATGCACCGTCGCAGCGCCAACATCGAGACTCAGGCCAAACCTAATTTTTGGTGTCTCACAGACCGTCAATAAATATTGTGGAAAACACATAAAAATGCACGCACCGTCGCAGCGCTGACATTGAGACCCAGGTCAATCCTAATATTCTGCGCCTAGCAGGCTGCAAATATATCGTGTATTTATTATATATATGTAGTGTAATATTTATGTAGTGTAATATTTAAATATCTCCATAGATGCCTAAGTCCGAAAACGCCCTAAGTCGATACAAGAATGTGATACAGAGCCGTACATGGCCCAAACTGCTCGGAATCGAATTCTGTCAGGCTCATTTTGTTTGCGACGGTGTCAGCTATGCGCGCAGCTACTTTTTGTGCGCGTTCGCATCTGGTTGCGAGCAGCCTTGTTCGGCAGGCCGGTGGCAGTACATCAGATGTGCGATAATTAGTGATACAAATCCAGATCGCGTCAGATACGAGGCCGCGCGAGCTATTTCGAAGAAAGGTACCTCGGGACGAAAGGCTTATCGAACCCCTATTACAAGGTCGGAGGCTGCGCTTCAGCCTTGGCCTCGGAATCTACTGAAATAGCTACATACATCTCAAGATTTCACCTCCCTGTGGCCTACCACACCATGGCTCAGGATTAGGGTGTGTTTTCAATGATCTACCCCAAATCAAAAACTGAGTTCAGATGTGGATGTTTGAAGACAAATTAAAAAAAGTTTGTTTTTTGAATATATTTTCAAAAAATATTTGGATTTTGAATTTTCGAAAAAGTAGAAAGTTGTTCTGCACGCTACATTTTAAGGTAGAGCAAAATCGAGGCCCAAAATGTTTCAATTGAGGCTGTGCAACTCTGACCTAGACTTAGGACACCCACGAAATGTAAATAATCAGTGTTTTGGGGGTCTGCACTCAACTGTATTGCCTGTGTACTGCCTTCCAAGGCTTTCCGTAATAACTACTGGTAGGGAAAGTCGTAACACAACATTTGTACCCAGTGTTCTTTTAAAATGGCTTGTTTCGGTCGCGATAGGCTCCGTATCACTTCCTACGTAAAACCCGTATCGACTTAGGGAACCCCATAGTAACAAATTGGTATGTTTCATTTGACCTGGTCCCCACCATTTGAGAAAACCCAAATCCGAGTATTTGTGTGTTGAACTGATGTGGTTGGGCAACTTATTAGCAGAAAATCTTTGTTTTGGGGCTTGAGGGCATAGGCTCAATCCATCCGTATCACTCAGGGTCTGACTTAGGCACCAATGGAGATAGTGTAATATTTATATAGTGTAATATTTATATAGTGTAATATATAGTGTATTGTACACACTGTAGCAGCGCCGACATTGAGACGCATGTCAATCCTAATTGTCTGCGCCTTGCAGGCTGCCAATATATAGTGTGTATTGTACACATGTTGTGAAATACATTACAAATGCACACACTGTAGCAGCGCAGACATTGAGTTCCAGGTCAATCCTAATTGTCTGCGCCTTGCAGGCTGCAAATATAAAGTGTGTATTGTATATATATTGTGTGAAATACAGTAAAAATGCACGCACCGTAGCAGCGCTGACATCGAGACCCAGGTCAATCCTATTTTTCTGCGCTTCGCAGGCTGCCATTATATATTGTGTAAAACACAGTACAAATGCACGCACAGTAGCAGTGCCGGCATTGAGACCCAGGCCGATCCTAATTTTCTGCGACTCGCAGGCTACCATTATATATTGTGTAAAACACATTACAAATGCAGCATTTATACAACACACGCATGCACCGTAGTAGCGCTGACATTGAGACCCAGGCCGATCCTATTTTTCTGCGCCTCGCAGGCTGCCATTATGAAGTGTGTATTCGGGTGTATTGTATATATATTTTGTACAATACATTACAAATGCGCGCATATTAGCAGCGCCGACATTAAGACCGCAGGTCAATCCTAATTTTCTGCGTCTCACAGGCCGCCAATAAATATTGTGTAAAAATGTAAAAGACATAAACATGCACGCACCACAGCAGCACCGACATTGAGACACAGGTCAATCCTAATTTTCTGCGCCTCACAGGCCGTACATATACATTTTGTGTAAAAGACATTATATGCACGCACCGCAGCAGCAACGACATTGAGACTCAGGTCAATCCTAATTTTCTGCGCCTCACAGGCCGTCTGCATCAGGCTCCTTCCCCTCCGCCTGCTGCCGATGTCCACGTATCCATAGGTGCATGTGGAGGTGAGGTCGGCGGCGGTCACGCCCAGGGTGACAGCAACCGACTCTAGGAACGCTTGCTGGGATTCTGAGGAGCAATCTGGGACTGCGCTGAAGTCCTGTGGTGTGTTTGGGGCGAGTGTGTGGTGTGTGTGGTGTGTGTTGCGTGTGTGTGAATTCTGAGGTGCATGTGCAGGTGAGGTCGGCGGCAGTCATGCACGGGTGACAGCAACAGACTCAAGGAAAGCTTGCTGGGATTCTGCGGTGCAATTGGGAACTGCGCTGAAGTCCTGTGGGGGCAAGGTGGGTGGGGAAAAGGGTGAGCGGAGAGGGGTGGCGGTGGTGGTGCGTATATGGTGTGTGTGGTGTCTGTGGAGGTACAATCGGGAACTGCGCTGAAGTCCTGTGGGGGTAAGGTGGGTGGGGAGAAGGGTGAGAGGAGAGGTGTGGTGGTGTGCGCGTGTGTGGTGTGTGGGGGACATGTTTGTGTGATGTGTGTGTGGGCTTCTCTTGGGTCAACTATGGCCCGTCTAGCCTTGGAAGGGGATGGGAAGGGAAGGGGAGGGAAGGGGAGGGAAGGGGGGAGGGAAGGGAAGGGGAGGAAAGGGAAGGGGAGGGAAGGGGAAGGGAGGGAAGGGGAGGGGAGGGAAGGGGGAGGGAAGGGGAGGGGAGGGAAGGGGAGGGAAGGGGAGGGAAGGGAAGGGGAGGGGAGGGAAGGGGGGGGAAGGGGAGGGAAGGGGAGGGGAGGGAAGGGGAGGGGAGGGAAGGGGAGGGAAGGGGAGGGAAGGGGAGGGAAGGGAGAAGGGGAGGGAAGGGGAGGGAAGGGGAGGGAAGGGGAGGGGAGGGGAGGGAAGGGGGAGGGGAGGGAAGGGAGGGAAGGGGAGGGAAGGGAAGGGAAGGGAAGGGAAGGGAAGGGAAGGGGAGGGAAGGGAAGGGAAGGGAAGGGAAGGGAAGGGAAGGGAAGGGAAGGGAAGAAGGGAAGAGCACCACTCAGCTACTTACCGAGAATCCCGTGGGGATGTTGAGGAGGTAGCCGTCGATCTGTGACTGCAGGTTGGAGAGAGTAGAGGATATGATACTGTCCAGCTCTTCTTGGCTGCCGAGCTCCTGCAGCAAGACAAAGTTTGAGACGACGAGCGTGTTGTCGTTCGCGTTGGGGAGGGGCGGGGAGGGGGGGCGAGGGGGCGAGGGGGGAGGCGAGGGGGACAGAGGTCCGGGGTTGATGAGCACGGCACCGGAGTTAGCGTCTAACCACGGCATGGCTGGTATGGAGAGTATGGCGTCGAGGGAGGCAAGGCCAACCTCAGGGATGTTGAGACCAGAGTTCACGTTGAAAGGGCCCAGAGTCGTACCGTCCACGAGGAGGCCCTGGAGGGTCATGTTCACCTGCATGGGGGTTGGGGTGGGCGTTGGTTGGGGTGGGGGTGGGGGTCGTACCTTGGCGTATACAAATACACATATATATATAGAGAGAGACAGAGATACTCACCCCCTACACACACACCCCACACCCCAAACAACCCCAAGAGTGTACCTTGGAATTGCACATTGGCCTCTCCAGTAGGGCTTACCCCCCCCCCCCCCCCCCCCCCCCCTCCCCCCCCCACACACCCAAGAGCGTGCCGTGCTGTACCTTGGCTGGCTTCAGGAATTGCACATTGGCCTCTCCAGTTGGGATGAAAGCAATGTCGTACTCCGTGATCCCCAGCACTTCTATGGTGTAGGGTTTCTTGTCAAAGGCATCAGGGAGGCAGGACCAGCGCCAGCAGTAGGAGAAAGCAAAGACATTGGTGAAGCGGTCATAACCCGGACTGGGAATACACATGGTGGTCGACACTGAGCGGTTTTCGGTGAGGTACACCTGAGGATGCAGGGGGTGGAAAGACACATAATTTTAAAATATAAATAATTGTAATAATAAGTAAGTAATATTAAATCAAGAGGCCATAACTGGGACTGGGAATACACATCGTGGTCGACACTGAGAGGTTTTTGGTGAGGTACACCTGAGGATGGGGGCAGGGGGCAGAAATAGATAAATAATTTTAAAATATAAATAATTATAATAATAAATAAGTGATATTAAATAAAGAGGTCATTACTGGGACTGGGAATACACATCGTGGTCGACACTAGCCGGTTTTCAGTAAGGTACATCTGAGGAAAGAATAACATTTATAATTTTAAAATATTAATAATTTAAACTATTTTAAAACATAAACAATTGTAATTATAAATAAATAACATTAAATTAAGAGGTCGTCTTCGGGAACGTTCACCTGGTGATGGAAATAGATAAATAATTTGAAAACATAAATAATTGTAATAAAAAACAAATAATATAAATTAAGCGGTCATAACCGGGACTGGGAATAAACGTAGTGGTCGGCACTGAGCGGTTTCGGTGGGGTACACCTGAGAATGCAGGGGGGAGAAATACATAAATAATTTTAAAATATTTGAAATACACACAGATACAAAAACATAGAATTAAAATATAAAATACACACACACCGTGGTGAAGGCGGTGCTGATGTTGCAGTTGTTGACATTTATATATTAAAATACACACAAAAAATAATAAATAAATAAACCATAGTGAAGGCTGTACTGGCACTGCAGTTGTTAATATGTATGCATTAAAAATACACGCAAATATACAAAATACAAAAATAAAATATACAATTGCACACACTGTGGTGAAGGCGGTGCTGGTGCTGCAGTAGTTAATATCTTTGTACATACAAAAACATAAAATATAATATAATATAAAATACACACACACCGTGGCGAAGGCTGTGCTGGTGCGGCAGGAGGGAAAGAGCGGGGGGGACAGACAAAAACAGAAAAAGGATGAGAAGATAAGAGAAAATACACACACACCGTGGCGAAGGCTGTGCTGGTGCTGCAGTAGTTAATATGTATACATTAAAAATGCACACAAATATAATAAACACAAAAATACAATATAAAAATGCACACGCCATGGTGAAGGCTGTACTGGCACCGCAGTTGTTCATATTTATATATTAAAAATACACACAAATACAAAAAATATACAAATAAACATACCGTCGTGAAGGCTGTACTGGCACTGCAGTTGTTAATATGTATATATTAAAAATACACACAAATACAAAAAATATAAAATAAAATATAAAAATAAACATACCGTCGTGAAGGCTGTACTGGCACCGCAGTTGTTAATATTCATATCTTAAAAATACAAACAAACACAAAAAACATACAAATAAAATATAAAAATAAACATACCGTCGTGAAGGCTGTGCTGGCACCGCAGTTGTTAATATGTCAGTAGTTGTTCTATGTAGATATTAAAAATACACCAAATACAAAAAAAATACAATACAATTAGAAAAATTACAAATACAAAAAAACATACATAAGAGAAAAACGACAAAGACAAAAAACAGACAAAAGACAAGAGAAAAAGACAAAGACAAAAAACAGACAACACAAGAGAAAAAGCCAAAGACAAACAACAGCAACGACAAGAGACAAAGAACAAAGACAAAGAAACGACCAAAGACAATAGAAAAACAAATACAAAAAACAGACAAAGTACCAATGAGTGAAAAAGACAAAAAGACAAACACAGAAAAGACAGAGAAAAATACAAGACAAAAAACTAGACAAAGACAAGAGAAAAAAGCAAAGACAAAAAACATGACAAAGGCCAAGAGAATAAGACACATCACAAAAAACAGACAAAGACAATAGAAAAAAAGAACAATACAAAAAACATGCAAATACAATATAAAAATACAAATACAAAAAACATACAAATACAATATAAAAATACAAATACAAAAAACATACAAATACAATATAAAAATACAAACACAAAAAACATACAAATACAATATAAAAATACAAATACAAAAAACATACAAATACAATTTAAAAATACAAATACAATATAAAAATACACACACTGTGGTGAAGGTGGTGCTGGTGCTTCAGTTGTTAATCATTATGTATTTAAATAAAAAAACGTACAAACAGCACACAAATACAAGAAACATAAATATGAAACATACAAAATAAACATACCATGGTGAAAGCTGTGCTGGTGTTGCAGTAGTTAATATTTATAGATAAAAACAAACATAACAATACAATATAAAATACAAAAACATAGAAATACAATATACAAATACAAATACCGCGGTGAAAGCTGTGCTGGCGCGGCAGTTGTTAATCACTACGGATTAAAAAAGACTCACAAACAGCACACAAATACAAATACATGAAATATAAAAATACACATACCGCGGTGAAGGCGGTGCTGGTGCGGCAGTTGTTCATCACTACGTATTAAAAAATATTCACAAAAATAAAAAAACTTAAAATATAAAAATACACATACCGTGGTTAAGGCGGTGCTGGTGCTGCAGTTGATAATATTTATATATTAAAAATACACACAAATACAAAAAAAATAAAAATACTATATACAAATACGCACAACGTGGTGAAGCTTGTGCTGGCACTGCAGTTGTTAGTATTGATATATAAAAAACACAAACACATAAAAAAACATGAAAATCAAATATAAATACACACGACATGGTAAAGGCTGTGCTGGCACTGCGATAGTTAATATGTATATATAAACACACATAAAATATAATGTATAATACACACACCGTGGTGAAAGCGGTGCTGGTGCTGCAGTTACCGCTGGCGTCGGGGACCGAGGGACAGCCGCAGAGCGCACCAGGGGGAAAGGGCGGTGGGGCTGGAGGGGGGGGGCCCGGCCAGGCATCCATGACCACAGCGGCAGACAGGTCATCGAAACCAATGGGTACAGTGTATTTGAAATCCATGGAGAGGATACCGCCAGTAGGGAGGGTCACGTTGCCAACGTTGTAGTACCCTGCATGAATGGATGGATGGAGGCATCGTTGCAGTCATACGTGTGAGCCAGTTGTTGTTGTTGTGGTGGTGGTGGTTGTTGTTGTATGTTACATTCCATGGAGACAATACCGCCAGTAGGGAGGATCACGTTACCAACGGTGTAGTACCCTGCATGGATGGATGGATGGATAGATGAATCATTGCGGTCATACGTGTGTGCCAGTTGTTGTTGTGGTGGTGGTGGTGGTTGTTGTATGTTGCATTCCATGGAGACGATACCGCCAGTAGGGAGGGTCACGTTACCATGGATGGATGGATGCATGGATGGGTGGATGCATGGATGCATGGGTGGATGGGTGGATGGATGCATGCATGAATGGATGGAATGATGCATCGTTGCAGCCATACATGTGAGCCCGTTGTTGTTGTTGTTGTTGTTGTTGTTGTTGTTGTTGCTGTTGTTGTTGTTGTTGTTGCTGTTGTTGTTGTTGTTGTTGTTGTTGTTGTTGTTGTTGTTGTTGCTGTTGTTGTTGCAGTATGTTACATTCCATGGTTTGTGCCATAATGGTGAGTCGTTGTTGTTGTTGTTGTTGTACTCACCAGTGCCCACAAAGTATACGTCCTTGTCATTGCTTTCGGCGGCCGTAGCTGTCACCTCGACCTGGACACCCACTGTGGCCAGGATCGATGTGTTAAAAGTGGCGCCCCCAGGCATTCTAGGGATGTTGTACCGCGTGAGGTTGGTCATGGTGGCGGTGAAGGTGGAGTACGAGAACTGGTCTGGCAGGCACGCGTACCGCCAGCAGTAGCTGTACGCCATGCGCCCGGTGTAGGGGTCAAAATTGGCCGGGTCGATGCACTGGCGGAAGGACACGCCTGTGGTGGTGAGTGTGAGTGTGAGGGTGGGGGTGAGTGTGAGGGTGGGGGTGAGTGTGAGTGTGAGGGGGGGTGGCATGAGGGTGGGGGTGAGTGTGAGGTTGGGGGTGGGCGTGAGGGTGGGTGTGAGTTGCAGTGTAAGGGTGGGGGTGAGGTGGGGTGGGGGAATGCACTGGCGGAAGGACACGCCTGTGGTGGTGGTGTGAGGGTGAGGGAGGGGTGGATTGAGGGTGAGGGTGAGGGAGGGGTGGGTTGAGGGTGAGGGTGAGGGAGGTGTGGGTTGAGGGTGAGGGTGAGGGAGGTGTGGGTTGAGGGTGAGGGTGAGGGTGAGGGAGGGGTGGGTTGAGGGTGAGGGTGAGGGAGGGGTGGGTTGAGGGTGAGGGTGAGGGTGAGGGAGGGGTGGGTTGAGGGTGAGGGTGAGGGAGGGGTGGGTTGAGGGTGAGGGTGAGGGAGGGGTGGGTTGAGGGTGAGGGTGAGGGAGGGGTGGGTTGAGGGTGAGGGTGAGGGTGAGGGAAGGGTGGGTTGAGGGTGAGGGTGGCAGAAGGACACGCCTGCGGTGGTGGTGTGAGTGTGGTGGTGGTGTGAGTGTGAGGGTGGGTGTGAGGGTGGTGTGGGGGAATGCACAGGCGGAAGGACACGCCTGTGATGGTGATAAGGGTGTAGGGGTTTAAGTTGCCCGGGTAGATGCACTGGCAAAAGGACACGCCTGTGGTGGTGGTGTGAGGGTGAGGGTGGGCGTGAGGCTGGGGGTGAGGGTAGGGGTGTGGGTGCGGTGTTAGGGTGGGGGTGAGGGGTGAAGTGGCGTGGGGGGATGCACTGGCGGAAGGACACGCCTGTGGTGGTGGGGGTGAGGGTGGGGGTAGGGGTGTTGGGTGAGAGTGGTGGTGGTGTGAGGGTGAGGGTGGGGGTGAGGGTAGGGTGTGTTGGGTGGGAGTGTGGGTGAGGGTGGGGGTAGGGGTGTGGGTGAGAGGGTGGTGGTTGCGGGTGAGGGTGGGGGTGAGGGTAGGGGAGTGGGTGAGAGTGGTGGTGGTGTGAGGGTGTAAGGGTGGGTTAATGTGGGGGTGAGGGTGGTGGTGGTGGTGGTGGTGGTGATGAGTGTGAGTGTGGGGGGATGCACTGGCGGAAGGACACGCCTGTGGTGATGAGGGTGAGGGTGTTGGTGGTGTGAGTGTGAGTGTGGGGGTGAGGGTGAGGTGGTGTGGGGGGATGCACAGGCATAAGGACACGCCTGTTGTGGTGGTGTTAGGGTGAGGGTGGTGTGAGGTTGGGGAGAGGGTGAGGTTGGGGACGTTGAGGGTGAGTGGGGGGATGCACTATCATGAATTAATATTGTACAACTGCAGTGAAGCTGTGAGTTTATGTATTTACTCATTTATTTGACCTGCCACGCTGTTGATGGTGGTGAGGGTGTTGATGGTGGGAAGCTGGATGCCCGCGCACACACCGTCAGATTTGGCCTATTTGGCCTGCCCTGGACTGATTTGACCTATTTGGCCTACCCCTGGACTCTTTGACGAATTAATATTTAAAAAAAATCAACAAAGCTGTGGATTTATGTATTTACTCACTTAAGCATTTACTCACTTATGTATTTACTCACTTACTATTTTTTTCATACCTGCTTCGCTGCCGATGGTGGTGAGGGTGATGGGAAGCTGGATGCTCGCGCACACGCCTTAGGCGCCTTGCTAAAAAAAAAAGCAGTTGTAGACCAAAGAGCCCCCCAAGTAGGTGCACATACTGAAGTTAGCAACTGAAGCTACATTATAAACTACCATTTAATCTTATAAAACCACAGTAAAGCCGAGGTAAAAGTGAGTTTTATTTCACACCTGGGACGTTGTTGATGGTGGTGAGGGTGATGGGAAGCTGGATGCCCACGCACACGCCGTCAGATGTTCAGCCTATTTGGCCTGCCCTGGACTGATTTTGCCTATTTGGCCTACCCCTGGACTGTAACAACGTACACACATACATACCTGCGGTGTTGTCGATGGTGGTGAGGGTGATGGGAAGCTGGATGCCCGCGCACTTGCCGTCGGCGGCAGGGAGGGTCCAGCATGGGCACTGGGGGGGCGGGGTGATCGCCAGGGGGAACGGGTTGGAGGTGGCAACCAGCAACATCGCCACGTACTGGTCGTTGCAGCCAGATGCTACTCGAGCACTGACACGCATGCTGGTGATGCCAGAGGTGGGGATGACGGTGGCCTGCACAGGATGTGGTGGTGATGGGTGAGTGTGTTTGGTGGGTGGTGGGTGGTGGTGGGTGGTGGTGGGTGGTGGTGGGGTGGTGGTGGGTGGTGGTAGGTGGTGGTGAGGTGTGGGTGGTGGTGGTGGATGCTACATGAGCACTGACACGCATGCTGGTGATGCCAGAGGTGGGGATGGTGGTGGCCTGCACAGGATGTGGTGGTGATGGGTGGTGTGGGTTGTAGGTGGTGGCGGGTGGTGGTGGTGGATGCTACACGAGCACTGACGCGCATGCTGGTGATGCCAGAGGTGGGGATGACGGTGGCCTGCACATGGTGTGGTGTGTGGGTGGTGGTGGTGGTGGTGGAAAGTGTGGGTTGTAGGTGGTGGTGGGTGGTGGTGGTGGTGGTGAGGGGTTTTTGGTGGGTGGTCGTGGGTGGTGTGGGTGTTTTCGTGTGTGGTGCTGTGTGGTGGGTGGTGTGGGTGTTTTGGTGTGTGGTGGTGGTGGTGTAGGTGGTGGTGGGTGGTGCGGGTTGTAGGTGGTGTTGGGTGGTGGTGGTGGATGCTACTCGAGCACTGACGCGCATGCTGGTAATGCCAGAGGTGGGGATGACGGTGGCCTGCACAGGAGGTGGTGTGTGGTGAGTGGTGTGGTGAGTGGTGTGGTGTGTGGTGGTGGATGCTACACGAGCACTAACGTGCACGCTGGTGATGCTCGAGGTGGGGATGACAGTGGCCTGCACAGGTGGCGGTGGTGTGTGGTGGTTGATGCAACAGAGGCACTGCCAGAAACAAGTCCTATGCAGCTTCGCGCAGAAAGTTGGCGGAGTGCGTTGGCAACGGAACGACAGGTGGAAACGGAAATGGAGCTGGCCGATTAGTTGTGAGACAATTGGCTGATGTGTCAGGCTTCAATGTTTCGGTTGGACGGACAAATGGGTAACTGGGGGGGGGCTCCGCCAAAAACATGCTGGAGAGGAGAGGCATAGGTGTGTGTGCACAGGTGGTGGTGGTGGTGGTGGTGTGGGGGGGGGGGGGCAGTAGGGTGGAGGTGTGATGCTGGTGCTGTACCTACCTTGTTTGAGGTGAAGACTAGTGTAACCTGGCTGGTGGTGGTGGTGGTGGTGTGTGGGGGGCAGGGGGGTGGAGGTGTGATGTTGGTGCTGTACCTACCTTGTTTGAGGTGAAGACTAGTGTACCCTTGCTGGTGGTGGTGATGGTGGTGTGTGGGGGGCAGGGGGGTGGAGGTGTGATGTTAGCGGTGGTGGTGGTGGTGGTGTGTGTGGGGCAGTAGGGTGGAGGTGTGATGTTGGTGCTGTACCTACCTTGTTTGAGGTGAAGACTAGTGTACCCTTGCTGGTGGTGGTGGTGGTGGTGTGGGGGGGCAGGGGGGTGGAGGTGTGATGTTAGCGGTGGTGGTGGTGGTGGTGTGTGTGGGGCAGTAGGGTGGAGGTGTGATGTTGGTGCTGTACCTACCTTGTTTGAGGTGAAGACTAGTGTACCCTTGCTGGTGGTGGTGGTGGTGGTGTGTGTGGGGCAGGGGGGTGGAGGTGTGATGTTAGCGGTGGTGGTGGTGGTGGTGTGTGTGGGGCAGTAGGGTGGAGGTGTGATGTTGGTGCTGTACCTACCTTGTTTGAGGTGAAGACTAGTGTACCCTTGCTGGTGGTGGTCTTGGTGGTGTGGGGGGGGCAGGGGGGGTGGAGGTGTGATGTTAGCGGTGGTTGGTGGTGGTGGCGTGTGTGGGGCAGTAGGGTGGAGGTGTGATGTTGGTGCTGTACCTACCTTGTTTGAGGTGAAGACTAGTGCACCCTTGCTGGTGGTGGTGGTGGTGGTGGTGTGGGGGGGGCAGGGGGGTGGAGGTGTGATGTTGGTGCTGTACCTACCTTGTTTGAGGTGAAGACTAGTGTACCCTTGCTGGTGGTGGTGGTGGTGTGTGGGGGGCAGGGGGGTGGAGGTGTGATGTTAGCGGTGGTGGTGGTGGTGGTGTGGGGGGGGCAGGGGGTGGAGGTGTGATATTAGCGGTGGTGGTGGTGGTGGTGTGTGTGGGGCAGTAGGGTGGAGGTGTGATGTTGGTGCTGTACCTACCTTGTTTGAGGTGAAGACTAGTGTACCCTTGCTGGTGGTGGTGGTGGTGTGTGGGGGGCAGGGGGGTGGAGGTGTGATGTTAGCGGTGGTGGTGGTGGTGGTGTGTGTGGGGCAGTAGGGTGGAGGTGTGATGTTGGTGCTGTACCTACCTTGTTTGAGGTGAAGATTAGTGTATCCTCACCGCTGGTGGTGGTGGTGGTGGTGGTGTGGGGGGGAAGGGGGGTGGAGGTGTGATATTAGCGGTGGTGGTGGTGGTGTGTGGAAGGCAGTAGGGTGGAAATGTGGTGTCGGTGCTGTACCTACCTTGTTTGAGGTGAAGACTAGTGTACCCAGGCTGGTGGTGGCTGATACAGTTGTGTTAGCGCACGCAGGGGACATGGTTGAGACTACGACGTTGGTGCCTCCCAGGCCTGTGCCGGTGGCCAGGTCAGCCCACATGGTGAACTCCTTGTTGGTGAACCTGGGGGGGTGTGGGTGTGGGTGGGGGGGTTAAGGTGGTGGTGTGTGGGTGGGGGGTGGGGTGGTGGTGGGGTTGAGGTGGTGGTGGTGGTGATGTGTGGGTGGGTGGGTGGGTGGATGGTGGTGGGGTTGAGGTGAGACATGGTTGGTGCATCCCAGGCCAGTGCCGGTGACCAGGTCAGCCCACATGGTTAACTTTTGGTTGGTGAACCTTGGGGGCGCGGTGGTGGGGGGGTTGGTGAACCTAGGGGATGGGGTGGGGTAGTGGTGGGGTTGAGGCGCAAGGAGAATGAGCAAAGCAGGAATGTGGCCAATGTGGCCAAGGTGCTTGTATCTACAAGGCCTGGCGGGGCGTGGTATTAAGGGAGCCCCGTCTTACAGCGGTAGGGAACGGGCTGCTACTCCTACATGACGAAGCTACCATGGCAGTTGACTGCGACCACGGACACTGAAGCGCACCCTTGGGGATTCAGACCCGGCACCTACGTCGTTCAAGGAGCTCTGCCATTGAGCCATTTGTTGAACGGGGTCAAGGTGCTTGTATCTCTAAGGCCTGGTAGTGTTGTCTGCATATGATGTTTTGTCTGTTCATATACATAATGTATATGAAAGGCATACTACCATACATATAGCGGTAGCGAAACTCATTTTCGATCAATGCAGTTGATATATATGTATATAATGTATATATGTACATAGTTTTACAGACATTACATTACATGAAAATGATACTATCATACATGTGCCTATCATTTTTTATCGATGCAGTTGTAGTTCCAGCAGCTCTTGAAGGCTATATATATTTATACATCATGGGGTAAAATAAATTAAATGTTAAATATGGCGCTCACTTTGGATCGATGCAGTTGTAGTTCCAGCAGCTCTTGAAGGAAAAGGAGTTAGAGCCACTGACGTCCATGGGGCTCACGCAAAGCTGTAAGGTAGGCAGAGGGAAGCTGGTCAGGGTTTAGGGTTTAGGGGGTTCATGGACAGCTGGGAGGTAGGTAGGGGGAAGCTGGTCATGGTTTAGGGTGTAGGGGGTTCATGGACAGCTGGGAGGTAGGTAGGGGGAAGCTGGTCAGGGTTTAGGGTTTAGGGGGTTCACGCACAGCTGGGAGGTAGGTAGGGGGAAGCTGGTCAAGGCTTAGGGTTTAGGGGGTTCATGGACAGCTGGGAGGTAGGTAAGGGGAAGCTGGTCAGGGTTTAGGGTTTAGGGGGTTCACGCACAGCTGGGAGGTAGGTAGGGGAAAGCTGGTCATGGTTTATTGTTTAGGGGGTTCATGGACAGCTGGGAGGTAGGTAGGGGGAAGCTGGTCAGGGTTTAGGGTTTAGGGGGTTCACGCACAGATGGGAGGTAGGTAGGGGGAAGCTGGCCAGGGTTTAGGGTTAAAGTTTTAGGGGGATCATGTACAGCTGGGAGGTAGGTAGGAGGAAGCTGGTCAGGGTTTAGGGTTTAGGGGTTCACGCACAGCTGGGAGGTAGGTAGGGGGAAGCTGGCCAGGGTTTAGGGTTAAAGGTTTAGGGGGATCATGTACAGCTGGGAGGTAGGTAGGGGGAAGCTGGTCATGGTTTAGGGTTTAGGGGGTTCATGGACAGCTGGGAGGTAGGTAGGGGGAAGCTGGTCAGGGTTTAGGGTTTAGGGGGTTCACGCACAGCTGGGAGGTAGGTAGGGGGAAGCTGGCCAGGGTTTAGGGTTAAAGGTTTAGGGGAATCATGTACAGCTGGGAGGTAGGTAGGAGGAAGCTGGTCAGGGTTTAGGGTTTAGGGGGTTCACGCACAGCTGGAAGGTGGGTAGGGGGAAGCTGGTCAAGGCTTAGGGTTTAGGGTCTAGAAGCTGGTCAAGGTTTAGGGTTTAGGGTCTGGAAGCTGGTCAATATTTAGGGTTTAGGGTTTCGGGTGTTCACGCACAGCTGGAAGGTAGGTAGGGGGAAGGTGGTCAGGCTTTAGGGGTTAGGAAAGTCACGCACAGCTGGAAGGTAAGTTGGGAGAAGCTGGTCAGGGTTTAGGGTACAGGGGTTTGGCGCACAACTGGAAGGTAGGTAGGGAGAAGCTGGTCAGGTTTTAGGGTTTAGGGGGTTCACGCACAGCTGGTCAGCACTTAGATGGTCATCCTTTTTCTGGTCATTACTTATCTAGTCAGCACTTTGGTAAATGGATTGGGCTTAGGTGGTTGAGGATTTGGGTGGTCAGTATAGATCAATTGGGGTTTAGGTAGTTTTGGGGAATAAATGCTGACCAGCTGAGTGCTGAGCAGTCTTTTTGAGCTCCTTCCCACTGTCTAGATTGTTTCTTTTTTGAGCTATGAGTAGCAGCTTCTAAAACGGCTCCTTTTCCCCATCCTAGGGCTAAACCTGAAGCTAGCTAGTGCGTCTTAAAGCTGACATGACAGGCATTCCAATGAAGTACGAAGCTTTGGACTTGCCCCAATGGCTGGCTTATGGAGCTGGTTGGAAGCTGCTGAAAGTAGCAAAAAAAGGGACAATGCTAACCTGGAAGGGGGCCTCTCTAGGGTCATTCCTATTGAACGCAAAGTTGACGAGCGCGTTGCTGGCATCTGCACATGCACCTGGCGAGATGGCCTTCGTGCACATGTTGCAAATACCAAAAAAGGAACAATGCCTACCTGGAAGGGGCCTCGCTAGGGTCATTCCTGTTGAACGCAAAGTTGACAATCATGTTGCTGGCATCTGCACATGCACCTGCTTGGTGGCCTTCGTGCACATGTTGCAAATAGCAAAAAAGGAACGATGCCTACCTGGAAGGGGCCTCGCTAGGGTCATTCCTGTTGAACGCAAAGTTGACAATCATGTTGCTAGCATCTGCACATGCACCTGGCGCGGTGGCCTTCGTGCACATGTTGCAAATAGCAAAAAAAGAAACGATGCCTACCTGGAAGGGGCCTCGCTAGGGTCATTCCTGTTGAACGCAAAGTTGACAATCATGTTGCTAGCATCTGCACATGCACCTGGCGAGGTAGCCTTCGTGCACATGTTGCAAATAGCAAAAAAAGGAACGATGCCTACCTGGAAGGGGGCCTCACTAGGGTCATTCCTGTTGAACGCAAAGTTGACAATCATGTTGCTGGCATCTGCACATGCACCTGGCGAGGTGGCCTTCATGCACATGTTGCAAATAGCAAAAAAGGAACGATGCCTACCTGGAAGGGGGCCTCACTAGGGTCATTCCTGTTGAACGCAAAGTTGACGATCACGTTGCTGGCATCTGCACATGCACCTGGCGCGGTGGCCTTCGTGCACATGTTGCAAACGTTGCCCTTGGGGGGGGGAGGGGAGCTGGGTGGCGGCGAGGGGGGCGGTCTGGGGCTGGGGGGGAAGGGGGAGGGGGGCGACGGGGGGCTGGGGGGCTCAGGGCAGGGCTGTCCCAGGCTAGACCCAGTGGAGATGACGATGCGTGTCAGGGAGGTGGGGATGGTTCCACATAGGTCGGGGTTGTTGGACAGGTCCAGAGAAGCAAGGTTGGAGAAGGTGGACCAGGCTTTGGGGATGGTGGAGAGCAAGCCCGTGCCAGAGAGCTTGAGGGAAGTGAGGAAGCTGAGGGTCGACCAGTAGTCCGGGATCCTGGAGTCCACCTGTATGCATGCATGTGGGCTTGGGTGGGTATGTGTGTGTGGGGGGGTGTGGAGATGCAAGTATGTGTGTATGCTACAGTCAAGGGGATGGATGGTGGGCAGCGAGCCTGTGCCAGACAGCTTGAGGGAAGTGAGGAAGCTGAGGTTGACCAGTAGTCGGGGATCCTGGAGTCAACCTGTATGTATGCATGTGGGTTTGGGTGGGTATGGGTGTGGGAGTGGGTGTGGAGATGCAAGTATGTGTGTATGCTACAGTCAAGGGGATGGATGGTGGGCAGCGAGCCTGTGCCAGACAGCTTGAGGGATGTGAGGGAGGTGAGGTTGACCAGTCGTCGGGGATCCTGGAGTCAACCTGTATGTATGCATGTGGGTTTGGGTGGGTATGGGTGTGTGGGTGGGTGTGGAGATGCATGTTTGTGTGTATGCTACAGTCAAGGGGATGGATGGTGGGCAGCGAGCCTGTGCCAGACAGCTTGATGGATGTGAGGGAGGTGAGGGTTGACCAGTAGTCCGGGATCCTGGAGTCAACCTGTATGTATGTATGTGGGTTTGGGTGGGTATGGGTGTGTGGGTGGGTGTGGAGATGCATGTTTGTGTGTATGCTACAGTCAAGGGGATGGATGGTGGACAGCGAGCCTGTGCCAGACAGCTTGATGGATGTGAGGAAGGTGAGGGTTGACTCGTAGTCTGGGATCCTGGAGTAAACCTGTATGTATGCATGCATATGGGTTGGGGTGGGTATGGGTGTGTAGATGCAATTATGTGTGTATGCTACAGACAAGGGGATGGATGGTGGGGAGCTGGAGAGCACGAGAGTATGTATGCACTCTGCTTGGCTCTGCCTGCCCCATCATCTCCAGCCCCCCAGCCCCCCCCCCCCCCCCTCGCCCACCTACGCCATTGTCAGAGGCAACAGGTAACAGCTAACAATGAATTTTACAATTACCTGGACGCCGTCGAGGGTGAGGTCCCTCAGGCCGACCATGGTACTCCATTCTGCGGGCAGGGGGCCGGTGGCGCTGGTGCACTTCCCCAGGCTGAGGAAAGTTAGAGCTGCACATAGAAAGTTCAAATATGAGAGGTAAGAAACACGGTAAACATGCAGGGCAGATAACAAGGCAAACAAAGTTTAAAAGAGGTAAAAATATAGGGCAGAAAACAGATCAGAAAACAAGGCAGAAATCAAGAAAGGGGGCTGGTGGCACCGGTGCACTGCCCCAGGCTGAGGAAGGTCAGTGCTGCACATTGCAAGTCCAAATACAGGAGGTAAGAAACGAGGTAAAAATATAGGGCAGAAAACAGAGCAGAAAACAAGAAAGGGGGCCGGTTGCGCTGGTGTACTGCCCCAGGCTGAGGAAGGTGAGGGCTGCACAAAGAAAGCTCAAATAACAAAGGTAAGAAAAGGGAAAAGACAGGGCAGAAAAAAGGCAAAATACAAGGTAAAATTACAGGGCAGAAAAAAAGGTAAAAAATACAGGGCAGGAAACAAGGCAAAAACAAGATAAAAATACAGGGCAGGAAACAAGGCAAAAACAAGATAAAAATACAGGGCAGGAAGCAAGGCAAAAACAAGATAAAAATACAGGGCAGGAAACAAGGCAAAAACAAGATAAAAATACAGGGCAGGAAACAAGGTAAAAACAAGGAAAAAATTAAATGGACCAGTCCTTGCGGAGTGTGTAAAGCCTGAACGAGTGTATCAAGTTTGAATAAGTGTATGAAGTCTGAACGAGAGTATAGAGTGTATAAAAAAAAGTATAATGTATCAAGTTTGAATAAGTGTATGAAGTCTGAACGAGAGTATAGAGTTTGAATGAGTGCATGACGTCTGATTGAGGGTACAGAGTTTGAATGAGTATATAAAGTCTGAGTGAGAGAATACAGATTGAACAAGTGTATAAAGTCTGAACAAGTGTAGAGTTTGAATGAGTGCATAAAGTCTGATTGAGTGTACAGAGTTTGAATGAGTATATAAAGTCCGAGTGAGAGAATACAGATTGAACAAGTGTATAAAGTCTGAACAAGTGTAGAGTTTGAATGAGTGCATAAAGTCTGATTGAGTGTACAGAGTTTGAATGAGTATATAAAGTCCGAGTGAGAGAATACAGATTGAACAAGTGTATTAAGTCTGAACGAGTGTATAGAGTTTGAATGAGTATATAAAGTGTGATTGAGTGTATGAAGTGTGAGTGAGTATATAAAGTCTCAGTAAGTGAATACAGTTTGAACAAGTGTATAAAGTCTGAACGAGTGTATAGAGTTTGAATGAGTATATAAAGTGTGATTGAGTGTATGAAGTGTGAGTGAGTATATAAAGTCTCAGTAAGTGAATACAGTTTGAACAAGTGTATAAAGTCTGAACGAGTGTATAGAGTTTGAATGAGTATATAAAGTGTGATTGAGTGTATGAAGTGTGAGTGAGTATATAAAGTCTCAGTAAGTGAATACAGTTTGAACAAGTGTATTAAGTCTGAACGAGTGTATAGAGTTGGAATGAGTGCATATAGTCCGAGAGAGTATATACAGAGTATGTGAGTGAGTGAGTGAGTAAGTGAGTGAGTGAGTGTATGAAGTGTGAGCGAGTGTATACATTTGAAAAAGTGTGTATAGTGTGAATAAGTGTGAACGAGTGTATAAACTTAGGCCCTTTGGCAGGGGGAAAGAGACTCCAGATTTAAGTGATGGGAAACGTAAAATGCTAAATACTGCACACATGATGCAAAATGCAAAATACTTGCCTGTAAGCTCGCTCCATCCGGTGGGTAGAGTGCCAGTGACCTTAGTGGCCCCGAACAGGTCAAGGTGCTTTAAGTTGTTCATATTGCCCCATTCGTTGGGTAGGGTGCCCGTCATCTTGGGCATGTAGTCCATGTACAGCTCCTCGATAAGGTACATCTCACTCCAGCTGGGAGGGATGGTACCGGTCACTTGAACTGCGGCTCCCAGGTCCAGGATCCGAATGTCCTTCATTGAACTCCACTCCTGAGGTACGGTTCCAGTGAGGCCAGAGCCCCCCGACACATCGAGACGAGTGAGTGAGGTCATGCTACCCCAGACGGGGGGGAGGGCCCCGAGAACCCCGTTGTTGTCAATGATCAGCAGCGTCTCGAGCGCCTCCATGGTACTCCAGTCAGGGGGGTAGGATCCGGAAATGCCGGTGTTGACAGAGAGAGAGAGCATTGTTAGGTCCGTCATGGTGCTCCAGGAGGGAGGGAATGATCCTGAGGAGGTCAGAGGGGGGTTGGGTTGGGTTGGGTTGGGCTGGGTAGGATCCGGTGATGCCGGTGTTGACAGAGAGAGAGAGCATTGTTAGGTCCGTCATGGTGCTCCAGGAGGGAGGGAATGATCCTGAGGAGGTCAGAGGGGGGTTGGGTTGGGTTGGGTTGGGTTGGGCTGGGTAGGATCCGGTGATGCCGGTGTTGACAGAGAGAGAGAGCATTGTTAGGTCCGTCATGGTGCTCCAGGAGGGAGGGAATGATCCTGAGGAGGTCAGAGGGGGGTTGGGTTTGGTTTGGGTTGTGTTGTGTTGTGTTGGGCTGGACTAGGCTAAGCTAGGTTGTGTTGTGTTGATTAATTGGGTTGGGTAGGGTAGGTTCCGACCAACCGATAATGTGACATATAATATTATAATTCAACATGTAATATTAGAATTCAACCTGCAACCTAGAAGATTATACCTGACAGTATATACTAAAGCAATGCAACATATATTATTATAATTCAGCATGTAATATTATAATTCAACCTGCAACCTAGAAGATTATACCTGACAGTATATACTAGTGTAATACACAAAAATTATTATAATTCAACATGCGACATATAATATTACAATTTGGCATGCAACACAGAAGATTATATCTCATAGTTTATACTATTATAATTCAACAAATAATAGTATAATTCAACATGCAACATATAATAGTATGCCTGACAATATTTTATATTACAATTCAACATATACAATTATAATTCGACACACAACATATCATAGTATAACTGACAGTATATACTACTATAATTCAACATACAATATTACAATACAGCATGTTATATTATAATTCAACCTATAACCTAGAAGATTATACCTGACAGTATATACTAGTGTAATACAACAAACATTATTATAATTCGACATGCAACATGAAATATTATAATTCAGCATGCAACATGTAATATTATAATTCGGCATGCAACATGAAATATTATAATTCGGCATGCAACATATAATATTACACCTGACAGTATATACTATTACAACTCAACATATTATAATATAATTCGACATGCAACATATAATATTATACCTGACAGTCCCGTGTTCTCATCCGCGCGCAGGATGACCATTTTCACCATTTCGCTGTACTCAGCAGGGAAGGTGCCGTCCAGTCCTGAGTTTCCAGAGGCCTCGAGGTTTGTCAGCTGATTCATCTTGCTCCACTGAACAGGCAGGGGGCCTATGAGACCCGGGTTGAGGCTGATGTCCAGCACAACCAGGTCAGTGAAGGCCGCGAACTTGGTCGGCAGCACGTCCGTGAGCCCGTTGTCGCTGACGTTCAGGTATGTTAGGGAAACTAGGGCCGACCACTCGGTGGGTAGGGGCCCACCCACCTGGAATTAGGATGAGAGGGAAGAGGGTGGTCAAATGCATCTATGGTACAGTAAGGTTGGTGAAGCAGCAACACAAGAGAGTTGAGAGTTTGTTGCAGTTTACGCATGTGAGGGAATTTAGGGCCGACCACTCGGTGGGTAGGGGCCCACCCACCTGGAATTAGGAAGAGAGGGAAGAGGGTGGTCAAACGCATCTATGGTACAGTAAGGTTGGTGAAGCAGCAACACACGAGAGTTGAGAGTTTGATGCAGTTTACGCATGTGAGGGAAACTAGGGCCGACCACTCGGTGGGTAGGGGCCCACCCACCTGGAATTAGGATGAGAGGGAAGAGGGTGGTCAAATGCATCTATGGTACAGTAAGGTTGGTGAAGCAACAACACACGAGAGTTGAGAGTTTGATGCAGTTTACGCATGTGAGGGAAACTAGGGCCGATCACTTGGTGGGTAGGGGCACAACAACCTGGAATTAGGATGAGAGGGAAGAGGGTGGTCAAATGCATCTATGGTACAGTAAGGTTGGTGAAGCAGCAACACAAGAGAGTTGAGAGTTTGTTGCAGTGTACGCGTGTGGGAGAACGTAGGGCCGATCACTTGGTGGGTAGGGGCACAACAACCTGGAATTAGGATGAATGAAAAGAGGGTGGGCAAATGTATATATGGTACATAAAGGGCGATGAAGCAGCAACACACACGAGAGTTGAGTGTCTGATGCAGTTTACGCATGTGAGGGAACGTAGGGCCGACCACTTGGTGGGTAGGGGCACAACCACCTGGAGTTAGGACGAGTGGAGAGAAAGTGGTCAGATGTATCATATGGTGCATAAAGGGCGATGAAGCAGCAACACACACAAGAGTTGAGTGTCTGATGCAGTTTACGCATGTGAGGGAACGTAGGGCCGACTACTTGGTGTGTAGGGGCACAACCACCTGGAATTAGGATGAATGAAAAGAGGGAGGTCGGATGTATCATACATGGGGACCGGCATCTCATATGATTTTGACCAAACACGAGTATAATATCATAAGATAGCGCACAAAATGCATGATACGATATTGTATATTAATGGTAAATTTAGCCTAGTCAAACAGCCAGTATCATACTGCCGTTCCCTAATCATATGGTGCATAAAGGTTGCTGAAGCGACTACACACACGAGCAGGGTACTACAATGTGTGCGCTGCAGCGCGATTTTGCGCACACCTTTTGAGCCCCACTGCGCGTTTCGTGGAGTTTTCTCCACCCCCTGTGGGCACAACACGCAGTTATTGCGCTTTTTGCACTACGAAGCGCTGACCAAATTGACGTTTGTGCGTTTTAAGTGCTGACCAATTTGACAAAATGTAGTACCCTGCACACGAGAGTTGAGAGTTCGATGCAGCATACACATGTGAGGGAACGTAGGGCTGACCACTTGGTGGGTAGGGGCACACCTATCTAGAGGGAGGTGAAATGGAGGGAGGGTGGTAAGATTATGATTAGCACTATGATTCTAGTTTAGCCACTCCTCCAATGACACACTCATCTGAAGTCAGGAAGTGGGGTATCTCTCGGAAAATTTGGGAGGACTTAGGCACCCTTTCTTACACCCCTATCCATCCGAACCAGAATGCACCCTTACAAGCCAAATGCAACATTTGCACTAGCACAACAAAACATGATGAGTATTACAATGTGAGGCCAACAAACATGAGTGGTTTCTGAGGAGCTCGTGTCTGGCAAACACATTCCATGGGGACGATCACAAGTGCCACATCGGATTCGGATTCGGGACATAATCCAAATCCGAATCCGATATGGCACTTGTGATCGTCCCGATTCCGAACCCGAGTTGCTCTTGTGATCGTCCCGAATCTGAACCCAACGTGGCCTAATATCACTTATGATAGCGGACGGTCGCAAGTGCCAAAACGGATTCGGAATCGGGACGGTCGCAAGTGCCACGTCGGGCAGGATGAAGCGAGCTTCTGGAACGGGCAGGACGCAGAAAAGCGATTGAAATGCTCGGTGGAGGGGAATCGTCGGTGTGATGATGTGACGCCAACAGATATGACGTCGATACTGCTCCATAAATCGATATTGCCACCTCCAAGAAAGTCAGTCACTGGGCAGCCCACATGTTCTCTACTGTTACTGAAATCAACAGTGTCATTGGAAATTTCTTCAAAAAGTCAGTGGTTGGTGAGATACAGCAAAAACGTACGCAAAACCGTACAGCTGATACAGAAAACCGTACGAAACACCGTACGTAACACCGTACAGCAGATACAGCAAAACCGTACAGCAGATACAGCACAACCCTGACTGGGCTGACTACCGCAGTCAGGAGCGTACGACCCACCTCCTCATCTCCTCCGGTGTTTAGGTGCTTCAAGTCAGTCAGCTCGCTCCACTCTTGGGGAAGGGGGCCAACTAGAGTGGGGTTGTTCTGGGGGAAGGGTTGCGGGGGGGAGGGTTTGGTTGGGCTGGGTTGTGTGGGTGGGTGGGTGGGTGGGTGGGGGTGGGGGTGTGGTGGGGGGGATTGGGTTGGGTCGGGTTAGTTGGGTTGGGTTGGGTTGGGGGGGTATGTGTGTGATGGTGGTGGAGGGGGTGGGCCCTTTTCTTAGCCTATTTAGCTACCCCTGGACTGGGACATACCTAAGGTATGTCTTTACCCTAAACCCCAATGTTTTTTGGTGGAGCCCCTCCTTCCTGGAGGCAGGATCTCCTAGGGTTACCCATTTGTCCGTCTGACCGACCGGCCAACCGACTGTCTGACCGAGATGACGCCTGACACGTCAGCCATTCGCGTAACTAACTCGCTTACGTTACCACCTGCCGCTCCGTTGCGAACGCATCTCTGCCAATTTGCAACGTCGCTTGCAGCTCTGCATAAAACTTGTCTCAGAGGTGCTATAAATATAGGGACCGGCATATCACATGTACATATCAAATGATATCATACAAATTGCATCATACAATATTGTATATGAATGGTAACTTTAGCCTAGTCAGACTGCCTGCATGATATTATATCATATTGCCATCCCCCATGTACACAGCACGAGTCTATTGCCTCATATACCAGCCAGGGTACTACATTTTGTCAAATTCGTCAGCGCTTTACAGTGCAAAAAAGCGCACAAACGTCTAATTGGTCAGCGCTTTACAGTGCAAAAAGCGCAAAAACTGCGCGCTGCGCCCACAGGAGTTTGGAAAAATTGTGCGAAACGCGCAGTGGGGCTCAAAAAAAGTGCACGAAATCGCGCTGCCGCGCGCGCTTTGTAGTACCCTGATACCAGCATTCTTGTCACACATCACATGAAGGAGACCCTACCGCCTGGAAGGTGGGAAGGGTGCCGTAGGGGTGCAGAAAAGGGTGACTGAAGACCCCGGAATTTACAGTAATGTACCAGCAGAAGCCGGTTAGTCAGTGCAGTGAGCTCACTGTATTCCCCTACCCCTGGACTGTAACATACATACATACATACATACACACATACATGCATGCATGCATGCATACACACCCCTAACCTGTACTGGTCCATACAATATACGTACATGCAGCAGCAGGTTAGTCAGTGCAAAGAGATCACTGTACTCCCCCACTCCTGGACTGTAACGTACATACGTACACACCCATACCACTCTAGAGTAGTATGCATAACTTCAATCACCTTCATGACTAATACAACATGCACACCTTTACCGCTGGTCCGTACAACATACGTACCTGAAGCTGCAGGTTCGTCAGTGCGGTGAGCTCACTGTACTCCTCAGGCATTGTGCCTTTAACCTGTTTGTCGTTGTTAGCCGACAAGCTGACGAGGTTGGTGAGCGTGCTGTACTGGACCGGGAGGGTGCCCTCCACCTTCGGAAGGTTTGCCACGTTGAGCTCCGTGAGCTTGGTAAGGGCGGACCATTCGGTTGGGAGGGTGCCCACAATGTTTGGGTTGGAGAACGTACCGAGGACGAGGAGCTGTGTGAGGGTGGTGCCCCAAGTCACGGGCAGGTTGCCAGAGAGAGCGGAGCAGTTGTTGATGACCAGGGTAGTGAGGTCGGTGAAGGTGGTGAGGTAACCTGGGGGGGAGGGGGAGTAGGTGGGGTGATGGTGTGCTTGCATGTATGTGTGTTGTGGTGGTGGTGGTGGGTGTGGGTGTGGGTGTGGGTGTGGGTGTGGGGGGATGGCAGTGCTCTAGGACACGGCAGGCTGCCGGTGAGAGCAGAGCAGTTGTTGGTGATTAGGGTGGTGAGATAGATAGATAGATAGATAGATGGATGGATGGATGGATGGATGGATGGATGGATGGTTGGATGGATGGATGGATGGATGGATGGATGGATGGATGGATGGATGGATGGATGGATAGATAGACAGATAGATAGATATACAGACGCATACATGCATACATACATACATACATGGGATCTGGCCAGTTTCATCGCCGTTGCCCAGGTTCAGGTGCTGGAGCTGAGTTTGGAACCTCAGAACAGTGGGGAGTCTGACGGTAACCCCAGCTGCCCTCTGTAACTGTACATAATACTAGACTATATATAAAACACCAATACCAATTCATACTTGGGATCTGGCCTGTGTAGTCGCCGTTGCCCAGGTTCAGGTGCTGGAGCTGAGTTTGGAACCTCAGAATAGTGGGGATGCCGACGGTGACCCCTGCTGCTGGGCATGGACCGGGAATGATGCTCAGGTCGAGAGTCAAGGGGAGGGAGAAGCCGCAGCCCACACCCAGCCAATTGGCGGCGCAGGGATCTGTACCAACAACCCAAGAGGACCAGCCAGGGGGGTTGCCAACTGCGATTTTGTAGGCTATGAGGCTATGGTAGGGTGAGGGGGGGCTGGGGGACGGGGATGGGGGCTGGGGGGCGGTGGGAGGGGGGGTGGGGGGGTGGGGGGGAAGGGGGGAGGGGGGGAGGGGGGGGAGGGGGAAGGAGGTTGAAGAGGAGGGGGCTCAGGGGGGGCTTGAGGTTCGTAGGGGCCAAAGGGGGGGAAGTGGGGGTTGGGGGGAAGAGGGGGGGAGGGGGGAGGGGGGGAAGGAGGGAGCCTGGGAGGAAGGGGAGGTGAAGGAGGGGGAGAGGGAGGTGATGGGGGAAGGGGGAAGGAGGGTTGGGGGCGGGGTTAGGGGAGGGTGGGGGGCTGGGGGGAGGGGGGGGGGAAGGAGGGGAGGGAGGCTTGGGAGGGGGGGGGGGAAGAGGGGGGCGGGGGGATAAAGGAGGAGAGGGGGGGGGGGAGGGGGCTGGGGGGCAAAGGAGGGCTGGGCATGATGGGGCAGTCAGTGCCAAGGCCTGTGTTGAGGTACACCATGAAGCCAGCAATAGAAGCAGGAATGGCTCCACATAGGTTCCTGTTGTCGCTGACATTGGCATAGGTGAGGCTTGTCAGCTCGTTCCATGCAGAAGGTAAGGTGCCGTTGACACCTGAGTGGGATGGGATGTGGTATGATGATTTGGGGATGATGTGGGATGGGATGTGGGGTGGGATGCGGGGTGGGGTGGGAGGTGGGGTGGGAGGTGGGAGGTGGGAGGTAAGAGGTGGGATGGTCAGCTCGGTCCATGTTGAAGATAAGGTGCAGTTGACACCTGAGTGGGATGATGTTGGTGCAGGTGTGTGTAGGTGTGTGTGTGTGTGTGTGGTGGGGGTGGTGGGGGGTGGTGGGGGTGCGGGGCGTGTGTGTGAGTGTGGTGGTGGTGGTGGTGGTGGGGGGGAGGGAGAGGGGGGGGGGGGGGGGGGGGGGGGGGGGGGGGGCGTGTGTGTGTGTGGTGTGTGTGTGTAGGATGACACTTGAATGGGATGAGGTGGGATGATGATTTGATTCTATTGTAGAATCCAATGATCCCTGTAGCACGAACTCAGGCCCCGGGTCGGTAAAACGATTGTTTGGGCTTCAGTTCATCAATGCCTTTTCTTTTTAGCCCTTCCTGTCACGTTTGGGCAAGACACTTTAGCCTATTGGGCCTACCCCCGAACTTAAGCCAACATACATGCATACAGGCATTTAAGTTGTAAACAAGATCAGGCAGTGAGACAGATTGCACAAAGCAAGTATGCGCCCAAGGTGCTCGTATCGATGGGGCCTGGTTGTGTTGTCTGCAGGCGTAGGGTAACGGTTCATCAACATACATACATACCTGAGTTGGACAGGTAGATTTGAACATACATACATCTAAATAGGGCACCGCTATACTACGCCTTAAACGACCGCTTGAATGACGTCAGCAAGGCTGGGGGGCGGACCCCCCCTCGCAAGGGGGGTCCGCAGCGCAGGACTTCTCCGAAGTCCGTTGACTGGGCTCTTCAGCAAATTTAAAATTTTGCAAAATGAAGAGAGCTGGCTGTTAAAATATACGAGGTGGCGCTAGCTGGCTATTTGAGCTGGCTATCGGAGCTGGCTATCGTTATACGGGTTTAGGGATTAGGGAGCGTGGCTTGACTGTACGACCTAGCGTGGCTTAACTGTGGCCGCCTTCCCGTGAAATTCAAATTATACAAGTGCGTCTTTCAGCATATAACTTCCACTCCTCCGCATCAAAATTACACCTGCGCGCCATCGCCTTTCCTGCCCTGTCCTGATCCTGTCGACCCTTTGGTTGTAGCGAGCGCGCGATTTGACTTCATAAAAAAGCGGAGTTTTCTGGTCAAAGCCAAAGCGTGCTCGCACAACTGGGAGATTGCGCGAGAAGAAAAAGCTACCGGTTTCCCAAGTCATGCATGTTAGAAACATCAACCGATTCGGGTCCTTCAAGCGAATTTAGAATGAATCTCCAACAGCCGATTTGACTCATCCATCCGTGGGCCTGATGCGCAAATAAAAGGAGAGGGCTAGTGAGCCTCCGGAATCATTCAAATTTATGATTCGATCGCTGTCACTCCGAACTTTACTGAATTAATCACAATCCATTCGAATCTGGCTGGTCCGTGGCTTAGCGCTCAATCTTTCCCAGCCCTGCCCTATGCGTATGGGTACGACAGGGGACAGTGGGAAAAGGGAGAGATGGAGGTAGGTTCAAGAGTCAAGGGGAAGTCAAGGAGGATGGGAGAAAGAAAACACAGAAGGGAGGGAGATGGAGGGAGGGTGAAGGAGATGTAAAGAAGGATAGGAAAGAGAAAACAGGGAGTGGGGGGGCGGGGGAGGGGTGTGTGTGAGGGGGAGGATGAGAGAGGGAGGGGCGAAGAAGGAGGGAGGGGGGCACGTAGGGGTGGCCAACGGCCACACGGCCTACCGTATTAGTACCGTACCGTACTAGTACATACATACATGCATACATATGTACATACGTACATACCTGAGTTGGACAGGTCAAGGTGCTTCAGGAATTCCAGCTCTGACCACTGCTCTGGGAGGGGACCGCCAAGTCCAGTGTTGTCGCTGATCTCGAGGCTAGTGAGCGCAGTGAGAGAGGAGTATTCGATAGGGAGAGTGCCTGTCGTGGGGCAGGGGGGGGGGGGGGGGGGGGGGGGGGGTGAATGAGTATGTGTGGGCGTTCATGTAGGTGTGGGTTTCGAATGGGTGTAGAGAGCCTTTAGGAAGGGCAAGGGAATTGAAAGGGCAAGGTTGTCGCCGATCTCGAGGCTGGTGCGCTAGCGCAGTGAGGGAGGAGTTTTCGATAGGGAGAGTTTCTGTCGTGGGGAAAGGGTGGGGGATGGATGGGTATGTGTGGTAGGTGAGTATGTTTGTGGGGGGTGGCTGTGGGTGTGGGTGTCGAACGGGTGTCGAATGAGTTTAGGGCAGGGAACTTGCAAGGACAGTGTTGTCGTCGTATTGTGGCTGGTGAGAACAGTGAGAGAGGAGTATGCGATATAGATAGTGCCCGTCGTGGGTAAATGGTGGGGGATGCAATAGTAGGGGTCATAGTAGGTAGAGGTGTGAGTGTGGGTGTCGAGTGGGTATGGGTGGGTGTAGGGTGGGATCAGAATAAGGCTAGTGAGCGCAGTGAGAGCGGAGTAGGGAGAGTTTGACGGGGTTCAAGAACCCAATCGGCAGGCTGCCGGTCACCACAGCCATGTCCCCAATCATTAGACAAACCAAGAAACCAACAAAGATGCCCACAAACCAACCAAAACGCAAAAACAAATCAGTTAAGTGTTTCCATTTGCCTCAAGCGACACAAGCTTGACGGGTTTTCGAGTCACCACAGCCATGTCCCCGATCATTAGGTGCTTCAGCTCAGTTCAAGAAACCAACCAAGAAAGACAAAACAACTCCCCACCTGTCAGTCCAGTGTTTCCATTTGCCTCAAGCAACAAAATGCTGGACGGTCCCCTTCGGTCACCACCAGCCATTCCCCAATCCATTAGGTGCTCTCAGCCCTCAGCGTACATAGAACCATACAAGAAAGAAAAAACACCAACTACCCACTGCAGTCCAGTGTTGCATTGCCTCAACGCCGACACAAGATTGTCCCCAAGTTTTGGAGAACCTCGTCGGCATTGGCTGCCAGGCACAGAGGCAATGTCCCCGATTACATTAGCTGGTTCAGGATCCTTAAGCTACTCCAAGCAAAATCCTCGGGCCATGGGACAGGGAAGCAGTTGTTGCGATCACATATAGCGAGGGTCGAGTTCCCCCCGGTGAGTTTGTCAAGCTCTAGCACCACGCCTAATGGCCCATGGGGCCGTATAGGCCCTCGCGGGTTATTCCAGCCAGTATTAAGTCTCTACAGTTTTTTAGCTCACTCCACACCGCGAGACCGACGAGACGGAGGCGGCGCCGCGGGGGGGTGCGGGGGGGGTGGGGGGGGGTAGATTGTACGTTGTATGTGGAGGAGGGTTACGCGGAGATGGTGCGCCGTGGGGATGGAAGGGGGGGTGGGTGGGGGTGGCTGGTGCGGTTACATTGCACCGTTGTTTTTGTGGAAGGGGGGCGGCGGGTGGCGGGGTTGGGTCTTCCTCCCCTCTCCTCTCCCTGCGGGCCCCGGGTGGTGGGGGAGGTAAATTGACTGGGTGTGACTGGGGAGGGGGGGGGGGGGGGCGGGGGGGGGGGGGGGGGGGGGGGGGGGGGGGGGGATGCCGTGTGTAGTAACCTAGTGGGGAAGGGTACCCACGAAGTTTCTGTTGGTGACGTTGAGAATGGCAAGGTTTTCGAGGAGGTTGTAATCGGCTGGCAATATGAGGCCAATATTACAGCCGGCCACATACAGGAGAGTGTGCCGAGTTTTTTCTTTCTTTAGCGTCTTACCTGCTCGGGCAGGGTGCCCACGAAGGCGTTGAGAATGACAAGGTTTTCAAGGACGGAGTATTCGGCTGGCAAGATTTGGCCAATATTACGGCCGTCTACGTAGGGGAGTGAGCCAGGAGATATACATTTGTATGTTTGTAGCGTCTTACCTGCTTGGGCAGGGTTTCCACGAAGTCGTTGTCGGTGACGTTGAGAATGACAAGTTTTTCAAGGAGGGAGTACTCGGCTGGCAATATGAGGCCAATATTACTGCCGGCCATGCTGAGGAGAGTGAGCCGAGTTTTTTATCTTTTCAGCGTCTTACCTGCTCGGGCAGGGTGCCCACGAAGACGTTGTCGGTGACGTTGAGAATGACAAGGTTTTCAAGGACGGAGTACTCAGCAGGCAAGACTTCGCCAATATTACTGCCGTCCACGTAGAGAGCCGTGAGCTGAGTGAGCGTGGTCCATTCAATCGGCAGGTAGCCACCCAAGGTATCGCAGCCGCTCAGGTCCAGGTCCACCAACTGCAATGTGTGTGGGGGGAAGTTAGCCTCCACTTAAATGTCGGGGGGGTGGGGGTGGGTGTCCGGTTTGTAGGGTATAGGGTTTAGGGTTTAGGAGTTTAGGGTTTGGGATTTTGGAGGATAGGGTTCAGGTTTTGATTTGAAGGAAGAGAGCCACCCAGCGAGTGTATCGCAGTAGCTCACGTCCAGATACACCAACTGCACGGTTTAGGTTTTGATTCAAGATTTAGAGTTTGAGGTGGGGTGGGGTGGGGTGGGTGAAGGAGGGGTAGGCTAGGGTGGATGGGGTGGAGGGGTAGGGTGGGGTGAGCGTGCTTCATTCAAGCAGCAGGTAGCCACCCAAGGTATTGCAGCTGCTCAGGTCTAGGTCCACCAACTGCAGGGTAGGGTTTAGGGTTTCGGAGTCTAGGGACTAGGGTTTATAGGTTAGGGTTTAGGAGTTAACAGTTAAGGTTTTGATTTGAAGGTAGAAAGCCACCCAAGGTATCGCAGCCGCTCACGTCCAGGTCCACCAACTGCATTGCAGGGTTTAGGGTTTAGGGTTTTGGTTTTGATTTGAAGGTAGAAAGCCACCCAAGGTATCGCAGCCGCTCACATCCAGGTCCACCAACTGCATTGCAGGGTTTAGGGTTTTGGTTTTGATTTGATTTGAAGGTAGAGAGCCACTCAGTGAGTGGATTGCAGCTGCTCACGTCCAGGTCCACCGACTACATGGTAGGGTTTAGGAGTTTAGGGTTTAGGGTGTAGGGTTTAGCAGCTGCTCACGTCCAGGTCCACCAACTGCAAGCACTACTGCCAAGACAATTACCAAATCAACCACTCAGATTGGTTAACGTAGACCACCCGCAACGGAGGCCGCTTTCGAAGTGCTCGTTGCCGCTCATGTCAAGCTGGCTGGGGGCTGTCAGCTAGGACCCCCCCCCCCCCCCCACACACACACCACCCCCACACACACACACCCCACCAACACCTCAACACCACACATACACTTCTAGCACTACCGCCAAGTCGATTACCCAATTAGCCACTCACATTGGTTAACGTAGACCACTCGCAACGGAGGCTGTTTGTGAAGTGCTCGTTGCCGCTCATGCCCAGCTTGCTGGGGGCAGTCAGCTTGGACCACCCCCCCCCCCCCCCCCCCCCCCACACACACACACACACACACCCTCCCACCAACACCTCACCAACAGATATGCACTGCACTCACTACCGCCAAGTCGATTACCAAACTACCCACTCACCTTGGTTAACGTTGACCACTCACAACGGAGGCCGTTAGTGAGGAGTTCGTTGCCGCTCAAGTCAAGCTTGCTGAGGGATGTGAGCTCAGACCACTCCTCGGGAAGAAAACCTTTCACGTCTGTGTTCGCCACTTCAAGTACCTGTAAAATGTGATGATAATCGTAAATGAAAATGAAAATGAAAATGTTCTAATGAAAATTATCTAAGTAGCTGGTGAGGCGTTCGTTGTGTTTGCCACTTCTAGTACCTGTAAAATGTGATGATAATCATAATTGAAAATGAAAATGTAATTGTCTAAGTAGCTGTTGAGGCGTTCGTTGTGTTTGCCACTTCTAGTACCTGTAAAGTATGATGATAATCGGAAATTAAAATTTGATTTAATTTAAATGTTGACGTTTCAGTTGCAAACAAGAACAGGCAGTGCAACAGAATGCACAAAGCAGGTATGCGCCCAAGGTGCTCGTATCAATGGGGTCTATTTGTGCTCTCACTCTATTTGTGCTGTCACTCTATTTGTGCTGTCACTCTATTTGTGCTGTCACTCTATTTGTGTTGTCTGCAGGCGTAGGGTACCGGTTCACCAACATACATTAATACATACATACATACACATACACATACACACAAACACACACATACATACATACACATACACACAAACACATACATACATACATACATAGACATACACACAAACACATACACATACACACAAACACACACATACATACACATACACACAAACACACACATACATACATACATACACACAAACACATACATTCATACATACATAGACATACACACAAACACACACACATACACATACACACAAACACACACATACAAACACATACACACAAACACACACATACATACATACACATACACACAAACACACACATACAAACACACATACACACATACATACATACATACATACATACATATACACATACATACATACATACATACATACATACATACATACATACATACACGCACATACATACACACATGCAAACAAACAAACATACACACACCTGTAGGTTGATGAGCTCGGACCAGTCCCTGGGGGGGGCTCCGCCCAACCTGGGCGAGTCTGAAATGTTGAAGCTAGTGAGGGCTGTGAGGGCGGACCACGCAGGGGGGAGGCTGCCAGTGACCCCTGGGACGTTGTCGATGTTCAGCTCCATAAGGTTGGTGAGGCTGGAGGATGGGGAGGTTGGTGAGGGTCAAGGGGTGGGTGGTGGTGGTGGTGGTGGTGGTGGTGGTGGTGGTGGTGAGGGTGGACCACGCAGGGGGGAGGCTGCCGGTGACCCCTGGGACGTTGTCGATGTTCAGCTCCATAAGACTGGTGAGGCTGGAGGATGGGGAGGTTGGTGGGGGGTCAGGGGTGGTAGGGGTGGGTGGGTGGGTGGTGGTGGTGGTGGTGGTGGTGGTGGTGAGGGTGGACCACGCCGGGGGGGAGGCTGCCGGTGACCCCTGGGACGTTGTCGATGTTCAGCTCCATAAGGTTGGTGAGGCTGGAGGATGGGGAGGTTGGTGGGGGTCAGGGAAGGTAGGGGTGGGTGGGTACGGGTGAGGTGGTGGTGGTGGTGGTGGTGGTGAGGGCTTGTGCGGGTGGACCACGCGGGGGGGAGGCTGCCAGTGACACCTGGGACGTTGTCGATGTTCAGCTCCATAAGGTTGGTAAGGCTGGAGGCTGGGGAGGTTGGTGGGGGTCAGGGGTGGTAGGGGTGGGTGGCAGGGGAGGTAGGGGTGGGGTGGGGTGGGGTGGGTGGGTGGGGCTGCCGGTGACCCCTGGGATGTTGTCGATGTTCAGCTCCTTTAAGTTGGTGAGGCTTGAGGATGGGGAGGTTGGTGGGGGTCAGGGGTGGCAGGGGAGGTAGGGGTGGGGTGGGATGGGGTGGGTGGGTGGGGCTGCCGGTGACCCTGGGATGTTGTCGATGTTCAGCTCCTTCAAGTTGGTGAGGCTTGAGGATGGGGAGGTGGTGGGGGTCAGGGGTGGCAGGGGAGGTAGGGGTGGGGTGGGGTGGGGTGGGTGGGTGGGCTGCCGGTGACCCCTGGGATGTTGTCGATGTTCAGCTCCTTTAAGTTGGTGAGGCTTGAGGATGGGGAGGTTGGTGGGGGTCAGGGGAGGTAGGGGTGGGGTGGGGTGGGGTGGGTGGGTGGGGCTGCCGGTGACCCCTGGGATGTTGTCGATGTTCAGCTCCTTTAAGTTGGTGAGGCTTGAGGATGGGGAGGTTGGTGGGGGTCAGGGGTGGCAGGGGAGGTAGGGGTGGGGTGGGGTGGGGTGGGTGGGTGGGGCTGCCGGTGACCCCTGGGATGTTGTCGATGTTCAGCTCCTTTAAGTTGGTGAGGCTTGAGGATGGGGAGGTGGTGGGGTCAGGGGTGGCAGGGGAGGTAGGGGTGGGGGTGGGGTGGGGTGGGTGGGTGGGGCTGCCGGTGACCCCTAGGATGTTGTCGATGTTCAGCTCCTTTAAGTTGGTGAGGCTTGAGGATGGGGAGGTTGGTGGGGGTCAGGGGTGGTAGGCGAGGCTGGTTGGTCAGATTCATGAGGCTGGAGTCGAAAGATGGGGGTGGTAGGGGGGGTTAGAAGGGGGGGGGGGGGGGGGGGGGGGGGATATCCAGCTCCTTCACTCACTGCCCGGAAAGATGCCTTCATTTATTACCCTCCTTCCCCTCCTCCCAAAACACACACACCAAGACACACACACACTCCTCCCCAAAACACACACACTCCTCCCAAAACACACACACCCAGACACACACACACCCTGAGTAGGACTCCGGCAGAATGCCCACGATCGCAACATTTCCGAAGTCCAGGCTGGTCAGGGTGAAACACAAACACGCACACCCAAACAAACACACAGACACCCACCCACACATCCATCACACACTTCCCCCCCACACACACCCACACACCCACCTGGAGTAGGACTCTGGCAGCGTGCCCACGATCGCAACATTTCCGAAGTCCAGGCTGGTCAGGGTGGTGACCCACTTCATGGGCTCGGGGAAGGGCAGGGGTCCCACGGGACCTGAGCCAATTCCAGGTAGGCCGCTGAAGTCAACACCGGTCACTGTACCGCCGTTGCAGGTGACTCCAGTCCATTGGGGTGTGCCGCAGGGGTCGGTGAACTCAACCCAGTTGGCGAGTGCCTGGGGGAGGAGGAGCGAGACTTTTACCTGGTAGAGTGCGCTGAAGGGGTTGGGCGGGGGCGGGGCGGGTGGGGGGGTGGGCGAGGTGGGGGCCGGGGGGGAGGGCGGGGAGGGAGGGGAAGGGGGGCGGGGGGGAGGGGAGGGGGGAGGCACGAACAGACCAGTGACCTCGCCGTTCTGGTCGATGTTGCCGGTAACACCGGTGATGGGGCTTGCAGGGCTGTCAGGGTTGTCCGGCACGCAGTAGTCCGCGGTGTCTCGCGAGTACATGCGGCTGGCCTGGACGCTGACCTTGGCCCTGAGGGTGGAGAGGCCCTGGCAGGGGCCGGCGGCGGCCAGCCCCGGGATAGGAAAAACCCAGGTGTAGCAGGTGTAGTATCCGGTGCTGGTGTTGGGGTGGGTCATAGGAACTTGGCGGACGACTGGGAACTGGTCCTCTAATTGGTACGTGATGGTTAAGGAGTTGGTCACGTCCGTGCCTTCCGTGTTCGGGGAGCTCCATATCATCCAAGGGCAATGGGTGGTGATGGTAATGCGTACATCGCCCTCCGTGGTGCGGTACATGACAGCGTCTCCGATGAGCGTGTCGACGTTGATTTCGTTCACGACTTTCGTGGAGGGGAACTGGGGGAGGCCGGGGCCTGCCGAGGGGCAGATGGAGGCCTGGGGGACGATACCGCCCATTGATGTGGGGAGCTTGCAGATCTCGGCGTCTGTGGCTGAGGTGTCGCGTGAGGGGCAGATACCACCCACGCAGTTCTGGCAGCGCGAGGTTGTGCCAGGGATCTCTTCGCAGTAGCTGTAGGAGTTGGGAGGGGTGGGGGGGATGCCGGGGGGTGGGGCTGGGGGCGGCGGCGAGGGGGGGTAGAGGAGGGGGTGGGCTGGGGGGGGGTGGGGGGAGGGGGAGGGGGGGAGGGGAGGGGGACGTGGAGGAGGTGCGGGGGGGGGGAAAGGGTGGGAGGACTGGGAGATGGCGGGGGGGCCGGGTTGAGGGGGGAGGTTTGGGGGAGGGGGAGGGGAGGAGGCGGGGGGCTGCGGTTGGGAGGGGGGGAAGGGGGGAGAGGGGGGCGGGGAGGGGGGGGAGAGGGAGGGGGGTAGGGCTCAATCTTGCAATCTGGGCTACAACCATTGTGCCCAAAGTTTGTGTTAACATCAGGGCCAGCTCCATTCACTCCATTATCGCATTCCTCCGGAAACGGGTTGTTGGGCATGTTGTCAATATAACCGTCGCCGCAGCGCCAGCACCCGGGGTCGTTCTTGTCTGCCAAGCCATTACCGTCATTGTCAGATTGGTGTCGGTATAGCAGTCACGTCGCTCAGACGACGTTGATTTGGTTTTGCACAGACTGAACGCACGGCAATTTGATGGGGCCGTTCACTATGGGGCACTCGCCCTGGGTGGGGGGGGGGAAGACCAGGGCGCAGGGGGGGTAAGGGTATTGTGGTGTGTGGTGGTCGGGGGGGTGGTGATGGTTGTGTGGGTGGTGTGGTGGCGTGGGGGAGGAGGGGGGAGTATCACCCCCCTCCCCCTCCAGTTGAATTGAAGCTATCCAGAGTACACCCTCACCCCCACCCTCACCATCCCACAAGTTTAAGTAGGCCAGGGCACTGGCTTGTAGGCCAGCACTCGGTAGATACCTCCCCAGTCGATAGGTCCGGTGAAGCAGCTGTGCCACATTCGGTGTGACAGGTTGGGACCATCAGAGGTGAACAAAAAGGTAGTCCATGGTACCCCCCCACCCCACACACACACCCACCCACACACACTCACACACACACCACACACACACAGAAGCTCAATTACCTGCTTGTAGGCCAGCACTCGGTAGATGCCTCCCCAGTCGTTAGGTCCAGTGAAGTAGCTGTGCCACATTCAATGCGTCGGGTAACGCCCGTCAGAGGTATACAAACAGGTAGTCCATGGTACCCCCCCACACACACCCACACACACTCACACACACACCCCACGCACACAGAAGTTCAATTACCTGCTTGTAGGCCAGCACTCGGTAGATGTCCCAGTGTAAGTGCCGGTGAAGTCAGCGGCCACATTCGGTGCGACAGGTTGGGCCCAGTAGAGGTGTTTGAAATGGCGTCCAGGTCAGGGGTCGTTTCAACGAATTCAAAGTTAAAGTTCTTGAAAGACAGAGGTTTCGGCAGAAAGCCGTACGGTTGCTTCAGGGCAGACTGGCCGAGTGCAACGAGAGACCCACCCAAGTTGTTTACAAAATACTGCATGTCCGCTTTCCTCTTGGACAGCTCGTTGTTCTGATCATCCTTAATGCCTCGCACAGTGGACCCCGCGAAGTTTCGGAAAGTGCTGGGGATGTAGATCACCTTGAATTGTGAGAAGATGACATTTCTAATGTCGCTCGTGCTGGTGAGGTAGGTCACCTTCTCTTTGATAGCACCGGCGGCGATCCAACTTTTGAAGCTATCCTCGGCAGGGTCACCGTTGATTCCTATGGCCAGGATGCCCTGCAATGGGGGGAGAGGATGTGAGTGTGTGTGTTTTTGTGTGCGTGTTAGTTTGTGTGTTTGTGTGCTTGGTTTGGGGGTGGTGGGAGGGATGGTAGTGGTCCGTGCTGATGAGGTAGGTCACATTCTCTTTGATGGCGCCTGCACTGATCCAACTATCGAAGCTACGCCTGGCAGGTCAACTGTTATTCCAGGCAAGGATTGCCCTGCAAGGGGGAGGGTGGGTTATTGGATTATAAAACTTAAACATTTCACATTAAAAAACAAAGAACAAATATTGAATAGATTTTGAAGCTATCCTCGGCAGGGTCACCCCCGGATCCTAGGCCAGGATGCCGCCGTGCGGAAGGAAGAGGGGGTGTGTGTGTGTTTTTGGTGCATGGTTTGTGTTCCTGTTGTTCTATGCAGGTGCCCGCCGTGCGGAAGGGGTGTGTGTGGTGAGTCTTTTTGTGTGCGTTTTGGCGGAAAACAAATTGAGTAGATGTGAAACGCTTTCTCGGCTCGGGGTTTACCGGTGAGTTCCGATGGCCAGAGGAAAGAGGGTGGCTTGAATACGGCGTTTACCTAACAAACCCAACCATATAGAGGGGGCCGGTAGGTTATAAGGAGATAATTATACAAAACAAAAAAAAAAAAAAAAGATAACGCCTGGAGGGGCGTGGTGTTAAGGGGACCCTCCCGTTATAATTATATATTACACCGTGCGAGTGACCTGACACCGTGTATATTATACTGAGTTATAATTATATATTACACCGTGCGAGTGACCTGACACCGTGTATATTATACTGAGTTATAATTATATATTTACACCGTGCGAGTGACTGACCCGTGGTATTTCTACTGAGTTTATAATATATATTATTACCGTGTATAACTTTTTTCTAATATAATAGGACGTAGCCACACCACTGTGCCACGTAGACCAACCACCCCACCCCAATCATATACGGTGCCCGTTTTGGACTTTGGTCACACCCCCAACACAAGATCCCCCCCCCCTCCACCACCCCCCACCCCCCCCCACCCCCCCCCCCCCCCCCCACCCCTTCCTCCCCATACACTCACCACACCACCACAAACATTATCCCCCCCCTCCTCCTCCCTTGGCCACACCTGTTTGGGCTGGTTACAAAACGGTTTAGGCGGTTTTAGCTGCAGGGCCTGCCACCTTAAAACATTGACGGACGCAGAATCCTCAATGGTCTCCCGAGTGCACCCACACGCACACAAACAACCACCGTACCCACCCCCACCCACCCACCAACCCCCAGTTCAGTGTCTCCCACCCCAAACCCAACCAACATGAACCCCCATACCAAACCCACCCAAAAACATACCCTTACCGCTACATAGTTTCGGACTCCAGCCGGCCCCCCCCCAGCCATCCAACAAGCCCAACACACGCTGACCACGCTAGCAACCACTCACCTACACCACCCAAGCAGCACACAACTCCTATCTGCTCCCCTCCACTTCAGCTGTGGGCTTGCCATAGCTGACCGGTCACGCGTACGAAGAGCATCGACCAGTTTGCGCATCTCCGACTCCGCAAACAGCATCGGCACCTGCTCCCTGCCCACCTCCGCTGTGCTCGATAGTCGCCCCAATTGAAACCAATGAACCGCGCACCGCTACCGTCCATACCTCGAGTTCTCTTCGCGAGCATGTCTGTCAGTTCGGCCCCGAAGCCCCCCCCATACTGTCACTGCACCGCTTCCGCGTCAACTCGATCTGCGACTTGGACCACCTCGCTATTGGCGGCACGGGAATTGGCTGGGCGTGAGTCGGTTTACGGCGGTTGAGCGATGATGACACCACCCCGCCCACGACCACGACCACCGCTCACGATCACCGCCCGCCATTGATATCTCGAGAGAGAGAGACGGGGGGGTGGTACGGAGCTAGCATAACCAGAAACCAAGACGTAACCATAAGAAACATAACCATAAACCAGCAGAATGGGAAGTGTGAATAAGTAAGCATGAGTATGGAGAGGATAGGGAGGATAAGGAGAGGAGGAGACTATTACGACGACGAACGGGAGACAACGACGGCCCGACAGACAGCGCACGGCCAGAAAGGAAAGCAAACAGGGGGGCGGGAACGGGACGAGCATAGCGGTGACCGGGGGTGACCTCCCAGGGGCGCAACACACACAAGACAGGGGAAGGACCCCCCCCCACACACACAACACACAGAAACCCCACACACAGACACGCACAAACAACCAAACACAGGGGACACGCACGCAAACAAACACACACACACACAGACAAAACAGAGCACGCACAAAACAAACACATCATCAACACCAAAGGACAACACACAAAGGACACGCACACACAAACACAACACACAGACACACACACCAACCACAAACAAGCACCACAGGACACACTACACACATCACAAAACAAACACAAAACACAGACACGAAAAAACAAACACACACACACGACAAAACCACACACAACAAAAACACACACACATACACTCACAAACAAACACACACACACACAATGAGTAGTAGATGGCTTGTTGTAGGACGTTTACATACAGACCACCAAACATCATGCCACCACAGGCAAACTGACTAACAGACACAGACACAGACACACAGAGATGCACTACCAGAAATAAACTCATGTGTGCTTGGACTTACAGAGCAGGACCTGCCGTGGGTTAGCTCAAGGTGAGCAGTAGATGGACTTATTGACGGATGTTGCGGCACAGACCACACACCTGTGCACCGAGGCAGACTGACCACAGACACCAGACCATGGACGGTCCAAGCTAGACACCGATGTGCGCTCGAACTACAGAGCGAAGCGGTACTGACGTGTGACGATCCAAAGGTCTGAGTAGTCGAGGTTGTGAGGACGTTGACGTACAGACCACCACACCTCGTGCCACCGCAGGTAGGGACTGCCTAGCCGCCAAGACACACAGCCCACAAGAGAGGACGCATGCCCGAAAGAAAACAAATGGTGTTGTGGACTCAGGCGAGATACCTGCTGTTGCTTGAGATCGAAGGTCTGAGTAGTAGATGGCTTGTTGAAGGACGTTGACGTACAGATTACCACACCTGTTACCGCCGCAGTGGTTCCGGTTGTCGGCATCGTCAGTGGCGACAAAGACGAAGCCACCTGGGCCAGTTAATGCTGCCGTCACTGCGGGGGGAGGGGGGGAGCAAGGGGGGGGGGGGGGCAGGGGGGGGGGAGGGGGGTTTGCGGGACGTATGCTGCGGCCACTTTAGGGGACGGAGGGGGGAGGGGGGGGGGGAGGGTCAGTATCAGCAGTGGCGACAAAGACAAAGCCGCATGGGCAGTTAATGCTGTGCTGCTGTCACTACAGGAGGTGGCAGGAGGGAGAAAGGGGGGGCCAGTTATTGCTGCTGTCCTTGCAGGGGGCAGGGGTGGGGAGCAAGGGGGGGGGCAGTTCTTGCTGCTGTCATGCAGGGGGCAGCGGGGGGAGAAAGTGGGGGGGCCAGTCTGTGCTGTCACTGCAGGGGGCCGGGGGGGGGGTGAGAAATGGGGGGGGCAGTTATTGCTTGCTGTCACTGCAGGGGGCAGGGGGGGAGAAAGGGGGGGCAGTTCTGCGCGTCCCCCTGCAGGGGGCAGGGTGGGAGAAAGGGGGGGCCAGTTATGCTGCTGTCACTGCAGGGGGCGGGGGAGGAAAGGGGGCCCGTTTTTGCTGCTGTCAATTGCCGGGGGCGGGGGGAGAAAGGGGGGGGCAGTCCTGCGCTGTCACTGCAGGGGGCCGGGGGGGGCGAAGGGGGGGCGTTATTGCTGATGCCCTGCCAGGGGGCCGGGGGGAGACAGGGGGGGAGTTATTGTGCGTACTGCGGGGGGGCCGGGGGGGAGACAGGGGGGTGCAGATTATTGTTGCGTCACTGCAGGGGGCAGGGGGGGGAGAAAGAACGGGGGGGCAGTAGTGCTGCTTCACTGGCAGGGTGCCGAGGGGGGAGAAAGGGGGGGCAGTTATGCTGCTGTCACTGCAGGGGGCAGGGGGGAGAAAAGGGGGGGGCGTAAGTGCTGGGTCCTCAGGGGCAGGGGGGGAGCAAGGGGGGGGCAGTACGTGTTGCTGCACGCAGGGGCGGGGGGTAGAAAGGGGGGGGCAGTTTGTGCTGTCACGCAGGGGGAGGGGAGAAGGGGGGGGCAGGTTGTCGCGGTCCCTGCAGGGGGGCAGGGGGGGAGCAGGGGGGTGCAGTTTATTGCTGCTGTCACGGAGGGGGGAGGGGGGGAGAAAGGGGTGGGGCCCAGTCTTGCTGCGTAAACGGCAGGGGGCAGGGGGGGAGAAAGGGGGGGGCAGTTATTGCTGCTGTCACTGCAGGGGGCAGGGGGGGAGAAAGGGGGGGGCAGTTATTGCTGCTGTCACTGCAGGGGGCAGGGGGGGGGAGAAAGGGGGGGCCAGTTATTGCTGCTGTCACTGCAGGGGGCAGGGGGGAGAACGGGGGGGCCCGTTATGTGCTGTCACTGGCAGGGGGCAGGGGTGGAGAGAAAGGCGGGGCCAGTTATTGCTGCTGTCCTGCAGGGGAGGGGGGGAGAAAAGGGGGGGGCAGATATGCTGCTGTCACTGCAGGGGGCCGGGGGGGAGAAAGGGGGGCGGCCAGTCTGTGCTGTCACTGCAGGGGGCAGGGGGAGAAAGGGGGGGCCAGTTATTGCGCTGTCATGCGGGGGGGCAGGGGGGGAGAAAGGGGGGGCCAGTTATGCTGCTGTCACTGAGGGGGGGCAGGGGGGAGCAAGGGGGGGCAGTGGGGGGGGAGGGGGGGGGGAAGTTAATGCTGCTGGCCACTTAGGTTGGGAAGGAGGGGGGACGGGGGGGGGGGGCTCCATAGGGGAGGGCAGGAGGGGGGTCTTTTTTTGCCGGGGGGGGGGAAGGGGGGGGGGGGGGGGGGGGGGGGGGACACGTACGTACAAACAAACGGAACTAAACCACAGGCACAAAATTAACCAAGGCCCTAAACTCATGGGCGCCATGGTAGGACCAGGGCGTTGCTACGGCGGATCCCCACAGCACCCCTCAACATGTAACCTTTCTGGTCATTCACCATCTGAGCCATGCGGACACAAACAAACAAACAAACAAGACAAGACAAGACAAGCACACACATGCACATACCCCCCCACACACACCCCAACCCACCCCCAACCCACACACACACGCATGCACGCACATGCGCACTCACGTACGTACCAACACACCAAAATACATACACAGGCACAAATCAACACACACTTGTGGGCTCACATTTTCTGCGATGGGCGTCGCTAATGTTCATCCCACGGATCTCTGCAGCGCCTCTTGCCATGAAGGCCTTGTGGTCATTCACCATCCAAGCCATGCAGATACAAACAAACAAACAAGACAAGACAAGACAAGCACACACACACTCACCACCCATACACCAACAAACACATATACACAAACTTGTAGGCTCACATTTTCTGCGATGGGCGTCGCTAACGTTCATCGCGCGGATCCCCGCAGCGCCTCTTGCCATGGAAGCCTTGTGGTCATTCACCATGTCCATCAGTCGCACACTGGCATCTTCATACTCCTTGATCCTCATTGGCGACAGCTCAGACTGCAAGGGTTTAGGGTTCAGGATTCAGGGTTGCGAGGGTTTAGGGTTTAGGATTCAGGGTTTCGAGGGTTTAAGGGTTCAGATTTGAGGTCATTGCCTTGTGGTCATTCACCATCCCCATCAGTCGCACACTGGCATCCTCATACTCCTTGATCCTCATTGGCAACAGCTCAGACTGCGAGGGTTCAGGGTTGCGAGGGTTTAAGGTGTCAGATTTGTGGTCATTCTCCATGTTCATGAGTCGCACACTGGCGTCTTCATACTCCTTGATCCTCATTGGCGACAGCTCAGACTGCGGGGGTTCAGGGTTCAGGTTTGAGGATTGAGGGTTGCAAGGGTTTAGGGTTCAGGGTTGCAAGGGTTCAGGGTTGCGAGGGATCAGGGTTCAGGATTGAAGGTTGAGGGCTGTGAGGGTGTAGGGTTGCGAGGGTTTAGGGTTCAGGGTTTAGGGTTTACGAATGACCTGAATTGTTTTAACTGTGCAAGCTTACTGCCACATAGCTCTGCCAGGGATTTTTTTTCCGCCATATATAGCAATCGCTAGTTTTGACCCCGTTTTGGAGAAATTATCGCTATAAAAGGTAAAAAATGAAAAAGTATTTTTTCTTGCCCCTAATGGCCCCCAAAAGCTACAAAAAGCTATAAAAGCATTCAAAAGCAGTCCCTGGAGGAGGCCTACAACCTTAAAGCTAGAAAAAACCCACTTCCATATTTGAAAAAAATCACTGAGCTCTGCCACCTCACAGCTCATCCTTCTAAGAGAGTCTAGGTTCTCTCTACATCTAGTAATGATAGCGACTGGTGGGGCGTGGTATTAAGGATTCAGATTTGAATTTGCGTGTGTATTGATTGCATGGACTATCACTATATCAGCTTTCAGACTTCTCATTGTCCACAGGTGACGTGAACATGGGTGGAGTATACAACTACTACTACTACTACACCACACGCCTGATTACATAATGCAATCACACAGGTTTGTGTAGGTCCTCCAAGTTCCAACCATTCTTTAGCTGAGTACAGGGCATAAGCAAGAACTCAGCAAAATTAATAATAACGCCTGGTGGGGCGTGGTATTAAGGGATCCCCGTCTTGCGGCGGTAGGGAACGGGCTGCTACTTCACCTCGGCAAAGCTACCATGGCGATTGACAGCAACTGCTAACACCAAAGCGCACCCGGGGGGATTCGAACCCAGCACCTTCTTCGTGCAAGGGGCTCTGCCATTGAGCCATTCGACGAAACGGGGATTTACCTCTCTCTCTACCATACTCAAGCTTATAAGTAACCCACTGCCCGACCAAGGTTGAGCCTTGGGATTTGGCAGTGGTCAGTGCTAGTGAATGGGGGCCCGGCATATCCTATGTGATCTTGAACCAACGGCGCGGTATTGATATCATTGCGGCTGACATAGGCGGGTATGTCTGATATGTCGATGACAAAAGGCGTACGCCCCCCCCCCCCCCCCCCCCCCCTCCTCCCCCCCTAAACTCCTCTACACACCACACACACACCCACCTCAATATAAGTCCTAGCTGAATCTGTGTGGGGCCGTTTCAAGAAATCTGAATTGAACCTGGTCACCTACTCACCCACCTCCACACACCACACACACCTCTTGACCATCTCAGAACACCACACACAAATATATATATATCCACCTTAAAATAAGCCCTAGCAGAATCTGCGAGGGGCTGTCTCAATAAATCTGTCTTAAACCTGGCCACCTACCCCCCTCCCCCCCTTCCCATAAACACCTGTACACACAACACCCACCTCAATATAAGCCCTAGCAGAATCTGCGAGGGGCTGTCTCAAGAAATCTGTCTTAAACCTGGCCACCTACCCCCCTCCCCCCCTTCCCCTAAACACCTGTACACACAACACCCACCTCAATATAAGCCCTAGCAGAATCTGCGAGGGGCTCTTTCAAGAAATCTGACTAAAACCTGGCCACCTACTCACCCACCTCCACACACCACACACGCCTCTTAACCACCTCGCCACATCACACACCCCCCCACCACACCACACCCACACCCACTCCACTATATATAGCCCCCCCCCCCCCCCCCCCCCCCCACCCCCCCCCCCCCCCCCCCCCCCCCCACCCCCCCCCCCCCCCAGGTATGTATCATATGATATCCTACAAATTGCTTCATATGATATTGAATATAAATGGTAACTTTGGCCAAGTCAGACTGCAGGCATCATATGATATGATATGATGACATGATATCATAAGATATCAAATTGCCGTTCCTACTAGTGTAGAGGGCAGGGTTCTACATTTCGTCAAATTGGTCAGCGCTTTGAGCGCACAATCGTCAAATTGGTCAGCGCTTTGTAGTGCAAAAAGCGCAAAAACTGCGCGCTGCGACCATAGGGGGTTGAAAAACCTGTGCGAAACGCGCAGTGGGGCTCAAAAAGCGTGCACAAAATTGCGCTACCGCGCGCTTTATAGTACCCTGGTAGGAAGACTCAACTTATTGAGGTTGTAATCCTTCCTGAAAAAAAAAAAAAAAATGTAGTAGCTCGAAGCTGCGGAAACTATCCCTCTGAAAAAGGGTTTACGTCATAGTTCAGGCCAGGGTTACATGTAGATAATAAGACAATCAAACAACACGACAAACGGACAACAGGGTAACCCGGGGGGCTCCGAGGCTCTGCCGAGAAGGATGGGTACGTTGTTTTTCAGCCAACTCTGGGCTGCTCACCGTCTTCCAATTCCAAGTGCCCCCCCGTGCGATAACGACGGAAATCTAAGCAGATTTGACAGTTTAAAGTAACCCACGGACACCAGGACACACACATAGCAGTTTTGGCAGATGTAAGACACGTCCAGGTCATGTAGTAACAAGCTAGGGGGTTAAAGGAGTTATGAGCAAGACATGCAGTCACACTGTGGTCACACTATGGTCACAATATGGTCACACTGGGATCACACTGGGATTGCACTACGATCAAACTAGGATAGGTGGGCGCAGATGGGTGTGAGTGAGTGAGTGGAGAGGGAGTGAGTAGATGAGGTGATGTGATTGTGAGTGGTGTGTGGGTGTGGGGGGGGGGGGGGGGGGGGGGGGGGGGGTGGTGTGTGTGTGCTGTGGGGCTTGAGGGGATGGGTGGGCGCAGATGGGTGGGCTGAGAATCAACTCATCATCCACACCACCCATTCACCCACCTATCCTTACGCACCCACATTACCCACCCATACCCATCAATTATAATTGAGGGGTTGTGGGATTGTGCTATGGTGAAAGGTGTACGGCAGGAGAGGGTGGTGCTGGTGTTGGTGGGATCGTTTGGTGGGTAATTTCGGGAAGTAGGTTTGTTGGTGAGTGTTCTGGCTGCTTGTGGTTAGTTTGGTTGGTGGTGGTGGTGGTGGTGGTGGTATTGTTGATCGTGCCATTTCTGTGGGTGTTTTTGTGTGGTGTGGTGCGTGTTGGTGGTTGGTGGGGGGATGGGGTGGGTGGTTGAAGTGTCAAGGATATTGGATTGTTGGTTATCACTTCATTGGTGTCGGTAATGCTGGTGATGGTGTTGGAATAGGCAGTGTTGGTGGAGGCTGTGGTGGAGTCGAAGGAGAAGGAGGAGGCGTTGGGTATGCAGCAGTCCAGATAATACGTGCCTTGTCCAGAATGGCACGTTTGAAGAGAGGAGTGGGGTGTGAGGAGACTGTCAAGCCATTAAGGCGAGCGTCATAGTGATGTTGTGGGTGGGGTAAGCCGTAGTAGTGGTGAATATGGACGGAGCGTTCATTTTGTGCGTTAGGCCTCCCCAGCCGGCTGGGCCCTAAAATAATGCAGAAGGGTACTACAGTTGGCGCCGAACCAAGTTACTCGCGTCCACCCAGAGCTTTGAGACTCACCTGCACCATTGCTGCTGCCAGTAGCAGCAGCAGCGCTGAGGCCGAACCGACGATGCAAGCGCGCATTGCCTCGGCAGTGGCTTGAAGCTATCCCGGTCCTGGCAGGACCTTTTCGTTGTTCTAAGAGGGGTGCCCCGCTCCGACTTTAAGCTCGAAAAGACTAAGCTAGAGGGCAGAGTCAGGGCAGACAGAATCGAATGCTATGGATGGGTGGGGGTTGAATGGATGCAAGTTAGGTCGAAGCGGCGCGAACGGAACGTTCAAATGAAGTGTTTCTGTCCTCTAGCTTAGTGCGCTGGTGGTGAGGTATGGTCTCAAATGAACGAAATGCTAGAAAGCAGGAAGCAAGAACTAGCTAGTTCGCTATGATTCGACATCGCTTCTCTAACCGGTTAGGCGACGGGGCGGTACACTTTTTCAGAAGTGAGCTTGAAGGTTGGAGTCGGTTGGAGTCGGGATAATTGTACGCTCTCTCGCGCTCTCTCATCTAGTTCTGCATGTGCATTCGGTTGTACTGTTGCTTCAGAACCTCACATCGGTTCGGAGTCGGTTAGGATTCGCCCTGCTCAATGAGTAGAATCGGTTGATAATCCGTTGAATGGGACGCGCGTGCGCTGGGTAGCAGGCTGGGACAGAGCGAGTTCACCCAGTTCAACCCTGAATATACCTTGGAATATAACCAAATAACACCGATACCCCAGAATACTGAATTCCCGCCCGGCCCGACGAACGTTGCGGCATTCCCTGGATGCGATCATTCCTCGCTGGAATGGATTTTTGTTGCGCTGCATCTGGCTGCATGGAATTTTTGAGCGCTTCGTCGTGCTGCGGGTAGCCACTAAATTACTAATGATTTTGTGACTTGGTCATTGGTCCACGACGGAAGCTGTCCAGTGTTGACACACGTTGAAGTAATTCACCCAAGTGCCTTCTTCGGGAAAGCTCGAAGACCTGAGAGAAGCTCGTGCCTCATTCAGTGGCTCGCTTTCTTAAGTTCGCTTCTCTCGGGATGCGTTTCTGTCCGACTCACCACGCGTACACTCACACACACACGACCAGCGGGTGTTCGTCCCCCCGCGGGGGGCGGGGGGGGGCGGGTCCCAGTCCGTCTTGTGAGGTCCGGACGGGTCCGGAGGTGTTCGTGTTTGTGGGGTGGGGTGTGGGCCTGTGGGGGCTCCCTCGACACATACATGTGCACATGCACATGTAGCACCCTTAGGACAGCCTCCTTAATCCACGCCGACTTGGAGTACTGCTTTTATTTTCACTCTGATTTTCTGCGCAGCTCCAGTGGAAGGAAATATTGTGGTGTTGTTTACACCTAACAGCGGGAGCAAGGCGGTACTAGGCAGTACTCCAAGATAGACATCTGTTAACCTCCTGGCTATTGGTAGAATTAAATGATCACTGTAGCACGAACTCAGGGGCCCAGTCGATAAAACGATTGTTTGGGGTTCAGTTCATTAATGCCTTTTCTTTTTAAGCCCTTCCTATACTGTTGGGCAAGTCCCTTTAGCCTGTCTGTCCTAACCCTGGACTGTAACATACATACAAACTGCTGGCTGCCTCAGAAACCAGACGTAAGATTAACCTGATTGGTCATGACTAAGCTCTTTGATCATGAATTCAGGATACATAGAGGTTCGGAGATGGTGACTGCTGCTAGCTCCGGCTTACGCTGTGGTGTCCTTCATTTCACGTCCAGTGAGTGACTGCATTACACGGATGTAACAAATTTCAATTTCAATAGAGATTCGGTTGTAGTGTGTTTTTGATCATGACATGGTAACTTCTCCAAAAGTAGATTTGGAAGTACCCTTAAACAACCCCTGTAGACTCGCACTCCACTTCTCAACTACACCCTATCAGGGTACTCCAGAAGGACCCCCGGCTCTGCTGACTGAGAGGCAACAAATTGAACAGCCTGCGTGCTGTGACGCAATGGACACTTCTTTCTGGTCAACGGACCCTCCCCACATTGCGTCCTGCGACGCAACGGCCTCTTTGACGTTGAGTCTGAGACGGAGGAGGCAGCGTCCTGAACAACTTTGCACCCCATGCAATTACCTAGCTACCTACACCCCAATCCGGCGCTGCAACGCCCACCCCCTGATGGGCCACTTCTCCGCTACAACCCAAGTCACGAGCTACTAGCTACCTCCACACCACGATCCAGCGTTGCAATGCTCACCCCCTGGTGGACCGGGCCACTCCTCAGATACAACCCATGCCATGAGCTACTAGCTACCTAAACAACGATCCAGCGTTGCAATGCCCACCTCCCTGATGGGCCACTCCTCAGCTACAACCCATGCCATGAGCTACTAGCTACCTAAATCAACACCGATCCAGCATTGCAATGCTTACTCCCTGGTGGGCCACTCCTCCGTTACAACCCATGCCATGAGCTACTAGCTACCTCCACATCTACCCCTCGTTTCAGTGCTCCCCCGCTCCTAAACGACGTTCATGATGCAGGTCCCCCTCCGCATCGCCTTTCGACTCCGTCCGAACCTGCATCCGAATTTGAATCCGAATTTGAACCCCAGTGTCTCTGCCACCTCCACCCACTTCTGCCATCGACTGCTTTCAACGAGATCGTCCGAATCTGCCCGCGCCATGTCCGATGGGTAGCAACGAGGTACGCGTGGATGTGGGTGAGAGGCCCTCCCCCCCCCACCCCCACCACCAACACCACCACAACACCACCACACCACACACACCACCACCACCACACACCACCAAACACAACACACAACACCAACGCTACCCACACGACCCCGCCCACCCAACACCAACACCCAACTCCATCCACCGCCCATACGACCCCAAACGAGAGAAGAACAAGGGGCAAAAAAGACACACAACAAACACAAAAAAACGACCCATACCCCCAACATCACACACAAGACCTACCCCCCTACCCCCCCCCCCCCCCCCCCCCCCCACCCCACACCACACCACACCCACACCCAACCCAACTTATCCAACTCGCACCGCTTCAGGAGCTGCCCCCCCCCCCCCCACACACCACACACACCCACATCCACACACACACACACACACACACCAACACACACGAACACCCCCATCCCCACCCCCAACTCATTGTCGGGCCCTGAATGTTATGAACCCCCACCCCCCACCCCCAACTCATCCCCCCACCACGTTCAGGAGCCACCAAAAGTGGCCCAAGGTTAGCTGTAGTCAGAGAAATTCCCCCCCCCCCCCCCCCCCCCCCCCCCCCCCCCCCCCCCCCCTAAACACATATAAACACCACACCCACCTCAATATAAGCCCTAGTAGAATCTGTGTGGGGCTGTTTCAAGAAATCTGACTTGAACCTGGCCACCTACCCCCCTACCCCCCTTCCCCTAAACACCTGTACACACAACACCCACCTCAATATAGGCCCTAGCAGAATCTGTGTGGGGCTGGTTTAAGAAATTTGACTTTAGCCTGGCCACCTACTAACCCACCTCCACACACCACACACATCACCCACCCAAAAAACAATAAACACCGCACACATACATGCCCTCACCCACCTACACACACCGCACCCATCACCCACCCAGAAACCAATAAACATCGCGCACATGCATGCACTCACCCACCTATAAACACCACACACATCACCCACCCACCCATCGATCCCCACACACCACACTCACCCCCTATACACCTCTACGCACCACACCTACACATGCACCCACCTCTACACACCACACCACACCACACACACACATACACCCACCTCAACATAGGCCCTAGCAGAATCTGTGTGGGGCTATTCAAGAAATCTGACTTGAACCTGGTCACCTCCCCCCCCCCTCCCCCCCCCCCCTAAACTCCTCTACACACCACACCCACCTCAATATAGGCCCTAGCAGAATCTGTGTGTGGCTGGTTCAAGAAATCTGACTTGAACCTGGCCACCTTCTCAGTGACACTGCTAGGCATCAGCTTCAGCTTTGAATTGAATATGGCCGTAACCACCTCTACCCACCACACACAAACACTCACATCTACACCCACCAATCCATCACCACCTCCAGCCACCACACACACGCATACACCCACCTCCATATAGGCCCTAGCAGAATCTTTTTGGGGCTGTTTCAAGAAATCTGACTTGAACCTGGCCACCTCCCCCCCCCCCCCCCCCCCCCCCCCCCCCCCCCCCCCCCCCCCCCCCCTCCCCCCCTAAACTCCTCTACACACCACACCCACCTCAATATAGGCCCTAGCAGAATCTGTGTGTGGCTGGTTCAAGAAATCTGACTTGAACCTGGCCACCTTCTCAGTAACACTGCTAGGCATCGGCTTCAGCTTTGAAGTGAACATGGCATTGAGATTTGGCGTGTGGGAGGAGGGGGACTTAGCTCCTGATGCAGCCCAGGAGGAAGTGTACAGGTCCTGAGGTAGGTAGGGAAAAGGGTGAAGGGGGTGAAGGGGTGAAGGGGTGAAGGGGTATGAAGGGTCAGGGGTGAAGGATGAGAGGATATTATACTATTTTATAGGCCTTTTAGCTTTTTCATGAGCATGTTATTGAGGTTTGGCAAGTGGGAGGGGGACTTTCCTCCTGATGCCGCCCAGGAGGAAGTGTGCAGGTCCTGAGGCAGGTAGGGAGAAGGGTGGAGGGGGTGAGAGGATACTAACCACCACTTTCCTGTTCACTTATTTCAACAGGATGTTTTGTTGAAGTGCTCCCAAAACATGGCATTCAGATTTGGCGTGTGGGAGGGGGGCTTTGCTCCTGATGCCGCCCAGGAGGAAGTGTACAAGTCCTGAGGCAGGTAGGGAGAAGGGCGAAGGGGTGAAGGGGTGAAGGGGTATGAAGGGTGAGGGGGTGAAGGATGAGAGGATATTACACTATTTTAAACACCTTTCAGCTTTGACTTGAACATGGCATTGAGGTTTGGCAAGTGGGAGGGGGACTTTGCTCCTGATGCCGCCCAGGAGGTAAGTGTACAGGTCCTGAGGCAGGTAGGGAGAAGGGTGAAGGGGGTGAGAGGATACTAACCACAATTTTCCTGTTCACTTATTTCAACAGGATGTTTTGTTGAAGTGCTCCAAGGACATGGCATTCAGGTTTGGCGTGTGGGAGGGTGGCTTTGCTCCTGATGCCGCCCAGGAGGAAGTGTGCAGGTCCTGAGGCAGGTAGGGAGAAGGGTGAAGGGGGTGAGAGGATACTAACCATAATTTTCCTGTTCACTTATTTCAACAGGATGTTTTGTTGAAGTGCTCCAAGGACATGGCATTCAGGTTTGGCGTGTGGGAGGGTGGCTTTGCTCCTGATGCCGCCCAGGAGGAAGTGTGCAGGTCCTGAGGCAGGTAGGGAGAAGGGTGAAGGGGGTGAGAGGATACTAACCACCACTTTCCTGTTCACTTATTTCAACAGGATGTTTTGTTGAAGTGCTCCCAGAACATGGCATTCAGATTTGGCGTGTGGGAGGGGGGCTTTGCTCCTGATGCCGCCCAGGAGGAAGTGTACAAGTCCTGAGGCAGGTAGGGAGAAGGGCGAAGGGGTTAAGGATGAAGGGGTGAAAGGGTGAAGGGTGAAGGATGAGAGGAAATTATACTATGTTAAACACCTTTCATCTATTTCATTAGCATGGTATTGAGATTTGGCGTGTGGGAGGAGGGGGACTTGGCTCCTGATGCCGCCCAGGAGGAAGTGTATAGGTCCTTTCCCCTGTGCTGTCCCGCGGTAGTCCAAGCTCACCCCGCGCCACCCCCTGCCCCCCCACCACCACCCCTACCCTAGCCTGTGCACCAGGTAGGGCCAGGGTGAAGGGGGGTGAGAGGTTATTATTGTATTTTTAAGTTTGAAGTTTAGTTTTAGCTTGAAGTTTAGTTTTAGCTTGAAGTTTAGTTTTAGCTTGAAGTTTAGTATTAGCTTGAAGTTTAGTTTTAGCTTGAAGTTTAGTTTTAGCTTGAAGTTCAGTTGTAGCTTGAAGTTTAGTTTTAGCTTGAAGTTTAGTTTTAGCTTGAAGTTTAGTTTTAGCTTGAAGTTTAGTTTTAGTTTGAAGTTTAGTTTTAGCTTGAAGTTTAGTTTTAGTTTGAAGTTTAGTTTTAGCTTGAAGTTTAGTTTTAGTTTGAAGTTTCGTTTTAGCTTGAAGTTTAGTTTTAGCTTGAAGTTTAGTTTTAGCTTGAAGTTTAGTTTTAGCTTGAAGTTTAGTTTTAGCTTGAAGTTTAGTTTTAGCTTGAAGTTTAGTTTTAGTTTGAAGTTGAGTTTTAGTTTGAAGCGTAGTTCTAGTTTTGGTTCGAAGTTTGGTCATAGTTTTAGTTTGAAATTTAGTTTGAGGTTGAAGTTTAGTTTGACTTAGAAATTTGAAGTTTTAGTTTACTTTCAAGTTTGGTTTTAGTTTGAATTTTGAAGATTATGTGATTATATTTTTAAGTTTGACACCAGGGTTGCTTTTAAAAGGAACGAGCATGTGACTTTAAGTAGCACCATGGTGTTCCTAGTGGCCTTTTTTTAGTTGTGAAAGGAATTTCACCCCAGGAGGTGAGTCTCCCGGCACAAACCAGCGACACCAAGGGTTCGGTTTGAATGGCGTTTCCACTCCCACAAAAGAGTTGGCGTACTTGGCTACTAGCATTGTTTTGGCCCCCCGTAGTAACCCCAAAATAATATAATAATTAGTCGCACCCACGAAACACTGAGGTATGCAATTTAGCAGTACGTGCTACGTGTAGCAAATTCAAGAAAACGCCGTGGCAACGCCGTGACAGTGTTAGAAGCATGTGCACCTCCCTTGCTCCGACATCGACACGACACCCCAGTGTGCCCGCATGTCTCACAACAGTGCTAATAGAGTGGGGTGCAATTGAGCATTGTGCAAATTTGCCCCATTTGGTGTGTACCAACATGACAGGTGGGCAGTGCATTGGGAGGCACCGCCTTGCCATGTCTATTGGCGACGACCCCGCAGTGGACATACTTGCGATTTCATTCTGAGCTCCCTCTCGATTCCCGCAATGGATGCCTCGATGCTTTCCTTCGCCATGAAGGGTTGCTTCAATTGGCGTTTTACATTCTCAAGACTGCTGAAAGCCTGCGCATGAATGCATTGCCAGGGTCAGCGGGGCATTTAGGACAAGAAGCACGCAGTGCAGCTGCGAGATGGAGCTGGGAGCATTCCAGTTAATCAACCTGCTGCAGAATAGAAGCTGCTTCCACCGGGGCTATTGTAGGCCGCTTAGGCGAGTAGCACTGTATCGGGGGCAACGTGAACCCCGTGCCTGGCTCTTTGGGAGAGCTCATACTTCTTATCATCTATGCCATTTATTGGGGCATTGGATAGTTGAGCGGGTTCGAGCTTGGAAACGATGCAAGAGGGTGATTGGGTGCCTGCGTGGCGAAACAAGGGATGCTTTCGAAGGTCGTCCAACGGACGAATGAAGAAATATGCAGTACTTCACGTGTACTGTGCCAGAGTGGGACATACTTGACGCCCTTGCCGATTTATTCTCCGATTTCTTCTTCGATCACGTGACGGGCAGGGGATTCCCCGATCACAAGCGTCAGACAGTCAAGATAGAGTTGTCCCTTGCTGCGTTGGACACACCTCCAAGCGTCTTATTTCGTTCACCACGCCTCTCTTCCGGATGCCCGGCAGTTATTCGCCTTCTGCTTGGGTGATAAGTTGATTGAGATATTGAGTGAGTGCCTCAGTAGTTGACAACGGCGTTCCATTTTAATTCTTCGAGCTGTTAATTTAACGGGTCTTCCTGTAGTATCGAGATTTGTCGTAATTCTCAAGGTCCTGAAGTTCTGTAGTCTATACAAAGGCGCAAATGTCTGAAATTTGATTCATTCTATAGACTGCGAGCATAAAATTGATGGCTACAGCAATGTAACCAGGGCAGGTTCAAGTTCTTTGATTTATTTTCGCACTAGTCTTCAAATTTCCCTTCTCTGTTAAACAATTGGTTAAGTCTTGGCAGTTGTTTTAGTCGTACAAAACTAGAAATCGACATGAAAATGCGCCCAGCTCGACCATTCAGCAAGAAATTTCACCTGTAAAATGTTCATTAACCCAAGAGCGGCTAGCCGTCTACATGCAAATATAGCTATGTCTGCCAAGGCCAATCGGGGTAGTCGACTAGTCGTGCACGTTTGTTTGGTCGCAAGTCGGTATCTCTCTCCGACCCTTAAGGCGCAAACTATTCCGCAGGAATGGACACACCACTGAATCCTTTATGCCGCTGATTTGTGTCTGCAGACCCACCTCCTAGGGTGGAATTCCTTTCAAACGAATAAAAATGAAATATCACCTGGTCCAAGTTTGCAGACAAGGCCACTCCTGCCTCTTGAACCCTCTTAGTTGTTGGTTGCTTCAAGGAGTCCCATCCAGGGTACTTCAGGAGGTCCCTCAGCTCTGTTTCCTAAGGCATCATCTATTGTACAGCCGCCGACGCATGACCTTTTTTGTCAACATTTCCAACCTCTCCACATTGTGCCGAGCAACGCAATGGACTCTGCGACAGGGACGCAGTGTCCTCAAGAACCCTGTAGACAACTCAGTCAAACTAAAACAAACTGGTAGGGGAGAGGAGACAGAGGCGAAGGCTGTACTGGGTGTGTTGGTTCGGTTTACATTATCGAGGTATACAAATGCACTTGTGCAAATAACCTTCATCTACGCAATGCCTACGAGGACCTTCTGGTAGGATACATGGGGTGGCGCCCAGAATCATGAATATCAGCCTGGCATAGCTTTCCACTGTCTTAGCCACGCATGCTGCTGCTCCACTCGTAGAGTACCGAGCAGTTATGCTTGGGGTAGAATTGCAGAAGGTTGCCTCAAAACTGCCAGTGCTATTCAGTTGCTATCATTCGATCCTGCTTAAGCCTTGGTGGCCTTGACCTTGGTGGGCTTGCCCTTCTTGGCAAGTCGCAGCTTGTTCACACGGCCCTGCACATGTTCAAAGTGGGTGGGGTTAAAAGGTTAAGAGCCCCCCCCCCCCCCCCCACACACACACACACACACAAACACGCCAACACCCACCCACGATGTTGCTTGAGAAGGAGGACCTTCTTGGTCTTCATCACCACCTCGCATTTTTGATTTCTATTTCCGAAGAATCCAACTTCCCTACACCCATGAATTCACTGCCCGGAAAAAAGCTTTCGGTTACCCCCCCCCCACACACACACCTTAGCTTGGAGGAGGAGGACCTTATTGGCTTTCACCACCTCGTACTGATGATTTCTGTTTTCGAAGCATACAACATCCCTAGAACTCACTGCCCAGAGGTATCCCCCCCCCCCCCCCATCCACACACACGCACCTTAGCTTGGAGGAGGATGACCTTCTTGGTCTTCATCACCTCCTCGTAGGTCTTGCCCTCAGCAATCAGGGACTTCTTCAACCAGTTGTAGCGTCCACGAGTCCACTTTTGCTTAACACCAGCCACCTCAGCAGTTCCACCAACAGCCTCAATGGCGGTCTGAGCAGGGGGGAGCAGGAGAATTGTTAGGTCATGTTGCACTATTTGCGTTATTTTTATTTAGATTGGGGAGGGGGAGAACATGGGATGGAATTGGTAGAGGAAGAATTCATATACATTCACACAGCCACCTCAGCAGTTACACCAAACAGCCTCAGTGTCGGTCTAGGCAGGGGGGGGGGCAGGAGGTCTGTGACAGGTTATGTAAAAGTGGGGACGGGGAGTACCATGGAATAAATTTAGAGACATAATATCCAGCCAGACAGCACACTTTACTGCGCATATCTCTGACCTTACTCAACATGAAAAAAACTTGGACTTGTCCTTGCCTCTTGAATTTGAGAAGTCCTGAAAGCTAATCGCTTTGCCTTCGAGCTGGCAGGTCTTCACCAGCTGGGTTTTTCTCAGGGTTCAACGTGTACAGATTCGGCTGTCTTGCATCATACCCAACATAAAAGGCAGGGGTATTTAGCTACTCTTCATCACTGCTTCTTTGAGGGGCTACTCATGGCAGCTTCCCACCAGCTCCAATAGCAAGCCACTGTATCAAACCCAAAGCTTGCAGCTGCATTGGAATGCCTGTCGTACCAGCTTTCAGACACACTAACAAGCTTCAGATTCCAGGGACTTGGAAAGGGAGCTGCCTAGAAGCTATAAAGCGTCGCCCCCCCAAAAGTACTCATCATGCAACATGCGCCAGTGCACTGTAAACAAGTCTTAGGCAGCATCGCAAGCAACGCAGAAAATTGGCTGAGAGTGTTGCGACTGAACCGAGCGGACGGACGCCAGTCAGTTACGAGACCGTTAAATGACATGTCAGGCTTCGTCACCGGGCGATGAAACGAACATCGGGGTGATCCTGGGGGCTCCCACCCCCTAGAAGGGGGGCTCCACAAAAAAAGGAAACGCATGCACTGGTCGTGTATACACCAACAAGAATGCACTCAGAAACCGATCACACAACAGGAAGGCACTTGCAGTGGGTTTCATCAAAAATTGTTCCGCCTTCGGAAGGCAGACGGAAGGGGCAAAGACTGACTATCGCTCTTCTTTACTTTTTCAATTTGGCCGCCTAGTGATGGAGAGAAGGAAATTCAGCTACCAACTGTTTACTCCACATGGTAGCTGAGACGTCAGTGAATTTAAAGGTGAAACTAAATTCGGCGAAATCCAATACCTTAGACATAGGCAGGACATGGAAAGCAAACTATTTCAACAGCACATGTGCACAGTGTGCATAGCCTCATGCACGCAGGTACAGTTTCTCCATTTGCACACCCCAGGGTTCAGGTCCTAGCCCCAGGTCACATAAATCCAGCACACCTTGGCAGCAGCAGAGTAAGCAGTAGCCTTGACCTTCGAGCTCAAGCACTGACCACCCACTGAACAGATTTGTTTAGTGGAGGAGAGATACGCCAACCCCCAACCCCTACCCACCACCAACCAAACACAAATACAGTGCACCTTTCAGCAGCTGAGTAAGCAGCAGCCTTGGCCTTCAAGCTCAAGCACCGACCACCCACCAACCACTGATCAAATTTGTTTAGTGGATGAGAGATGCGCCAACCCCCAACCACCACCAACCAAACACAAATCGAGCGCACCTTAGCAGAAGCAGAGAAGGCAGCAGCCTTCACCTTCAAGCTCTTGGACAACGTGCCGGTGCCCAAAATCTGCACACAAGGGTCAGGTTCATATTGTTTCAGTTCATATCATGGTCCAGCTATCGATGGTTGGCCCCAGCGCAAGCAAACAGACTGGCACACTCAACCGCACGCCACGTCACAAGGTGCAACTGAAAAATAAAAGGAAAAAGGCGTTACTTGTATATATTTTTAAATTTGATGGTCGAGCTCCATTCTCCACTACTCTTATGACTGACTCAACGGGGGAGGCTCTGTCAGATGCAGAAATAAAAAGAACAAGATTTTGCCAGGCCCCCCAAATATGTGATCAAGCAGATCAGGTTCCAATTGTGAAAGTTTATGTGATGGTCAAGTCACACTAACACACGCATATGCACTCAACGACAATTCCATACAAACAAGCACCCACACACTAACACACGAAATGCACAATTGTACTTAACACACACAAACAAACTCGCAAATGCACTAAATGCACGATCGCACACAAACAAACACCCACTAGCACAAACATGCAAATGCATTCAACACACAATTCCACACAACACACCCACTCACACTCGCAAATGCACTCAACACACAATCCCACACAGGCAAATGCACCCAACAAACAAACAAACACCCACTCACTCACACAAACACACGCAATTGGCCACAACACCCGTAATGACAAATGTTTCACCCATATACCTTCATTATTAATATTTTTGGAATAAATTGTACCAGCACATTTTTTATATCGAGGGGCAGCTAGGCCTCCTTCATAGAGATGCTGAACTTAGCCTTCATAAACTCAGCAGACACCCCCTCCTCGGCCCTGTACACACCCACACCCAGCCACACAACCACTTACAAATGAACTCACCGCACAATTGCACATAACACACATAAATGCCCACAACCCCCTATGTACCTTGAGGGGCAGCTTGGCCTCTTTCACAGAGATGCTGAACTTAGCCTTCACAAACTCAGCGGACACCTCCTCCTCAGCCCTGCACACACACACAAATACACCCAGCCATACAACCACTTGCAAATGAACTCACAACACAATTGCACATAACACACATAAATGCCCACAACCCTCTATGTACCTTGAGGGGCAGCTTGGCCTCCTTCACAGAGATGCTGAACTTAGCCTTCACAAACTCAGCAGACACCTCTTCCTCATCCCTGCACACACCAACACTCACACCCAGCCACACGACCACTTGCAAATGCACTCACAGCACAATTGCACACAACACACATAAATGCCCACAACCCCCTATGTACCTTGAGGGGCAGCTTGGCCTCCTTTCCAGAGATGCTGAACTTAGCCTTCACAATCTCAACAGTCACCTCCTCCTCAGCGCTGAAGTACTTCTCCAAATCCTTCAGGTTAAGACATACGTAAGAGGGCACACCGGCACTCATGCCTACACGAGTGGGGTTGGGGTGGGTTGGGGTGAGAGGTGAGCTGGGGTGGGGTAGGGGGGTGGGGCCCAGGGGTGGGGTGAGAGATGGGTTGGGGTGAGGTGGGTTGGGGTGGGGTAAGGAGGCGTTAGGGTGGACAGTTCCTTCAGGTTAAGACAAACGTAAGAGGGCACACCAGCACTCATGCATGCCTACACAAGTGGGGTTGGGGTGGGTAAGGAGGGGGTGGGGCCAAGGGGTGGGGTGAGAGATGGGGTGGGGTGGGGTAAGGAGGCGTTTGGGTGGGCGGTTCCTTCAGATTAGCGGCACGAACAAGGAGGTACAAATAGGCCGGCAGGAGTTAGAAGACCACGACCAATCACACCCACACCACTGAACCATGCTGCTGCCAAGTTACAGCTGTACTCCCCAGGCCCACCCCACCCCCTGGTCATACATAACAGGTGTGTACTTCCGGCAATACCCCTAAGCTTGGGTAACCTGCGGTACAGGGGGGTCTGGCCTCGCTCAAATCCAAAGTGGGTCCCAGCTTAACTTCCAAGCCCCCCCCCCCCCCCCCCCCTGGACACAACAATGCCCACCCCACCCCCCTTACGGCATGGAGGTCATACAGAACAAGAGCGTACCTCCGGCAATACCCCTGAGCTTGGGCAACCTGCGGTACAGGGGGGTCTGACCTCCCTCAAATCCAGAGCGGGTTCCAGTACCAGAACGTGCCTTCTGTCCACGGTTTCCAAAACCGCAGGTTCCTCCCTGTTGGTAGAAGTTGGGGGGATTAGGGTTAAGGGTTTTGGGTTGCCGAAACTGCAAGTTTCTCCCTGTTGGCAGAAGTTGGGGGGGTTAGGGTTTGGAATTAGGAATTTCTAAAACAGCAAGTTCCTCCCTGTTGACTGCAGTTGGGGGGGGGGCAGAGGTATAAGGACGGCAATCAGGGTCGAAATAAGCTGGAGTTGGGCTGAGTGATGCTGGCACACAACATCTGTGCAGTGTGCTCCCTGGGTTTTGTGGGTATTGCACGGGGGGACTTAGGATTGGAAGAATGTGAGCAGCCCAGAGTTGGCTGAAAAACCATGTGACAATCCAATCCAATCTTGTTGGCACACACAGACATGTGTTCAAGTGCTCACTTCAAGTGCTCAGCTGAGTTGTAGTAAGCAGGACACGTGGTTACATCATGGTGATGTAGGGCTGTTTGGGCTGGCGCATTTGAAGTCAGTAATAGATGGAAACTGCAGGTATAGATTGTTGAAGGATTCCGAGGCAAAGGCATGGCGGAATGCCAATGACACTGATGCATATCTGGCCAAAATTACTGCCATGCCTGAAGATTCCATTTGTTGTTGATGGGGCATAGGGTTGGGGTATACTGTGGGTGTTAGGATGGCGTTGGCGTGATTGGTATCAGTTTCAAAGGGATGTAATGTAGGGGAATCCATGCTGTAGGAGACTGAAGCTCACTTATTTTTCAAACGGTTACAATGTAGGGGAATCGATGCTGTACGAGGCTAAAGTCCTGTACGAGGGACACTACTACCAGGCTGAACTGGACAAGTAGTGTTCAGAGTGCTGCTGTACAAGTTTCAAATGCTACATCATATCATCGTCTGTATCTGACTCACACACACTCACCGCGAGCACACATGGATAGGAACTGACTTCGCACTCAGTTGTGCAGGGTACAGCGGAAACTGTCAGGTCAATTCCTAACCGTGCGCATTCTGTTTCTCATCACACATTCCTAGGGAGCGGCAATATGATACCATGTCATCATAAGCTATCATATGATGCCGGTAGTCTGACTAGTATAAAGTTACCATTTGTATACGATATCATACGATGCAATGTGAATGCTATCATGTGATATAATCACATTAGGTCAACATCATATGATATCATACTCGCCTAATGTCAACATCATATGATATCATACTCGCCTTAGGGCAAAACATCGTGTGTGGTCCCTACACAATATAACATAAAATAGCTGATTTTATATCTCCTGCGTGCAATTATATGCAACTGCACGACCAATTCAGATCAGGAATCGTATTTCAACAGTCGTCTTCAACAGTCTTCTTGACATAGGTACACATGGTTGATAATGGGGTGTTGAGGTGGAAACTGTCATGCTGTGACTCCTCGCACTGTCTGATTCTGCTATGAACAAATGCTGGGCCATTCCAAACCACCTAAGCTCGGCCCCTATGCCACATCCACACCGAACTAAAATCCGCTCTTCCTTCCATCCACTCACTAACCCCACACACATACCACCCTAGAGCCTAACCCCACCCATGGGCAGAAATCCTTCCCAACCGGGGGCGCTTATTCATCTCGGATTTGCCTGGGAGAGGTCGCTTGCCACAAACATGCCATACTTCAGCCGCATTCATACATAATCGTTCTCGACCCCAGGCGAATTTCAGGTCCAGCTGCAAGGCAATACTATCCACACCCTCGGCGGCCCGTATGTCCTCGGAACCATGCTATCCTTGAATTGTTCTGGCTGGCGCGCTTATTTGCGAGTTGCTGCTGCGCTCAATTGTGGAGATGAGAAGCCTGCGGACCAGGCGAGTGGTTGAGAGCTGTCTTACCTGACCAGCACCCCATCCACGACCCTTTCTCGTCTTAGTCCTGCGTGATCCCTTCTCGGGGGTCAGGTTGTTCAATCGCATCCTGTCGCCCTCGGCCTTGACGGTGACGACAGTCACTCGGCTAGTGAAGGGGCGGGGGGCAGCGCAGCGGATGGAAGGCGCAAGGGCCTTAGCGCCTCCAAAGCACCTCATCTGCGGGTGGAGCGTGGTATGAGAGAAGTGCGCAGTCACGACTTGAGATGTGCTACTCAGCAGAGAATGGCGGAGAGTAGACACGGTGCGGCTAGAATTGCAGCGAATTGGGTGCACCGTACCTGCATGACGTTCATTTTGTGGAATCGAAGAGAGGCCGGAGCAGAGGACTTCTTCTGGCTGCAAGAAATCAATATCCAGACTATCGTATTGCCCTGGATTAGATGTACAGACAGCTTGTCAAGGCAAGAGCCCATGGCAAGAGCCTGGCTTCCTCCGCAGCTGTACCGCTCACAAGTACAAGCTCACCAATTTGTGCGCTCTCCCCACTAAGAGCCCTCAATCACCCACTCTCCCAAATCACTTCTCAACTCACCACCATCTTGCAACATGACGACTGATGCACCTAAACCGCGGTCCTGGGCCGAAGATTGCAACACCTATCGAAGCACGCGGGGCGCCAAAGCCTTCTCGTACATAGACACAAGCGGAAGTGCGAGCACCAGCGGACGAACAATGCCCGAGGCACCCAAGCGGTGAGAACTGCTACTGCTACAATGGAAACCCAGCCCCCTGTCCCACGGACGACCACCCTCTTCCATGGCATGCGAATATTACAATTGCAAATACAACAAGACTCGTGCAACGCGCTGCTCATGTTTATGGTGCGATCAGTCCGTTTCTTGAAGCGTGCAGCTTGCTCGAGGATCTCTCCCTGCAGTCACTCTTGTGACAATTCACCTTGTTGAAAACCAAGCACACTCTTCTATTTCTGCTGCCAAGGCCACGTTGTGTGAACCCGGGGTAGAACTGACTCAGCCTCGACATCTCTGCCTCGCGCAGGTACCCTCGCACCAACAAAGTCCCCTTTGCCCAGACCACGCATCCCCTGTACGCCTACGACGACCAGAATGGAGGTCATGCAGCGGGTGAGTTGAGGAAGCGCAATGCGTGCTGATTGCGCGCGTGACTAATCGCATCAAAGCGATCCTATGCACGCGTTACCAATCATGCACGAGTGTGGCGTTGACATGTCATGTGCCATGTGGGCTTGACACAGACATTGCTCATCGTGAAGTAAGATGCAAAAATTGACACAGCATCAGCCTGCATCCAGTGCTAGTATTCGTGTCCTCTGCATGCATTTGCATTTGTAGATTACTGGCTGCCTTGCAATCTGTCATCTGGCACATACATCATGAAAACCGAGGGGGGTGGGGGGGCAAGTTCTAACCAAAATTACCCTATCGTCCAACTTTATAGAGATCATAGAGAGGATGAAGAATCCGGTTTGATTTCTGAATTTTACCCAGTAGAAGGAAAAAGCGGGCCTCCGAAGTATTTGGGGGGGGGGGGGGGGAGGAAAACAAATAATTAGGTACTTTTCAGCTGCTTTTCAGGCACTTTTTCTGGCCCTCAGAATGACATGGGAGTGGAATTGGGGTGTTCCTCTGCTAAATATCTCTCCATTTATGCTATTGGGGAGATATCCACCGCATATTCTGGTATGATTATGATTTTCTAAGTTGCAAACATTTCCAATGGTCACAAAAACAACATCAACAGATAGGCCTTTAAACCCTCCTGTAAATGAGCATAATTAGACACCATTACACTACCTGGTGGCTGAGATATGGCTGTATAGTGGGTTTCGGAGCCGGGGGGTCTGCAGAAGGGTGTCTTCACACTTTTGGGGGGGGGGGGGGGGGGGGGGGGGGGGGGGCTAGCACCTTTTTTTTGCCCCCCACTTGTGAAAACCTTATGAAAAGTTCCCTTAAGTCAGACCCCTACCTTGATCCAACCCATACTCATACCCAACCGCAAGCCTAAACCTAGACCTAACTCCAACCCTAAACCCAAACCCCCAATCCGAATCCGAACCACTATTGAAAGCGGAACCCAAGCACAAGCCCTTCACAAACCCCAAAACAAAAGCAACACAAACTCAACCCAAACCCCAACCCCAAACATCCCATGCAGACACACGCGGGGATGCTGAAATCAATAGGCAGCGCTACGATAGGCATGGATGGGGAGACACCACCCTCCTAAAGCAAGAGGGCTATGCTGGCGTGCCACACCCACATGAGGGCAAGCCTGATAAACCTGGCAAGGCCTGCCCTCCTCAGCCCGCTGGTCCTGACGGGCGCTCTAACTTGTTTGGTGTACTCCAAATGACTGAGCAAGGGGCAAAGGATGGATGGATTGGGTGAGTGTGATTGTGGGACGGGGTATGCTTAATTGGTGTTGTTTGAATCATGGAGCAAGGGGCAAAGGATGGATGGATTGGGTGAGTGTGATTGCAGGACGGGGTGTGCTTGTTTGGTGTTGTTTGAATCATGCAGTAGGGAGCAAAAGATGGAAGGATTGGGTGAGTGTCGTAGTGGTGGACGGGGTGTGCTTGTTTAGTGTTGTTTGAATCATGGAGCAAGGAGCAAAAGATGGAAGGATTGGGTGAGTGTCGTAGTGGTGGACGGGGTGTGCTTGTTTGGTATTGATTGAATCAGGGAGCAAGGGGCAAAGGATGGATGGATTGGGTGAGTGTGATTGGGTGACTGGGTGTGCTTGTTTGGTTTAGTTTGACCCAGGGAGCAGGGAGCAAAAGATGGATGGATTGGGTGAGTGTAGTGGCTGGTCGGGGTGTGCTTGTCTGGTGTTGATTGAATCAGGGAGCAAGGGGCAAAGGATGGATGGATTGGGTGAGTGTAGTGGCTGGTCGGGGTGTGCTTGTTTTGTGTTGTTTGACTCAGGGAGCAGGGAGCAAAAGATGGATGGATTGGGTGAGTGTAATGGTGGGTCCGGGTGTGCTTGTCTGGTGTTGATTGAATCAGAGAGCAGGGAGCAAAAGATGGATGGATTGGGTGAGTGTGATTGGGTGACTGGGTGTGCTTGTTTGGTTTAGTTTGACCCAGGGAGCAGGGAGCAAAAGATGGATGGATTGGGTGAGTGTAGTGGCTGGTCGGGGTGTGCTTGTCTGGTGTTGATTGAATCAGGGAGCAAGGGGCAAAGGATGGATGGATTGGGTGAGTGTAGTGGCTGGTCGGGGTGTGCTTGTTTGGTGTTGTTTGACTCAGGGAGCAGGGAGCAAAAGATGGATGGATTGGGTGAGTGTAATGGTGGGTCGGGGTGTGCTTGTCTGGTGTTGATTGAATCAGGGAGCAGGGAGCAAAAGATGGATGGATTGGGTGAGTGTGATTGGGTGACTGGGTGTGCTTGTTTGGTTTAGTTTGACCCAGGGAGCAGGGAGCAAAAGATGGATGGATTGGGTGAGTGTAGTGGCTGGTCGGGGTGTGCTTGTCTGGTGTTGATTGAATCAGGGAGCAAGGGGCAAAGGATGGATGGATTGGGTGAGTGTAGTGGCTGGTCGGGGTGTGCTTGTTTGGTGTTGTTTGACTCAGGGAGCAGGGAGCAAAAGATGGATGGATTGGGTGAGTGTAATGGTGGGTCGGGGTGTGCTTGTCTGGTGTTGATTGAATCAGGGAGCAAGGGGCAAAGGATGGATGGATTGGGTGAGTGTAGTGGCTGGTCGGGGTGTGCTTGTTTGGTGTTGTTTGACCCAGGGAGCAGGGAGCAAAAGATGGATGGATTGGGTGAGTGTAGTGGCTGGTCGGGGTGTGCTTGTCTGGTGTTGATTGAATCAGGGAGCAAGGGGCAAAGGATGGATGGATTGGGTGAGTGTAGTGGCTGATCGGGGTGTGCTTGTTTGGTGTTGTTTGACTCAGGGAGCAGGGAGCAAAAGATGGATGGATTGGGTGAGTGTAATGGTGGGTCGGGGTGTGCTTGTCTGGTGTTGATTGAATCAGGGAGCAGGGAGCAATAGAAGGATGGATGGATTGGCTGACTGCGATGGTGGGACAGGGTGTGCTTGTTTGGTGTTGTTTGAATGACAGAGCAAGGGGCAAAGGATGGATGGATTGGGTGAGTGTGATGGTAGGACGGGTTGTGCTTGTCTGGTGTTGTTTGAATCTGGGAGCAGGTAGCAGATGATGGATGGATAGGGTGAGTATTGTTGAGGGTTGGGGGGCTTTGGTGGTGTGTGGGTGCTTGTGGATGTGGATCTGTACTCGTAGGGGTGCCTGTTGGTGGTTGTCTGTGACGATCTGTGTAGGTGGGTTTGCAGGGTGCATGTGTGTGTGGGGGGGGGGGGGGGGGGGTACCATGTGTGTGTGTAAAATTGTGAATGTGTTTGTACGACATGCATGGCTCCAGTTATGTATGGATGCATTGGGGAATTCATTTACTGTATTTAAGGCTAATTGAATGGCTCCCTTACAAATCCAACCCCTGCTGCGGCGCCTGACCAACTTCCCCCCTACTCAATGCTTGCAGGCATAGGAACCTAAGCCCTAACCTTTCCCCCTACTCAATGCTTGCAGGCATAGGAACCCTAAACCCTAACCTTTCCCCTACTCAATGCTTGCGGGCATAGGAACCCTAAACCCTAACCTTTCCCCCTACTCAATGCTTGCAGGCATAGGAACCCAAAACCCTAACCTTTCCCCCTACTCAATGCTTGCAGGCATAGGAACCCAAAACCCTAAACCCTAAACTTCCCCCCTACTCAATGCTCGCAGGCATCGGAACGTCGACCCTGACACAGGTAAGCGCGCCGTGGGCCTGCCCCCTGACTCCAAGGGCCGGAAGGATCTGTTCGACGTGCTGCATGCACGCAACCCCGGCCTACCTGCAGACGACTCCTGGTTAGGCAATCCGATGGTCGACCCGGCCAAGAGGAAGGGCAACCCCCCAGGCCCAGAGATGTCGAGAGGACGGCCTGATCTAAATGATATCTACAACCAACAGATTTTGAGAGAGCCAGCGCCCCGGAAGTTTGATCTGCTCAAGAAGGGGGTAGACCCCATTGGAGATGGATGGGTGAGTGCAGATGGACACTGGGAGGGTGTGAGCAGCCCCAAAAGTTTGGAATCTGGGTGGAAGCTGGGTGGCTGGGTGATCTGCTCAAGAAGAGGGTAGACAAGAAAAAAAGCATCCAAGCAAGCATCAAACTGACAAGCATACAAGCATACAAGCAAGTCCTGACAAGCATACCACTAAAATCAATCAGCCGCGCACCATCATCCTCTCAAGCATACACCACTTACCTACACCACACTAATCCATTTCTCCCTTTTCTTCCACCATCCGCAGATCGGCAACCAGCTCATCCATCCAAGCGACGGCAAGCGCCCCCCGGAGGGCGACGTGGCAGCTACACAGGATAACATGTTGGGCAGCACTTTCAAGCAGCCCCCTGACGATACGTGGACTGACTTCCCCAACCCCCACAGAATGGCGGTGCAGCAGCCCAACCCAGACACAGCACGAGATGTCATCAACAGCTCAGCTCCAATGGACCCCCCTGCCAAGGCTGGACGGCGAGCTCTGGCTGAGCCTCATGGGAGTACCGTAGTGCCTGAGCGAAAGGACCACTTGTACTCTCACATGACCTACAAGCCCCTGTCCCATATCGAGACCTCTGTGCTGTCCAGGACGTTTGACGACGGCAAGATCACCACCAAGAGGACGGCGCACCACATACCTGGGTCAGAAGAGCCGGGCAAGGGTATTGGTATGCTTCACTGGAAGCCTAACCAGGTTATCGGAGATGTGGTGCGTGTGGGCGGGCTGTCACAACAGGCACGCAAGGTTAAGAACACTTGTGAACATAAGCCGCTCACACCCCCGGGATGGCATTGATCAACTCTGGCAGGTGGACCGTACTACTCTAACAAGGGGTCGGCTATGTTATATAATATTAGTTAATAAATAATGTTATATAATATTAGTCGGACGAGCCGTCTCACCAGAATTTCGAATTTGTTTGAAAAACTAATTTTATTGTGACACTATAGTAATATTAGTTCATATCAGTTGTGTATACACTAATATTAGTTGCCCTTCCCTACCTGTATGTAACAGATTACCGATTGGTGCATTAGTACAGTATTACGCCATATACACATATATAACGCCATACATGTTTGATGGATTGAGAGAGAGAGAGAGAGAGAGAGAGGATATTGTTACATACTCAGCAAAACAATGCCGAGACGGAAAATTGAAGAGAGAGAATATGGTTACATACGGAACAAAAAAATGAATGCAGATAACGTACAGCGCCGGGGCAGCTGTTTTTTTTTTGCTTCTCCCTCCGTCCATCTCCATTCCTCATGTTGGTTAGACAAGTTGCATTTCAACGGTTGCTAGAACTTGAACTTGAACTTGTTTACATAGCTTTAGCCAGCAATTTGGCTGCCCGCCGTCCTCGGCAGTAACAAAATAATTCCAGGAAATTGTATGCTCGATGTAAATGTAAATGTAAACGTTTGCTAGGGCAGTAGTGTACTCGTTACACAATTGCCATTGGACATGCTTGTTCATTCGGTATGCAGTAGAGGGACCATATTTCCCTACAATACAGTTGTTGACGCATTTGAGCAATGTTCAAGATAAATCTGGAAGCTCTGTAAACAGCTCTCTATTATACCTACAATTCCTAAGTGCGCCTATTCTTTTGTAGGAGTGGCAACGCCATTCGAACTGAATCCTCGATGTCGCTGGTTTGTGTCCTGAGACCCACCGCCTGGGTTGAAAGTCCTTTTACAACTAACAAACAAACATCCTGGAACACAATCTTTGACCCGTTTGAATATTGAATGGGCTAACTCTGCAAACCTTGACAACAAGACAACACCTACCGTATTGGTTTTAACATCCAATGACGCAATAGCTGGCCAGTTCGAGCTAACTTCCAGATAATTCTTTCAGCTCCGGTAACAACCCTTGTCTGTACCTAAAAATAGTATGGGGCCCTGGCTGGTCCCCTGGAGGTCAGCCCCGGGGGTGGTGTAATGTTCGTCAAGCAGCAGTGGCAGCCTCCTTGGTGATGGATGCACAAGCAGTTGCTTACTTATCCGTTCAATTTAATATTGGGGGGGTCAAGAATCAATGTAGCATGGCATGGCATTATTATTCAACTTGGTGCCCTGTAAGGCTAATGAACTTATTAGCTCACTGACTTCCCGAAGTTCTTTGGAGGCAGGTGCAGCAACTCCCGAGGCTACAGTTGCTACTTCGCAACCTGCAGGAACTAGTGCGGAAGAGCAGATTTCCTTGCCAAGCACAATGCGCAGATGTAATGAGCTACGAGAGGCACGAAGAAGCGAATTCTTTAAGGAGAAATCGTGGACATGCTCCAGGTCCCTAGATTGAGTCCACAGGACAGTAGGGAAATGACAAATGAAAACGCCGCGTCCACAGTCCGCAACCCTGAGATACGTACGCTAAAAAGTGCCCTCCGAGGTAATCCGTCGGGAATCGAACACGAGTCGCTTAGATTTCAGGCCAGTCAGATTAACCGGCTGATTTGACCGGCGATCTTGAGAAATGTGAAGATGTGAAAAACAGCACGAACAGCACGAACAGCACGATTTCGCGTAACTATCGCATAGGTCTGTCCCCCTAAGGGGACCGACCAACTAAAAAGTGCTGGAGTCGTGATGGAATATATATATATATACCGTTTTACCAGGCCCAATGCTTCAAGTAGCCTATTCACTCACTTGCCCATGCATCCACCTACCAATCCAAGCGCCAATCCACATACCCATATGGCCTCCCAAGTCCCAAGTCCCAAGCATTATCGCTGCATATTCAGGTGCTCATAGCGCGCGCCCTTGATTAGTCTTCAGCTCTTTTGGCTTTGCCCTCTTGTCTTGTGTTTTTGGGGCTTGGTGCTGGGGGTTGCCTGCCTCGGCATCCCTCCCCATTACGCTCTCCTTTCCGCCTCAGGTTGTTTACTTTTGTTGGATTTGACCTCGTTTGTTTTCAGGTTTGCGGGGGTGCCTTAAAACCCTCGTGCATCCGTGTTATAAAATTGGATGGTCGGCAGGCTGTGCTGCTGTCCAGTCTCGGCAGTGATTTGCTGAGTTTATGTAACGAACCCTCTCTCTCTCTCCCAAGTCCCAAGTCCTAAGTCCCAACCCTACCCAACCCAACCCAACCCAACCCAACCCAACCCAACCCAACCCAACCCAACCCAACCCAACCCAACCCAACCCAACACAACACAACCCAACCCAACCCAAGTCCCCCGGCACAGCCCAGCCCAGTTCAATACAACACTATCCCTCACCCCACCCGCCCCCACCACCCGCCCCCCGAAACCACACCTGAATGAAGCCACGCCATTTGCGACGACCGTCGAGACTGACTGACACGACGTGAGCAGGGGCTGGACCGGGCTGGACATGACAATGAGGCAGCGGCCGTCTACCGTAGCAGGTAATTCTGGCTGGTAGGTAAGGTTCGAGTTTATCTAAAGACTTCGTTCAAACTCCAAGTTACCTTTCCGCCCGCGAGCTACGCCTGGATTTTCATCCAACCCCATCTTACGTCTGCTCATCGCTCGTCCTTTTGTCTCTCTGAACACTCCCAACTTGCCGGCCTCGATACAAACCGTAGCGGCCGTTGATATCGCTCTCGACCCCTTCATTAGTTTGCACTGGCGTAACCAATCTCGCCTGGGTGGGAAACGTGTTGCAAGGCAGGGGAACGTCTGGTACTTGTAGTATTCGTTTGTAGTATTCGTTTACTACAATTCACCCTATATTTGCGAAACCCCCGACGTGGCTGGATCGAGCAGCCCGACGAGATTGGTTCCAATTGGCTTCCTCTAGACAAACCTTGCACGGAGGTACTAGCAGGTGAACAAGGCTCCAGTTCTTCAAGCCAAGCCATCTGGTCTTTGCACAGCCGGTTGCCCTGTGTTGTCCTTCACCTAACAACCCCCTTTCCTGAAGCCACGCCGGCTTGGCGTACTGCTTTGTTTCCTTACTCCCCCCTTTGCTGTGACGGAGTGCAGCAAGGTCCATGCATACATTCTGCTGACAGGGATTCATCTACCTGGTTGTCGCCTGCATGCTGCCCCTCATGAGGTCCACGCCACTACCCCATGAGGCTCACTCAACAAATCATGTGTTGCGCCACGCAACTAACCACAGCCCAACAGCATCCTCAGCATCGGCAGCAGCAGCAGGAGTATCCAACCACTGGCACAGAACCAGCCACTACACATCGATAGCATCAGCAAGATCAACAGCAGCAGCAACAGCAACAAAAGCATGCAGCCACCGGACTTCAGTTATTGCAGCAGCAGCAATAGTTGAAGGACGAGGGTGGTACTCTGATGATGTGACAGAGGAGGGGGAGGAGGGCGCCACGGACATCAGGCTCAGCCAGGTGGGTATGTAATAGTGGTAGCACACAGAGCATGTGGGTGTGCATGATAGGTGGGTGTGGAATTGGCCATGAGCTGGCATGCCTCACAGATGCATGAATGGGGACCTCGTAAACTGGGTGTGGACTTGGCCATGAGCTGGCATGCCTCACAGATGCATGAATGGGGACCTCGTAAACTGGGTATGGACTTGGCCATGAGCTGGCATGCCTCACAGATGCATGAATGGGGACCTCGTAAACTGGGTGTGGACTTGGCCATGAGCTGGCATGCCTCACAGATGCATGAATGGGGACCTCGTAAACTGGGTGTGGACTTGGCCATGAGCTGGCATGCCTCACAGATGCATGAATGGGGACCTCGTAAACTGGGTGTGGACTTGGCCATGAGCTGGCATGCCTCACAGATGCATGAATGGGGACCTCGTAAACTGGGTGTGGACTTGGCCATGAGCTGGCATGCCTCACAGATGCATAAATGGAGACCTCGTAAAATGGGTGTGGACTTAGTCATGAGCAGGCACGAGCTGGCACAGATGTCATGAGCTTGCACAGATGTACACATGGGGACCTCGTAAACTGCATGGACAAGAACACATGCAGACACATGAATGGATTTTTAAATAAATGTATTGATGCACGATAAATATGTGCATGATATATGCATATAAATTCAGTCATGCATGCATGATAAATGCATAAATCCATTCATTCATGCATGATAATTAAATCATGCATGCATGAATGCATGTATACATGCGTGAGTGAGTGCTTGTAGACATGCTTCGGGGTACTAGCTTTTGCCATTTTGGGTTACGTGAAACACAGAGATGGGGCTTTTCAAGTTACGTGCTGGCAGTGCCGAGCACGTAACTTTGGGTCTCCAGGCTATTGATTTTTTTAAACGCAATTCACGTAGATGGGCTTCAAAAGCGTACGTGCTATCATGTAAAAGCATATGTTTTTAGTCAGTGCTTCTTTTTTTGACGACGCGTCGCCATTCTGTTGCCATTCAGTCAAATGCTACACCCCCGGACCCCCCGATATCAGGACACGCTGCCCCCCGACCCCCCCAGGCTCTGCGCTTTGCGCTCTGCCATGCGATGGCTACGCAACTATCCTGAAATCAGGGTTGAGTAGCTCAAGTACCTACTAAACCTGGACTACAGAAATCTGAAGGAAAAAACATTGATTTTAGTACCCTGACATGCATTAAACAAATCCTAGCCAGCGTTGCAAGCGACGCTTAAAATTGGCGGAAAGTGTTGGCTATCGGAACGCCAGGTGGCAACGGACTGGAGCTGATCAAAGCCAGTTAGTCATGAGAAAGTTGGCTGACGTGTCAGGCTTCGTCTGGGTCGTCGGTCGTCAGTCGGTCGCACCAACTAACAACGGGTGGACTCTGGGGGCTCTCGTCCCCTAGGAGGGGGGGCTTTGCTCAAAAACTGCATGCATACGTGAGGTTGCGTAACTTCTTTTCTGGACAATACACATATCTACGGAAAGGCTTAGTTAGTTAATATTAGTGAATGAATAATATGAGTAAATGTTAGTTAATATAAGACAGAAGAGCCGTCTCACCAGCATTTTGAATTTATTTGAAAAACTATTATTATTGTAACACCCTAGTAATATTAGTTTTTCAAACACTTATATTAGTTGCCGTTGCCTACACATATCCCGTATCGTATTGTATACATCCCATAGCTGATCTTTTCGGCTACGAGCAACAGTTTCTAGGCAGCTCCCCAAGCCAGCCACTGTGCTAAGCACCAAGATGTCAGCAATGCTGGAACTATGATTCTGCCTGCTCCCAGCTACACAATATTGTTATAGGTTTGACTGGGTAGCAAGCCAGGGGAGCTGCCTAGAAGCTGCTGCTCCCAGCTACACTACATTGTTATAGGTTTGACTGGGTAGCAAGCCAGGGGAGCTGCCTAGAAGCTGCTGCTCCCAGCTACACTACATTGTTATAGGTTTGACTGGGTAGCAAGCCAGGGGAGCTACCTAGAAGCTGCTGCTCCCAGCTACACTACATTGTTATAGGTTTGACTGGGTAGCAAGCCAGGGGAGCTGCCTAGAAGCTGCTGCTCCCAGCTACACTGCATTGTAATAGGTTTGACTGGGAAGCAAGCCAGGGGAGCTGCCTAGAAGCTGGTGCTCCCAGCTATACTACATTGTAATAGGTTTGACTGGGTAGCAAGCCAGGGGAGCTGCCTAGAAGCTGGTGCTCCCATTTACACTACATTGTTATAGGTTATAAATGGTAGCAAGCCAGGGGAGCTGCCTAGAAGCTGCTGCTGGCAGCTGAAAGGAAAAGCTATGACCCATCCCATCGTATCGTATCACTCGTATGATATGAGTATTTCATACTCGTTGGCGTCTTTGTGTGCACATATTTGCACATATATTTGCACATTTTGCACACATATTTGCACACATATTTCCAACATATATGCACACACATATTTGCACACACATATTTGCGCACACATATTTGCTCACATATTTGCGCACATATTTGCGCACATATTTGCACACATATTTTACAATCAAATTTGCACATATATTCGCGCATTTATGCTAGATCTGGCCCTCACCAGCACAACCAGGTGTGCTGCTTGAGGCCAGCTGTCAAAAGCAGCAGTACACACCAGATGAGATAGTACGGACCGCAGCATCGCTCGCTGCCATGGGCATGTGGGAACCCGACTTTGTAGCTGAACTTACAGCCAGTGCACGCCCTCAGCTACACGTAAATACCCATGTCCATGCCACTGCCCAAACCAGTTTTCCCCCCCGCTATATATAGCGATCGCTAGTTTTGACCCCTTTTGGCAAAATTATCGCTATACAAATGTAAACAAATGATTTTTTGTTTGCCCTAAATGGCTCTAAAGCTATTAAGACAAAACACTAAAACGTTGCCCCTGGAGGAGGCCTAAAACGATCAAGCTAGAAAAACCCACTTTCAGATTTGAACAAACAATCACTGGCCTATACGGTTTACCTGTGTCTGTGCTCACACCCTCACCTTACACTCTCCTCTTTTATTAATTACAAAATGAATCAAACCGGGAAATAATTTAAATCATCAACTAAACAAACTCTCACCCCCTCTCACAGACTCCTGTCACCTCCTCCATAAACACACTCTCACCTCCTCTCCCAGTCTCCTCTCACCTCCTCCATAAACACACTCTCACTCCACCACAACCCTCTCACAGATCTCTCTCACCTCCTCCATAAACACACTCTCACCCCCTCTCACAGACTCCTCTCACCTCCTCCATAAACACACTCTCACCCCCTCTCACAGACTCCTCTCACCTCCTCCATAAACACACTCTCACCCCCTCTCACAGACTCCTCTCACCTCCTCCATAACACCTCTCATCCCCTCTCCAGACTCCTCTCCACGTCCTCCAGAACACAACTCTCACCCCCCCTCTCAGCACCCTCTCAACCTCCGCCATAACACACTCTAACCTCCTCTCCCGGCTCCTCTCACCCTCCTCCTCCTACACACTCCCACCTCCTCTCCCAGTCTCCTCTCACCTCCGCCTAACACACTCTCCCCTCCTCTCCCAGTCTCCTCTCACCCCTCCAAACACACTCGCACTCCTCTCCAGTCTCCTCTCAACCTCCTCCATAACACCGCGCCACCTCCTCTCCTGTCTCCTCTCAACCCTCCTCCTGCTAAACACACTCTCACCTTCCCTTCTCCTCTATAAACACACTCTCATCTCCCCTCCCACCAACTTCTCACCCCCTCGTCCCAGACTCCCATCTCACCTCCTCGTTCCATAACACAACTACACCCCATCCTCTCCACCACCCGCCATCCTCCACAACCCCTAAACACCCCCTCCTCATAAACACACTCTCAAGCACACCCCTTCCCGACTCCTCTTACATTACCTCCCTCTTCCATAGTACACCTAAACCCTCTCTCTCCCTCCCGACTTTCTCACCTCTCTCCAGACGCCTCTCACCCCCCTCCTCCATAACACACTCCCCACCCCCCTCCTCCCTTTCAACACACTCTAACCCCTCTCCCATACTCTCTTACCGCCTCTTCCTAAGCACACTAACCTCCTCCAACCCCCTCCTCCACAAACACCTCCCACCCCCTCTCCCTTTCCCCACTCTCAACCCCCCTCTCCCAGACTCCTCTTACCTCCTCTTCCATAAACACACTAACACCTCCTCTCACCCCCTCCTAAACACACTCCCACCCCCTCCTCCATAAACACACTCTCACCCCCTCCTCCATAAACACACTCTCACCCCCTCCTCCATAAAACACACTCTACCCCCCCTTCCATGAACACCTTCTCTCACCCCCCCTGCCTCCTCCTCTAAACACACACTCTCACCGCCCCTCTCCTCCATAAACAGCTACTCCCCACCCGCCCCTCCTCCTACACACAAGGAACCCACTCTCACACACACCACTCGCTCCCCAATACTCATCCCACCCCCTCGCTCCATAAACACACTCTCACCCCCACCTCCTCCATAAACCACTCTCACCCCCTCCTCCATAAACACACTCTCACTCCCCTACCTCCATAAGAGCACACCTAACTCTCAACTCCCCACCCCCAATCCAAAAAAAAAAAAAGCATAACCCACTCATCACAACCCCCTCCTCCATACACACTCTCACCCCTCCTCCATAAACACACTAGCTCCCACCCCTCCGCCATAACCCTCCACCCCTCTCTCCACAAACAACACTCTCACCCCCTCCTCCGTAACACACTCTCACCCCCTCCTCCATCACAACTCTCACCCCCGCCTCCATAAACACACCTCACCCCTCTCCCCAGACTCCTCTTCCTCTTTTACCACCTCTTTTCCATACACACTAACTCTCCTCTCATCCTCCTTACCACATACTCTCACCTCCTCTCCCAGGCACCTTTCCAACAGCAACACTGGGATGGCCCTGATGCCAGCATCATGGCTTGCGACAATGTGCCAGATCTCTACCACCTACTAGACAAAGAGGCAGGCCCTGGCTGGTTGAGCGCAGAGAACTTGACAACAGTCTTGTCCCGAGCCCTCCAGTTCTCTTATGAAGACCCCGAGGGTGTGTGGGGGCTGTTGAATGGACCCCTGGGGGACTTGGTCAGGGCCCAGTTACACAAGATGCCCCCCGCCTTGCCCCCAAAGCTACTTGGGCTGCTCACTACCTTCCCTGAGTCTACTTATACTCAGTTGACTGATGTCCTGTTGGGGCACGTAGAGAAGACAGCCTGGCAGTTGAATCCCAGAAGCATTGCTGAGGCCACTCATGCTGTTGCCAAATTAGGACGCTTTGAATCGCCTGCATTAGCTCGGCTGGAGTTGGCGCTTCGGTCACACTTACCACACCTGTCTGTGGATGAGCTGTCCAATGCAGTCGGGGCGGTCGCACTTTTGGGACCTAGCTATGATCACTGGCTGAGTGCTCTGCTGGCAGAGGCAGGCCTCCTGCTGGAAGAACTGGAGCCCCCCCATGTGACCAAGATCTTGTCAGCCCTGGGGCAGGCTAGAATTCAGGACAAGCCAATTGTAGACGCTTTGATTTCCAAAGCCGTATCCAATCTGTGGATGTTTGACCCCGCCACACTCTCCGACCTGCTAGCCAGCTTCCATGGCCTAGGGCTGGCACTCTCACCAGCACTGCCAGAGGTACTGCTTGAGGCCAGCTGTCAAATGCAGCAGTACGCACCAGATGATATAGTACGTACCGCAGCGTCGCTCGCCGCCATGGGCATGTGGGAACCCAACTTTGTAGCTGAACTTACAGCCAGTGCACGCCCACAGCTACACCTCTTCGAGCCACAGCAGCTCCTGCAACTGACCAGGGTAGTCTGCACCTGGCCCCAGCACGATGAACCCATCTTGGAAGACCTATTAGATCAGATCCTCCTCCAACTGGACTCCTTCCCGCCGTATGAACTGGTTTCTCTCCTACATGCTCTGGCCCCCTTAAATCCCGCCCCAGACGACCCCTTGCTAGTGAGCATTCTGCAAGCCCTGGCGGGGACCTTTGAGATGGCTAAGCCCAGCAGCCTGTGTGCGGCAGCCAGAGCCATTGCTGCCCACGGGGGGGCCATGCCACACGAGACTGTACTGCAGGAAATTGTGGATGTGTCCTTAGCAAAAGCGCAACGGTTTAGTGCAGAAGAGGCTTTGTTGTTAGCCCAATGTCTGGACAGTCTGGGCCACGCCTCTGCTGACCAGTTCAAGCAGCTCTCCTCCTCCTCACCAGAGACTCCATCCCAGGCAAACCTCTATGGACCAGCTTTTGCTCGCCCCCAGCGTGCATCCTATCCACCCACGGTTGCACCATCCCAGTCTGAATCCTCTCGCCTACCTCCTTCAGCACCTTCTGATGCAACCTCTTATGTAGCATCCCGTGCAGCCTCACGAACTAGTACAGAACTTGAACAAACCCGCGACTCCTCTCCTGACGCTGGCCCATCTAAAGCCCCTCCTTCTTCAGCTCCCGCATCAGTCCCCTGGACCGACCCTCCTCAACCCACCCCACACTTTAAAGGTCTTGCAGAGCAGTTATTTTCTGCCCCTGCCTCAATCGATGCCCCTCCTTCTGCATCTAACGCATCGGTACCGCATTTGGGCAGTGTATCTTCAGCTGGATCCACTCCAAAATATACAGGGGTGAAGAAGTACGATTCCGTAAACGATAAGCGTGGGAAGTGGGTAATGATGTTCAGAGTGAGAGGGGCAAATCTCCATTTGCCTAAAGAGCTGCATCACATCGATTTGTTCACCGCCATCTATAACACCCCTGAGCTTGCAGCGAAGGCTTATGACAGGTGTGCGGGGTGATGGTAGGGTAGGGTGAGGGCGAGGGTAGGGACGAGAGTAGGGGTGAGGGTGAGGGTAGGGATGAGGCTAGGGTGGGCGTGGGGGTAGGGATGATGGTAGGGTGAGGGTGAGGGTAGGGATGGTGGTAGGGTGAGGGTAGAGATGGTGGTAGGGTGAGAGTGAGGGTAGGAATGGTGGTAGGGTGGGCGTGGGTGTAGGGATGATGGTAGGGTGAGGGTAGGGATGGTGGTAGGGGTGAGGGTGAGGGTAGGGATGAGGCTACGGTGGGTGTGGGGTTAGGGATGATGGTAGGGTGGGGGTGAGGGTAGGGATGGTGGTAGGGTGAGAGTGAGGGTTGGGATGGTGGTAGGGTGGGCGTGGGTGTAGGGATGATGGTAGGGTGAGGGCGAGGGTAGGGATGGTGGTAGGGTGAGGGTAGAGATGGTGGTAGGGTGAGAGTGAGGGTAGGAATGGTGGTAGGGTGGGCGTGGGTGTAGGGATGATGGTAGGGTGAGGGTGAGGGTAGGGATGGTGGTAGGGGTGAGGGTGAGGGTAGGGATGAGGCTAGGGTGGGTGTGGGGTTAGGGATGATGGTAGGGTGGGGGTGAGGGTAGGGATGGTGGTAGGGTGAGAGTGAGGGTTGGGATGGTGGTAGGGTGGGCGTGGGTGGTAGGGATGATGGTAGGGTGAGGGCGAGGGTAGGGATGGTGGTAGGGTGAGGGTAGAGATGGTGGTAGGGTAAGAGTGAGGGTAGGGATGGTGGTAGGGTGAGAGTGAGGGTAGGGATGGTGGTAGGGTGAGGGTAGAGGGTGGTGGTAGGGTGAGAGTGAGGGTAGGGATGATGGTAGTGTGAGAGTGAGGGCAGGGATGGTGGTAGGGTGAGGGAGAGGGTAGGGATGATTGTAGGGTGAGATTAGGGATGATGGTAGGGTGAGGGTAGGGATGATGGTGGTGATGGGGGGGGGGGGGAGGGGTAGGGGTGATGTTAGGCTGTGGGTTGGCTCGCTATGATTGCCTTCACTTCCCTATGGCAGCTGAGCTTGACCCTTGAATGCTGATGCAGGTTATCTTGCACCCTGGGTCAAGGTGTATTGAACTTCCCCATGACAGCTGAGTTTGACCCTTGAATGCTGACGCAGGTTATCTTACGCAGTGGGTCGAGGTGTACTCAACTTCCCTATGACAGCTGAGCTTGACCCTTGAATGCTGACGCAGGATATCTTACGCAGTGGGTCGAGATGTATTGAACTTCTCCATGACAGCTGAGCTTGACCCTTGCATGCTGTTGCAGGTTATCTTACGCAGTGGGTCGAGGTGTATTCAACTTCCCCATGAGAGCTGAGGAGATGGAGGAGCTGAGTAATATGAGCCTGGTCGAGGTCGTGACTGACTTGGGCTGCAAAATCCAGGAGCAACCAGCCTCCTCAGGACCTTCTAACCGTGGCCCCAGAGCATCGTCTTCCCCACCAACTACAATGAGCTCAGCACCACCATCAGCTACCTCACCTTCAGGGTCGTCAACCACAGCCACCTCAGCACCTGAAGCATCCACCTCAGCCGCCACCTCAGCACCACCATCAGCTACCTTACCTTCAGGGTCGTCCACCGCATCCATCCACAATCAGCCAACCTCAGAGATGCTGCTTGAGGCCAGCAGTCAAATGCAGCAGTACACACCAGATGAGATAGTACGTACCGCAGCATCGCTCGCCACCATGGGCATGTGGGAACCCAACTTTGTAGCTGAACTTACAGCCAGTGCACGCCCTCAGCTACACCTCTTCAAGCCACAGCAGCTCCTGCAACTGACCAGGGTACTCAGCACCTGGCCCCTGCACGATGACCCCATCTTGGAAGACTTAGCAGATCAGATCCTCCTCCAACTGGACTCCTTCCCGCCGTATGAACTGGTTTCTCTCCTAGTTGCTCTGGCCCCCTTAAATCCCGCCCCGGACGACCCCTTGCTGGTGAGCATTCTGCAAGCCCTGGTGGGGACCTTTGAGAGCGCCAAGCCCAGCAGCTTGTGTGCGGCATCCAGGGCCATTGCTGCCCATGGGGGGGCCACGCCACACAAGGCTGTGCTGCAGGAAATTGTGGATGTGTCCTTAGCAAAAGCGCAACGGTTAAGTGCAGAAGAGGCTTTGTTGTTAGCCCAATGTCTGGACAGTCTGGGCCACGCCTCTGCTGACCAGTTCAAGCAGCTTGGCAGTGCAAAGCTCTCATCATCATCATCAGAGACCCATTCCCAGGCAACCCTCCATCCACCAGCAATAGACACATTAGCAGATGCCCTAACTGACTTGGGCGCTTACATCCGAGAGAAGCCTACCTTACTAGCAGATATCCTAACTGACTTGGGCTCTTCCATCCGCGAGAAACCAACCTTATTAGCAGATCTGCTGACTGACTTGGGCGCTTCCATCCGCGAGCAACCAACCTCATTAACAGATATTCTGACTGACTTGGGCTCTTCCATCCGCAATCAGCCAACCTCCTCATCAAATTTCCTGAGTAAGTCTACCTCCCCCATCCCCAATCAACCATCCTCCTCAGCACCTTCTAACCTTGGCCCCAGAGCAGCGACTTCCCCACCAACTACAACGAGCTCAGCACCACCATCAGCTACCTCACCTTCAGGGCTGTCAACCGCCCCCACCTCAGCGCCTGAAGCATCCACCTCAGCCGCCACCTCAGCACCTGAAGCAACCACCTCAGCCGCCACCTCAGCACCTGAAGCCTCCACCTCAGCCTCCACCTCAGCACCTGAAGCCTCCACCTCAGCCGCCACCTCAGCACCTGAAGCATCCACCTTAGCCGCCACCTCAGCACCTGAAGCATCCACCTTAGCATCCACCTTAGCACCTGAAGCCGCCACCTCAGCCTCCACCTCAGCACCTGAAGCATCCACCTCAGCTAACGCAAGTCCGTCCGCCTTGATCTCCGTCTACGGTCACCGAGATCGATGGATGGGTCAAGTGACGCTGCATAAGATGGAAAAAGCCACTCTGCCCCCAAGCTGGACCAGCAAGCAGAAGGCCCGAAAGAAACTCGTCACCAACACATACGCAACTGAGTTAGAGGCGGCCCGGGCAGTGGATAGGTGGGTGGAGGGCACTTGCTCTTTGTGTTTGTGTTGTGTTTTTATTTGTGTTGTGTTCAGTGTTTATGTTCGGTGTTTGTGTTTCCTGTTTGTGTTGTGTTTCGTATGTTGTGTTGTGTGCAAGCTCATATTCACTTGCTTTTTATGTTTGTGTTTCGTGCCTGTGTTCTGTTGTTGTGTCCTTGTGAAGTTTTCATGGATAGATGGGTGGGTGGAGGGCATGTGCTGTTTGTGTTATGTTGCCATGTTCTGATTACGTTATGGTAGGAAGGTGGGTGGAGGGCATGTGCTGTTTGTGTTATGTTGCCATGTTCTGATTACGTTATGGTAGGAAGATGGGTGGAGGGCACTTGCTCTTTGTGTTTGAGTTGTGTTTTTATTTTTGTTGTGTTCGGTGTTTGGTGTTGTGTTTGTGTTTCCTGCTTGTGTCGTGTTTCGTATGTTGTGTTGTGTGCAAGCTCATATACACTTGCTCTTTATGTTTGTGTTTCGTGCCTGTGTTCTGTTGTTGTGTCCTTATTAAGTTTTCATGGATAGATGGGTGGGTGGAGGGCATGTGCTGTTTGTGTTATGTTGCCATGTTCTGATTACGATATGCTAGGCAGGTGGGTGGAGGGCATGTGCTGTTTGTGCCTGACTGATGTTCCTGTGTCCTGATGAAAATGTAATCCTTACCATTAAGAGCAGGGTTAAGTCAGGGGCGGCGCAGGTTGTGGGAAGGTGGATGGGTGGCATGAGGAGATGAGTCTGCTTTGGCATCTACTGTACTCCTTTACTGTTTTCAGCATATAATAATGCCACAATGCACACAATGATGCCACAATACACACAATAATGCCACAATACACACAATGATGCCACAATACACACAATGATGCCACAATACACACAATGATGCCACAATACACACAATGATGCCACAATACACACAATGATGCCACAATACACACAATGATGCCACAAAACACAAAATGATGCCACAATACACACAATGATGCCACAATACACACAATGATGCCACAATACACACAATGATGCCACAATACACACAATGATGCCACAATACACACAATGATGCCACAATGCACACAATGATGCCACAATGCACACAATGATGCCACAATACACACAATGATGCCACAATGCACACAATGATGCCACAAGACACACAATGATGCCACAATACACACAATGATGCCACAATACACACAATGATGCCACAATACACACAATGATGCCACAATACACACAATGATGCCACAATACACACAATGATGCCACACTACACATAATAATGCCACAATACACACAATGATGCCACAATACACACAATGATGCCACAATACACACAATGATGCCACAATACACACAATGATGCCACAATACACACAATGATGCCACAATACACAACCACAAGCATTGAGAGTTGTATGTATATCTTGTATGTATACAAGGTATTGTGGCATTATTACATGTGTATATCTAGTATGTTGAAACTGGTAATCAGAGTTCTCAATCAATGTGCTAACCAGCCCATACCTCTGAACCTTCTACCAACCCAACCCAACCCAACCCAACCCAACCCAACCCAACCCAACCCAACCCAACCCAACCCAACCCAACCCAACTCAACCCAACCCAACCAACCATGTACAGGATTCTGTACTGCCTGGGCCGGATGAATTTCAACTTCCCTTTGTCTGAGTCTGACAAAGCCGATCTGGACAAGCTGGGCCTGGACGGGGTGCTGTCACAGTTCAGATCCGTGGGAAGAAAGCGTGAAGGGGTTCTGAGGTACATCCGACAGCGGAATCAACGCTGGAGTGGGTTTGTGACGTTGAGTACCTCGGAAATAGCGAAGCTTCCGACTAGCTTCCAGTCCAAGGGCTCCCTGCACACCCCATGGTACAGCAGTGATGTGCAGGCGGCTAAGGCGGTGAACAGGGTGCTGTATAGCCTCGGACGCAAGGATGATCTGAACTTCCCCCTGACAGAGGATGAGCAGAGGGAGCTGGATGGGCAGGACCTGGAAGCTGTGATGGCAGGACTGCTTCCAGATATTTCCCCCAAGCAATCATCCTCCTCAGCACCTGAAGCATCCACCTCAGCCGCCACCTCAGCTAACACAAGTCCGTCTGCCTTCATCTCTGTCTACCGTCAACGAGATCGATGGATAGGTCATGTGACGCTGCATAAGATGGAAAGAGCCACTCTGCCCCCAAGCTGGACCAGCAAGCAGAAGGCCCGAAAGAAACTCGTCACCAACACATACGCAACTGAGTTAGAGGCGGCCCGGGCAGTGGATAGGTGGGTGGAGGGCACTTGCTCTTTGTGTTTGTGTTGTGTTTTTATTTGTGTTGTGTTCAGTGTTTATGTTCGGTGTTTGTGTTTCCTGTTTGTATTGTGTTTCGTATGTTGTGTTGTGTGCAAGCTCATATTCACTTCCTTTTATGTTTGTGTTTCGTGCCTGTGTTCTGTTGTTGTGTCCTTATTAAGTTTTCATGGATAGATGGGTGGGTGGAGGGCATGTGCTGTTTGTGTTTGTGTTATGTTGCCATGTTATGATTACGTTATGGTAGGAAGGTGGGTGGAGGGCATGTGCTGTTTGTGCCTGACTTATTTTGCCGTGTCCTGATGAAACTGTGATACATACCATTAAGAGCAGGGTAAAGTCAGGGGCGGCGCAGGTTGTAGGAAAGTGGATGGGTGGCATGAGGAGATTAGTCTACTTTGGCATCTACTGTACTCCTTTACTGTTTTCAGCATATAATAATGCCACAACACATACAATAAAGCCTCAATACACACAATAACGCCACAATACACAACCACAAGCATCGATAATTGTATGCGAGGATTACATGTATATCTTGTATGCATACAAGGTATTGTGGCATTATTATATGCGTATATCTGGTATGTTGAAACTGGTAATCAGAGTCCTCAATCAATGTGCTAACCAGCCCATGCCTCTGAACCTCCTACCAAACCATACCAAACCAAACCAACCCAACCATGTACAGGATTCTGTACTGCCTGGGCCGGATGAATTTAAACTTCCCTTTGTCTGAGTCTGACAAAGCCGATCTGGACAAGCTGGGCCTGGACGGGGTGCTGTCACAGTTCAGATCCGTGGGAAGAAAGCGTGAAGGGGTTCTGAGGTACATCCGATAGCGGAATCAACGCTGGAGTGGGTGTGTCGTTGAGTACCTCGGAAATAGCGAAGCTTCCGGCTAGCTTCCAGTCCAAGGGCTCCCTGCACACCCCATGGTACAGCAGTGATGTGCAGGCGGCTAAGGCGGTGAACAGGGTGCTGTATAGCCTCGGACGCAAGGATGATCTGAACTTCCCCCTGACAGAGGATGAGCAGGGGGAGCTGGATGGGCAGGACCTGGAAGCTGTGATGGCAGGACTGCTTCCAGATATTTCCCCCAAGCAACCATCCTCCTCAGCACCTGAAGCATCCAGCTCAGCACCTGAAGCATCCACCTGAGACATGATTGGTTAGCCAGCTGTTGAATTGGTCATAGCAAGCGCAGCTTCCATCTAGCTTCCGCTTCGATGCTGGAGTCAGCGTGTGATAATGCATCCCTCGGATCTGTTACAGCTTCCATCTAGCTTCCACTCCAACGCTGGAGTGAGCAAGTGATGGTGCAGCTTCCGGTTAGCTTCCACTCCAAGGCCTCCCTGCACACCCCATGCTATGGCAGTAGTGTGGATGGCTGAATATAGGAATTGAATGAATTGATATGTGGATGCTTGAATGAATAGATGACTAGATTAGCGCATGTCTGCATAAATATATTTAAAAGCCAGGGTTGAATTGTAAGAAAAGATGAGAGAGTGCCTGCCTGAATAGATGAGTGTCACGGTTGGGCAAGTCAACAGGAAAACAGGCAAAGGGAACAGAAACAGGCAGGATGCAAATTCAAATGCTTAAGCGAATGCGATGATGACAACCAAGAGGTGCTCGAGTGAGACGAGACTAGTTAAGTATACATACATGCATGCATACACACATACATGTATACATATAGATGAGCATATCGGCCAACTTGTGCATGTATGGATTTCTTAGACCACTCATGCACAAATAAAACAAATCAAGAGTACGCTTTACGAAGTGTGAGGTTGAGGAGGGCAGCCCGTTTTCTTTCACTGAGGCCAACCACCAAACCACTAATGCATGAATACATTTAATTAATATACCAGATATACCATGAATATGTCAATTCCTGGCTCGGTATGTGCTCTGCGAAGATCGCGGTAGTCTCTTACTATCTTTGCATGCTCATGCAGGCACTTCGGTTCTCACTTCTTTACTTGCCAAACAGAGGGTCCTGTCTGGCAGATGGTTGTTTGTTAAGAAAATGGGTGTTAATGGTTTGGTAGCTGGATATCAAGACAGCTTTTCTCAATTATGTTTTGGAACCTGGTCTGGATATGTACTGTCACCAGCCTGGGGGTTTCAATGTTCTTCTGCTTTGGCCTTGCGGTCATTTTTCTGCTTTGGCCTTGCAGTCATTTTTTCTGCTTTCGCATTGCAGTAATTTTTCGTTCCATTTTATCGTTCCATTTTCCTGACATCCAGACCAGATTGTAACTATTCTCATCATGCATTGAAGATCTGTGCGCTGCCGCTGCAAGTCATCTCTCCACTCTTGAAGTGTATAAGCTGACACCATAACGGATCATGATGAACAATCCAGGAGGACCCCCCAGCTCTCCAGGGTTGTCAAGGAGGACCCCCCAGCTCGTCTTCAGCAGTAAAACTTTTAGAAAAAATCAGGAGGTGAAACGACAATACAAACTTCGGAAATTGCATCGCGTTTGCTTTTGCTGTTCACAGAGACATCGGAAAAGAAATAATTATTCTTACAGATTCGTAACAGATTCTCAGCCCCCTGATGCTTCAGAATCAAACTTTGGCCCTGCCCGCCCCCCCCCCCCCCCCCCCCCCCCCGAAGCTACCCCCGCAGGAGCTACCCGCCCCCGGTTATAGCCCGACAGGTCAGACTGATAGCTTTCCCACTGCTCCTAATATCTCAGCTCTCGCGCCCATTCTTTCTCCTGGAGTTTCCCTACAACTTAGCTTTGCCCCGTATCAATCTTTCGTCTTGCTTCACACATTCGATTCAAGAGCCGAATGCCGAACTACCGACAACTTGCACTGACGTAAAGCGTCCAATAACTCAATCGCTCATGTGAAACGTTCCACTTTTCTTCCCACTCGCTTCAAGCTTAAAGGCCGAATGCTCAAATTGAACTCTTGAAATAATCTCTGCCAGCATTCCCCTACATCGAAATCCTCATCTTCTCCCCTCCCCTGCTCTCCGAGTTCGCCGCACTTCCTGTGATTGAAATCTCTAGATACATAGGCGTCGATCGCTCGCTGCCAGTCCTGCATCGCATTCAACTCTGCACACAAAAACGACAATCTAATGTTCTGGATCACTGCCAGCGGAGTCCTGGTCCTAGCTCTTCTGGTTGCGCTAGCTCTGCCTGTTATCTTCATAGCCACAAAGCTACCCAAGGTTCAAAAGGTGCGGGACTAGCTACCCTGGCACTGGTCAACTAACTGACCCACAATGTACCCACCATGTACTCAGCACTCCTAAGTAGGCACAAGCCCACACAGACACAGACAGACACAGAAACAGACAGACATAGACGTATCCACACACCCCACTCACATCCCCATCCAGACCGACACCCACATGACAATCCCAGACCCATGAGCTACAGATCTGCTCTGTTACACATCCACACAGCATGACCCATGTAGCCACACTCAGACACGTACACAAACAGACTTACACACACAGCCATAGACACAATACCATACACAGACACACAGTCACGTACACAGTAACATACACAGACTAGCTGTCACTCTCACACACACACAATCACATACACAGAAATGCAGACACTTAGACGCACAGACAATCACACGCTCACACTACCTTCCGTACACCCCTCGACCTTCCTCTAAAAATAACAGTGCATGAAGTCCCCCCCCACTCACCCACCCACACCCTCCCACCCACCCACACCCACACATTCACACATTCCCCACCACCACCACACCACACACTCACCCCCCACTCCACCCCACCCCACTCCACCCCACCCCACTCCACCCCCCCGTACTATAACCACCCACTTGCACCTACAGCCATGACCCACCGTCCCATCTGTCCTCAATGTATCATGCATTCTTGCTGTGTTTGTTTGTGCTTGCAGGGAACGGTAGCCTTCTTCCACCCAAATGCTGATGGTGGTGGAGGTGGAGAGCGAGTCCTATGGTAAGTCCCCCCCCCCCCCCCCCACCCACCCACCCACATAACAACAACAACAACAACAACTTGGTGGAGTTCAAGTAGTTGAACGCCTCCCCCCCCCCCCCCCCCCCCCCCCCCCCCCCCGCCCCACCCACCCACCCACGCTCACACCCACACCACACGGATGGCCCATTGGGGGGCCCATGTGCTCTAGGTTGGGGGTAGTGTAGGGTATGTTTAAGGGTATGTTTCACTGTTTGGGGTGTATTCGAGGGTGCATGTGGGGTGTTTAGGGTGGGTAAGTGCGGTCAGATGGTGTGTGTATGTATGTGTGGTGGTTGAGGTGGTGGGGGGTGGGAGGGTGGTTCAGGTGGGGGGTGGGGGGGAATGCAGAATAGGGTTAAGATAAGGCGGTCACAATCGCAAGGTATATATCAGATGGTGCGTGCATGAGTATGTATGTATGTATGTATGTATGTATGTATGTATGTATGTATGTATGTATGTATGTATGTATGTGTGTTGTATTGGTTTATTCATTGTTGTTTGACTTACATGTCGCCCCACAGCAAAGGCAGTGCACATCACCGTCACACACATCACCATTACACCCACATCACCATTACGCACACATACACGTATACACATACATACATACACATGCACATATAAACGTGCTCATGTACACATATACACATGCATACATACACATGCATACGTTCACATGCACGTACATATACACATATACACATGCATACATACACATGCACATGTACACACATATACACATGCATACATATACACATTGAAGTGTACAAATACCATTAAACATTCATGGCGCCACTTTGGTCTGTGTAGGTGCGCGGTAAAGGCAGTACAGGATGCCTTCCCACAGCTCAAGGTACGGCTGAGCATTATGGATTTATGGAGGTGCTGATGAGGTTGAAAGAAAAGTGCGTGTGCACACATGTTCATAACTGTTAGCAATACTTTGGCACATGTGGTGCTTGTTTGATGGTGTGGTGTGGGGTGAGGTGGGGTGAGGTGGGGATGGGGTGGGAAAGGGGTACAGCTGGGGGTAATGGGGGGGCCTGATGAGCTTGAAAGAACAGCGCCGGTGCACACATGTTTATTACTTTTAGCGATACTATAGGACATATGTTGCTTGTTTGGTGGAGTGGGGTGAGGCGGGGTGGGAAGGGGTACAGCTGGGGGTAGTGGGGGGGGCCTGATGAGCTTGAAAGAACAGCGCTTGTGCACACATGTTTATCACATGTGGCAAAAAATATAATATAGGGGGTCTGTTTGGTGGGGTGGGGTGAGGCGGGGTGGGAAGGGGTGTGCCACATTTTGGGTGGCCTGATGAGCTTGAAACAACAGCGCCTGTGCACACACATTTTCTTCACGTGTAGCAAGACTATGGCACACATGGTGCTCGTTTGGTGGTTTGGGTTGCAGTGGAGTGGGATGAGGTGCGCCACATTTTGGGGGGCCTGATGAGCTTGAAACAGCGGCGCCTGTGCACACATGTTCATCACATGTAGCAATACTATGGCACACATGGTGATTGTTTGGTGGGGTGGGGTGAGGTGAGGTCGGGTGGGAAGGGGCAAAGCTAGTGATTATGGTGGGGTCTGATGAGCTTGAAGCAACAGCGCCTGTGCACACATGTTTTCTTCACGTGTAGCAAGACTACGGCACATGTGGTGCTTGTTTGTTGGTGTGGGGTGAAGTGGAGTGGGATGGGGTGCGCCACCTTTTTGGGTGGCCTGATGAGCTTGAAGCAACAGCGCCTGTGCACTCATGTTTTCTTCACGTGTGACAAGACAATGGAATATAGGGGCTTGTTTGGTGGTGGTGGGGTGTGGAGGAGTGGGGTGGGATGGGGTGCGCCACATTTTGGAGGACCTGATGAGCTTGAAACAACAGTGCATGTGCACACATGTCTATCACGTGTAGCAAGACAATGGAATATAGGGGATTTGTTTGGTGGGGTGGGATGGGGTGTACTGCATTTTGGGGGGCCTGATGAGCTTGAAACAACAGTGCATGTGCACACATGTCTATCACGTGTAGCAAGACAATGGAATATAGGGGATTTGTTTGGTGGGGTGGGATGGGGTGTACTGCATTTTGGGGGGGCCTGATGAGCTTGAAACAACAGTGCATGTGCACACATGTCTATCACGTGTAGCAAGACAATGGAATATAGGGGATTTGTTTGGTGGGGTGGGATGGGGTGTACTGCATTTTGGGGGGCCTGATGAGCTTGAAACAACAGTGCATGTGCACACATGTCTATCACGTGTAGCAAGACAATGGAATATAGGGGATTTGTTTGGTGGGGTGGGATGTGGTGTACTGCATTTTGGGGGGCCTGATGAGCTTGAAACAACAGTGCATGTGCACACATGTCTATCACGTGTAGCAAGACAATGGAATATAAGGGATTTGTTTGGTGGGGTGGGATGGAGTGGGGTGGGATGGGGTGCACTGTATTTTGGGGGGCCTGACGAGCTTGATACAACGGCACGTGTGCACTCCTGACACAGAGTACATGTACATCATGGACATGGAATACACGTACATCATGGACAATGAGGATATGTACATCATGGACATGGAGTACATGTACATAGTGGACACTGAGACATGGCTGACCCCAACCACCTCAGCCACCACTATCACCACTGTCACCAAACGCACACACAGGTGGTAATCTATCTGCGTGAGGGCCCCATCGCGGAAACATGACTGACACCAACCACCTCAACCACCACTGTAACCACACTGACACACAGGTGGTCATCTATGTGCGCGAGGGCCCCACCGCAGAGATGATGGTGAAAGATGCAAGCACAAGATTTAATATTGCAATCAGTCAGCCCTTCGAGGTAAGTCCCATCCTATTATTGTGTTACCTCGCTGCATCCTATTACTTTATTATCCAATTATTTTATTATCCTATCGTTTCATTATTCTATTATTTTATTATCCTATCGTTTATTATTCTACTATTTTAGTATCCTATTATTTTTGTACCCAGCCGCATCCTATCCGTGACCTAGCTGCATCCTATTACTATATTATCTGTATATTATATTATCCTATTATTTTTGTACCCAGCCGCATCCTATCTGTGACCTAGCTGCATCCTATTACTTTATTATCTTTATATTATATTATGTTTTATAATATTTTATATTATGTTTTATTATCCTATCATTGTATTATCCTATTATAGTTTGATTCTGTAATTGTTTTACCCACGCACTCACCTACACCACCATCACCCATTCAGCCTGCCCGCCCACACAGCTATATGTTGCTTCTCTAAAAAAATCTGACGATTCAAACTGAGAGGTACCCTCCCCCCCCCCACCCACCCACATACATACACATACACACACACCTACCCACACCACCATCACCCATTCAGCCAACATGGGCTTGGCTTGGCTTAGTTTAGTTAAGCTTAGCTGAACCATTGGCTTGGCCACACCACCACCACCATCCAGCCTGCATTGGCTTGGCTTGGCTTGGCTTGGCTTGGCCACCCCCCCCCCCACCATTCAGCCTGCCCGCCCACACTGCTGCAGGTTGTGAGCCTTGCAAAATCTGACTTGATTCTACCTGAGAGATACTCACATTTCACTCTTGTGCGTCAAGCCATTGGCTCCATGAAGCTGGGCCATGAGGCTCTCTCCAAGCTTGTCCCTGAGGTGGGTGTCTGGGGATGGAGAAGAGAACAGGAAAGGAGAGGGAGTGTGTGTGGGTGGGGGTGGGGGTGGGGGCAAGAAGATAGCAGGGGTGGGGGGGGGGGGAGAAGAAGAGAACAGGAAAGGAGAGGGAGTGTGTGTGTGTGGGGGGGTGGGTGGGGGTGGGGGCAAGAAGATAGCAGGGGTGGGGGGGTGGGGGGGGGAGAAGACTAGAACAGGGAGGAGGGGTGGAGGGGTGGGGGCTGTCTCTGGCCTTGTGCTTGACGTAGCCATGTTTCACTCTTGTGCGTCAAGCTCATGGCTCCATGAAGCTGGGCTATAAGGCTCTCTTCAAGCTTGTCCCTGGGGTGGGTGCCTGGGGATGGAGAAGAGAACAGAAAGGAGGAGGGTGGATGAAGGGGGCGGGAGGGAGGGGTGAGGGGGGGCCAATGGCCACGAGACTCCATCTTAGCTTGCGTGTGAAGAAGAAGAGTACTGGGAAGGGTGGTAAAGTATGTAAGTGCACTTCCCAAACCATCCCCCCCCTCCCCCCCTCCCCCCCATGCAGGTGTTCATAGACACCACAGACTGGGCCTTCACCTTCCCCCTTGCACGCCTAGCAGGCTTGCAAATGGCGTGCTACGTGCACTACCCCACCGTCCCACCCACCCGCCCACCCACCCCACCCCTCACTCCCCCATTAAGGTGTTCATTGACACCACAGGCTGGGCCTTCACTTACCCCTTAGCACGCCTAGCAGGCTCGCAAGTGGCGTGCTATGTGCATTACCCCACCGTCCCACCCACCTACTCCACCCCTCACTCCCCCGTGCAGGCGGTCATCAACACCACAGGGTGGGCCTTCACCTTCCCCCTAGCACGCCTAGCAGGCTCCCAAGCAGCCTGCTGCGTGCAATACCCCACCGTCCCACCCACCCACCCACCCCACCCACCCCACCCATCCCACCCCACCCCTCACCCCCTGATGAAGGTGTTCATTGAAACCACAGGCTGGGCCTTCACCTACCCCCTAGCACGCCTAGCAGGCCCGCAAGTGGCGTGCTAGGAGCACTACCCCACCGTCCCACCCACCCACCCACCCCACCCCTCACTCCCCGATGCAGGCGGTCATCGAAACCCATTGGGGGCCTTCAACCTTCCCCTACAAACCCTAGCAGGCTCGCAAGCAGCGTGCTACGTACCCTACCCCACCGTCCCACCCACCCATCCCACCCCTCACTACCCCCAGGCAGGTGTTCTTAGACCCCAAAGGCTTGGCCTTCACCTCCCCCTACACGCTAGCAGCGCCGCGACTGGCCGTGCCACTGCATTACCCCCACGTTCCCCGCACCCCCACCCCTCCTCGCCCATGAAATTGTTCATTGCCCCCACCGCTGTGCCTTCACCTTCCGCCCTATCACGCCTAGCAAAGCTCGCGAATGGCGTCACTTCCATTACCACCTTACCCCCCACGTCCCACCCCCACCCCTCACTCCCCCATGAAGTGTTTCGTTGACCCACAGGCTGGGCCTTCCATCACCTTCCTCCTAGCAGCCTAGCAGGCGTAGCGAATGGCGTTCCACACGTCATTCACCCCAACGGTCCCACCCCACCCCCTCCCTCCCCATAAGTGTGTTCGTTGACACCACAGGCTGGGCCTTCACCTTCCCCCTAGCAAGCCTAGCAGGCTCGCGAATGGCGTGCCACGTGCATTACCCCACGGTCCCACCCCACCCCTCACTCCCCCGTGAAGGTGTTCATCGAAACCACAGGCTGGGCCTTCACCTTCCCCCTAGCACGCCTAGCAGGCTCGCGAATGGCGTGCCACGTGCATTACCCCACGGTCCCACCCCACCCCTCACTCCCCCATGAAGGTGTTCATCGAAACCACAGGCTGGGCCTTCACCTTCCCCCTAGCACGCCTAGCAGGCTCGCGTGTGGCATGCTACGTGCACTACCCCACCGTCAGCACCGACATGATTGGGCGTGTGTGGTCACAAGAGGCTGGCTACAGCAACAACTCCGCTGTCTCAGGCTCCTACCTCAAGGCGCTAGTGAAGGTGGTGTACTACAACATCTTTGCCTTGCTGTACGGGATGGCGGGAGCTTGCTCACAGGTGCGCAGCCCATGTGTAAGGGGGGGCACAGGGTGGGGTAGGGGGGAAATCGAGTGAGGACACTGTCGTTGTTTAGTGCTATGCTTAGTGTCAAGCCCATACATCAAGTCGCTGGTGAAGGTGGTGTACTGCAACATGTTTGCCCTGCTGTACAGGGTGGCAGGGGCTTGCTCACAGGTGCTGAGTCCAGCTGTAGGGGGGGGGCACTGAGTGGGGTAGAGGAGAAACAGGGTGGGGGCACTGTCGTTGTAAAGTGCTATGCCTTGTGCCAAGAGGTCGCTGTGTCAGGCTCACACCTCAAGTCGCTAGGCTACACCAAACTATTCCACCTTGGAAGCCGGCACAATCAGCTGCCAGAAGTGCTGAAACAGTTCGGTGTAGCCTAGTGGCTGGCTCAGGGAGCTGCCTAGCAGCTGCTGCTCGTAAACCCTAAACCCTAAGCCCTAGCAGCTGCTGCTCGTAAACCCTAAACCCTAGCAGCTGCTGCTCGTAGCCGAAGAGAAAAGCACTGCTGCCAATCCTCCACGGTAACCATGTTGAACAGCTCCTGGACACGTGGCCACATTGCAAGCTTGTGGTGGGGCTAGCAGTCCTCAACCAAGCGCATCGTCTCAAGCTTTAACCCCTAACCTCTACTCTCTAACCTCACGTACCACCCCTCACAGCTCGAACCTCAAGCCTCAATACCCAAACCAACCCCTCAAACTACCAGCCCTGCAACTTCATCCCTCAACTCCCTTCTCTGCTGATTCCTTCAGGTGACCATGGTGAACAGCTCCTGGCCACACTACCACATCGCAAGCTTATGGTGGAGCTGGCAGGCCTCACCCCTCATACCTTGAACCTCTAGCCTCAAAACCCAAACCAACCCCTCAACCTACCAGCCCTTCAAGCTCATCCCTCCACTCCCTTCCCTGCCAACTCCCCCAGGTGACCATGGTGAACAGCTCCTGGACACGCCGCCACATCGCAAGCTTATGGTGGGGCTGGCAGTCCTCACCGGAGCGCGTCTACCCCCCTTGTGATACTGAGGAGCTGCAGAAGCTTCCCTTAGACAGACGTCTGAAGGAGCTCTTTATCGTCTCTGTGGCTCAGTTCAGACCAGGTGGGAAGGCCGCAGAGGTTTATTGACGGTGCTGGGGGGTGGCCCCAGGTGGGGAGGCCACAGAGGTTTATTGAAGGTGCTGGTGGTTGGCCCAAACACTCTCTGTTGTCATGGGATCTGACTGATAAGCACCAGCTAGAAACAGCGTCAGGGCAAGTCTCTTTAGCCTATTACCCCACCCCTGGACTATACATAAACAATCCCCCCAATGGTGGTTGGCCCCAGTGCAAGCAAACGAGCTGGCCCCCTCAACCTCACGCCTCGTAATAAGGCGTTTTTTTTTTTGAAGTTGCCACTTGTAGCGCAAGTGCTAAATTATGTACCGTGGTGTTTTGGGGGTGCTGTGTTAGAACCTTTTGGGGTTGCTTTTAGGGGCAAAAAGCTGATACCCCCCCCCCCCCCCCCCCCCCCCCCCCAAGGCTTCAAGGAGCACCATGGTTCTACATAAATACACTGGTTCCATTCATTAAGACCAACCACACTGCCTTACCCCTGTTCACCACAGAGAAGAACCATTGCCTGAAGATAGAGGCATTCACCATGATCAACCTTGTACGACCTCACACAATTGCACACAAACGCATAGCCACACACACACATGCCCACTCACAAAAACACATGTTCTCTCTCTCTCTCTCTCTCTCTCTCTCTCACACACACACACACACACACTGTCCTACCCATGTTCGCCACAGAGAAGAATCATCGCCTGCAGCTGGAAGCATTTGCCATGATCAACCTCGTACAAACTTACACAATTGCACACGAAAGCAAAGCCTCTCACCCACACACACACTCACACACTCTCATGCACACACACACACACACACACACACACACTCACGTTCACGTTCACTCACACACACTGCCCTACCCTGCTTGGCCACAGAGAAGAATCATCGCCTGCAGCTGGAAGCATTTGCCATGATCAAGCGCATAGCAGGTGAGTGTGACCTGTGACTTGGTTTCGGATTTTATGTTTATTGGTTCGCCATGATCAAGCGCATAGCAGGTGAGAGTGTGATCTGTAACTTTGTTTCAGATTTTGTGTTTAGGATTCGGCTTTAAAACCTACACCCCAATACTTGGTGACCTCTGGCCTTGGTGAAATGTTGGCCATGGTTGTCAATACCGCGCCGTAAACTCCTGCCCAAGTGCTGCCAGTGCTTCAGGGTTCACACGGAAACCTGTGTGTCATGTGCAGCTCACACAGATATTATTTATTAGGGACCGGCATATCATATGATGTTGACCAAAGGCGAGTATGATATCATATGATGTTGACCAAAGGCGAGTATGATATCATATGATGTTGACCAAAGGCGAGTATGATATCATATGATGTTGACTAAAGGCGAGTATGATATCATATGATGTTGACCAAAGGCGAGTATGATATCATATGATGTTGACCAAAGGCGAGTATGATATCATATGATGTTGACAAAAGGCGAGAATGATATCATATGATGTTGACCAAAGGCGAGTAGGACTATCATATGATTTTGACACAGGCGAGTAATGATATCATAATTTCACAAAAGGCGAGAATGATATCATCTGGTGTTTGACCAAATGCGATTATGATTACCATGATTTTGACCAAAATGCTAGTATGATATCATATGATGTTGACCACGGCGATTTATATCATATGATGTTGACCAAAGGCGAGTATGAATATCCTTGATGTTTACCAAAGGCGAGTTGATATCATATGATTGTGACCAAAGGCGATTATGATATCATATATGTTACACAGGCGAGTATTATTCATATTATGTGACCAGGCGATATATATCATATGCTGTTTGACCAAAGGCCGGTAGATATCATATGATGTGACCAAAGGCGATATAATCTCATATGATGTTACCAAGGGCGAGTATGAGATCATATTATGTTGACGCCAAGGCAGTATGATATCATATGATGTTGACCAAAGGCGAGTATGATATCATATGATGTTGACCAAAGGCGAGAATGATATCATATGATCTCATACAAATTGCAAAATATGATATTGTATGTAAATGGTAACTTTAGCCCAGTCAGATTGCCGGCATCATATGACGTCATGATATCATATTGCCGTTCCCCACTAAAAATTAGGGACCTGGATATCATATAATGTTGACCAGAAGCAATTTAATTTAATTTAATCTGTATGATATCATACAAATTGTATCATGTGAGTGGTAACTTTGGCCTAGCTAGTCCGCCGTCATCACATGATATCATATGACGACATGCTATCATATGATATCATACTGCCGTTCCCTACTTTAAGTGTTCTCTGCTCATGCTTCAGCCTATAGAGCAGTTTGTCATGTGCAGTTCCCATAGAGTCACAAGTGTTCCCTGAACTGTTTTTAGCCCTCACATGTAAACACAGAAACCTGTTTGTCATGTGCAGCTCCAACAGAGTCACAAGTGTTCCCTGAACTGTTTTTCAGCCCTCACATGTAAACACAGGAACCTGTTTGTCCTGTGTAGCTCTCTCAAAGTTACAAGTGTTCCCTGCCGTTGTTTCAGCCCCCACTTGTAAACACAGAAACCTGTTTGTCCTGTGCAGCCTACACAGAGTCACAAGTGTTCCCTGAACTGTTTTTAGCCCTCACATGTAAACACAGAAACCTGTTTGTCATGTGCAGCTCCAACAGAGTCACAAGTGTTCCCTGCCCCTATTTCAGCCTCCTCTTGTAAACACAGAAACAAGTTTGTCCTGTGCAGCTCTCTCAAAGTTACAAGTGTGATCTGCCCCTGTTTTTCAGCCCCCGTGTGTAAACACAGAAACCTGTTTGTCGTGTGCAGCTCCAGAAACTCCAACTCACACGCTTTGTGTTGCGCGCCTCAAGATGGTGGGCAGCTGTCGCAATGAAGCAGACAATTTAGCGCTTGAAGATGCTCGCAAGCGCAGCTCTCTCAAAGTTACAACTGTACTCTGCCCCTATTTCAGCCCCCACTTCTTAACATAGAAACCTGTTTGTCATGTGCAGCTCCAGAAACCCCAACTCATGCGCTTCGTGTTGCGCGCCTCAAGATGGTGGGCAGCTGTCGCAATGAAACAGACAATTTAGCGCTTGAAGATGCTCGCAAGCGCAGCTCTCTCAAAGTTACAACTGTACTCTGCCCCTATTTCAGCCCCCACTTCTTAACATAGAAACCTGTTTGTCGTGTGCAGCTCCAGAAACCCCAACTCATGCGCTTCGTGTTGCGCGCCTCAAGATGGTGGCAGCTGTCGCAATGAAGCAGACAATTAGCGCTTGAAGATGCTCGCAAGCGCAGGTCTCTCAAAGTTACAACTGTACTCTGCCCCTATTTCAGCCCCCACTTCTTAACATAGAAACCTGTTTGTCGTGTGCAGCTCCAGAAACCCCAACTCATGCGCTTCGTTTTGCGCGCCTCAAGATGGTGGGCAGCTGTCGCAATGAAACAGACAATTTAGCGCTTGAAGATGCTCGCAAGCGCAGCTCTCTCAAAGTTACAACTGTACTCTGCCCCTATTTCAGCCCCCACTTCTTAACATAGAAACCTGTTTGTCGTGTGCAGCTCCAGAAACCCCAACTCATGCGCTTCGTTTTGCGCGCCTCAAGATGGTGGCAGCTGTCGCAATGAAGCAGACAATTAGCGCTTGAAGATGCTCGCAAGCGCAGGTCTCTCAAAGTTACAACTGTACTCTGCCCCTATTTCAGCCCCCACTTCTTAACATAGAAACCTGTTTGTCCTGTGCAGCTCCAGAATCCCCAACTCACGCGCTTCGTGTTGCGCGCCTCAAGATGGTGGCAGCTGTCGCAATGAAGCAGACAATTAGCGCTTGAAGATGCTCGCAAGTGCAGGTCTCTCAAAGTTACAACTGTACTCTGCCCCTATTTCAGCCCCCACTTCTTAACATAGAAACCTGTTTGTCATGTGCAGCTACAGAATCCCCAACTCACACGCTTCGTGTTGCGCGCCTCAAGATGGTGGGAAGCTGTCGCAACAAGGCGGACAATGAGCGCTTGAAGATGCTCGCAAGTGCAGCTCTCTCAAAGTTACAGGTGTACTATGCCCCTATTTCAGCCCCCAGTTCTAAGCATAGAAACCTGTTTGTCATGTGCAGCTCCAGAAACCCCAACTCATGCGCTTCGTGTTGCGCGCCTCAAGATGGTGGGAAGCTGTCGCAACGAGGCGGACAATGAGCGCTTGAAGATGCTCCAGGCCTACGCTCAAGAGGTAGGCTACCACAGCTGTCAAATGGTGGTGGTGGTGGTGGTGTGCGTCTTGGGTTGGGTTGGGTTGGGGGGGGGGATAGTCCGATGCAGTATGGTATGGTGGTGGTGGTGTCAAGTGGTGCGTGTGTCCCCCCTCTCCCCCTCCCCACCTCTTCCCCTCTTCCCCTTTCCGCCCTCTCCCTCTCCCCCCACCCTACTATCTCCCCCCCCCCCCCCCACCCCCTCTCCCCCCCCTCCCCCTCCCCCTCCCCCTCCCCCTCCCCCTCCCCCTCCCCCTCCCCCTCCCCCTCCCCCTGTACCCCCCCAAACCACCATATGCTTTCTCATCCCAGACTGTACCTGCATGCCCTTACACCTGAATCCCATCTCAAATATCTACTCCCCCTCCTCTCCCCCTCTTACCCCCTGTTCTCCCCCTCTCACCCCTCCTCCCCCTTCCCCCTCTAACCCTCCAAACCACCATCAGCACTCGCATCCCAGACTGTACCTGCATGCCCTTACACCTTAATCCCACCTCAAATATCTACTCCCCACACACACACCCTCTACCCTCCAAACCTCCATCAGCACTCGCATCCCAGACTGTACCTGCATGCCCTTACACCTTAATCCCACCTCAAATATCTACTCCCCACACACACACCTCTACCACCCTCTACCCCCCCAACCCACCATCAGCACTCGCATCCCAGACTGTACCTGCATGCCCTTACACCTCGAGCTCACTTCCACTATTACCCACCCCCCACCCCCCTCTACCCCCAAAACCACCACCAGCACTCTCATCTCAGACTGCACCTGCATGCCCTTACACCTTGAGCTCACCTCCACTATTACCCACCCCCCTCTACCCCCTCTACCCACCCCCTCCCCCTCTACCCCCCAAAACCACCACCAGCACTCTCATCTCAGACTGCCCTACAACTTGATCCCACCTCAAATATCTCCCCCCCCCCCCCCCCCTTACCCTTACCCCCAAAACCACCATATGCTCTCTCATCCCAGACTGTACCTGCATGCCCTTACACCTTCATCTCACATCAAATATCTCCCTCCCCCTCCCCCCGCTACCCCCCCACTACCCCCCCGCTACTCTCCAAAACCACCACTAGCACTCTCATCCCAACCAGTACCTGCATGCCCTTACACCTTAAGCTCACCTCCACGACTACCCTGTGTGCCGCAGCTTGGCATCAGTAATGACGTGGAATGGCATGTCAATGTGTCCTTCACTGAGCTGCAACAGTTGCTTGGAGATGCTGTTGGTAAGTGACTTCCACTTGGTGGTGGTTGGTTGGTGGTGGTTGGTGGTTGGCCCCTGTGCAAGCAGCCCCCTTTCATTGGTGGTGGGTGGTTGGCCCCAATGCAAGCAACCCCCTTTCATTGGTCGTTGGTGTTAGGTGGTTGGCCCCAATGCAAGCAACTCCCTTTCATTGGTGGTTTGTGGTTGGCCCCAGTGCAAGTAGCCCCCTTTCATTGGTGGTTAGTGGTTGGCCCCAGTGCAAGCAACCCCCTTTCATTGGTGGTTTGTGGTTGGCCCCAGTGCAAGTAGCCCTCTTTCATTGGTGGTTAGTGGTTGGCCCCAGTGCAAGCAACCCCCTTTCATTGGTGGTTTGTGGTTGGCCCCAGTGCAAGCAACCCCCTTTCATTGGTGGTTGGTGGTTGGCCCCAGTGCAAGCAACCCCCTTTCATTGGTGGTTGGTGGTTGGCCCCAGTGCAAGCAACCCCCTTTCATTGGTGGTTTGTGGTTGGCCCCAGTGCAAACAACCCCCTTTCATTGGTGGTTGGTGGTTGGCCCCAGTGTAAGCAACCCCCTTTCATTGGTGGTTGGTGGTTGTCCCCAGTGCATGGCGAGGTCTGCACACCGACGAGCACAGCATCAGCATGTACCATCACCTGATATCACCATACACAAACACACACACAAACAGGGACACGCACACACAAACGCTCAAACACGCACAGACCCCCCCCCCCCCCCCCCCCCCCCCCCCCCCCTCCTCCCTCCCCCACCACACACACACACTCACAAATACTAACACACACAAACAAACACACACACAAACACTCACACACACAAACTCACACACACAAATACTCACACACAAATACTCACACACACAAACACTCACACACAAATACTCACACACACAAACACACACACACAAATGCTCACACACACACACTTCAGGTGGTCTACACACGATGCATGACAAGCACTTAGGCATCAGCATGTGCCAGCACCTGACATCACCACACACAAAAATATTCACACACACACACACACTTCAGGTGGTCTGCGCATGATGCATGACAAGCACCTAGGCATCAGCATGTGCCAGCACCTGACCTCACCACACACACACACACTTCAGGTGGTCTACACACGATGCGTGACGAGCACTTCGGCATCAGTGTGGTGGAGTACATGGCCGCTGGCTGCATCCCCATAGCGCACAACTCTGCCGGTCCTAAAGAGGACATTGTGGTGCCCCAGCCCTCGGGGGACGGCGAATACGCCGACCAAATCACAGGATTCTTGGCGGAGACGGTGGAGGAGTATGCTCAGGCTCTGCAGGATGTGAGATTTGTTTTGTTAATAAAGAAACATATTTTTGGCGGAGCCCCCTCTTCAAGGGGGCGGGAACCCCCATGTTTACCCATTTGTCCGTTTGACAGAAGAAGAAAAGCTTGAAGCCTGACACGTCAGGCAACGGTCGCCTAACTAACTCGCTTCGATCAGCTCCATCGTTGCCACCTTCCGTTCCGTTGCCAACACACTCCGCCAATTTTCCGCGTCGCTTGCGACACTGCATAAGCTTGTCTCCATTCTCCATCAGCCATTCCCTTGTATTATACTTGTACTTTGTATGAAATCTGCATATATTTTCTACGCCGACCAGATCACAGGATTCCTGGCGGAAACGTTGGAGGAGTATGCGCAGGCTCTGCAGGATGTGAGATTTCTTTTGTTTATAAAGAAACTTATTTTCTCCATGCTCCATCTGCCATTGCCTTGTATTATACTTGCACTTTGTATGAAATCTGCATATATTTACTACGCCGACCAGATCACAGGATTCTTGGCGAGACGGTGGAGGAGTATGCTTAGGCTCTGCAGGATGTGAGATTTCTTTTGTAAATAAAAGCACATATTTTGTCCATGCTTCATCCAGGGTACTACATTTTGTCAAATTCGTCGGCGCTTGAAGCGCACACACGTCGAATTGGTCAGCGCTTTGAAGTGCAAAAAGCGTAAAAACTGCGCGCTGCACCCACAGGGGGTTGAAAAAACTGTGCGAAACGCGCAGTGGGCCTCAATCAATCAATCGCGCTGCCGCGCGCGCTTTGTAGTACCCTGGCGTCATCCGCCGAACGGCTCTTCCACTTGAGGGAGGCGCAGCCCAACCTCATGTGGGAAGAGATCAAGGTCGAGTTTCTGTCGTACTATGAACCTAGATCTGCATATATTATATGTATATTTATGTATATGTATATATATATATATATATATATATATATATATATATATATATATATATATATATATATATTGCCGTATGAGATCTGCATATTTGTATCTACACTTTTCTCAGGGGTGAAAACAATAACTTCCGATGATGCGGTCTGACAACTTTATTTTTGCCCCCCCCCCCCCCCCCCCCCCCCTCGATGAGATCTGCATATATTTATGTACACTTGTGATTTTTCTCACACTCCTCCCCCGTCTACCTATCAGGTGCTGATGATGAGCCAGGTGGACAGGCTACAGATATCAGCTGCAGCACAGCGCCATGCAGCCCGCTTCTCGCAGGAGCGCTTCTTGCACGACTTCACTGCTGCCATGCGAGACCTTCTGGAGAATTGTACCGCACCTGCATGAGCTTCTCGATCAACTGTACTGCTGCCATGCGAGACCCTCTTAGGAATTGTACCCGACCTGCATGAGCTTCTCGATCAACTGTACTGCTGCCATGCGGAACAGAGCTTCTTTCGTTTCAGAAAGGGGGTCTTCTGGTAGCTTTCAGATATTTGGCACATGGTGGGGTCCAGGTAGTGATTTGAGTAGGGCAGCCCGACAGGCGGCCCCGGGGGTTCCGGGAGTCTGAGTACCAGGTAGCAGTTTTGTTTGCCAAAACAGGGTCCCAGGTAGCGATCGCTATAGGAAGCGCTCTTGCAAGAAGCTTGCGAGGAGCTGAAGACGCTTTGAAATGATAAATGCACTGTTTTTGTTTTGTGCGATGCGTTGCAACTTGAGCGACTTGGTGCGACCCCAGTGCAACGCGCTGGGGTCTCTCCCATCCCTTGCGAAGCGCGGAGCCTAGGGGCTTGGGGGGGCATTTCTGAATAGTATATCTGTGTTCCACACCAGCACTGTTTATTTCTTAGACTACGTGTAGCAGCTTCTAGGCAGCTCCTTTTCCTATCCTTCGGCCAAACCTGGAGCTAGCCAGTGCGCCTGAAAGCTGACATGACAGGCTTTCCAACGCAGCTGAAAGCTTTGGGTAGGCTGGCTGGCTAACTAGTGGCTGGCTAATGGAGCTGGCTGGAAGCTACCATTTGTGGCCCAAAATGGAGCTGGCCGGAAGCTATCAAGTGTGGCCCAAAATGGAGCTGGCAGTAAGCTATCCTGTGGGGCCCAAAATGGAGCTGGTCGGAAGCTATCATGTGTGGCCCAAAATGGAGCTGGCCGGAAGCTATCATGTGCAGCCCAAAATGGAGCTGGCCGGAAGCTATCATGTGTGGCCCAAATTGGAGCTGGCCGGAAGCTATCATGTGTGGCCCAAAATGGAGCTGGCCGGAAGCTATCATGTGTGGCCCAAAATGGAGCTGGCCGGAAGCTATCATGTGCAGCCCAAAATGGAGCTGGCTGGAAGCTATCATGGGCAACCCAAAATGGAGCTGGCCGGAAGCTATCATGTGGCCCCAAAAAGAAACAGTGCACATCTGCAAATAGGACTTCACTGCTACCAGGTATGCATGTCGCAGTCCAGGGGTAGGCCAAATAGGCTTAAGGGACTTGCCCAACCGTGACATGAGGAACTTAAAAATAAAAAGCATGTTATGCTAGACGTGCTAGATAACTGTGACACCCCTGAACTAATCCATCTGCACACCGGTATTATGTATGTTGTTACAGTCCAGGGGTAGCCAAATAAGCTGAAGGGACTTTTCCGACCTTGACATCAGGAGGGGCTAAAACGAAAGGAGAACTGATGAACTGAACCCCAGGCTATTATGCACTAGGTCCCGTTAGGTTAAGTTGAATAGCAAGTCAGGGGCGCTGCCTAGAAGCTGTTGCTCGTAGCGAAAAAGATAAGCTATCATGCCGTGCTGGAGTTGTGTATCAGTCTGTATGCAGCCTTGGCTTGGCTTGCGAAGCACACTGTGTTGCTAGATGCATGATGTAAGCAATGTAGCCAAGAATGTAGCTAAGTATCAGTAAGGATACGTTGCCTGGTGCCTGATGGTAGCAATGTAGCCGAGAATGAAGCTGAGTATCAGTCAGGGTACATTGCCAGGTGGATGATGGTAGCATTGTAGCTGAGTAACAGTAAGGGTGCGTTGCCAGGTGCATGGTGGTAGGAATGAAGCTGAGAATGTAGCTGAGTATCAGTTAGTGTGTGTTGCCAGGTGCCTGATGGTAGCAATGTAGCTGAGTATCAGTCAGGGTACGTTGCCTCGTGCATGATGGAAGCAATGTAGCCAAGAATGTAGCTAAGTATCAGTAAGGATACGTTGCCTGGTGCCTGATGGTAGCAATGTAGCCGAGAATGAAGCTGAGTATCAGTCAGGGTACATTGCCAGGTGGATGATGGTAGCATTGTAGCTGAGTAACAGTAAGGGTGCGTTGCTAGGTGCCCGGTGGTAGGAATGAAGCTGAGAATGTAGCTGAGTATCAGTTAGTGTGCGTTGCCAGGTGCCTGATGGTAGCAATGTAGCTGAGTATCAGTCAGGGTACGTTGCCAGGTGCATGATGGAAGCAATGTAGCTAAGTATCAGTAAGGATACGTTGCCTGGTGCCTGATGGTAGCAATGTAGCCGAGAATGAAGCTGAGTATCAGTCAGGGTACATTGCCAGGTGGATGATGGTAGCATTGTAGCTGAGTAACAGTAAGGGTGCGTTGCCAGGTGCCCGGTGGTAGGAATGAAGCTGAGAATGTGGCTGAGTATCAGTTAGTATGCGTTGCCAGGTGCCTGATGGTAGCAATGTAGCTGAGTATCAGTCAGGGTACGTTGCCAGGTGCCTGATGGTGGCAATGTATCCGAGAATGTAGCTTAGTATCAGTAAGGATGCGTTGCCAGGTGCCTGATGGTAGCAATGTAGCCGAGAACGTATCTAAGTATCAGGTAGGGTGCGTTGCCAGGTGCCTGATGGTAGGAATGTAGCTTTCAAAGTGTGGACATGTGCTGTCTGATATGATTGCAGACTTTTTCCACAGGCTCTACAAGACAGTGTGATGTGTGTGGATGTATCTTCCAGTCCAGGAATGTAGCCAAATAGGCTAAAGGGACTTGCCCAACCTCGATTTCGGGAAAGGCTAAAACGAAGACAAGCAATGATAACCCCCCACTGATGAAACCCCCAAACAAATTATTTTACCGACGGAGGCCCTGTGTGTATTGGATGCGGGAATTAGAGTGTGTGTAGGGTGTGTAGGGTGGTAGGGTGTAGGGTGGTGTGTATGGAGTGTACCAACCCTGTGTGTATTGGATGTGGAATTAGAGTCGGGCAAAGCTTTCTAAGTGTAGAGATGAGCATGCTGATACCAGATGTGAGATGCTTTTTCCACAGGCACCACAAGACAACATGATATATTATGTAGTAGCCCTGTGGATTCGGCCTGAGTCAGGAAAATATTTGGAAGCGTGGTGTTGTGCTGCGTTGTGTGGTGTTATATTGAGTTCATGGTCTGCCAGCCTTCAGGTCCCTCACCATCTGCGGGCGGAGAGGGCATGGGTTGTACAAACACTCCAACACCGCACTCCAGGGTACTACAAAGCGCGCGCGGCAGCGCAATTTCGCGCACACTTTTTGAGCCCCACTGTGCGTTTTGCGCAGTTTTTTCAACCCCCTGTGGACGCAGCGCGCAGTTTTTGCGCTTTTTGCACTACAAAGCGCTGACCAATTTGACAAAATGTAGTACCCTGCCGCACTCCTGAATAAAGAATGCTATCACATGCAGTTGGACAGTTCAAGAGCTTGGCCAGGTCAGGGCTGTTCAACGGTATGTTTTGAGATGTAGCTAATTTCAAAATCTACGTTTCGTGAGCCAAAATCTGTGTCCGCAAAGCCAACCCGAAACGGACCCCCGTAAAATTATTTGAGACGCTAAACGGAACTTGACGAATATCCCTGGTCCAGGTCTTTAATCTGGAAGTGCGGAGATACTAGTACGGATACTGTCCTTTTTTGTATGAAAGGATTTCCACCCAAAAGGATGGGTCCGTGGGTCCAGAGCTTTTATTTTTGGCTACAAGCAGGAGCTTCTACGCAGCTCCTTGAGACAGCCGCTGAGCTGAACCCAAACATTTCGGCAGTTCTGGACAGCTGATTGTGCCCCCTTCAAGGTGCACTAGGTTGTATTTGGTTTTCCTCAATAGCCAATCAGGGAAGCTGCCTAGAAGCTGTTGCTCGTAGCTAAAAATAAAAGCTTTGGATGGGTTTCCTTGCGCTCGCCACAGATACCAACGATTTTGTCGCATAAGTATTATATTATATTATTTGGGCGCAGAAAGATGCTAGTACGATATGTATGATGCAGTACAGGGATGGCCAAATATAACTTGAACTTGGTTACATGGCTCCAGCCAGAAATTTGGCTGCTCGCCCTCTTCGGCGGTTAGTTTGGCAGTACAAATAATTAACAGGAAATATGTAATGAAAATGTTATTGTCACTCAGCAGGTGAAGCCATAGTATATTGGCATATTGATAAATTGGTTTGGGGGGGGGGGGGGGGGAGGATTGGTGGTGCTAATCTAGTAATCTGTGAATCCGGGACCTAGTATGGTAACCGATCAGAAGTACCATGGCTCTTCCATCCGTGATCCTTTATCCACCCTTTATAGTAGAACACGTTCCTGAAAGTGTTGAATCTATTAATATGTGAATCCGGGACCAAATTTGTTACCGATAAGATGTACTGCCGCTTGGTATTTTTGTGCCGCCCTTGGTCTTAACTCCATTTCCAACTAGCATACAGTCCCGCCTCTAGGCAGTCCACTGTGTAACGCTCTTTCTTTCTCTCTCTCTCGCCACGGCTGCAAGCATCGATTATTCATTAGGTGGTGTTTGATATTGATGGGGGTTGGTTCAGGTCGGTGCCAGCTATTTGCGAGCCAGCCAGCCAAGCAGCATGACATAAGCCACACATCAATCCACCCCCCACCCCACCACCACCACCATCACCTCAACCATCAGTACCACCACCACCACCACCACTCGCCTCACATATGTTGTAGGCCGATTGGAAATATGTTGCTGGAGATAGTGGTGTTGGTGTTGGTGTTGGAGGTGCTGGTGCTGGTGTTGGCGTTGGTGGTCGTGGTAGTGGTAGTGGTGTTAGTTGTGGTGTAGTGGTAGTGGTGGTGGTGTAGTGCTGGTGCTGGTGGGCGGGTGGATTTGTGGTAGATTTGTGAGGGTGTTTTGTTGGGAGCAAGACCCAAAGACACATTGATCCCCCTCAATGAGAGCCTCTCAGTACCCCTCCCGCCCCCCCACAGATCACGAACAGTGTGGCGAAGAAATAGTAGGGGCCCTGCCCTGGTAGGTCCCCTGGTGGCTAGTGCTGGTGGTCGGCTCAAGGGTTTGTAGGTCCGACCGGGTCCGACCCGACCCGACCCGTTTGAAGGTCCGACCCGAAACCCGTGAATTAGGGTCCGAGGAGGCCGAATAAAAAAATCAAACAAGTTGTTACACGTGGACGTCCAATTCCCAGGCGCTGCTCTGCTCAACATTCGAATTCGCCAGCACACCCGCTGTGTCGAGGCGTTTATCGCTCTCTCTCTGCGACACTCACTTTATCTCTACTTGACCGCATATCACAAAAGGTTTGGTTACATTTGCGTGGTTTCTTTCTGTGTTCAAATTGCCAGCCTTCAAATTACAAACGGTGAGGCAGTCGCCACCCTCATCTGTCCTCCGAATATCGAGAATACTTCAACTCAGACCGGGTTTCACAATTATAGCTTTGTTCTCACCCTTCCACCCCCTCTCTGGTCCAGTTTCTGTTGAACTGCGCGACCATGCCCGCTGCTTTTAACTCTTCTGAGACCGAAACGGGCTATGGGCCAGTGCGTCGTGGTCCCGCCCCCAAGTCTCCAGAGATGCGGGGCAGCACTGCAGGTACGTATCAGCGTAGCAGCACCCCTCTTTTCTCATGCGAAAAGAATGTATGCAAACGACTTGATGTGGAGTTCAGAAAGGATGTGGGGACTGGTGTTTTGTCTGATCTATGTCGGAGGACAAATAACTGTGGATGGGAAGCTGTGTGCGACGCGTGCTGCGCACCACTTCAAATCGTGGGATCACGATGACCGGGGCGATGAATGGATTTCAGCTCAGCAATGCTTGTGCTGATGTAAGTGAGGATCTCTTGGGATTAGGATCTCTTCGCAGATCTGCTGTTTGCAAATTCGAAAACCTGCCACCCTGGGGAAAGGCTGGGTAAAAATTAATCATGCATGTCCGTTTGGTATTGTCAACAATTCCCAAGACATTATTGTTACCTCAGTCGACCTCGTCATGAGCCATGAACAAGATGTGACCAGGCCCCTGCAAATATGTGATTCTGCACATACTAGGCATCTTACATCCCAGCCTAATGGCTACTGATGATGATGATTACATTACTGGAGGGTTGATAATAAACAATACTTGGTGGGCAGGTTGGGGACCTCCGCACGAGTTCACAGATCACCAAACTGGGATATCCACCCCTGAGGATATCCACCCCATGTTCCTTGCATACAAATTAAAAATCTAGTGTGGCCCGACCATGGAGAATGGCTGGGTGAACATTCATCATGTTTGGAGGGATGGTGTAGCATTGTTGTCGATTTAGCACATGCTCATTTATCATTTATAATCCTCGTGATTTTTGCGGGAGTTTATCTGCTTTCTTTGCCACTCTTTTGATATCCGAGGCAACTCAAGGCAATCCTAGACTGATCCTGAGTTTATTTGAGCCTGGCTCCACAGAGATCCTCTGACATCAGACCACATTGCAAGGTCACACAATATTTATCTGCCCACAATGCGAGGTCACTAAATATTAATCAGCTCACAATATGCTGCACACCATATTCAACATTCAACACATTCATCAGCACACAACATACTGCACACAATATTCATCAGCCCACATTGCAAGGTCACCGAATATTCCTCTTGAAGAGGGGTCGTCTGAGAGGACATCTCTTTCAACCAACCCATTGACCATCTGACATTCGGCGTCGTTTTAGATTCTGTTGAGGATGCTCAACTAAATCTGAACTGAGCCAGAGATCTCGAGGCTAGTTTCAGCCAACATATACATTGTCTGATTTTCTCCCAGATTTCTAAAAAAGGGTGCCTCCCTCAAGGGCCTGGTTTTCAGGCACTGTACGAGCAGCCCCCGTGGTGAAAATCAGTGAAAACCCAATTCTTTTGCTCAGGGGATAGGAGCCCAATTCTGTTCCTCTGCCAGCATTTGATATCTGGTCACTGTGACCTGGATTCCCCCGACCACCCCAAGCAGAGCCACCAACACCGTGCCCCCAATCGCACAAAACACATGCATGCACAACTGCACGCACATACTACCCGAGCGCACTCAACCTAACCCAACCACCGCTTGGTCACCCACAACCCCAGACCCACCTAGTTGCACGCAACCCCCAACCCAAGATGAACCTTAACCCAATCCCATCCCGCCCTTGACAGCTTTCTCCGAGGGCAATGCCAACATGATGGACCGGCGAATGTCTACTGCCTCTGGGTACTCCCGTGCATCGCAGTACATGCAGGACGGCCAGCTTTTGGGGCCCAAGAGGCCTCGTCCTCACAAAATTTGGAAGAAGAAGTAAGTGGGGCATACCTTCCATCCCTTTCTCACATCACTCAACATCAACATAGACATCAATGATTCACATCTCAACTACACCGCCTACCGCTCATCAGAACTGATAAACTTACACAACCAACGAAAACAAGCCAAGCTAAACAAGTACAATAATCCCCAATGCCTGCTTCTTGGTTCTGTTTTGTTTGCTGCTGCTCTGAACTTCTACCTCTTCCCTATCCCTATCTTGTGTCCCTAAACCCCTACCTCTTTCCCATCCCTATCTATTGTCCCCTAACCCCTACCTCTTGCGTTCCCAACCCATGTGTGCAGGTACGTCAAGCTGCTCATAGTGGGCGACAGTGGTCTGGGCAAGACCACACTCATCAGGACTCTCATGTCCACCCCTGGGGAGCGCCTGCAAGTGGGTTTATTTCAAATACTTTCTTTCAGCATCGTCCCCTTGCTTAGATCAGCATCACCCCTTGCTTGATCAGCATCACCCCTTGCCTTCATCAACTTCAACCCCTTGCCTTCATCAGCATCATTCCTTGCCTTGATCAGTAACACCCTCTTGCCTTGATCATCATCAATCCCTTACTTTGATCAGCATCATTCCTTGCCTTGATCAGCACCATCCCCTTGCCTTGATCAGCATTAACTCTGAATGCATAGGGTCAGCCTCTACTTTGATATTGAAGCTGATCTAGATACTGTTTTTGTTGGTACCAGGGTTGATAAGTTTTTCTGTGTGATTTATATTACTCCTTGAATAAACGGAATCATACATCATTCTGTGTATCTACCATGTGTTGGGTTTTGTGTGGACCTAGGTGTTGGTGTTGCTGTCAGTGCTCAGTGTTGTGGCTGGTGTTAGTTTCCTCGAGGTACTGGCAGGATCAGCCAGGTAGCTGCCGTTCAGTGTACCAAGACATAGAAATAGACGTACAAGCCAGAGCCCGCTGATCCTTACGACCAAAAGGAACGCATGGAACCAGTAAATGCACCAAAGTGGCTGTTCATGGATGTGGATATCGCGATGGGCCAGCCAATGTCAGCCTAAGGATAGTGGAAGATTATTAGGCAACAATCCTAGCCCAGTGACGACGCTGGTGATTCCCTCGAGGCAACCAGAGAATCAGTGGTTCTACTATTGGCACAGTGGTGTTGGTGTTGGTGTTGAACCTCAACCTTGACTGTGGCCATGCTGTAGGAAGCCCATGACGGAAGCTACACCCCTAAGGAGAAGTTCTTCAAGGACCCAGATTCCCTGTGCTCGACCATCAGCTGGCGTGATGAGGATGACCGCGTTATCTGGGTGTACAAGATTCAGGTATGTTATCTGGGTGTACAAGATTCGGGTATGGTTATCTGGGTGTACAAGATTCTGATATGGTTATCTGGGTGTATAAGATTCCGGGTTGGTTGTCTCGGTGTACAAGATTCCCATGTACATACAGGCTCATACTTCGCACCTCATGAAGTACAACCTGCAACTGTCGATTCCAAACCATCCGCTGATTTGTTATACGTTTATATGCCTACCCCTGGACTGTGACTTATGAGCTCATCTACATGATACAATATGTAGGATACCCCAGGCTGTTGTGATGAGATTGGCACCCAAGAGTGACCTTGATCGTTTGAGGTTGGGCAAGTCCCCTTCCTTTATTTGCATACCCCTGGACTGCAAGATATATTTATGTATACTGACATACATCATACACCATGCAGGATGCCCCAGGCTATAGTGCTGAGATTGGTAGCCAAGAGTGATCTTAATCATTTGTGGTTGGTCAAGTCCCTTTAATCTATATGCCTACCCCTGGAATGCAATATATATATGTACCTAAATGCACGAAAAACTGCTCATTTACACTGGCATACATTATACACCATGCAGGATACCCCGGGATATGGTGATGAGATTGATACGCAAGCCACTATCCAGCGCATGACCAAGTTCATTGACGATCAAAATGTCAAGTGGCTTGAGTTGGAGCAGAGCAAGCAGCGCAAGGAGGTGAGAGAATGCTAGAGTGAGGCGGGATGGTTGTGGGTGTTTGTGTTGGGAGAAATAATGTAGGGTGGGGGTGGGGTGGGGGGGTCGGGGGAGGGGTTTAGGGCAGGGTGGAAGGTGAGGGAATGCTAGAGTGAGGCGGGATGGTTGTGGGTGTGTGTGGGAGAAAGAATGTAGGGTGGGGGTGGGGGGAGGGGTTTAGGGCAGGGTGGAAGGTGAGGGAATGCTAGAGTGAGGCGGGATGGTTGGGGACGATTGTGTTGGGAGAAAGAATGTGGGGTGGGGGTGGGGGGTGGGTGGGAGGGGAAAGGGTTTAGGGCAGTGTGGAAGGTGAGGGAATGCTAGAGTGAGGCGGGATGGTTGGGGACGATTGTGTTGGGAGAAAGAATGTGGGGTGGGGTGGGGGGGTGGGAGGGGAAGGGGTTTAGGGCAGGGTGGAAGGTGAGGGAATGCTAGAGTGAGGCGGGATGGTTGGGGACATTTGTGTTGGGAAAAGGGAGGTGGGGTGTGTGGGGGAAGTAGTGTTGGGAAGAAGGGGTTGACGGCAGAGTGGAAGGTGAGGGAATGCTAGAGTGAGTCGGAATGGCTGGAGACGAGTGCCTTGGAAGAAGGGAGGTGGGGTGTGTGTGTTGGGAGGAAGGGGTTGAGGGCAGGGTGGAATATGAGGGAATGCAAGAGTGAGGCGAGATGGTTGTGGACTTTTGTGTTGGGAGAAGGGAGGTGGGGTGGGGGTGATGGGGTGTGTGTTTTGTGGGGAAGTGTGTGTGTGTGCACGCAGAGGTTGAGGTCAGGGTGGAAGGTGAGGGAATGCAAGAGTGAGGCGGAATGGTTGGGGACTTGTGTGTTGGGAAGATGGGGGGGAGGGGGCGTTAGGAGGAAGTGGTGGAGGTCAGAGTGGGAGTTGAGTGCATGCAGGGAAGTAGGTAGGTAGGCATATGTCAGGGGGGGAATGTGGTAGGCAACCAATGACCACATCAGAGCCTTTCCTAGCCTTCACAACATCGCCTTACTTTGCCTTGTGTTGCCTTACCTTGTGTTGCCTTGCCTTCTCTCACATAACCTGTGACATGCCTGTGCAACCATGCCCCCCCCCCCCCCCCCCCCCCCCCCCCCTAACATACACCCACACACACACCACATATACCACACACATACCACACATACCACACACACCACACACACACACCTTTGCAAAAACACACAGGACCTGGGTGAAGTAGACGACCCCCGCATTGACCTCTGCCTCTTCTGCATCCCTCCTCATAGGTAGGGGTCAACTATGCTGTATACTATTAGTGAATACTGGTAAATAATATGATATACTATTAGTGAATACCGGTAAATAATATTATATAGTATTAGCGAGTACCGGTAAATAATATGATATAGTATTAGCGAATACCGGTAAATAATATTATATACTATTAGTGAATACCGGTAAATAATATTATATAGTATTAGCGAATACAGGTCAATAATATTATATAGTATTAGTGAATACCGGTAAATAATATTATATACTATTAGTGAATACCGGTAAATAATCTTATATACTATTAGTGAATACCGGTAAATAATATTATATAGTATTAGTGAATACCGGTAAATAATATTATATACTATTAGTGAATACCGGTAAATAATATTATATACTATTAGTGAATACCGGTAAATAATATTATATACTATTAGTGAATACCGGTCAATAAATTATATAGTATTAGTGAATACCGTATGCGCAACATGCCATGGCAAGAATAAACATTGGCAAATGTGGTTTTTAACCTTATTTCATGGATCACAAATGTGTGGCAAAACTAATTTGGCAAAGGGTTTGGGTCTGGGACTTTCTCAAGGTTTGACTTGGAAACATTTGGCATAGCTCCAATTTGCTTGTTACATTTCCTTCTTCTATGTTTAAAAGTAGGTTGCTTGGGAATGCTTTAAAAAACAGTTACTCTTGGTCATACTCTGGAAAAGAACTGATCCAAATCAGGGCTCTGCCTGGCTAGCGACTGATGAAATCTGATAAAGTCGTTAGTAATGTTGGTGGGTTTATTTGGGGGGGGGGGGGGGGGGGGGGGGGGGGGGAGGGGGGGAATGGTCGCTGCATTCAATCTTCCTTGTGAGATACGATGAGTGACTCAAGTCCTACATATGTAGTAGTCCAGGCTCGGGCCAGATCCTTGCAACGGAACGGTGGTGGGCGAATCACCCTTCGGGTCTGGGACATAGAAACGTGGCATCCGGCTAGCGTTCAAACCAGTCAGTGCGACAGGCGCGACCAGCTTCGACAAGCGCGACCAGCTTCAATAGGCGCGACCAGCTCATTGTATCTCGAAATCAGTGCATGCAAGGATCGATCAAGGCGATCCGGACCAGTCGAACTGAGTTTGTTTGAATCGACGGTGTTGGACAAACTTGGCAAACGCCGGTGACCTGGGACCGGCTCACAAATGGTCGTTTGCCAAATCATTTGCCATTACATGTTGCGCATACGGTACCCGAGGGAGGGGCAAGGAAAAAGATTTCGTACTTCATGTTCGATATGGATAGAGAAGCGCAAGCAATAGTCAATACAAAAAAATCATGTCGACACACCCACAGGCGGCCGAGATAGAGGGGGGAGGGGGTCCGACCGTTTTCCCAACTTTATTTGTACTTTACGTAACTTTCTTGCCAGTGCGAATTTTTGAGCTGTAAGTGCACCGTCGAGAAGGGATCGACGAGACGAGTTCAAATCTGCAACCGTTAGTCTGTTACACCCAGTGTGTAATTGGTGGGTGCCCTGGAAGGCACATCCAGGCTGGATGCCAGGCTGGGCGCCAGGCTGGACGTCAACTACACCTTGGCACCCAGTGTCGCACGAGCGGCAGTTAGGCTGGAAAACGTGCGTTCGTATGCGCGTTCTGAATTCTAGTCCATGACGAGGTTCCTAAGTCAGCCTGGGTTCTAGCCCCCCCCCCCCCCCCCCCCCCCCCCCCCCACCCACCCACACACACACACAACACAACACACACACACACACACACACACACACCATCGCCACCACCACCACCACCACACACGCGCACCCTCCCCCCCCTCCCCCCCCCCCCCCACACACACACCATCACCCCCCACACACACACACCACCACCACCACCTGAGCAGACCCTCAGGCTCCAGAATACAATTTGAGGCAATTAAACCATGATGATGATAATGATAGATAGACAGATAAATAACGCTTTCAGTCCATTTCATACCTGGGTGATCTCCTCCAAGGGCGCGGACTACTGCGCTACTCAAGAAAGTTGTAAAAATACCCAAAACTGAATAACTTTGTCCAAACTTGATTTTTTTTTTCCGAATGGTTGGAAAGGCCTTGACGCAATGATGCTCATGGACCCCCCTTTCACTATGTTATACTGTCTGGGTGTCCAGGTATGAAGCCCGGGGGGGGGGGGGGGGGGGGGGAGTACGTGGGGGGTAAGGGGTGAAAAAAACAATTTCCGAACATGCGGTCTTCAAACTTTATTCCTGCCCCCCCCTCGTGAATACCGGTAAATAATATTATATAATAGTCGGACGAGCCGTCTCACCAGAATTTTGGATTTATTTGAAAAACTAATATTATTGTGACACAATAATAATACATGTGAACATTTGTTTTTCAAACACTAATATTAGTTGCCGTTCCCTCCTCATAGGTAAGGCCGCTACCATTGTTTTTCTTTTTTAGGCGGAATAAATCATACACCTTACTATGAGGCGTGAGGTTGAGGGTGCCGGCCCATCTACTTCCACTGTGGCCAACCAACACCCTTTCTTAGTCTACCCAGTTAATGTTTTATATTAGGACGCCCAGTTGTATCTTAGGCTGCCCAGTTAGTATCTTAGGCTACCAGGGCCATTTGATATCAAGTACATACTTTTAGGGATCGGCAATATAATATCATGTCGTCATATGATATCATATGATGCCGGCGGTCTGACTAGGTAACTTTGGCCTGGGGCACCATATCATATGATATTAAATCATATGATTTTTGTATGATATCATATGATATCATACTCGACTTTCGTCAACATCATATGATTTGCCGTTCCCTACATACTTTACCTTCCACCCACACCTCCCCTCTAGCCCATTGTTCCCTGCCTAGACTTTGCTCAGTCCCTCTTGCCCATTGCTCACTTTCCTTTGCTGCTGCCCAGTCTTTAATAATAACCTGTGTGGAACTACTTAACACTTGCAGGCTGGGCCCAATCGATATTGGCAGTTGGCCCCAGTGCAAGCAAATGGGCTGTCCCCCTCAACCTCTCGCCGCGTATTAGGGGTACTTTGATTTATTTTATTTAACACTTGCAGGCTGGGCCCGATCGATATTGGCAGTCGGCCCCACTGCAAGCAAAGGGGTTGGCCCCCTCAACCTCTTGCCTCGTAATAAGGCTTACTATGATTTATTTTATTTAACACCTGACGGCTGGGCCCAATCGAGATTGGCAGTTGGCAGCAGTGCAAGCAAAGGGGCTGGCCCCCACAACCTCTTGCCTTATAATAAGGCTTTAATTTTTTATATTCTTTTAACACTTGCCAGCTGGGCCCAATCGATATTGGCAGTTGGCCCCAGTGTAAGCAAAGGGGCTGGCCTCCTCAACCTCCTGCCTCGTAAGAAGGCGTACTGTGATTTATTTTATTTAACACTCCCAGGCTGTGCCCAATCGATATTGGCAGTTGGCCCCAGTGCAAGCAAAGGGGCTGGCCCCCTCAACCTCTCGCCTCGTAATAAGGCTAACTACAATTTATTTTATTTAACACTTGCAGACTGGGCCCAATAGACATCAAGTGCATCTCTTGAACTTTTGCCCACCTTGTTCTAGAGAATTCCCCCCCCCCCCCCCCCCCCCCCCCCACACACACCACCACCACCCCAATCCAACCCCCTCCCCAACCTAACCCAACCCCAAACAAGTGTGGATCTACTTGACACTTGCAGGCTGCGCCCAATCGACATCAAGTACATGTACGAGCTGGGCCTGCGTGTTCCGGTGCTGCCTATTGTCACCAAGGTAAGGTTTTTGGCGTAGCCCCCCCTTCTGGGGGGGGGGGGAGCCCCCAGGGTTACCCCGTTGTCCGTTAGTGAGACCGACTGACCCAAAAATTTAAGCCTTGCACGTCAGCCAACTGTCTCATAACTAATTGGCTACGGTCAGATCCATCGTTGCCACATGTCATTCCGTTGCCAACACACTCTGCCAATTTTCCGTGTCGCTTGCGACGCTGCACATGACGCGTTAATTTCTTGTGGGGGTGGGGAGGGGGGGGGGGAGGGTCTGGTGAACAAGATGCTGGTCCTGCTCAGACATCAGCATGGTTTGCTTCCTGTATCATTCTCTCCTGTTTTTTTTTTTGGGACCCCCTTACACAAACCAGGTGGGACCCCGTATACACTAACCATTGGACCCCCTTACACAACCAGGTGGGACCCCGTATTACCAAACCTGGTGGGGCCCCCCTTCCACAAACCAGTTGGGACCCCCCCTTACACAAAACAGGTGGGACCCCGTATTACACAAACCTTGGGGCGCCCCCTCCACAAACCAGGTGGGACCCCCTTACACAAACCAGGTGGGACCCCGTATTACACAAACCTGGTGGGGCCCCCTTCCACAAACCAGTGGGACCCCCTTACACAAACCAGGTGGGACCCCGTATTACACAAACCTGGTGGGGCCCCCTTCCACAAACCAGTTGGGACCCCCTTACACAAACCAGGTGGGACCCCGTATTACACAAACCTGGTGGGGCCCCCTTCCACAAACCAGGTGGGACCCCTTACAACAAACCAGTGGGACCCCGTATTACACAAACCTGGTGGGGCCCCCTTCCACAAACCATGGGACCCTTCAACAAAAACCAGTGTGGGACCCCGTATTACACAAACCTGGTGGGCCCCCTTCCACAAACCAGTTGGGACCCCCTTACACAAACCAGTGGGACCCCTATTAACACAAACCTGGTGGGGCCCCCCTTCCACACCCAGTTGGGACCCCCTTACACACACCAGGTGGGACCCCGTATTACACAAACCTGTTGGGGCCCCTTCCCAACCGTTGGGACCCCCCTTACACAACACCAGGTGGGACCCCCGTATTACACAAACCTGGTGGGGCCCCTTCCACAAACAGGTGGCCCCCTTACACAAACCAGGTGGGACCCCGTATTAACACAAACCTGGTGGGGCCCCCTTCCACAAACCAGTTGGGACCCCCCTTCCAACACACCAGGTGGGACCCCGTATTACAACAAACCTGGTGGGGCCCCCTTCCACAAACCAGGTGGGACCCCCTTACACAAACCAGGTGGGACCCCGTATTACACAAACCTGGTGGGGCCCCCTTCCACAAACCAGGTGGGACCCCCTTACACAAACCAAGTGGGACCCCTTAAATAAATCAGATGGGACCCCTTACACAAACCAGGTGGGACCCCCTTACACAAACCAGCGCCACAGTAAGAAGTTGACAGTTCCCACCTGGCATCATTGGGTTAGCCAACTTGTTGGCTACCTCGGATCGGTAGGTGGATGCCTCGCGAATGGTCATGGTGTCAGCCTGTGTTCAGGGGTCAGGTGTGCAGGGGTCAGGTTCAGTTCAGCCAACTTGTTGGCTACCTTGGACCGTTAGGTGGATGCCTCGCGAATGATCATGGTGCCAGCCTGTGTTCAGGGTTCAGGTTCAGGGGTCGGGTGTTCAGGGGTCAGGTGTTCAGGGGTCAGGTTCAGGTCAGCCTGGGTTCAGGAGTCAGGTTTAGGGCTCTATTGCCAGTGACTGGCATATCAGCTACTCCAAAAATTATTGTTTCAAGGTTTTACATTCTTTAAAGGAGGGAACACATAGATATGATCCTTTAATAAAAACAGTAATGATAACGCCTGGTAGGGCATGGTATTAAGAGAGCCCCGTCTTGCGACGGTGGGGAACAAGCTGCTACTTAACCTGGACAAAGCTACCATGGTGTTTGACAGCGACCGCAAACACTAAAGCGCACCCATAGGGATTTAAACCCCGCACCTTCTTGTTTTGACGTGCTCTACCATTGAGCCAGTCCTCGAAACGGGATATCCTTTGATAAATACTATCAAATATAGGGTGCAGGCTTAATTAAAAACCATACCTTGGTGACTACAGGCAGCAACACCATGATGCTGCTGAGCAGGACCAGCATCTTGTTCACCAGACCCTCCCCCCCCCCC